>CM042953.1:8771150-9416150 GCA_023678885.1 Pogostemon cablin
TTGTGTGTAGATATCGGAATCACTAAAAGTGTGTAACTAAGTGATGATGAGATTAATGAGTACATGGGTAAGCTATGAAAGTAGTGGTTGTTGCAGTGGGAGTTGTTTATTTATCTTCTCATAGGAATAAACGTTTGATTATGAGAAATTGTCTTTACGTACATTTTCATAGAAAGAATTTCATTTCAGTTTCTATGCATTTACGGATGGATACCCCATTTCATTTAAATGATATGGTCATAACGATGAGGGATGGAGCTATAATCTGTTAGGGTATGTTGGTAATAATTTGTACACTCTTAAATCATGTTTATCTCACGAATGCAACAAATAGTAATGATAACATGTTTTCTAATCCTAATAAGAGAAATGAACCTTTGGATATGAACTAAACATACTTTGGCATGTGAGACTAGGTCATGATTGTTTTTTCAAGGCAAAGGGATGTAGAGCCAAAGATATGATTTATGCGGTCCTAAGATTATCCATACGAGAGGTGGTTAGATATTATTTGATGCACTGAAAGTCTGAGTACTATGATTAATTCAAAAGTGCATGGCTCATGCGGTGAAGGGTCATCGAATATATATCAAGTCATTATAATTTAATCGCGGTGCCGAGTACCTCTTAGGATAGTTTAGGTGCTATTTATCAGAAGTTGGGATTGAATCCCAAGTTGTCAACATCGGGCTAACCCCAGCCGACTGGTGTGGCAAAAATAAGGTATAGAATTCTTATAGAAATGGTTAGATAGATGATGAGTTATTTAGAATTACTAAATTCATTTTATAGGTATTCCTAGAAACAGCATGTCGTAAGGATGTTTGTCTGTTTGTGGGATATCCTAGAAAAATAAAGGGTGTCTTATTTGATTGTCCAAAAGATCAAAAGGTGATTGTTAACATGAACACTAGATTTTTGAAAAAGGACAATGTAATAAATCACAAAGTCATGTATAAATTATTCTAAAGGATGTGAGAGGGATAAACACAAAGTATAGTATCAATGGTACAATAGGATATACCACAAGAAAACTGCATCGCGTAATACGTTTGATACACAATTGCGTGTAGCTTTATCGTAGTGGGAGGGTTGTTCTACAATGTGATAGATTTATGTTGTGGGAGAGTCATGAGACTTGGTCCCTAGTAAACATGAAATCGGCTCATGGGTACGACGCGAAATCTTAGCAAACTTGCAATTATTTATGAATTAGAATCTATGGATTCTAAATTAGATCTGGGAACCTGTAGAACCACTAAGTGGTGTGAAAGCAATTCGAAGTGGCTCTACAAAATAAAAGTGGATCAGACAGTAAGGTGATACTTTGAAACAAGGCTTGTTGCGTAAAGGTACACTCAGAAAGAAGCGTGAGTTCGAGTATGAGGAAACCTTTTCATCGGTAGTTAAGTTTAAGTCGATCCAGATTCTTTTATTCTATTGCTGCTCATATTGAATTATGAGGTATAACAAATAGATGTCAAGACCGCTTTCGTGATTTGAAGTTTTGAGGAAAATATTTATATGGAGCAACCAGAATGATTCATTGCAAAGTGCGAAGAGCATTTTGAGTATAAGCTTAAAAGTGTCCATTGATGGACCAAAGCAAGTTTTAAACTCAAAGTACATCTGTTTTGATGAGGTAATCCTGCGGCATGGATTTAATCAATGCTCAGATGGGTCTTGTGTATTGGAAAAGAGTGACGGAAACATGGTGGTATTTCTTGTACTGTACGTAGATGTTATATTGCTCATTGGAAACAATGAAAAAGTATTGTCGAGCGTATGGGTATGGTTCATAAAGCAGTATGAAATGAAGAACTTAAGAAGAAGCAAAACATATTCTTGTGATCATGGTGATACGGATCACAAGATAGGATGTTATGCTTATCTCAAGCTTCATATAATGATACAATCCTTACTTGTTTTAGCATGTGACTTTATCTAAGGAAATATGTCTTATGATACAAAAGGAAGATAAAGCTGATGAAGGCGGTTCCTTATGCTTCGGTGAATAAGGAAGCTTAATCTAAGGAATGATATGCACGAAATTAGATATCTATTTTGCTAAATGCATGGTCAGTGGGTATAGGGGTAACCCGAAATAAGAATGTTGAACTGTGGTAAGATATATATTTATGTACCTGAAAATGACTAGGAATTATATGTGGGCTTATCAGACATATTCATTGTTTCTTGTGGGTTACATAGATTCAAAATTTTCAAATTAGATAGGGACGAAAGTAAATTCCACCTCAAGGTTATGTGTTTAATTTTAGAATGTAGAGTCATAAAGTGGACGGTGGAGGAGTGTCAACTGTGTCATATAGAAATATATTTCAGACTCCATGGAAAGATGATAAATTGAAGCCTCTGAGGCAGCTAAAGTATCTGTAGACTCTAGAGACTTCAGAATGGACTTGGATGTATTTTCTAAGTTTGCCCAAGGTTATCACAATTTATTGTTATAATGATGGTGCAGTTGCAAACTTGAAGGAACCACGAACCCATAAGACAATTAAACACATTGAGAGCACAACAGTTGCGTCTTATAATTTATGAGAAATGATGGTGCAGGTACCACCTGTTATGAGAAGTCATATGATGAGGGGAAGGTTGTTGTCGCCCAGATTACATCGGATGATAACCTAGTAAATCCTTTTACAAGGATCTTAAGGTGAAAGCTTTTGATGGTCATGTAGTGGGAGTGGGAATCAGATGTATGGCAGAAGACATAGCAGCATAGTCTCTTAGTATAAGTGGGAGATTGTTGGATTGTATACTAAAAGTCTAGTTTTAGTATGAACAATGTTTTAACAATATTTGAAATGAGAATCATTGATCAAATAATTGCGTCTTATAATTTATTTATATGTCCAATGCAATAGTCCACTTACTTTATATTGTAGATAATATGTTGTGCGACAACACTCGAAATATCATATTATCGATTTTCTTATAAAGTATAAACAAATGCTCACAACCGAGATAGACGGGGACAATCTATCGGGATGGTTGTAGTATGATTTGATATTAGTTTGTCTTTACTATAAAATCACATTAGTATTCTTTGTGTGTATTGAGTAGGACCGCTTGAGATTGTTCGACTTATACTTACTATATAGGAGAACTTGATCTCTGTTATTATGGATGTTCGTGCTCTTAATCCCTATACAATAACCTCGACACGTAAACCAATATGTATTTCTTTGATTCATCAATGGGTGAGATTTATATGTATTAAATCAACAAACTCGGTGAGTTGAGAAATATTGCTGTCTCTATGGTGTGCTGTTGATTGTAGAAGGAATCCGTGTCCTATTAAAGAGGTTGATGAAGTCCCTTTGAGGAGCTCATAAGGATTATCATATAAACCTTGCAGGTGGATTTATTCCGGCATGATAATGAGGTTGAGTGGTACTACTATCGGATGAGATATTAATTAATGAAGTTGTCAGTAACTTAATTAATTAATGGGCATTGTATATCTTAACACATGGATAGACTGTCGGGCTCATAATAAGAAGGAGCCCATAACGTAATTTGAGATTAGAGCGGTAGTGCAATAATAATATTTTAGTGGACTATATTATTATTATTGAACTTAAGTATAAGTTTTGGGCTAAACTTGGATACTTAAGTCCAATGGAGGCTCGACTCTAATTTCTCCTCCTGGTCCCTGCTGTAGCCTATAAATAAGTCACCTCAACTTATCTTGAACCCTAATATATGCCTAACACACGTGAAAAGAGGGAAGAGAGCATATTGAGTGAATCTTGAAAATTGTCGCATACACGACGTCAAGATTGGACTTGAGAATACAGCAGAAGATCGAAGTGGTAGTTTTTAGCAACCTGATTGTCAACTTCCACAATTTTTTTGAATTCATGTGGAACTTAAAACTGCAAGTGTATATATGGATGGAAAGCCACAGAAGATATAATCGTTTTGGCGAAAAAATCACTCAAATTGAAGATTGGATGAGGAAGTTATGGCCAAAATTATGAGATCGCGCATGTTGCCAGCGAGAATTTTCTCTTCTTAAACAAACCCTGGTGTAAGGTAGTACGTTTTTATTTTCTTGCTTCTACTGATTTGGAAACATATGGAATCCTAACGGTTCACGTTAACCAAACGATCAAACGCCAACACTATAACCTCACATTTACGTACTGTGCCATAAAGAAATGAGGTGGCAGAGAGAAACCAGTTCCCGGCGTAATTCGCAAGAACTTATCAAAGGAAAAACACCATTAATGACAAATCAATGTAAGTCTTCTAATCGTGTTTATGAATACGAATGTGAAAATATTAAGATCTAAGATCCATGTCAATTAATAAATTAATTACTTATATTGAATTCATGCTTTCAATACTGAGACAACAGTGTGAACGCATCAATGCTGTTGGATTGTATACTAAAAGTCTAGCTTCTTGTATGGACAATGTTTTGACAATTTATTTGAAATGAAAATCATATGATCAAACGTTTTTCATATTATAATTTATTTATATGTTACTGCAAAAGTCCACTTACTTTATACTGTAGATAATATGATGTGCGGCATCGCACAGAAGATCATATTGTCGACTCCTTATAAAGTATAAACAGATGCTCACAACTGAGATAGACGAGGACAATCTATCGGGATGGTTGTAGTATGCTTTAATATTAGTTTATCTTGACTATAAAATCACATTAATGCACTTTATATGTATTGAGCAGGATCACTTGAGATTGTTCGACTTATACTGACTATATAGGAGAACTTAATCTCAGTTATTATGGATGTTCGTGCTCTTAATTCTTATAAAATAACCTCGATGAGTAAGCCAATATTTATGTCTTTGGTTCATAAATGGGTGAGATTTAATTATTAAATCAACAAGCTCGGTGAGTTTGGATATGTTGCTGTCTTTATGGTGTGTTGTTGATTGTAGAAGGAATCTGTGTCCTATTAAATAGGCTGATGATGTCTCCTTTACGAGCTCATAAGGATTATCATGTAAACCCTGCAGGGGGATTTATTTCAGCATGATAACAAGGTTGAGTGGTACTACTCTCGAATGAGATATTAATTAATGGAGTTGTTAGAAACTTAACTAATTAATGTGCATTGTATATCTTAAACACTAGCAGACTAATGGGCTCATAATAAGAAGGAGCCCATAATGTAATATGGGATTAGGGCGGCAGTATAGTAATAATATTTTAGTGGACTATATTATTATTATTGGACTTAAGTATAAGTTTTGGGCTAAACTTGGATACTTAAGCCCAAAGGAGGCGCGACTCTAATTTCTCATCTTGGTCCCTGTTGTAGCTCATATATAAGTCATCTCAGCTGTTTGGGAACCCTAATTAATCGCGCCTAGCACTGTGAGTTTAAGGGAGGAAGCAGATTGAGAGGATCTTGAAGATCGTCGCCCACACGATGTCAAGATTTGACTTGGGAATACAGCAGAAGATCAAGAGGTTGTTTACTGCAATTGTTCTTCTTCAACATACCCTGGTGAAAGGTAATACGAATTTATATTCTTGCTTCCGCTGTTATAAAGAAAATTGCAAAATCAGTCCCACGCTTCACAGTCATGTTTGGGTTTGGTCCCAATAGTCTTGACTTCAGTCCCAAATTTTTTTTTACAGCAACAATGGTCCCACATAATTTTTTTGCAACTTTTATCCCACTACCATCTAAATTTAGCGAAGAGGCTCATGTGTCTATTAAATCGATAGAAATTGGTTTCTCTGCCCAAATACAAAACACAACGAACACCAGACGAATCCTAATTTTTCCCCAAATTTGAGTTCGCTCTAAATCTGCCCTAATTCCCTTCCCAAATCAATTCCTTCCCGTTGAATCCTTAGATTTTTTACTCAGATTGAATCTGCCCTAAATTCTGTCAACAATTTGTGGGATTTTTTTGAGAGAGAAATGGGGCTGGGACGGAGGGAGAGCAGACAGAGGCAGGAGTTGGAGTTAGTCAGCAGACGGAGGTGGAGGCAGGATATTTTAGAGGGGTCGGGGTGGAGGGAGAGCAGTCAGAGGCAGTATTTGCGCAAGAGGGAGGGGTTGGGGTTAGCCCGCAGACGGATGAAGGTGGCGGAGCAGGTGATGCGGCTGAATGATATGTCTCTGAGACTATCCATTTGATGGAAGGGAAGGGAAATGTATAAACATGGCGTCCTTCTTTTTTCCTCCAACCTTCGTATCTCAACCCATTACAAGAACCAATTTCTCTTCTTCTCAACCACCGCCGCCATCCAATCTTCCTCCTTCGCCTACTGAACACACAGTAGAGCCTCCTCCGTCACTACAAGCGGCGGAGCAACAGCAGCGGAGGCCCAAAACAAGCAGTGCAGACTCGACGGATTGGATATGTTCCACCTTAACGAGGCATTTCGGCATCGGAGCTAGTCTGGCATGGGTTGGTTTTCTCATCGTTGGAGTTGTGTCCGAACAAATCAAGACTCGATTCGAAGTGTCGCAATAACAAGCAATCACCAGGTTTTTTTCATTACATTACTTAGTTTGATTTTCTATCTTTTTCCTATAATTGTTGCCCAATATCTATTTTATTAATTAGTAATAACAAGCTAATAAATATTGCAATATGAAATCATCACAGATTTGTCAACTAATTTGGATGAATGTTATAAGTTAGGGAATACTATCATTACCTAAAATCATGGTTGAAGGTGAAGGATTGACCCCACCTATATGTCCTTCTACATTATCATATATAACAATGAATTGTGATGAATCAAGGTTTTTCACTATGATATAGGTCTATGTATATAAACAATGAAAGACAAACCAAGATGGGAGTATAATGTGTGGCTAAGAAGCATGCATATTTGATGAAATTAGTTCATATTAACTAGTAATACATTTGCAGAGATGTTGGGAATGAAGATGAGATAGTTTTGCCCAATGGAATAAAGTACGCCATACTTTTTACATTCACGTTTCCCATAAATTCTCACAAATTATAGAGAGGTTATGTATTTCTATATATTTTCATTGTGATAGGTATTCTGAGGTGAGAATTGGGGTGGAGCTTCTCCTAAAAATGGAGATTTGGTGGTAATAAATGTGAAAGGAAGTGTGAAAGGCAGTGGTAATGTCACGCCCCACTTTTTCACCACCAATAATAGACAATAATAAATATTCATTTTCCTTCACTTTTATACAATACAACAGTTCATTACACCGGTCCGGCCAATAGGTCATCATCCATGTATACAACTCTCAGGATCTGACGGTACCCAACCACGCTTCCACTGCGCAACTCACCTACAATGCATAAACTAATGAGACAAAAATCTCAGTAAGTAGAAATCATGCATGATAGTGCATGAAAATGCATTTATTTTCTATTCTTTCTAGTTGGTTTCTTTTATTTTGAAAACTGTTCATGTTGCAGGATCCCCACGACACACTTATAATATGCAACCCAAATGAGCTCAATGGGGACGATTTTTCCGAACCCCGAAAATAGTGCCGAGAACGATTTTTTCAAACTCTGGCAAAGTGGTGGGGACGATTTTTCTGAACCCCTAATAAAAATGTCGGGAACGATTTTTCCGAACCCTGACAAAGATGCATATATGGTGGCCGCACACACCATTAGTATCTTATTAATTTTGGGAAAAACACTTTTCATGATTATGCATGGTATGCAACCAGTGCAATTAAATATACATCATAAATTATTTATGACATCAATATCAACATTTAATCATAAATAAAATAACAACTTAATTTAATTCACACAAATCCACTTCACCTTGGATCACACGGATCTCTTATAATAACAACTCCATCTTGGATCACATAGATTCTTATAATACAATAATATTATTTCAAATTACATAAATCCACAACTTGTATAATCAATTAATCCCAAATAATTCATAACATAATTAAACTAATCACAAATAATTCACAACATAATTATCACATATTAATCACAAATAATTTACACACAACATATTTATGCATTGTAGTTGGACTTCTACTTACTTGAACTCCGATAATATTAATACTAAAGACCCGTGAAGAATTGCAATTAATTCCTTCCGTCCCATTCCAACACACTCTCCTTTCTCCCTCCTTTTCTTTTCGTGCCGATTGATCTGGGGTGTTGATTAGCCATAGTTTAGTGGAGAATGACCAATTCAAGAAATTATCGAACCCAAGGGAGGTAGGCACTAGTGCTTAAGCAATCTCACGTTTGTTGTAATTTTATAGAGACGAATCATCAATGGGATTGGTTGTAAACAAATAAATGGCAAGTAATCAAAGCAAGCAATGATCAAAGGAACAAGATGATGATGGAAAGTGGTTTACCAAATTGATTAAAAGTGAGATTAACAACAATTAATAAGTGGAAATTCTAGGAATTATGTATCAAATTCATATGTATCATGGATTGAAGACTAAGGGCCAACACTAAAATCACCTAAACTCTCTCTCGAGATCGATAGGATATGAATATCAAATAGCTCAATGGATTGGTTCTCACTTAAACAATTCCAACTAGGTACTAAGCTTAAATGAGAGTCCCTTCACACAATTAATCAATCTCTCGATCAAACCAATCACATGTCCTACCAAAGGGTTCTAAACTATGAAGGACTTCTCAATCTCTTCACAATCTATAATGCACATGAGGTGTTTGATGAAATGATTCACTCAATTATCCTAAGCATATAATTGATTTCTCAATCTAATCACATATTTAGAACAAATAAACACACAAATCATCAATACAAATCAAGCAATACATAACCAATGATAGAAAATCATAGATCCAATCAACATATGAATTCAAATACACAAATCCCCAAAATTATCCAACAATTATCATGTTGCTAATCTCACAAGGGAGATTAGCCTACCATATTAACAAGGAAATTAACATAGACATTAATATCCTTACAAAACATGATGAAACTATGAGGTTTAATACAAGAAATGAATGAAAACTCCCTTGTTGTCACTTCAATGGTGATTTCCTTCATTCCCTTGTTATCTTCCTCTCTTCCTTGCTTCTTTTCTTCAATTGGATGATGATTTTGATGGTTGGATGATTGTAGATCCAAAGGATGGTGAATTAATGAAGATGAAGGTGAAAAATGGAGGAAATGGTGTGTGAGGTGTGTGGGGAAGGTGGAATTTCGGATCTTCTCTCACATATTGAAGTATTGGGTATTTATACCCCTTAGGAGGCTTCTCGAAGGATTCTGATTTTTTTTCCAGGATTTTACATAGCACGAGTCGTGCTCTGCCACACGGCCATAAGATGGCCGTGTCGTGTGATCTGATGCTCCCGCACGGCCTTTTCTTACAGGGCCGTGTTGATGACACGGCTCGTGCTACCAACATGACTCGTGCGACTGGACACGGTCTTAAGGTGCCCGTGTTGAACGAATAGGTGTCGCCGCACGACCATCGCGTACAGGGCCGTGTTGGCTACACGGCCCGTGTTGGTGCTGGCTCCTGTATTTCTTCAATGTTTTGGCTCGTTTTTCCTACGTCTTCCTTATTATAGGTTTAAGCTCATTCACACACATTTCCAAAAAAACACAAAACACAACCAAATAACGCATAAAATATGGATAAAAATATACGAAAACTCACATAAAAAGATACTAAAATCTAGGTAAAAATATCACTCATCACACCCCTAAACTTAAAGTGTTGTGCGTCCCCGAACAACGAAAATGATAAACCAAGGAGAGTGATTTTCACCTAGTAAAAAAAAACTAAACGAACACAAGTAATAACACATCATTAGCAACAAGAATTACAAATTATGCTAAGCCATCCTACAACATTAGATTCATGACATGAAGAATTAACAAGTTCAATCACAAGAGAATATTAGTGTAATATAGTCTCTTTTTGGTCCAAGTCTCACATAGGTTATAAATGTCTCTCAACACTCTTTAAAGTGGGGTAAATCAACACTCATCAATCGATTGGCTCGACTTGCTATAAGCTTGCTCGTGGACTACATTCACAAACCGCCTAAGTTTCCATTAGTGATCAAAAAGGTCTTTCATTAAGGATGTAATGATAGGCTCTTTGGTAGGGTAGGAAGAATGTGGATAATAGTGACTAAACAAGTGTAAGTAATCGAAGAGATGATCAACTTCCTCAACTTCTCCACTTTTCTTTCTTCCTTTCTCAACTTTGGTAATCACAAGCACTAATCATCAACTTTCCTTAGATTTTGCGCTTCTTTTAATGCATGCTTCCTTCTTTGGACTTTTAAGTACTTGAACATATTGTTATTGCTTTGCTCATTTTCTTATTTTGAGGTTGCATGTCCATTCTTTCTTGTGCTCTTTTTCATTATTTTTCTTGCTTGTTTACCATTTCCTTTTTTCTTTTTCTTCCTTATCAAACCTTTCTAGTCACCATCTCCTCAATTACCCACACAAATGGTATATATGTAAGGCTTAATGGGTAATCATGGCTTGTAATGTGCTTATATCACAATAAATAGGCTTTAAGGCTCAAAGTGGTTGACTAGGGATGATGTTCATGGTAGGGAAATATATGGTAATGACTATAATAACAAGGATGGCCTTAGATCATGTCACTAATCTCCACTAATCGGGCTCGTTCCTATATTCCTTGAGCAAGTTCTAACTTATCAAACACAACCAATCCACTCATGAAGAAAAAAACCATGTATGCACGGTTGAGGCTCAAATGCTCACAAGCTTGTGCTCGGACCTTAAGAAACTTATTGCACCACATTCATCTCAAAATTGAACAAGTTAAGTAAAACATGTCACAATTCGAAAGTGTAGAGATTCTTAATCATAACTTGTCATCACTTATCACTACAACATATCATCACTCATATTCAAAAATGACTCACAACATCCCAGAACAAACCACCAAACATACCAAGACAAAAATAAGAAAACACACAAAACATAAAATAAAGACTCAACAAACAAGAAACAAAACAAAAACACATAACATGCAAAAACAAAAATCACCATCATTAAACAATGATGCACGTATTCAACTCATCCATAACAATGTAAGCTCACAATCATACCAACATTATTGAAAAGGAAACCTCCCAAAAACATAACAAATGAAGTAGCATGCAAATCACATCAATCCAAATCAAATTATGTCAAGCAACTAAAAGTGATAAGGTGTAGAGTACTCCCTCAATAGGCATTTGGTAAGGAAAGCATTCGCTCCAAGCTCCATTTGTGCTTCCAATACCCTTCATTCATACTCAAACTCATACAACACCATTAGCTCAACAATTGCCTTAAAAATATGGATTCACTTGCACTTCAACACAACCAATCATACCAAAATCCAACCAAACTCATCAGAAAATTTTAAAATTTGGGTGAATTTTACAAGAAGACCTTTCATCATCAATATATCATCATATCAAACACACTTAAGTGGTGAGTCACACCACGCACTCTCCCCCGAAACTTAAATCGAACTAAGAGGTGAGAATTAAGTTTGCAAAAAGTGGTGGGACTTACCCTTGTAGTTTCCATTGATGATCTTCTTGTGGAGAAGTAAATGCATTCACACGACTCAAGCTATGTTCACCATGCACTTTTCCCCCAAACTTGACTCGATACAAGAGTCGAGAATTAAGTTTGCAACAAATGGTGATATTTTTACTCAAATCCATGAAGCTCTTCTCCTTTCTTCAACATTCTTTTTCTCACGAGCATAATCCACCTACAAGACCAAAATAAACACAAAAAAAATATCAAAATAACAAAAGAATGGGTTGCCTCCCATTTAGCGCTAAGTTTAACGTCTTCAAGTCGGACAGAATTTTACGATCATTGGACCAACGAATGGTCCATCCCACTTTCTCCTCGCATCCTCACTTTGAACATTAGCTTGGCCTTCTTCTTGTCCACTAGCTCAACCTCACCATTCTTGCTTACAAGCATCAAATCGTCATTAAGAAGTGATTCTAGTGGACTTCCTCTTTCTCCTTTGTCCAGTTTCCAATCGAGCTCCGATGTTTTCATCCTATTAACATCACAAAAAGACAAATTAGCATTTGACAATTTCATATAATCTTGAAGAAATGAATTTAAATTGTCAAAGAGAAGAAAATCATGATCATCAAAATCATCCGGAGGCCTTGTATGATGAGGCTTGATCCCTTTATCTTTTTTGCACAAGAATGTGACATTCTCTCCATTTGAGCTCAAAGAAAGCTCTTCTCTCCCAACATCAATATTTGCTCTTCCGGTGGCTAGAAATGGTCTTCCCAAAATGAGTGGAACTCGAGGGTCCGCCTTTACTTCCAACACCATGAAATCAACCGGAAAAGCTAACCCTTTCACTTTGACCTCAACGTCTTCCACAATCCCAAGTGGCTTCACTACCTCGCCATTCACTACTTCAAGATGGATAGTCGTAGGCTTTAGCTCTCCAATTTCAAGGTCTTTAAACGTGGCATGAGACATCACGTTGACACTTGCCCCCAAGTCACACAATGCATCAAGGGTGCTTTTTCCTTCAAAATCACAAGGGATTATGAACTTCCCCGGATCACCAACCTTCGTAGGTCCCCCTTTTTGCATCAACTTACTCATTTCGGGTTGCTCCTCTTTCTTTTTCTCTTCATACTTCTTCTTGAGCGACATGACATACTCCGCAAATTCCTTTTTCTTCTCCTCTTTTACAAACATTTGTGGATATGGAATAGGGAATGGAGTGATCGGAATACCCTAATAGTCACGTTTGTAATCCTCTTCTTTGATCTTCTCCTCAACTTTCTTATCCTCTTGCACCCTTTTCCACTTAGGTATCCATTTAGGCTTTTGCTCTTCTTTCATTTCTTCAACAACCTTGCTTTCCACCAACCCTTCTTCAACCTTTCGTTCCTCTTTCATATCAACCAACAAACATTGAGCCTTTGGATTAACTTCGGTTGTGGCCGGGAACTTTCCTTTTTGTTGAGCACTCAATGAACTTGCCATTTGTCCAACATTATATTCCAAAGCTTTGCATCTTCTATCACTATTTTCCTCAATAGCTTTTAATCTTCTTTCATTGTTTTTCTCCATAGCTTTGAATCTTCTTTTATTAGCTTCATCTCTAGCTTTGTTTGATGCAATCAATTGTTCAAGTAGCTCATCGGTTGATGCTCTTCCCTCATTGTTCGGTGCCTTAGCTCCCGGTTGATATCCCGGAGGATACGCAACCGCATTGCTCGGATTAGAGTAAGAGAAGTTGCTTTACCTTTGTTGTTGTGGGTATGAGCTTCCACTACTTTGACCATTAAAGCCCCTTGCCTTGGTGAATAGTTTTCTTGACTTTGGTTGAAATTACCTTGGTAATTGTTTTGGAAATTCCCTTGGTAATTTCTTCCTTGCATGTACGACACATCTTCCACACGTGGCATAGAGTTGGCCCATTGTTCTCCATTCACTACATTCGGAGGAAGCACACCTTGCTCACTTTGTAGCCCCTCAACCATATTCGCTCCTTGATTGTTCACACTTTGATTCAAGCTCATTTATTTAATGACTTCCGCCACTATCTTTTCCATGCTTGGCATTTGTGCTTCAACATTCACACTCTTCACACTCGAGTGTTGCCCTTGATCAAAACTTTCAAATCCATAGCATCCACTTACCCTCTCCGATGGCCATTGGTACACATTTGTAGCAATCTCTTCAAAAAATTTTATGGTCCTTTCCGGAGTCACTCCAAGTACGGATCCACCCGCTGAAGCATCAACAAGCACTCTTTGCCCATTCACAAGTCCTTGATAGAAAAATCCAACTTGTTGATTCTCCGGGAAACCATGTTGTGGACACTTGAGTAGCATTTCCTTGAACCTTTCCCACGCTTCATAAAAGCTCTCTTGAGGCATTTGCTTGAATTGAGTGATCAAGCTCTTCATTTGAAGCGTCTTTGAAGGTGGAAAATATTTGTTCAAAAATATTTGTGCTAGCTCGTCCCAAGTGTTGCACGTACCCGGTGTAATAGTGGAGAGCCATGTTCGAGCTCTATCCCTCAAAGAAAACGGAAACAACCTCATCTTGATACAATCTTCACTCACCCCATTCATCTTCACGGTGTTGGCAATCTCCACAAATTGGGCTAGATGAGCATTAGGATCTTCATTAGGGGTTCCACTAAATTGTTGCTCTCTCACCAATGAAATCAAGCCCATTTTAAATTCAAAGTTGTTGGCATGAATTGGTGGTCCCATCATTTGTGGCATTGTCCTCGGCATGAAGAAATACCGGATCACCCTTTGATTCCCTTTTGACCTCGTTTGCATACACCTTCAAGACATTTTTTTATTTTATTTGTTTACTTGTATTTGCTTTGTGAAAATTTGTTCTAATTTCTCTTATCTTGAAGGTGTATGCAAACGAGGTCAAAATGGAATCAAGTCGAACCAATTGATCTAGAGCTTGAAAACACTTTGAGGAGAAGGAGAAGAGAGAACAAAACCAAAAATAGTAATTCAATGGAGAACTTTCAAGAGGATAATCGCGTGGAGATAGAGCATGATGGGGAAGGAGGACACAATATGAACGTGCATGACAACGCACCTCAATTCAATGCAAATCTTCCTCAACAAGCCTATCAAAATCATGGAGCTATGAACAACCAAGCTTTTCTTCAACAAATGGTGCAACAAGTTATAAGGCAACAAGGCTTTCAACAAGCTTATGCTCCTCCACGACAAGCATATGTGCCACCACCTCCACCTCCGGTGCAACATGGAATGCAAAATGATCAAAGGGTGATCCGGGATTTCTTCATGCCGAGGACAATGCCACAAATGATGGGACCACCAATTCATGCCAACAACTTTGAATTTAAAATGGGCTTGATTTCATTGGTGAGAGAGCAACAATTTAGTGGAACCCCTAATGAAGATCCTAATGCTCATCTAGCCCAATTTGTGGAGATTGCCAACACCGTGAAGATGAATGGGGTGAGTGAAGATTGTATCAAGATGAGGTTGTTTCCGTTTTCTTTGAGGGATAGAGCTCGAACATGGCTCTCCACTATTACACCGGGTACGTGCAACACTTGGGACGAGCTAGCACAAATATTTTTGAACAAATATTTTCCACCTTCAAAGACGCTTCAAATGAAGAGCTTGATCACTCAATTCAAGCAAATGCCTCAAGAGAGCTTTTATGAAGCGTGGGAAAGGTTCAAGGAAATGCTACTCAAGTGTCCACAACATGGTTTCCCGGAGAATCAACAAGTTGGATTTTTCTATCAAGGATTTGTGAATGGGCAAAGAGTGCTTGTTGATGCTTCAGCGGGTGGATCCGTACTTGGAGTGACTCCGGAAAGGACCATAAAATTTTTTGAAGAGATTGCTACAAATGTGTACCAATGGCCATCGGAGAGGGTAAGTGGATGCTATGGATTTGAAAGTTTTGATCAAGGGCAACACTCGAGTGTGAAGAGTGTGAATGTTGAAGCACAAATGCCAAGCATGGAAAAGATAGTGGCGGAAGTCATTAAACAAATGAGCTTGAATCAAAGTGTGAACAATCAAGGAGCGAATATGGTTAAGGGGCTACAAAGTGAGCAAGGTGTGCTTCCTCCGAATGTAGTGAATGGAGAACAATGGACCAACTCTATGCCACGTGTGGAAGATGTGTCGTACATGCAAGGAAGAAATTACCAAGGAAATTTCCAAAACAATTACCAAGGTAATTTCAACCAAAGTCAAGAAAACTATTCACCAAGGCAAGGGGCTTTAATGGTCAAAGTAGTGGAAGCTCATACCCACAACAACAAAGGCAAAGCAACTTCTCTTACTCTAATCCGAGCAATGCGGTTGCGTATCCTCCGGGATATCAACCGGGAGCTAAGGCACCGAACAATGAGGGAAGAGCATCAACCGATGAGCTACTTGAACAATTGATTGCATCAAACAAAGCTAGAGATGAAGCTAATAAAAGAAGATTCAAAGCTATGGAGAAAAATAATGAAAGAAGATTAAAAGCTATTGAGGAAAATAGTGATAGAAGATGCAAAGCTTTGGAATATAATGTTGGACAAATGGCAAGTTCATTGAGTGCTCAACAAAAAGGAAAGTTCCCGGCCACAACCGAAGTTAATCCAAAGGCTCAATGTTTGTTGGTTGATATGAAAGAGGAACGAAAGGTTGAAGAAGGGTTGGTGGAAAGCAAGGTTGTTGAAGAAATGAAAGAAGAGCAAAAGCCTAAATGGATACCTAAGTGGAAAAGGGTGCAAGAGGATAAGAAAGTTGAGGAGAAGATCAAAGAAGAGGATTACAAACGTGACTATTGGGGTATTCCGATCACCCCATTCCCTATTCCATATCCACAAATGTTTGTAAAAGAGGAGAAGAAAAAGGAATTTGCGGAGTATGTCATGTCGCTCAAGAAGAAGTATGAAGAGAAAAAGAAAGAGGAGCAACCCGAAATGAGTAAGTTGATGCAAAAAGGGGGACCTACGAAGGTTGGTGATCCGGGGAAGTTCATAATCCCTTGTGATTTTGAAGGAAAAAGTACCCTTGATGCATTGTGTGACTTGGGGGCAAGTGTCAACGTGATGTCTCATGCCACGTTTAAAGACCTTAAAATTGGAGAGCTAAAGCCTACGACTATCCATCTTGAAGTGGTGAATGGCGAGGTAGTGAAGCCACTTGGGATTGTGGAAGACGTTGAGGTCAAAGTGAAGGGGTTAGCTTTTCCGGTTGATTTCATGGTGTTGGAAGTAAAGGCGGACCCTCGAGTTCCACTCATTTTGGGAAGACCAATTCTAGCCACCGGAAGAGCAAAGATTGATGTTGGGAGAGAAGAGCTTTCTTTGAGCTCAAATGGAGAGAATGTCACATTCTTGTGCAAGAAAGATAAAGGGATCAAGCCTCATCATACAAGGCCTCCGGATGATTTCGATGATCATGATTTTCTTCTCTTTGACAATTTAAATTCATTTCTTCATGATTATATGAAATTGTCAAATGCTAATTTATCTTCTTGTGATGTTAATAGGATGAAAACATCGGAGCTCGATTGGAAACTGGACAAAGGAGAAAGAGGAAGTCCACTAGAATCACTTCTCAATGACGATTTGATGCTTGTAAGCAAGAATGGTGAGGTTGAGCTAGTGGACAAGAAGAAGGCCAAGCTAATGTTCAAAGTGAGGATGCGAGGAGAAAGTGGGATGGACCATTCGTTGGTCCAATGATCGTAAAATTCTGTCCGACTTGAAGACGTTAAACTTAGCGCTAAATGGGAGGCAACCCATTCTTTTGTTATTTTGATGTTTTTTGTTGTTTATTTTGGTCTTGTAGGTGGATTGTGCTCGTGAGAAAAAGAATGTTGAAGAAAGGAGAAGAGCTTCATGGATTTGAGTAAAAATATCACCATTTGTTGCAAACTTAATTCTCGACTCTTGTATCGAGTCAAGTTTGGGGGAAAAGTGCATGGTGAACATAGCTTGAGTCGTGTGAATGCATTTACTTCTCCACAAGAAGATCATCAATGGAAACTATAAGGGTAAGTCCCACCACTTTTTGCAAACTTAATTCTCACCTCTTAGTTCGATTTAAGTTTCGGGGGAGAGTGCGTGGTGTAACTCACCACTTAAGTGTGTTTGATATGATGATATATTGATGATGAAAGGTCTTCTTGTAAAATTCACCCAAATTTTAAAATTTTCTCATGAGTTTGGTTGGATTTTGGTATGATTGGTTGTGTTGAAGTGCAAGTGAATCCATATTTTTAAGGCAATTGTTGAGCTAATGGTGTTGTATGAGTTTGAGTATGAATGAAGGGTATTGGAAGCACAAATGGAGCTTGGAGCGAATGCTTTCCTTACCAAATGCCTATTGAGGGAGTACTCTACACCTTATCACTTTTAGTTGCTTGACATAATTTGATTTGGATTGATGTGATTTGCATGCTACTTCATTTGTTATGTTTTTGGGAGGTTTCCTTTTCAATAGTGTTGGTATGATTGTGAGCTTACATTGTTATGGATGAGTTGAATACGTGCTTCATTGTTTAATGATGGTGATTTTTGTTTTTGCATGTTATGTGTTTTTGTTTTGTTTCTTGTTTGTTGAGTCTTTATTTTATATTTTGTGTGTTTTCTTATTTTTATCTTGGTATGTTTGGTGGTTTGTTTTGGGATGTTGTGAGTCATTTTTGAATATGAGTGATGATATGTTGTAGTGATAAGTGATGACAAGTTATGATTAAGAATCTCTACACTTTCGAATTGTGACATGTTTTACTTAACTTGTTCAATTTTGAGATGAATGTGGTGCAATAAGTTTCTTAAGGTCCGAGCACAAGCTTGTGAGCATTTGAGCCTCAACCGTGCATACATGGTTTTTTTCTTCATGAGTGGATTGGTTGTGTTTGATAAGTTAGAACTTGCTCAAGGAATATAGGAACGAGCCCGATTAGTGGAGATTAGTGACATGATCTAAGGCCATCCTTGTTATTATAGTCATTACCATATATTTCCCTACCATGAACATCATCCCTAGTCAACCACTTTGAGCCTTAAAGCCTATTTATTGTGATATAAGCACATTACAAGCCATGATTACCCATTAAGCCTTACATATATACCATTTGTGTGGGTGATTGAGGAGATGGTGACTAGAAAGGTTTGATAAGGAAGAAAAAGAAAAAAGAAAATGGTAAACAAGCAAGAAAAATGATGAAAAAGAGCACAAGAAAGAATGGACATGCAACCTCAAAAAAAGAAAATGAGCAAAGCAATAACAATATGCTCAAGTACTTAAAAGTTCAAAGAAGGAAGCATGCATTAAAAGAAGCGCAAAATCTAAGAAAAGTTGATGATTAGTGCTTGTGATTACCAAAGTTGAGAAAGGAAGAAAGAAAAGTGGAGAAGTTGAGGAAGTTGATCATCTCTTCGATTACTTACACTTGTTTAGTCACTATTATCCACATTCTTCCTACCCTACCAAAGAGCCTATCATTACATCCTTAATGAAAGACCTTTTTGATCATTAATTTAAACTTTGGTGATTTGTGAATGTAGTCCACGAGCAAACTTATAGCGAGTCGAGCTAATCGATTAATGAGTGATGATTTACCCTACTTTAAAGAGTGTTGAGTGACATTTATAACCTATGTGAGGCTTGGACCAAAAAGAGACTATATTACACTAATATTCTCTTGTGATTGAACTTGTTAATTCTTCATGTCATGAATCTAATGTTGTAGGATGACTTAGCATAAATTGTGATTCTTATTTTTATTGATGTGTTGTTACTTATGTTCGTTTAGTCTTTTCCTAGGTGAAAATCACTCCCCTTGGTTTATCATTTTCGTTGTTCGGGGACGCACAACACTTTAAGTTTGGGGGTGTGATGAGTGATATTTTCACCTAGATTTTAGTATCTTTTTATGTGAGTTTTTGTATATTTTTATCCGTATTTGTATGTTATTTGGTTGTGTTTTGTGTTTTTATTGAAATGTGTGTGAATGAGCGGATCTCAATTTAGAGCGGATCTCAATTTAGGAAAAAACGGTCTCAATTTAGAGTTGAAACGAAGGAGAACGAGCCAAAACAGTGAAGGAAACAGGGCAGCAGCAACACGACTGGCCGTGTCGGGAGCACGAGTCCTGTCGCAGCACACGACTCATGTTGCTAACACGGGCCTGTCCAGAATGGCCGTGCGAGAGCATCAGTTCACACAACACGGCCACCTTATGGCCGTGTTACCGAGCACGACTTGTGCTGTGTAAATTCCTGCTAAAAATCAGAATCCTTCTAGAAGCTTCCCAAGGGGTATAAATACCCAATAATTCAACATTTGATCAGTTTTGGGGCGAGGGTTTCACTCTTACACACACCTCACACACCATTTCCTCCATTCTTCACCTTCACCTTCATCCATTCTTCATCCTTTGGATCCAACTTGATCCAACCATCAAATCCTCCATCCAAGTAGTAGAGAAGCAAGGAAGAGAGGTGAATTGCAAGGGGAAGAAGAAGATCACCATTGGAGACATCCAAGGGAGTTTTCATCCAAACTTTGTATTGAAACCTATTGTTTATCATGTTTTATAAGGAATTTAATGTCTATGTTAATTTTCTTATGGATATGAGAGGCTAATCTCCCTTGTGAGATTAGCAATATGAATTGTGTTGGATAATTTTTGGTATTTTGCAATTGAATGATTATGTTGATTGAGTTAATTGATTTTCTATCATTGATGCGTTAGATCTTGAGGTTTATGATGATTTGTGTGTTTAATTATTTTAAGCATGTGATTAGATTGAGAAGTCAATTGCATATTTAGGATAATTAAGTGAATCATTTCATCAAACATTTCATGTGCATTATAGATTGTGAAGAGATTGAGAAGTCCTTCATAGTTTAGAACCCTTTGATAGAACATATCATTTATTAGATTGAGAAGTCAATAGTTTATGTGAAGGGACTCTCATTTCAAGCTTAGTACCTAGTTGGAATTGTTTGAGTGAGAATCAATCCAATGAATGTCATTCCATATCCTATTCATTCCGAGAGGGAGTTTAGGTGATCTTAGTGTTGGCCCTTAATCTTTTTTCCATGACACATATGAATTCATTGCATGATACCTAGATTTTTCATGCTTTAAGTATTGTTAATCTCATCTCTATCTACTTGGCTCATTCATCCATCTCCCATTCATCTATCCATTTATTTTATTATCATTTCTTGATTATCTCCCCTTCTCGTTCATCTCTATAATACTATGACAAACACGAGATCGCTAAGACCCTAGTACCTTCCTCCCTGTGGTTCGATAATTTCTTTAATTGGTCATGCCCACTATATTAAGGACATTAATATCCTTACAAAATATGATGAAACTATGAGGTTTATTACAAGAAATGAATGAAAACTCCCTTGATGTCACTTCAATGGTGATTTCCTTCCTTCCCTTGTTATCTTCCTCTCTTCCTTGCTTCTTTTCTTCAATTGGATGATGATTTTGATGGTTGAATGATTGTAGATCCAAAGGATGGTGAATGAATGAAGATGAAGGTGAAAAATGGAGGAAATGGTGTGTGAGGTGTGTGGGGAAGGTGAAATTTCGGATCTTCTCTCACATATTGAAGTATTGGGTATTTATACCCCTTGGGAGGCTTCTAGAAGGATTCTGATTTTTTTTCCAAGATTTTACACAACACGAGTCGTGCTCTGCCACACGGCCATAAGGTGGCCATGTCGTGTGATCTGATGCTCCCGCACGACCTTTTCTTACAGGGCCGTGTTGATGACACGGCTCGTGCTGCCAACACGACTCGTGCGACTGGACACGGCCTTAAGGTGCCCGTGTTGAACGAATAGGTGTCGCCGCACGACCATCGCTTACAGGGCCGTGTTGGCTACACGGCCCGTGTTGGTGCTGGCTCCTGTATTTCTTCACTGTTTTGGCTCGTTCTCCCTCGTTTCAACTTAGAATTGAGATCCGCTTTTTCCTACGTCTTCCTTATCATTTCTTCGCTGTTTTAAGCTCATTCACACACATTTTCATAAAAACACAAAACACAACCAAATAACACATAAAATACGGATAAAAATATACGAAAACTCACATAAAAAGATACTAAAATCTAGGTGAAAATATCACTCATCAAGTGTGAGGTGATGAATTCCTTAACACCCCATATATATAGATGCGAAAGGAGTAGGGGAGGTGGTCGACAACAATATGCATGCAAATTCCAATTTCCAATTTGGCTGCTAATCACATGCATGCATTCAATACCTGCAGCCACCAATTTTGACTTTTGTTTTTTTTTTTTTTTTAAATTAAACTTGGCTGCAAATATGCCATGCATCACATACTCCCTGTACAACAGCCGCCCCTATCTATCTTTTTTTTAATATTATATATATTATTATATTATTATTATAATAATTAATACACGTGAATATTTATGCACACATATGTTCACATATTGTTACTATTATTATCATGGATGTGTCAAATAAAATATAAATAAAATATAGAAATAATTACCACATAATTATAAAAATACGTAAAATACAAATTATAAAATAAAGAATTTTCCGGGTATTACAATCTCCCCACCTTATAAGAATTTCGTCCTCGAAATTTAATCCCACTCTACTTCAATATTTTATAATCATCACATATGAAATAAATGAGACCATAATTATGTTAATATAAAATCACATATTTAACATATCATAGAACTTACTGGTCTGGTGGTGTGCCAAAGATACCAAGATTGTATACATGGACAGTCTACAGGACCATGACCGTGCTCTGATACCATTCTGTCATGCCCCACTTTTTCACCACTAATAATAGACAATAATAAATATTCATTTTCCTTCACTTTTATACAATACAATAGTTCATTACACCGGTCCGGCCAACATGTCATCATCCATGTATACAACTCTCAGGATCTGACGGTACCCAACCACGCTTCCGCTGCGCAACTCACCTACAATGCATAAACTAATGAGACAAAAATCTCAGTAAGTAGAAATCATGCATGATAGTGCATGAAAATGCATTTATTTTCTATTCTTTCTAGTTGGTCTCTTTTATTTTGAAAACTATTCACGTTGCGGGATCCCCACGACACACTTATGATATGCACCCCAAATGAGCTCAATGGGAACGATTTTTCCGAACCCCGAATAAAGTGCCAGGAACGATTTTTCCGAACCCTGACAGAGATGCATATATAGTGGCCGCACACACCATTAGTATCTTATTAATTTTAGGAAAACACTTTTCATGATTATGCATGGTATGCAACCAGTGCAATTAAATATACATCATAAATCATTTATGACATCAATATCAACATTTAATAAAATAACAACTTAATTTAATTCACACAAATCCACTTCACCTTGGATCACACGGATCTCTTATAATAACAACTCCATCTTTGATCACATAGATTCTTATAATATAATAATATTATTTCAAATTACATAAATCCACAACTTGTATAATCAATTAATCCGAAATAATTCATAACATAATTAAACTAATCACAAATAATTCACAACATAATTATCACATAATAATCACAAATAATTTACACACAACATATTTATGCATTGTAGTTGGACTTCTACTTACTTGAACTCCGATAATATTAATACTAAAGTCCCGTGAAGAATTGTAATTAATTCCTTCCGTCCCATTCCAACACACTCTCCTTTCTTTCTCCTTTTCTTTTTGTGCCGATTGATCAGGGGTGTGAGGTGATGAATTCCTCAACACCCCATATATATAGATGCGAAAGGAGTAGGGGAGGTGGTCGACAACAATATGCATGCAAATTCCAATTTTCAATTTGGCTGCTAATCACATGCATCCATTCAATACCTGCAGCCACCAATTTTGACTTTTCTTTTTTTTTTTTTAAATCAAACTTGGCTGCAAATATGCCACGCATCACATACTCCCTGTACAACAGCCTCCCCTATCTATCTTTTTTTTAATATTATATATATTATTATATTATTATTATAATAATTAATACACGTGAATATTTATGCACACATATGTTCACATATTGTTACCATTATTATCATGGATGTGTCAAATAAAATATAAATAAAATGTAGAAATAATTACCACATATTATAAAAATGCGTAAAATACAAATTATAAAATAAAGAATTTTTCGGGTATTACAATCTCCCCACCTTATAAGAATTTCGTCCTCGAAATTTAATCCCACTCTACTTCAACATTTTATAATCATCACATATGAAATAAATGAGACCATAATTATGTTAATACAAAATCACATATTTAACATATCATAGAACTTACTGGTCTGGTGGTGTACCAAAGATACCAAGATTGTATACATGGTCAGTCTACAGGACCATGGCCGTGCTCTGATACCATTCTGTCATGCCCCACTTTTTCACCACTAATAATAGACTGTAATAAATATTCTTTTTCCTTCACTTTTATACAATACAATAGTTCATTACACCGGTCCGGCCAACAGGTCATCATCCATGTATACAACTCTCAGGATCTGACGGTACCCAACCACGCTTCCGCTGCGCAACTCACCTACAATGCATAAACTAATGAGACAAAAATCTCAGTAAGTAGAAATCATGCATGATAGTGCATGAAAATGCATTTATTTTCTATTCTTTCTAGTTGGTCTCTTTTATTTTGAAAAGTGTTCACGTTGCGGGATCCCCACGATACACTTATGATATGCACCCCAAATGAGCTCAATGGGGACGATTTTTCCGAACCCCGAATAAAGTGCCAGGAACGATTTTTCCGAACCCTGACAGAGATGCATATATAGTGGCCGCACACACCATTAGTATCTTATTAATTTTAGGAAAACACTTTTCATGATTATGCATGGTATGCAACCAGTGCAATTAAATATACATCATAAATTATTTATGACATCAATAGCAACATTTAATAAAATAACAACTTAATTTAATTCACACAAATCCACTTCACCTTGGATCACACGGATCTCTTATAATAACAACTCCATCTTTGATCACATAGATTCTTATAATACAATAATATTATTTCAAATTACATAAATCCACAACTTGTATAATCAATTAATCCGAAATAATTCATAACATAATTAAACTAATCACAAATAATTCACAACATAATTATCACATATTAATCACAAATAATTTACACACAACATATTTATGCATTGTAGTTGGACTTCTACTTACTTGAACTCCGATAATATTAATACTAAAGACCCGTGAAGAATTGTAATTAATTCCTTCCGTCCCATTCCAACACACTCTCCTTTCTCCCTCCTTTTCTTTTTGTGCCGATTGATCTGGGGTGTGAGGTGATGAATTCCTCAACACCCCATATATATAGATGCGAAAGGAGTAGGGGAGGTGGTCGACAACAATATGCATGCAAATTCCAATTTCCAATTTGGCTGCTAATCACATGCATGCATTCAATACCTGCAGCCACCAATTTTGACTTTTCTTTTTTTTTTTTTTAAATCAAACTTGGCTGCAAATATGCCATGCATCACATACTCCCTGTACAACAGCCGCCCCTATCTATCTTTTTTTTAATATTATATATATTATTATATTATTATTATAATAATTAATACACGTGAATATTTATGCACACATATGTTCACATATTGTTACCATTATTATCATGGATGTGTCAAATAAAATATAAATAAAATGTAGAAATAATTACCACATATTATAAAAATGCGTAAAATACAAATTATAAAATAAAGAATTTTTCGGGTATTACAATCTCCCCACCTTATAAGAATTTCGTCCTCGAAATTTAATCCCACTCTACTTCAACATTTTATAATCATCACATATGAATAAATGAGACCATAATTATGTTAATACAAAATCACATATTTAACATATCATAGAACTTACTGGTCTGGTGGTGTACCAAAGATACCAAGATTGTATACATGGACAGTCTACAGGACCATGACCGTGCTCTGATACCATTCTGTCATGCCCCACTTTTTCACCACTAATAATAGACAATAATAAATATTCTTTTTCCTTCACTTTTATACAATACAATAGTTCATTACACCGGTCCGGCCAACAGGTCATCATCCATGTATACAACTCTCAGGATCTGACGGTACCCAACCACGCTTCCGCTGCGCAACTCACCTACAATGCATAAACTAATGAGACAAAAATCTCAGTAAGTAGAAATCATGCATGATAGTGCATGAAAATGCATATATTTTCTATTCTTTCTAGTTGGTCTCTTTTATTTTGAAAACTGTTCACGTTGCGGGATCCCCACGACACACTTATGATATGCACCCCAAATGAGCTCAATGGGGACGATTTTTCCGAACCCCGAATAAAGTGCCAGGAATGATTTTTTCGAACCCTGACAGATGCATATATAGTGGCCGCACACACCATTAGTATCTTATTAATTTTAGGAAAACACTTTTCATGATTATGCATGGTATGCAACCAGTGCAATTAAATATACATCATTAATTATTTATAACATCAATATCAACATTTAATAAAATAACAACTTAATTTAATTCACACAAATCCACTTCACCTTGGATCACACGGATCTCTTATAATAACAACTCCATCTTTGATCACATAGATTCTTATAATACAATAATGTTATTTCAAATTACATAAATCCACAACTTGTATAATCAATTAATCCGAAATAATTCATAACATAATTAAACTAATCACAAATAATTCACGACATAATTATCACATATTAATCACAAATAATTTACACACAACATATTTATGCATTGTAGTTGGACTTCTACTTACTTGAACTCCGATAATATTAATACTAAAGACCCGTGAAGAATTGTAATTAATTTCTTCCGTCCCATTCCAACACACTCTCCTTTCTCCCTCCTTTTCTTTTTGTGCCGATTGATCTGGGGTGTGAGGTGATGAATTCCTCAACACCCGATATATATAGATGCGAAAGGAGTAGGGGAGGTGGTCGACAACAATATGCATGCAAATTCCAATTTCCAATTTGGCTGCTAATCACATGCCTGCATTCAATACCTGCAGCCACCAATTTTGACTTTCCTTTTTTTTTTTTAAATCAAACTTGGCTGCAAATATGCCATGCATCACATACTCCCTGTACAACAGCCGCCCCTATCTATCTTTTTTTTAATATTATATATATTATTATATTATTATTATAATAATTAATACACGTGAATATTTATGCACACATATGTTCACATATTGTTACCATTATTATCATGGATATGTCAAATAAAATGTAAATAAAATTTAGAAATAATTACCACATAATTATAAAAATGCGTAAAATACAAATTATAAAATAAAGAATTTTTCGGGTATTACAATCTCCCCACCTTATAAGAATTTCATCCTCGAAATTTAATCCCACTCTACTTCAACATTTTATAATCATCACATATGAATAAATGAGACCATAATTATGTTAATACAAAATCACATATTTAACATATCATAGAACTTACTGGTCTGGTGGTGTACCAAAGATACCAAGATTGTATACATGGACAGTCTACAAGACCATAGCCGTGCTCTGATACCATTCTATCATGCCCCACTTTTTCACCACTAATAATAGACAATAATAAATATTCATTTTCCTTCACTTTTATACAATACAATAGTTCATTACACCGGTCCGGCCAACAGGTCATCATCCATGTATACAACTCTCAGGATCTGACGGTACCCAACCACGCTTCCGCTGCGCAACTCACCTACAATGCATAAACTATTGAGACAAAAATCTCAGCAAGTAGAAAGCATGCATGATAGTGCATGAAAATGCATATATTTTCTATTCTTTCTAGTTGGTCTCTTTTATTTTGAAAACTGTTCACGTTGCGTGATCCCCACGACACACTTATGATATGCACCCCAAATGAGCTCAATGGGGACGATTTTTTCGAACCCCGAATAAAGTGCCAGGAATGATTTTTTCGAACCCTGACAGAGATGCATATATAGTGGCCGCACACACCATTAGTATCTTATTAATTTTAGGAAAACTCTTTTCATGATTATGCATGGTATGCAACCAGTGCAATTAAATATACATCATTAATTATTTATAACATCAATATCAACATTTAATAAAATAACAAATTAATTTAATTCACACAAATCCACTTCACCTTGGATCACACGGATCTCTTATAATAACAACTCCATCTTTGATCACATAGATTCTTATAATACAATAATATTATTTCAAATTACATAAATCCACAACTTGTATAATCAATTAATCCGAAATAATTCATAACATAATTAAACTAATCACAACATAATTCACAACATAATTATCACATATTAATCACAAATAATTTACACACAACATATTTATGCATTGTAGTTGGACTTCTACTTACTTGAACTCCGATAATATTAATACTAAAGACCCGTGAAGAATTGTAATTAATTTCTTCCGTCCCATTCCAACACACTCTCCTTTCTCCCTCCTTTTCTTTTTGTGCCGATTGATCTGGGGTGTGAGGTGATGAATTCCTCAACACCCCATATATATAGATGCGAAAGGAGTAGGGGAGGTGGTCGACAACAATATGCATGCAAATTCCAATTTGGCTGCTAATCACATGCCTGCATTCAATACCTGCAGCCACCAATTTTGACTTTTTTTTTTTTAAATCAAACTTGGCTGCAAATATGCCATGCATCACATACTCCCTGTACAACAGCCGCCCCTATCTATCTTTTTTTTTAATATTATATATATTATTATATTATTATTATAATAATTAATACACGTGAATATTTATGCACACATATGTTCACATATTGTTACCATTATTATCATGGATATGTCAAATAAAATGTAAATAAAATTTAGAAATAATTACCACATAATTATAAAAATACGTAAAATACAAATTATAAAATAAAGAATTTTTCGGGTATTACAATCTCCCCACCTTATAAGAATTTCATCCTCGAAATTTAATCCCACTCTACTTCAACATTTTATAATCATCACATATGAATAAATGAGACCATAATTATGTTAATACAAAATCACATATTTAACATATCATAGAACTTACTGGTCTGGTGGTGTACCAAAGATACCAAGATTGTATACATGGACAGTCTACAAGACCATAGCCGTGCTCTGATACCATTCTATCATGCCCCACTTTTTCACCACTAATAATAGACAATAATAAATATTCATTTTCCTTCACTTTTATACAATACAATAATTCATTACACCGGTCCGGCCAACAGGTCATCATCCATGTATACAACTCTCAGGATCTGACGGTACCCAACCACGCTTCCGCTGCGCAACTCACCTACAATGCATAAACTATTGAGACAAAAATCTCAGCAAGTAGAAAGCATGCATGATAGTGCATGAAAATGCATATATTTTCTATTCTTTCTAGTTGGTCTCTTTTATTTTGAAAACTGTTCACGTTGCGGGATCCCCACGACACACTTATGATATGCACCCCAAATGAGCTCAATGGGGACGATTTTTCCGAACCCCGAATAAAGTGCCAGGAATGATTTTTTCGAACCCTGACAGATGCATATATAGTGGCCGCACACACCATTAGTATCTTATTAATTTTAGGAAAACACTTTTCATGATTATGCATGGTATGCAACCAGTGCAATTAAATATACATCATTAATTATTTATAACATCAATATCAACATTTAATAAAATAACAACTTAATTTAATTCACACAAATCCACTTCACCTTGGATCACACGGATCTCTTATAATAACAACTCCATCTTTGATCACATAGATTCTTATAATACAATAATATTATTTCAAATTACATAAATCCACAACTTGTATAATCAATTAATCCGAAATAATTCATAACATAATTAAACTAATCACAAATAATTCACAACATAATTATCACATATTAATCACAAATAATTTACACACAACATATTTATGCATTGTAGTTGGACTTCTACTTACTTGAACTCCAATAATATTAATACTAAAGACACGTGAAGAATTGTAATTAATTTCTTCCGTCCCATTCCAACACACTCTCCTTTCTCCCTCCTTTTCTTTTTGTGCCGATTGATCTGGGGTGTGAGGTGATGAATTCCTCAACACCCCATATATATAGATGCGAAAGGAGTAGGGGAGGTGGTCGACAACAATATGCATGCAAATTCCAATTTCCAATTTGGCTGCTAATCACATGCCTGCATTCAATACCTGCAGCCACCAATTTTGACTTTCCTTTTTTTTTTTTTAAATCAAACTTGGCTGCAAATATGCCATGCATCACATACTCCCTGTACAACAGCCGCCCCTATCTATCTTTTTTTTAATATTATATATATTATTATATTATTATTATAATAATTAATACACGTGAATATTTATGCACACATATGTTCACATATTGTTACCATTATTATCATGGATATGTCAAATAAAATGTAAATAAAATTTAGAAATAATTACCACATAATTATAAAAATGCGTAAAATACAAATTATAAAATAAAGAATTTTTCGGGTATTACAATCTCCCCACCTTATAAGAATTTCATCCTCGAAATTTAATCCCACTCTACTTCAACATTTTATAATCATCACATATGAATAAATGAGACCATAATTATGTTAATACAAAATCACATATTTAACATATCATAGAACTTACTGGTCTGGTGGTGTACCAAAGATACCAAGATTGTATACATGGACAGTCTACAAGACCATAGTCGTGCTCTGTTACCATTCTATCATGCCCCACTTTTTCACCACTAATAATAGACAATAATAAATATTCATTTTCCTTTACTTTAATACAATACAATAGTTCATTACACCGGTCCGGCCAACAGGTCATCATCCATGTATACAACTCTCAGGATCTGACGGTACCCAACCACGCTTCCGCTGCGCAACTCACCTACAATGCATAAACTATTGAGACAAAAATCTCAGCAAGTAGAAAGCATGCATGATAGTGCATGAAAATGCATATATTTTCTATTCTTTCTAGTTGGTCTCTTTTATTTTGAAAAATGTTCACGTTGCGGGATCCCCACGACACACTTATGATATGCACCCCAAATGAGCTCAATGGGGACGATTTTTCCGAACCCCGAATAAAGTGCCAGGAATGATTTTTTCGAACCCTGACAGAGATGCATATATAGTGGCCGCACACACCATTAGTATCTTATTAATTTTAGGAAAACACTTTCATGATTATGCATGGTATGCAACCAGTGCAATTAAATATACATCATTAATTATTTATAACATCAATATCAACATTTAATAAAATAACAACTTAATTTAATTCACACAAATCCACTTCACCTTGGATCATACGGATCTCTTATAATAACAACTCCATCTTTGATAACATAGATTCTTATAATACAATAATATTATTTCAAATTACATAAATCCACAACTTGTATAATCAATTAATCCGAAATAATTCATAACATAATTAAACTAATCACAACATAATTCACAACATAATTATCACATATTAATCACAAATAATTTACACACAACATATTTATGCATTGTAGTTGGACTTCTACTTACTTGAACTCCGATAATATTAATACTAAAGACCCGTGAAGAATTGTAATTAATTTCTTCCGTCCCATTCCAACACACTCTCCTTTCTCCCTCCTTTTCTTTTTGTGCCGATTGATCTGGGGTGTGAGGTGATGAATTCCTCAACACCCCATATATATAGATGCGAAAGAAGTAGGGGAGGTGGTCGACAACAATATGCATGCAAATTCCAATTTCCAATTTGGCTGCTAATCACATGCCTGCATTCAATACCTGCAGCCACCAATTTTGACTTTCCTTTTTTTTTTTTTAAATCAAACTTGGCTGCAAATATGCCATGCATCACATACTCCCTGTATAACAGCCGCCCCTATCTATCTTTTTTTTAATATTATATATATTATTATATTATTATTATAATAATTAATACACGTGAATATTTATGCACACATATGTTCACATATTGTTACCATTATTATCATGGATATGTCAAATAAAATGTAAATAAAATTTAGAAATAATTACCACATAATTATAAAAATGCGTAAAATACAAATTATAAAATAAAGAATTTTTCGGGTATTACAATCTCCCCACCTTATAAGAATTTCATCCTCGAAATTTAATCCCACTCTACTTCAACATTTTATAATCATCACATATGAATAAATGAGACCATAATTATGTTAATACAAAATCACATATTTAACATATCATAGAACTTACTGGTCTGGTGGTGTACCAAAGATACCAAGATTGTATACATGGACAGTCTACAAGACCATAGCCGTGCTCTGATACCATTCTATCATGCCCCACTTTTTCACCACTAATAATAGACAATAATAAATATTCATTTTCCTTCACTTTTATACAATACAATAGTTCATTACACCGGTCCGGCCAACAGGTCATCATCCATGTATACAACTCTCAGGATCTGACGGTACCCAACCACGCTTCCGCTGTGCAACTCACCTACAATGCATAAACTATTGAGACAAAAATCTCAGCAAGTAGAAAGCATGCATGATAGTGCATGAAAATGCATATATTTTCTATTCTTTCTAGTTGGTCTCTTTTATTTTGAAAAATGTTCACGTTGCGGGATCCCCACGACACACTTATGATATGCACCCCAAATGAGCTCAATGGGGACGATTTTTCCGAACCCCGAATAAAGTGCCAGGAATGATTTTTTCGAACCCTGACAGAGATGCATATATAGTGGCCGCACACACCATTAGTATCTTATTAATTTTAGGAAAACACTTTCATGATTATGCATGGTATGCAACCAGTGCAATTAAATATACATCATTAATTATTTATAACATCAATATCAACATTTAATAAAATAACAATTTAATTTAATTCACACAAATCCACTTCACCTTGGATCATACGGATCTCTTATAATAACAACTCCATCTTTGATCACATAGATTCTTATAATACAATAATATTATTTCAAATTACATAAATCCACAACTTGTATAATCAATTAATCCGAAATAATTCATAACATAATTAAACTAATCACAACATAATTCACAACATAATTATCACATATTAATCACAAATAATTTACACACAACATATTTATGCATTGTAGTTGGACTTCTACTTACTTGAACTCCGATAATATTAATACTAAAGACCCGTGAAGAATTGTAATTAATTTCTTCCGTCCCATTCCAACACACTCTCCTTTCTCCCTCCTTTTCTTTTTGTGCCGATTGATCTGGGGTGTGAGGTGATGAATTCCTCAACACCCCATATATATAGATGCGAAAGGAGTAGGGGAGGTGGTCGACAACAATATGCATGCAAATTCCAATTTGGCTGCTAATCACATGCCTGCATTCAATACCTGCAGCCACCAATTTTGACTTTTCTTTTTTTTTTTTAAATCAAACTTGGCTGCAAATATGCCATGCATCACATACTCCCTGTACAACAGCCGCCCCTATCTATCTTTTTTTTAATATTATATATATTATTATATTATTATAATAATAATTAATACACGTGAATATTTATGCACACATATGTTCACATATTGTTACCATTATTATCATGGATGTGTCAAATAAAATGTAAATAAAATTTAGAAATAATTACCACATAATTATAAAAATGCGTAAAATACATATTATAAAATAAAAAATTTTCCGGGTATTACAATCTCCCCACCTTATAAGAATTTTGTCCTCGAAATTTAATCCCACTCTACTTCAACATTTTATAATCATCACATATGAATAAATGAGACCATAATTATGTTAATACAAAATCACATATTTAACATATCATAGAACTTTCTGGTCTGGTGGTGTACCAAAGATACCAAGATTGTATACATGGATAGTCTACAAGACCATAGCCGTGCTCTGATACCATTCTGTCATGCCCCACTTTTTCACCACTAATAATAGACAATAATAAATATTCATTTTCCTTCACTTTTATACAATACAATAGTTCATTACACCGGTCCGGTCAACAGGTCATCATCCATGTATACAACTCTCAGGATCTGACGGTACCCATCCACGCTTCCGCTGCGCAACTCACGTACAATGCATAAACTAATGAGACAAAAATCTCAGTAAGTAGAAATCATGCATGATAGTGCATGAAAATGCATTTATTTTCTATTCTTTCTAGTTGGTCTCTTTTATTTTGAAAACTGTTCACGTTGCGGGATCCCCACGACACACTTATGATATGCACCCCAAATGAGCTCAATGGGGACGATTTTTCCGAACCCCGAATAAAGTGCCAGGAACGATTTTTCCGAACCCTGACAGAGATGCATATATAGTGGCCGCACACACCATTAGTATCTTATTAATTTTAGGAAAACACTTTTCATGATTATGCATGGTATGCAACCAGTGCAATTAAATATACATCATAAATTATTTATGACATCAATAGCAACATTTAATAAAATAACAACTTAATTTAATTCACACAAATCCACTTCACCTTGGATCACACGGATCTCTTATAATAACAACTCCATCTTTGATCACATAGATTCTTATAATACAATAATATTATTTCAAATTACATAAATCCACAACTTGTATAATCAATTAATCCGAAATAATTCATAACATAATTAAACTAATCACAAATAATTCACAACATAATTATCACATATTAATCACAAATAATTTACACACAACATATTTATGCATTGTAGTTGGACTTCTACTTACTTGAACTCCGATAATATTAATACTAAAGACCCGTGAAGAATTGTAATTAATTCCTTCCGTCCCATTCCAACACACTCTCCTTTCTCCCTCCTTTTCTTTTTGTGCCGATTGATCTGGGGTGTGAGGTGATGAATTCCTCAACACCCCATATATATAGATGCGAAAGGAGTAGGGGAGGTGGTCGACAACAATATGCATGCAAATTCCAATTTCCAATTTGGCTGCTAATCACATGCATGCATTCAATACCTGCAGCCACCAATTTTGACTTTTCTTTTTTTTTTTTTTAAATCAAACTTGGCTGCAAATATGCCATGCATCACATACTCCCTGTACAACAGCCGCCCCTATCTATCTTTTTTTTAATATTATATATATTATTATATTATTATTATAATAATTAATACACGTGAATATTTATGCACACATATGTTCACATATTGTTACCATTATTATCATGGATGTGTCAAATAAAATATAAATAAAATGTAGAAATAATTACCACATATTATAAAAATGCGTAAAATACAAATTATAAAATAAAGAATTTTTCGGGTATTACAATCTCCCCACCTTATAAGAATTTCGTCCTCGAAATTTAATCCCACTCTACTTCAACATTTTATAATCATCACATATGAATAAATGAGACCATAATTATGTTAATACAAAATCACATATTTAACATATCATAGAACTTACTGGTCTGGTGGTGTACCAAAGATACCAAGATTGTATACATGGACAGTCTACAGGACCATGACCGTGCTCTGATACCATTCTGTCATGCCCCACTTTTTCACCACTAATAATAGACAATAATAAATATTCTTTTTCCTTCACTTTTATACAATACAATAGTTCATTACACCGGTCCGGCCAACAGGTCATCATCCATGTATACAACTCTCAGGATCTGACGGTACCCAACCACGCTTCCGCTGCGCAACTCACCTACAATGCATAAACTAATGAGACAAAAATCTCAGTAAGTAGAAATCATGCATGATAGTGCATGAAAATGCATATATTTTCTATTCTTTCTAGTTGGTCTCTTTTATTTTGAAAACTGTTCACGTTGCGGGATCCCCACGACACACTTATGATATGCACCCCAAATGAGCTCAATGGGGACGATTTTTCCGAACCCCGAATAAAGTGCCAGGAATGATTTTTTCGAACCCTGACAGATGCATATATAGTGGCCGCACACACCATTAGTATCTTATTAATTTTAGGAAAACACTTTTCATGATTATGCATGGTATGCAACCAGTGCAATTAAATATACATCATTAATTATTTATAACATCAATATCAACATTTAATAAAATAACAACTTAATTTAATTCACACAAATCCACTTCACCTTGGATCACACGGATCTCTTATAATAACAACTCCATCTTTGATCACATAGATTCTTATAATACAATAATGTTATTTCAAATTACATAAATCCACAACTTGTATAATCAATTAATCCGAAATAATTCATAACATAATTAAACTAATCACAAATAATTCACGACATAATTATCACATATTAATCACAAATAATTTACACACAACATATTTATGCATTGTAGTTGGACTTCTACTTACTTGAACTCCGATAATATTAATACTAAAGACCCGTGAAGAATTGTAATTAATTTCTTCCGTCCCATTCCAACACACTCTCCTTTCTCCCTCCTTTTCTTTTTGTGCCGATTGATCTGGGGTGTGAGGTGATGAATTCCTCAACACCCGATATATATAGATGCGAAAGGAGTAGGGGAGGTGGTCGACAACAATATGCATGCAAATTCCAATTTCCAATTTGGCTGCTAATCACATGCCTGCATTCAATACCTGCAGCCACCAATTTTGACTTTCCTTTTTTTTTTTTAAATCAAACTTGTCTGCAAATATGCCATGCATCACATACTCCCTGTACAACAGCCGCCCCTATCTATCTTTTTTTTAATATTATATATATTATTATATTATTATTATAATAATTAATACACGTGAATATTTATGCACACATATGTTCACATATTGTTACCATTATTATCATGGATATGTCAAATAAAATGTAAATAAAATTTAGAAATAATTACCACATAATTATAAAAATGCGTAAAATACAAATTATAAAATAAAGAATTTTTCGGGTATTACAATCTCCCCACCTTATAAGAATTTCATCCTCGAAATTTAATCCCACTCTACTTCAACATTTTATAATCATCACATATGAATAAATGAGACCATAATTATGTTAATACAAAATCACATATTTAACATATCATAGAACTTACTGGTCTGGTGGTGTACCAAAGATACCAAGATTGTATACATGGACAGTCTACAAGACCATAGCCGTGCTCTGATACCATTCTATCATGCCCCACTTTTTCACCACTAATAATAGACAATAATAAATATTCATTTTCCTTCACTTTTATACAATACAATAGTTCATTACACCGGTCCGGCCAACAGGTCATCATCCATGTATACAACTCTCAGGATCTGACGGTACCCAACCACGCTTCCGCTGCGCAACTCACCTACAATGCATAAACTATTGAGACAAAAATCTCAGCAAGTAGAAAGCATGCATGATAGTGCATGAAAATGCATATATTTTCTATTCTTTCTAGTTGGTCTCTTTTATTTTGAAAACTGTTCACGTTGCGTGATCCCCACGACACACTTATGATATGCACCCCAAATGAGCTCAATGGGGACGATTTTTTCGAACCCCGAATAAAGTGCCAGGAATGATTTTTTCGAACCCTGACAGAGATGCATATATAGTGGCCGCACACACCATTAGTATCTTATTAATTTTAGGAAAACTCTTTTCATGATTATGCATGGTATGCAACCAGTGCAATTAAATATACATCATTAATTATTTATAACATCAATATCAACATTTAATAAAATAACAAATTAATTTAATTCACACAAATCCACTTCACCTTGGATCACACGGATCTCTTATAATAACAACTCCATCTTTGATCACATAGATTCTTATAATACAATAATATTATTTCAAATTACATAAATCCACAACTTGTATAATCAATTAATCCGAAATAATTCATAACATAATTAAACTAATCACAACATAATTCACAACATAATTATCACATATTAATCACAAATAATTTACACACAACATATTTATGCATTGTAGTTGGACTTCTACTTACTTGAACTCCGATAATATTAATACTAAAGACCCGTGAAGAATTGTAATTAATTTCTTCCGTCCCATTCCAACACACTCTCCTTTCTCCCTCCTTTTCTTTTTGTGCCGATTGATCTGGGGTGTGAGGTGATGAATTCCTCAACACCCCATATATATAGATGCGAAAGGAGTAGGGGAGGTGGTCGACAACAATATGCATGCAAATTCCAATTTGGCTGCTAATCACATGCCTGCATTCAATACCTGCAGCCACCAATTTTGACTTTTTTTTTTTTAAATCAAACTTGGCTGCAAATATGCCATGCATCACATACTCCCTGTACAACAGCCGCCCCTATCTATCTTTTTTTTTAATATTATATATATTATTATATTATTATTATAATAATTAATACACGTGAATATTTATGCACACATATGTTCACATATTGTTACCATTATTATCATGGATATGTCAAATAAAATGTAAATAAAATTTAGAAATAATTACCACATAATTATAAAAATACGTAAAATACAAATTATAAAATAAAGAATTTTTCGGGTATTACAATCTCCCCACCTTATAAGAATTTCATCCTCGAAATTTAATCCCACTCTACTTCAACATTTTATAATCATCACATATGAATAAATGAGACCATAATTATGTTAATACAAAATCACATATTTAACATATCATAGAACTTACTGGTCTGGTGGTGTACCAAAGATACCAAGATTGTATACATGGACAGTCTACAAGACCATAGCCGTGCTCTGATACCATTCTATCATGCCCCACTTTTTCACCACTAATAATAGACAATAATAAATATTCATTTTCCTTCACTTTTATACAATACAATAATTCATTACACCGGTCCGGCCAACAGGTCATCATCCATGTATACAACTCTCAGGATCTGACGGTACCCAACCACGCTTCCGCTGCGCAACTCACCTACAATGCATAAACTATTGAGACAAAAATCTCAGCAAGTAGAAAGCATGCATGATAGTGCATGAAAATGCATATATTTTCTATTCTTTCTAGTTGGTCTCTTTTATTTTGAAAACTGTTCACGTTGCGGGATCCCCACGACACACTTATGATATGCACCCCAAATGAGCTCAATGGGGACGATTTTTCCGAACCCCGAATAAAGTGCCAGGAATGATTTTTTCGAACCCTGACAGATGCATATATAGTGGCCGCACACACCATTAGTATCTTATTAATTTTAGGAAAACACTTTTCATGATTATGCATGGTATGCAACCAGTGCAATTAAATATACATCATTAATTATTTATAACATCAATATCAACATTTAATAAAATAACAACTTAATTTAATTCACACAAATCCACTTCACCTTGGATCACACGGATCTCTTATAATAACAACTCCATCTTTGATCACATAGATTCTTATAATACAATAATATTATTTCAAATTACATAAATCCACAACTTGTATAATCAATTAATCCGAAATAATTCATAACATAATTAAACTAATCACAAATAATTCACAACATAATTATCACATATTAATCACAAATAATTTACACACAACATATTTATGCATTGTAGTTGGACTTCTACTTACTTGAACTCCAATAATATTAATACTAAAGACACGTGAAGAATTGTAATTAATTTCTTCCGTCCCATTCCAACACACTCTCCTTTCTCCCTCCTTTTCTTTTTGTGCCGATTGATCTGGGGTGTGAGGTGATGAATTCCTCAACACCCCATATATATAGATGCGAAAGGAGTAGGGGAGGTGGTCGACAACAATATGCATGCAAATTCCAATTTCCAATTTGGCTGCTAATCACATGCCTGCATTCAATACCTGCAGCCACCAATTTTGACTTTCCTTTTTTTTTTTTTAAATCAAACTTGGCTGCAAATATGCCATGCATCACATACTCCCTGTACAACAGCCGCCCCTATCTATCTTTTTTTTAATATTATATATATTATTATATTATTATTATAATAATTAATACACGTGAATATTTATGCACACATATGTTCACATATTGTTACCATTATTATCATGGATATGTCAAATAAAATGTAAATAAAATTTAGAAATAATTACCACATAATTATAAAAATGCGTAAAATACAAATTATAAAATAAAGAATTTTTCGGGTATTACAATCTCCCCACCTTATAAGAATTTCATCCTCGAAATTTAATCCCACTCTACTTCAACATTTTATAATCATCACATATGAATAAATGAGACCATAATTATGTTAATACAAAATCACATATTTAACATATCATAGAACTTACTGGTCTGGTGGTGTACCAAAGATACCAAGATTGTATACATGGACAGTCTACAAGACCATAGTCGTGCTCTGTTACCATTCTATCATGCCCCACTTTTTCACCACTAATAATAGACAATAATAAATATTCATTTTCCTTTACTTTAATACAATACAATAGTTCATTACACCGGTCCGGCCAACAGGTCATCATCCATGTATACAACTCTCAGGATCTGACGGTACCCAACCACGCTTCCGCTGCGCAACTCACCTACAATGCATAAACTATTGAGACAAAAATCTCAGCAAGTAGAAAGCATGCATGATAGTGCATGAAAATGCATATATTTTCTATTCTTTCTAGTTGGTCTCTTTTATTTTGAAAAATGTTCACGTTGCGGGATCCCCACGACACACTTATGATATGCACCCCAAATGAGCTCAATGGGGACGATTTTTCCGAACCCCGAATAAAGTGCCAGGAATGATTTTTTCGAACCCTGACAGAGATGCATATATAGTGGCCGCACACACCATTAGTATCTTATTAATTTTAGGAAAACACTTTCATGATTATGCATGGTATGCAACCAGTGCAATTAAATATACATCATTAATTATTTATAACATCAATATCAACATTTAATAAAATAACAACTTAATTTAATTCACACAAATCCACTTCACCTTGGATCATACGGATCTCTTATAATAACAACTCCATCTTTGATAACATAGATTCTTATAATACAATAATATTATTTCAAATTACATAAATCCACAACTTGTATAATCAATTAATCCGAAATAATTCATAACATAATTAAACTAATCACAACATAATTCACAACATAATTATCACATATTAATCACAAATAATTTACACACAACATATTTATGCATTGTAGTTGGACTTCTACTTACTTGAACTCCGATAATATTAATACTAAAGACCCGTGAAGAATTGTAATTAATTTCTTCCGTCCCATTCCAACACACTCTCCTTTCTCCCTCCTTTTCTTTTTGTGCCGATTGATCTGGGGTGTGAGGTGATGAATTCCTCAACACCCCATATATATAGATGCGAAAGAAGTAGGGGAGGTGGTCGACAACAATATGCATGCAAATTCCAATTTCCAATTTGGCTGCTAATCACATGCCTGCATTCAATACCTGCAGCCACCAATTTTGACTTTCCTTTTTTTTTTTTTAAATCAAACTTGGCTGCAAATATGCCATGCATCACATACTCCCTGTATAACAGCCGCCCCTATCTATCTTTTTTTTAATATTATATATATTATTATATTATTATTATAATAATTAATACACGTGAATATTTATGCACACATATGTTCACATATTGTTACCATTATTATCATGGATATGTCAAATAAAATGTAAATAAAATTTAGAAATAATTACCACATAATTATAAAAATGCGTAAAATACAAATTATAAAATAAAGAATTTTTCGGGTATTACAATCTCCCCACCTTATAAGAATTTCATCCTCGAAATTTAATCCCACTCTACTTCAACATTTTATAATCATCACATATGAATAAATGAGACCATAATTATGTTAATACAAAATCACATATTTAACATATCATAGAACTTACTGGTCTGGTGGTGTACCAAAGATACCAAGATTGTATACATGGACAGTCTACAAGACCATAGCCGTGCTCTGATACCATTCTATCATGCCCCACTTTTTCACCACTAATAATAGACAATAATAAATATTCATTTTCCTTCACTTTTATACAATACAATAGTTCATTACACCGGTCCGGCCAACAGGTCATCATCCATGTATACAACTCTCAGGATCTGACGGTACCCAACCACGCTTCCGCTGTGCAACTCACCTACAATGCATAAACTATTGAGACAAAAATCTCAGCAAGTAGAAAGCATGCATGATAGTGCATGAAAATGCATATATTTTCTATTCTTTCTAGTTGGTCTCTTTTATTTTGAAAAATGTTCACGTTGCGGGATCCCCACGACACACTTATGATATGCACCCCAAATGAGCTCAATGGGGACGATTTTTCCGAACCCCGAATAAAGTGCCAGGAATGATTTTTTCGAACCCTGACAGAGATGCATATATAGTGGCCGCACACACCATTAGTATCTTATTAATTTTAGGAAAACACTTTCATGATTATGCATGGTATGCAACCAGTGCAATTAAATATACATCATTAATTATTTATAACATCAATATCAACATTTAATAAAATAACAATTTAATTTAATTCACACAAATCCACTTCACCTTGGATCATACGGATCTCTTATAATAACAACTCCATCTTTGATCACATAGATTCTTATAATACAATAATATTATTTCAAATTACATAAATCCACAACTTGTATAATCAATTAATCCGAAATAATTCATAACATAATTAAACTAATCACAACATAATTCACAACATAATTATCACATATTAATCACAAATAATTTACACACAACATATTTATGCATTGTAGTTGGACTTCTACTTACTTGAACTCCGATAATATTAATACTAAAGACCCGTGAAGAATTGTAATTAATTTCTTCCGTCCCATTCCAACACACTCTCCTTTCTCCCTCCTTTTCTTTTTGTGCCGATTGATCTGGGGTGTGAGGTGATGAATTCCTCAACACCCCATATATATAGATGCGAAAGGAGTAGGGGAGGTGGTCGACAACAATATGCATGCAAATTCCAATTTGGCTGCTAATCACATGCCTGCATTCAATACCTGCAGCCACCAATTTTGACTTTTCTTTTTTTTTTTTAAATCAAACTTGGCTGCAAATATGCCATGCATCACATACTCCCTGTACAACAGCCGCCCCTATCTATCTTTTTTTTAATATTATATATATTATTATATTATTATAATAATAATTAATACACGTGAATATTTATGCACACATATGTTCACATATTGTTACCATTATTATCATGGATGTGTCAAATAAAATGTAAATAAAATTTAGAAATAATTACCACATAATTATAAAAATGCGTAAAATACATATTATAAAATAAAAAATTTTCCGGGTATTACAATCTCCCCACCTTATAAGAATTTTGTCCTCGAAATTTAATCCCACTCTACTTCAACATTTTATAATCATCACATATGAATAAATGAGACCATAATTATGTTAATACAAAATCACATATTTAACATATCATAGAACTTTCTGGTCTGGTGGTGTACCAAAGATACCAAGATTGTATACATGGATAGTCTACAAGACCATAGCCGTGCTCTGATACCATTCTGTCATGCCCCACTTTTTCACCACTAATAATAGACAATAATAAATATTCATTTTCCTTCACTTTTATACAATACAATAGTTCATTACACCGGTCCGGTCAACAGGTCATCATCCATGTATACAACTCTCAGGATCTGACGGTACCCATCCACGCTTCCGCTGCGCAACTCACGTACAATGCATAAACTAATGAGACAAAAATTTCAGTAAGTAGAAATCATGCATGATAGTGCATGAAAATGCATTTATTTTCTATTCTTTCTAGTTGGTCTCTTTTATTTTGAAAACTGTTCACGTTGCGGGATCCCCACGACACACTTATGATATGCACCCCAAATGAGCTCAATGGGGACGATTTTTCCGAACCCCGAATAAAGTGCCGGGAATGATTTTTCCGAACCCTGACAGAGATGCATATATAGTGGCCGCACACACCATTAGTATCTTATTAATTTTAGGAAAACACTTTTCATGATTATGCATGGTATGCAACCAGTGCAATTAAATATACATCATAAATCATTTAAGACATCAATATCAATATTTAATAAAATAACAACTTAATTTAATTCACACAAATCCACTTCACCTTGGATCACATGGATCTCTTATAATAACAACTCCATCTTTGATCACATAGATTCTTATAATACAATAATATTATTTTAAATTACATAAATCCACAACTTGTATAATCAATTAATCCGAAATAATTCATAACATAATTAAACTAATCACAAATAATTCACAACATAATTATCACATATTAATCACAAATAATTTACACACAATATATTTATGCATTGTAGTTGGACTTCTACTTACTTGAACTCCGATAATATTAATACTAAAGACCCGTGAAGAATTGTAATTAATTCCTTCCGTCCCATTCCAACACACTCTCCTTTCTCCATCCTTTTCTTTTTTGTGCCGATTGATCTGGGGTGTGAGGTGATGAATTCCTCAACACCCCATATATATAGATGCGAAAGGAGTAGGGGAGGTGGTCGACAACAATATGCATGCAAATTCCAATTTGGCTGCTAATCACATGCATGCATTCAATACCTGCAGCCACGAATTTTGACTTTTCTTTTTTTTTTTTTTAAATCAAACTTGGCTGCAAATATGCCATGCATCACATACTCCCTGTACAACAGCCGCCCCTATCTATCTTTTTTTTTAATATTATATATATTATTATATTATTATTATAATAATTAATACACGTGAATATTTATGCACACATATGTTCACATATTGTTACCATTATTATCATGGATGTGTCAAATAAAATGTAAATAAAATGTAGAAATAATTACCACATAATTATAAAAATGCGTAAAATACATATTATAAAATAAAAAATTTTCCGGGTATTACAATCTCCCCACCTTATAAGAATTTTGTCCTCGAAATTTAATCCCACTCTACTTCAACATTTTATAATCATCACATATGAAATAAATGAGACCATAATTATGTTAATACAAAATCACATATTTAACATATCATAGAACTTTCTGGTCTGGTGGTGTACCAAAGATACCAAGATTGTATACATGGACAGTCTACAGGACCATGACCGTGCTCTGATACCATTCTGTCATGCCCCACTTTTTCACCACTAATAATAGACAATAATAAATATTCATTTTCCTTCACTTTTATACAATACAATAGTTCATTACACCGGTCCGGCCAACAGGTCATCATCCATGTATACAACTCTCAGGATCTGACGGTACCCATCCACGCTTCCGCTGCGCAACTCACCTACAATGCATAAACTAATGAGACAAAAATCTCAGTAAGTAGAAATCATGCATGATAGTGCATGAAAATGCATTTATTTTCTATTCTTTCTAGTTGGTCTCTTTTATTTTGAAAACTGTTCACGTTGCGGGATCCCCACGACACACTTATGATATGCACCCCAAATGAGCTCAATGGGGACGATTTTTCCGAACCCCGAATAAAGTGCCGGGAATGATTTTTCCGAACCCTGACAGAAATGCATATATAGTGGCCGCACACACCATTAGTATCTTATTAACTTTAGGAAAACACTTTTCATGATTATGCATGGTATGCAACCAGTGCAATTAAATATACATCATAAATCATTTATGACATCAATATCAACATTTAATAAAATAACAACTTAATTTAATTCACACAAATCCACTTCACCTTGGATCACACGGATCTCTTATAATAACAACTCCATCTTTGATCACATAGATTCTTATAATACAATAATATTATTTCAAATTACATAAATCCACAACTTGTATAATCAATTAATCCGAAATAATTCATAACATAATTAAACTAATCACAAATAATTCACAACATAATTATCACATATTAATCACAAATAATTTACACACAATATATTTATGCATTGTAGTTGGACTTCTACTTACTTGAACTCCGATAATATTAATACTAAAGACCCGTGAAGAATTATAATTAATTCCTTCCGTCCCATTCCAACACACTCTCCTTTCTCCCTCCTTTTCTTTTCGTGCCGATTGAACTGGGGTTTGAGGTGATGAATTCCTCAACACCCAAAGGAGTAGGGGAGGTGGTCGACAACAATATGCATGCAAATTCCAATTTCCAATTTGGCTGCTAATCACATGCATGCATTCAATACCTGCAGTCACCAATTTTGACTTTTTTTTTTAAATCATACTTGGCTGCAAATATGCCATGCATCACATACTCCCTGTACAACAGCCGCCCCTATCTATCTTTTTTTTTAATATTATATATATTATTATATTATTATTATAATAATTAATACACGTGAATATTTATGCACATATATGTTCACATATTATTACCATTATTATCATGGATATGTCAAATAAAATGTAAATAAAATGTAGAAATAATTACCACATAATTATAAAAATGCGTAAAATACAAATTATAAAATAAAGAATTTTTCGGGTATTACAGGTTAGGTATTTATAGATACATTTGAAAAGTGGCCATTGGCTCTTGTGATGGGTGTGAACCAAACCATGAAGGGATCTGTGAAGGGATAGACATTATGCTAAAAAATATGAAGGCACGTGGGGTAAGGGAGTGAGGAAGGGAGAGGCTGGAGGATTAATTATGTGATTTTTAGGTATTTCTTTTTATTTATTCTTCTAATTGGGTATTGCTACTGAATTCATTCTGGGTGTAGGATTTGCTGCTTTTCTATTTCTTTCAGGGTGTTTAATTTTGCCATCTCTTTGAATTTACTATTTTCTTTGATGGGGGGTTTTGTTGGATATTAATGGAGATTTTGTGCCTGGTTTATGCATTTATGTATTTAAATGCTATAGATTTTGTGGGGGAAATAAATATCTTGGTTGTTGCATGATTATTTGCATTCACAGTATTTTCAATATTATGGTTGCACAATGTATTTGCATTCACTCTGCTATTGGTGTGTATTTGTTACAGTAGTGTTTTTCCAATCACATTCGCACGCAACTGATTTTTTCGTGAATTGAGTTAATTATTGTGATTATTTCATTCAGTTTAAAATGTTGGTATGTTTTGTTTTAAGTCATTTTCTGAATCTGTATATTATTAAGTTGAATCATGGTGGAATGATAGCTGGGAATAAATTATCTAATTTGCCCGCCAAAAATGAATTTCACAAGTGCTTTTGGACCAAAAATGCTAGATTCTTGCAATTTTGGTCCCATTATTTAACGATTAGTCCAGTGAGATCAAAATTGCTAACGGGAATAATGAAAAACTTAACGGCGGGACTATTATTGCTGAAAAAAATATTTGGGACTGAAGTTAAGACTATTGGGACCAAACCCAAATGGGACTGTGACGGGTGGGACTGATTTTGTAATTTTCTCCATTGTTATAGAGTCACATGGAACCCTAACGGTTCATGTTGACCAAACGATCGAATGCTAACAAATGCCCCTCATCATCCTTGTTCTCATGTTTTGATCCGTTGCGGTAATGGACCCCCTTTGGATTCATAAGTGTTTCACTTGAAGCGGCCACTCACTTCACAGTTATATAGGTGATCTTTTATAGTACCCCGTTATACTCAACCACCATGAGGTGTTTCAGAAATTATTAAAAGTTAGAGACTTAACCTCACCACAATACGGGTTCCCATACTAATTGGTAATATTGCTCTACTAAGAAATGATCGGTATCAAGTTTCACTTGAACCTCAACAATTTCGTTTTCCCATTGAACCAAGTTCTTGGGATCTCTAGTCATCAAGGTTGGGTTTTCACTATTTCAGCTTTTTTCTCGATTAATTGCTTTCATGAGGGGATCCGCTATATTGTCTTTTGACCTCATAGTCAATTGATATTACACCACTCGAGATCAATTGTTTCACTGTGTTGTGTCGCCTGCTGATATGCCTAGACTTTCCGCTATATATATCCCTAAGAGCTCTTCCAATTGTGGATTGACTATCACAATATACCATCATCGTAGGGATTGGTTTGTTCCAACATGGAATGTCCTCTAGGAAGTTTCTAAGTCATTCTACTTCTTTTCCAGCTTTATGTAAAGCTATAAACTTAGATTCCATTGTGGAATGGGTTATACAGGTTTATTTTGTAGACCTCCAAGACACTGCTCCACCTCCAATAGTGAATACATATCCATTTCTAGAAAACGAGTCTGTTCTGTCAGATATATATGGATTCTTTTCCCAGACATCAATTTCTCATAAAGCCCTTATGAGAATCATGAAGGAGAATCCAAGACTCAATCTCTATGATGGATTCGTCGTGGGAAGATTGGAATGATTTCTCATCTTCAAAAAGAGAAAACATCACAGCATATACAAAGTGACCGAAGGAGAGATTGCCATCCCTATGGAACTCACGGGAAATATTATGGAATTGTGGCTAGTTCCTATTGATGAGATCAAAAAGGAACTCAGTAAACTTCAGAGAAAAGTTGCTAAGACCATGTCATGGATCCATATCAGAGTTATTCGGATCCTCATCAAATCAACATTCAAAGAACGTATCGTTACACCAATCGATATAACAATCTTTGATAAGAGGATCAAGAATATGAGAGAGGCATGTCTGGGAGGAATCTCGGAAACCTAGATGCAGGCAAGGTGGCATCCTACATCTACCCAAGAATTACCTATAATCTGGCGAATAAAGATTTCAGTAGAGTACTTACCGTTCATCAAGACTTCAAGAATAAAGATTTGATGAAAGAAGGGAACCGGTCGTACTCTATCACCTACAGTATCTCATATGTTTTCTCCAACACTCATCATTCGGATCTATTCTAAATGAAGGAGTATATTGAGATACCAGAAGTATTCGAAAGGGTTGCATGTGCAACTAGGCCAGAGATAATGGAGTTACCGCCAATCCAAGACATATATTTACGAATCAAGGATAAGCCGGTTTGGAGCAGACAAGACAGCCTCATATTCGAGCAAAGAAGGATTTCTTTCCAAGAGGATAGAATGATCAGTGAAAGATGGGGAAAGAAGCCGATCGTGGAGGTAATCTAGGAACCAGAGAAGTTCACAACCAAAGCTGAACTAAAATGCCTAGAAGGATGGAGAGGAGTCGAAGTAATATTCGACATCACCAAAAAGGAAAACTTTATTCCTTGTGATGTCTTATATTATCTTCAACAGCCAACAACTAGGAGATACCAAGGACAACTCAAACTTGGTGATCTTTAGCTAATTATCGAGGGAGTTGCTGAAAGATTCCTAGAACAACTAGTGTTGGGTTTGGAGTTTCTCGAGGATCACAAACCTTGGGAAAGACTACCAGATGGAATGGAATTCACGGTCAAAGGGAAGAGATACAAGGTTCACTACCAGAAGCTCAGGGTTATAAGCTCTGATCTACCTATGACCACAAGTCCATTTTCGATATATATCACCGTAGGGATGATATATAAGAAGTACTGTGCAGAATATTTTGTGGCATACATCAATTCAAGAGCCGATATCTGCACAGCAAAAGAAGGAGTCTTTCCTAAGGCCCAGGCGAAGATTTGCCAACTTTACCAGGAAAGGATTTCTCACAGAGGGTACTAATCCTTAAAAGAGAAATCAAGCAAGTGGAAATCATGATTGGAGGAGCAGATCGTACCCATGTTACAAGGTGAAGACTCCACCGATATATTTTCATGATACCAGAGCAGATATTATGTTAGGAAACAATTTTCTACAAACGTTCAAGCATTTTACACAAGAAAACGCAACAAGAAGGCTTATTTTCACAACCCTTTGTGAACATAAGATCATCGAAACAAGACTGCATAATGCATTTCAAAGAAAAATACCAATCTAATTTTGCAGCAAACGTGGTGATAATGAGGGAAACTCTTAGCCATCCAAATATGAATGATCGAAGAAAATATAGCGAAGCGATCCTTCAAATGAGAACCGAGAGTAGAGGAGGATGGAAGATGGAGAAACTAAATGAAAATACAATCCACCTTCTCAAAGCAAGTTTGAGAGAAAGCCTACAGAGAGACGTCTCAATCGAAGTGTTGGATTGTATACTAAACCTAGCTTTAGTATGAACAATGTTTTAACAATTTATTTGAAATGAGAATCTTTGGTCAAATAATTGCGTCTTATAATTTATTTATATGCCCGATGAAATAGTCCATTTATTTTATACTGTAGATAATATGTTGTGCGACAACAAGCAGAAGATCATATTATCGGTTTCCTTATAAAGTATAAACAGATGCTCACAATCGAGATAGATGGAGACTCTATATCGGGATGGTTATAGTGTGATTTGATATTATTTTATCTTGATTATAGAGTCACATTAGTGCACTTCGTGTGTATTGAGCAGGATCGCTTGAGATCGTTCAATTTATACTGACTATATAGTAGAACTTGATCATTGTTATTCTGGATGTTCGTGCTCTTAATCCCTATACAATAATCTCGACATGTAACGCAGTATGTATTTCTTTGATTCATCAATGAGTGAGATTTACATGCAATTAAATCAACAAACTCGGTGAGTTGGGAAATAATGTTGTCTCTATGGTGTGCTGTTGATTGTAGAAGGAATCCGTGTCCGCTATAGGTTGATGATGTCCTCTTGAGGAGCTCATAAGGATTATCGTGTAAACCCTGCAAGTGGATTTATTCCAGCATGATAATGAGATTGAGTGGTACTACTCTCGGATGAGATATTAAATAATGGAGTGTCAGTAACTTAATTAATTAATGGACATTGTGTTGGGATAAACACACGAATAATCAAATAATAAACTATTCATCCACGCAGCGAAATGATCAATTATCACTCTCTTGTGTAAATCTAGCAGGAAACTCTCTTGGGTTGCGTATTATATCTGAATATTATATGCATGCAAAAATCTTCGGTGTTAAATAACTAAGTGGGAGAGGGAATTGGTAAATAATTCTCGCAGCCTCCATTATTGATTTGTTAGCGATGTGAATAAACTTGTGCGTCGGAATTAGGGCCTTCCTTCCTATCGGATGAGTTTATTCATGGATTGCTAGAACAGACTTCTTTAAATGATTATTATTTGTAATGGGATGCACATGAACTTGCGTGTTGGCTATAATGCCTTCCTCCCCATCAGATGAGTTTATATGTGATTCACTAGTACAAACTTGTAATTGATGATTGTAGAAAGTTATCCGAGCGCGTGTGTACTTCTTCATTTGTAAGGCACATAAGCTTGGGCCGCGGACTTAGGATCAAATAATGGTGTACACTTAGATGCAAATAATAAGTATCCTCCCCATCGGAGTCACTGTTGTTATTTGCATGGCTAAAGAAGAACCGACTATTAATTATTTTGTCATGAGGTTAGATTGACAAATGAAATTAATGGATAAAACCTTCTCTTGTAAATGTTCGAGTCTGTCTACGTCCACACTATCGTGGCAGGCAGACTCACGGTGCTTGAGATATCAGTGAATTTTATTTTTATATTATTTTAAGGGAATCAATATAAATGGATAAATTTGAAGATTTGATCAGTGTATTTATTTGTGATTCTCTGTAATTTTGAATGGTTTATTTCACTTATTGTTTGCTAAAAGAAATTATATTTACTCGTCCAAAATTAGATAATTTGAAAAGAATCTTGGTTTAAATTTTTATTGCTTAGGAAAATAAAAATGTGTTCTCACTAAGGATGTTATGTGATGCCTATTAATTAAAGTCTCTAGTGGAGAGGTGAGAGGTTCATAGAAATATGATGGTCTCATGTGACTCTTCGGATACTTGATTAAGTTAGAAAGGGAAGAGATCGTGGTTATATTGATGAATGAATTGGAAACACTTAGAATAGAAATTGAAGGGAAAACCTAGATCAATTATTTTCCATAATTTGTATGAATCTTTTGAGCAAGTTCTACCTGAAATACGAGAGGTTGTATATGGTGGAAAACTTCTGACAAAACATATGGCGAAGGAAAGCCAATTTTATCAAGATGTGAACAAAGTTAGAATCTTATTCGCTAATTGTTGAAGCATGATTAGTGATGGTGTCCACTAACACGTTGTGTGTAGATACCAGTATCACTAAATGTCTACAATTAAGTGATGATAAGATTATTATAGACTTGGGTAAAACTACGAAAGTAGTAGTTATTGCAGTGGGAGTTGTTTATTTATCTTACGATATGAATAAACGTTTGTTTTTAAGAAATTATCTTTATGTACATTTCTCATAGAAAGAATTTGAATTCAGTTTCTATGTTTTTCAGATGGATACTATATTTCATTTAAATGACATGGTCATTATAATGAAGGATGAAGCTATAATCTATTATGGTACGTTGGTGACAATTTGTAAACTCTTAAATCATGGTTTTCTCATGATGCAACAAATAGTAATTAATAATGCGTCTTCTAATCCTGATAAGAGAAAGACTCTTAAGGAAATGATTAGATAGATGATGAATTATTTGGAATTACTAAATTCATTTTATGGGTATGCCCTAGAAACGGCATGTCGTATAACATTTGTCTGTTTATGGGATATTCTAGGAAAATAGAGGGTGATGATTTATTTAGTCCAAAAGATCTAAAGGTGGTTGTTAAGAAAAACACTAGATTTTGAAAAAGAACTATGTAATAAATCACATACCCATGTATAAGCTGTTCTAAAGGAAGTGAGAGGAAAACATAAAGTATAGTACCAATTGTATAAGTGGATATACCACAAGAAAATTGCATTGCGTGTCACATATGATACAAAATTGCATGTAGCACCTTGTCATAGTGGAATGATTGTTCTACAACCTGATAGTTATATATTTTTGGAAGTCGTGAGACTTGATCCCTAATAAACATGGAATTGACCCACGGATACGACGAAGCACTACAAGATAAAAATGTGATATCTTATCAAGTTGTAATGAATTTTGAAATAGAATATATGGATTTTAAATCAAATTTGGGAGCTTGTAGGATCACTAAAGTGTAAAAGCCATTGAAAGTGGTCATACAAAATAAAAGAGGATCATACGGTAAGGTGAAAACCTTGGAAGCAAAGGTTGTTGCGAAAAGGTATACTCAAAAAGAAAGGGTTCGATTATGAGGAAATCTGATCGCCAGAAGCTATGCGTATGTTGATCTGAATTCTTTTATCTGTTGCTAATCATATTAATTATGAGGAATAGTAAATAAATGTTAACACAGCTTTCCTGAATGGAATTCTTGAGGGAAACATCTATGTGAAGGAATTAGAGTGATACATTGCAAAGGGCTAAGTGCATTTTTATAGTAAGCTTAAAGTGTCCATCGATGGACTAAAGCAAGCTTCAAGATCATGAAACATCCATTTTGATGAGGAAATCCAGGCATATGGATTTATTCAATGTGCGGATATGTCTTGTGTATTGAAAAGAGTGACGAAAATATGGTGGTATTTTTTGTATTGTACGTAGATGATATATTGCTCATTGGAAATAATAAAAGAGTATTGTCGGGCATATGGGTATGGTTGAGAAAGTAGTGTGAAATGAAGGACTTAAGAGAAGCAAAATATATCCTTGCGATCATGATGATCACAAGATAGGATGTTGAGCTTATCTCAAGTTTCATGAAATGATACAATCCTTACTCATTTTAGCATGTGACTTTATCTAAGGAAATGTGTCTTGACACAAATGAAGATAAAGGAGATAAAAACGGTTCCTTATGCTTCAGCGAGTAAGGAAGCTTAATCTAAGGAATGCTATGCACGAGATTGGATAGCTATTTTTCTGAAGGCATGGTCAGTGATTATCAAGGTAACCCGAGACAAGAATGATGAACTGTGGTAAGACATATACTTATGTACCTGAAAAGGACTAGAAATTATATGTGGACTTACCGAACAGATTCAATGCTTCTTATAGGTTATATAGATTCAAAATTTTCAAATCAGATAGGAACAACTGTAGGAAGTAGAGTCATTTGATGGAGGAGTATTATATAGAAATATATTTCGGACTCCACCATGGAAAGATGATAAATTGAAGCATCTAAGGCAGCCAAAGTATTTATATGACTCTATAAACATCATGATGGACTTCGAAGTGTTTCTAAGTTTACCCAAGGTTATCACAATTTATTGTGATAATAATGGTGCAGTTGCAAACTTGAAGGAATCACAAGCCCATAAGCAATTAAACACAAGGAGCGCGAGTACCACCTGTTACGAGAAATTTTATGATGAGGGAAAGATTGTTGTCACCAAGATTGCATCGGATGATGACCTAGTAAATTCATTTACAAGGACCTTAAGATGAGAACTTTTAATGGTCCTGTAGTGGGCATGGGAATCAGATGTGTGGTAGAAGACATGACAGCATAGTCTTTTAGTATAAGTGGAAGATTATTGGATTGTATACTAAAAGCCTAGCTTTAGTATGAAAAATATTTTAACAATTTATTTGAAATGAGAATCTTTGATCAAATGATTGCGTCTTATAATTTATTTATATGTCCGATACAATTGTTCATTTACTTTATACTATAGATAATATATTGTGCGTCAACACGTGGAAGATCATATTATCAATTTCCTTATAAAGTATAAATAGATACTCACAATTGAGATAGACGGGGGCTCTATGTTATATTATCGTTCGATTTATACTGACTATATAGGAGAACTTGATCTCTGTTATTATAGATGTTCGTGCTCTTAATCCATATATAATAACCTCGACACGTAAGGCAGTATGTATTTCTTTGATTCATCAATGGGTCAGATTTACATGTAATTAAATCAACAAACTTGGTGAGTTAGGAAATAGTGTTATCTCTATGGTGTGCTGTTGATTGTAGAAGGAATCCATGTCCGCTATAGGTTGATGATGTTCCCTTGAGGAGCTCATAAGGATTATCATGTAAACCATGCAGGTTGATTTATTCCGGTATGATAATGAGGTTAAGTGGTACTACTCTCGGATGAGATATTAATTAATGGAGTTGTCAGTAACTTAATTAATTAATGGGCATTGTATATCTTAAACATGGGGAGACTAACGGGTTCATAATGAGAAAGAGATCATAACGTAATTATGGGATTAGAATGGTAGTGCAGTAATAATATTTTAGTGGTATATATTATTATTATTGGACCTAAGTATAAGTTTTGGGCTAAGCTTGGATACTTAAGCCCAATGGAGGCCCAACTCTAATTTCTCCTCCTGGTCCCTACTGTAGCCCATATATAAGTCATCTCAGCTATACTGAAACCCTAATGATAACTGTATCACATCTAATACTATGAGGAGGGTGAGGGAACTGCAGATTAAGTAGATCTCGAAGATTGTCGCTCACACGATGTCGAGATTAGACATGGGAATATAGCAGAAGATCGGAAGGTTGTTTGCTGCTACTGTTTATCAAATTCCATGATTTTTATAAAATCGTATGGAACTTAGAACTGATCATTTGATGCACCTTGGAAAGCGAAGGACGAGTGGATCATTTTGGCGCATTAATCATTCAAATCGGAGATTAGACGAGAGAGTTGCGCGTGCTGCCAGTGAGAATTCATGTTCTTCTTCAACATACACTGGTGAAAGGTATTACATTTCTATGTTTCTTGCTTCTGCTGATTTAGAAATGCATGAAACCCTAACGTTTCATGTTAACCAAATGATCGCATGTCAACAAACATCTTTGGAGGACGTCAAAAGGAAGACACAGAGGAACTTCAATGGGGACCCTCTAGCCTGGTGGGACAAAAACGAGCTCAAAGCTTCACTCAAAGTAAAAGAAGGAAAGGAGCATGCGATCTTGAGATACAAGCCTATCTTGATGAACCAAGAGGATCGAAAGGATATGCATATAATACTTAAGGAACATCTGGACCTTAAGTTGACATCACCAGGAGTATCTCCATACAGCAGTCCAGGATTTCTGGTTTGAAATCATGAAGAAGTCAAGCGAGGAAAGCCGAGACTTGAGATTAACTATAAAGGGATCAACAACATCTTGGAGTTCGATGGATACTACATACCAAGTAGGGAATACTTGGTCAACTGTATCAAGAATGCCAAGGTATTCTCAAAGTTAGATTACAAATTTGGGTTCTACCAGATTATGTTGGAAGAAGAAAGTAAGAAGTGCACAGCCTTCTCCATACCACGAGGCCATTATATCTGGAATGTCATGCCTAGGGGCTTGGCGAATGCACCCCATATATACCGAAGGAAGATTGATAATCTTTTCAAAGATTATTTCTCATTCATGTTCATTTATGTGGATGACATCCTCATAGCCTCAAAGAACATGAAGGAGCATTTGGTGCATTTGTAAGTATTTTTAGAAGTGTGTCATAAGGAGGATTGATGCTTTCTGGAAAGAAGGCAGTAATGGGAACAAGACAGATCGAGTTTCTTGAAGTCGAGATCGATGAATCCTGGATCATTCTACAACCACACATTGTAGAGAAGGTTCAGGGATTTCCTGAAGATCTTAAAAACAAGAAACAACTCCAAAGCTTTTAGGAGTTGTCAACTTCGCTGGAATGTTCATCAACAATCTAGCACAGTACAAGAAGGTGTTCAATCCTCTATTAAAGAAAGATGTTGAGTTTAAATGGGAGGAATCACACCGAGAGATGGTTAAACAACTAAAAGAGGTTTGTAAAAAACTCCAAAAGTTAGCCATTCCAAACGACGAGAATGATCTGGTACTATATATAGATGCCAACGACTATTGTGGGTAGCAGTTCTAACCAAGTCAACACCAGAAGGAGAGGTGTCATGCAGATATTGTAGTGGACTCTTTGCGGAGAATGAGATAAAAAGATGGCACATCAATGAAAAGGAGTTCTTTGTGGTTCGGAAGGCATTCAAAAAATGGTCGCTATTTCTTCTCGAGATGAAATTTATCCTTAAAATTGATAACAAAAGTGTCAAAGCCTTTTTAAAAATAAAATTAAATCAAAACCAGAAAAAGGCTAGACTATTAAGATGGCAAGCAGAATGCCAATATTATGATTTTAATATTGTCATTATTAAATCTATTGAAAATGTTTTGGCAGATTTTCTGACGAGAGATGGAAGGAGCTGAGATAGACTCCATCCTCACCGTTTCAAAGCACTTGATGGACAATTTTGAGTTGCTCAAAAGGGATTCGAGAATCTAGCACTCAATACAACGCATGCTGGAAAATTGCAAGAGAGTGATCGGACCAAATTGTCCAATCGCATACGAGATTGTATTTATAATAATGCGTCTCTTTGAGTCTTTACGAGAGCCACTCTTTTGGGCTGTTGATAGCAATCAACAAAAGGAGAGCATTCAAGAATGGGTCTCTAAACCTGGAGTAAGGGATTCAAGTATCCTTAGCCCAAGTCCTGGATTGGAACTTCCAAAAAAAAACTGGTCCAAGGAAAAATCGAGGCTCTGGAGTCACATCTAGAGTCATCGAGTCAACCCAGCACCTCTGGGATAAAAGAGGAAAAGATCAGCCTTATATGTCGGGCACTGCTAAGGCTGGTATTAACTTAGCTGATTTTTCTCATTGGCAGGAGTACCAGGCTAGTTTGGAGAAATTGAATACAAGAAAGAGAATCTGCCCGGAGAAATGCCGGGTAGATGTATCGGGGCTATACCCCCGAGTTTGGATGAGAGAGGGCTCAAGCTCGAACGTTGTAAAGCAATGGTATGATATTAGAGCGCTAGCCTCAATATATACTATCGCACCAAGCTTTCCGAAACTTTTAAAGTTGCCAGATTGGCTAAGAAAAGTAGTTGTGAAGGCCTGGGAAAACAACTCGACTTTGTCCAGGGGAGATGTATTGGAGCTTTACTTCACGAGGCCGCCATGAAGCCTTTCATTTTATCAAATTAAGAAGACCAAATATGGGAGCATCAAACAAAATCAAGGAGTCTTCTATGAAGGAACCAATTTTGGTTTCTACATATTCAGAGGATCAAATCTCTACGCGAAGAGCGAGGGGTTTATACGCCTGCATTCAGGCCATGGATCAAGTAAAGTATCCGTTTAAATTTGAGCACAAAACAATGAACGGGTCCTTCCTGTTGAACATCTTAATGGGAAGAAAAACACAATTTGCGGAGGATGCTCTCGAAGAAAAGCGAGAGCTTCTTGGGGATAATAAGTTACCGATGAGTAAACACACCTATTGAAAATATTGCAACATGGCCCACTTTGGGCAATGGACAGAAAAAATATACTCAAGCTAATCTACCTAAAGGGAACCATAATTTGGGAAAGGAGTAAGATTAAGCATAGGAAGAAGAAGGATTGTTGGACCCTCTCCAACAAAGGAAGGAACACATGGAAAGAAGAGAATAAAATCTCTTCAAGGCACACAAGAGCCGGAGGACTCTTTGGATACCAAAGGAGACAAATGACTCTTCAGAAAAGCAAGAGTCGAATGACTTTTCCAAAGAGGTAAGGGATCATATGACCCTTCGGAAGGGGCAAAAGACGAGTGCAGGATAGATGCCAATAATAATGGATATAAAGACGTAAAGCGGTGACACCAGCACAATGACGTAAGTAGTGTCATCAACAAAAATGGAGAGGCTTTGAAATTCGGATTTCACATCCGAAAGTCTCTATAAATAGAAGAGCCAAGAAAGCAGATGGCATTGACCATTCCCCTCCGTTTTCTCTCTAAATAAACATTGTATTAGTTTCCTTTCTTTTCTTATATGAGTGTTTCTATTTCAGCTACCATAGGTAGTTAGAGGAGTCTTCTCCGCTTGTTTAAGTAGCATGACTGTGTAATAATATTTCCATTTCATAAATAAACAATCTTGGGCTACGGCCCGAAGTATGTAACCTTCCATTATATTCTGCAACCATAATCTCCATATTTTTCGACGAGAAATAGTAGCAACATCCTGTACACTCGGTGTAGAAAATGACTCAGGATTGTGCTGAGATCCACTAAAGGAATGGGATTGAACCATCACACTAAGGGGCTCGTGGTTGGCTGTGAGGAGCAGCTGTAAAACCTTCCGGATACTCGGTGGATTGACGGTCAAAAAAGGTACTGTTACTGTTTTAAGTTAGTAAATTACGAGTTTAATATTATTCTAATTAATGTACAGAAGCATGCTGGGCCTGATATGATCATAATGATCTATGTCAATTTTGAAAAATAGAAAGTAATAAAAATTTGGCAAAATAATGATATGATATAAGTTAATTAGGGCTGAAAATCCTTAAAAGACCTATTGAAGGACTAAAAAGTTGAATTCTGCAAAGTTAGTGGACTGATTTCAAAATTGAGAAAATGTTATCTTGAATAACCTGTTGGTCACCTGCTATAGCAGGTCAAAGGACCTAAATGTTGAGATTTGTAAAGTTAATGGACTATTTTCAAAATTAAGGAAAATGATGGACCAATTTCAAAATAAGGGTAAGTTAACGGACGAAAAAATTAATTTTCTCTTATTTTTATTAGTCATATTGCCCCAACTATCTTAGGATAAAATTTTTGATAACATAAACACCTAGGAAATGTTAAAATGAGAGGGGAATAGCTAAACTGCAATTCAAACATCCTACCACATATCCTTCTCCCACTTTCTTCATATGTATAAAGTTTGAATTTTTTGTTATTTGCATTTGGGGTTTTTAAATTGAATCCGTCATGCTAGTCCTTCCATTTTTATGAAAATTTTGTTACGCCTATTATTTGTCAATATTACCTATGCCCATTTCCAATTGCTCTTACTTCTTTCTTATAGTCATTCTATTTGGAAATATCTTCAATAAATATCAGATCTTCACATTCAAAGCTGGTAATGAAGAACAACAGTGAATATGTGGGAATATATTCAAAAATGGTGTGACCATATAAATATAGATGGGTGATCTAAACTCAAAATATAACAGGTTGATATAGAGACATAAATTGTGGTGGACACATGTCATATATTGATTAGTAAACTTCATTTTGTCTGATATCACCTAACACTTTGGAAAGATATCAACAATGAAGAGCAGATCTTACCATTAAATGCCACTGATGCATATTACTTTTGGAGAGGAGGTAAAGGATGGTAATTAATGTCACGGTCAAATTGGTAGTTAATGCATTCAATAATGAACAAGAGAAATTAATCAGGGTTCATAATGAAGACAAACAATGACTTTTGAGAATACACTACAAAAAATGCTCCGATAGTGATGGAATTTTGTGACGGAAATATTTTTGTCACTATTGTGATGGTTATTGTGATAGAAATTCAAATTTGTGGCGGAAAATTAAGTGACATTAACTCACTTGGTCAAGGTCTCAGTTTGTGATGGAAATAATAATGAAAATTTATGCTTATATCAATCGATTAGCATAAACATAGTGCAGGTTCTTTAGTGTTTGAGTTGTGCTAATCACTGAAGCAAAAATGGATTCTTCATCGTCTTCTTCCGTAAATATACCGTCCAACATTAATGGATAGGTAAAAATTATAAATTCTTTCAATGGATAGATACACCCATGTGCCGAAGATCTCTGGATATCATACCAGGGCTGCTCCGCAAGATTAGGGCAAAAGAGAATGACTTGAACGAGAATGAGATAAAGGTGAAGCTCCTGGAAGCCCAAATCAAAATGTTGACTCAAATTGAGTCAATATTGAAGAAGAAGGTCAATGAAGCAGCAACATTAACGATATGGAATATGTTGTATCTTACATGATATTTGTAACTTGGTTCACTTTCCTAATGTCAATATGGGTTTGAGAGATGAGAAATCACTCACTATTGGATTGAAATTTTAGACTTACGTAATAAGTATGAATACTGTATTTTCTTTTTAGCATGTTGTCGAAGATAATTGAACCTAATGTTGCACATAGTGGGTTTCTTCCATTTTATTCATTGTCAACTACATAATTAAATACTAGAGGAAAAATTACTTTTAATGTCGCCATTTCTATATTGTTCAAAACCTTCATTTATAAAAATATTATGTCTTTAAATCTCACACAATTAATATGTGTAGCACTTATACATATTTATTTGAAATAAATACAACGAATACCTTATGGGGGACACATTTAAGCTGACAAATATCATTTAAAGCTGACACCTATCATTTGTTGGTATGCACAATTAGGTTTACCATATGTTTACCCATATATTCACCTACATGATCACTTAATCTTCTTTAAATTTACATTCGGTAGCTTTAATTATGCATTCACTGATTAAATTTTGTAGTTCCTTAGTGAAAATACGATATCAAACAAAAATAAAAAATTTGAATGAATTTTACGAAATTAATGTGACTTAAAAAAATTAATATTTTAAGATAATCTAATTTAAGTAAGATAATTCGGGATGAATATATAATTTGAAATTCTTATGGAATCACAAATGCAACTGAGTGGGACCAAATCTGAAAATTTTTAAACTTTTGAGACCAAATTTGTAAGAAGAAAATCTTTTAGGACTAAGAGCAAATAGTGGGACCATATTGCAAAGCATGCGTGTCCTGTGGAACTAAAATTGTTAAATTCTCTCTTACTTACATGTTCTCTTGGTGATAATAAGTGTTTATACTCCACTCCCTCCGTCCCAACCCAATCTTCACAGTTATTGTAGTTTTAAAAAAATATTATTTTTATCTACTTTATTGATTTTTGGAGGATAATATAGTATTTTAAAATAATAAATATTGTATTGTATATTATGTGTTTTAGGTGGAAATATTAAAATGGTGAAGTTTAATGTAGAACAGACGAAAATGGAAATGGTGAAATATAACTTGGGACATAGGGTGTATTATTAAATGTATACATTTTTTTGTCTTAGTTTACTATAGAGTGACCCCCTCCATTCCATAAAAAGTGTTACGTTTACTGTTTGCACTGAGATTAAAGAGTAATGTATTTTAATGTGCAGTGGGTTAAGAGATATAATATTTTAATGTATAGTGGGTAGGTTGTGTGGGTCTCATCAACCAAAAATGAAATGTAACTCTTGTAGCGGACTTCCTAATTAGTAAAATGTAACTCTTGTGTCGGGACGGAGGGAGTATCTTTTACATTCGTGTTAAAAAGCTGAACATTTTATTAATATAAAAGAAAGCGACGTATCATAATAGAAATAATTTAAATTTAAAGCCTGAAAAATGAGTAAACTATTAATTCAGAGTCTGAATTATTCGTTCTATCAATTAAGAGTTTGAAATATATAAAGTTATAAAAAAAGAAAGTGATGTGTCATAAAAGAAATAATTTTTTATCACAAAAATATTAAACTTATTATTAGTAATAAATTAATTAATAATCGAGCATCACTCTTTTTTTATCTTTTAATTTTATAAAATCATTTACTTATTTTTTATTGAATATATTAAAAGTCATTATTATTAATTATTTTAAATATTAAATTATTAATTGGAAAATTAAATAAAAATTAGTTAAAATATTAAATTTCTTTAAGTAAAATATTTATTGTAATATTATAAAATATTAATTAGTTAAATATTAAATTACTTAAAATAAAATATTAGTTATGTTATTAAGATTATAAATAAGAGAATATAAAAATCAATATTTAAAATAATTAATTACTTAAAATAAAATATTAATTATAGGATTAATATGACAGTGCCACATACACAAATTTTTTTAAGGATAAACGTGGCGCCGCCAATAGACAATTCAAAAATTTTATTTTTGACAAGCACTTATAAATTAATAGTATTAATGATATATATATATATATATATATATATATATATATATATATATATATATATATATTTCAAATTTTACTTGTTATATTTACTTTCATGTATTCTTTATTATTATTATTATTATTATTATTATTTTGTATTATCTAGTTAGACAGATTACTATAGGTTGAGCAAAAAAGTTTCAAATTTGCACTCATAAGCGGTTCATGCGGATCATGGAGTAAAAATTTAAAATAATATATTTATGTCTTGTGTGTGTTTGTGTGGGGGGTGGGTTTTGATCTAATACTACTTTAAATTGAAGTCGACATTATGTACATATTTCAAAATATTGGAATTGAATATTTCTCTGTTATAGTATAAATAAATTGTAACTTTATAGGTATTGATTTTAAATGAGAATTGTAAAGTATTTATCTCAAATTTACATAATATTATTGTACTGTTATGTTATTGTTTTATTTTTTTTAAAACACAAATTATTTTAATGATTATTTACAAATTATATGAATAGTTTTCTGTATATGTATTATAATTTATCAATGAGACAATTTCTTAATTGTAAATTGCCATGAATCGGTTAATTGCATGGTTGTCTTAATAATTTTATACGGAATTATAATACTTCACTTAAATAAAAAATAAATTAAAATAGCAAAAAAAAATATCTCATTCTTATTTGCACATTTTTTTTCGTAAGTCTTTAACATTAAAATAAAAATATTTGTGAAAAGCTTTTATTTTTTTATTATTTAGTTTATTTTTATTTTTTTGCAATTTTGATGGTTTCTATTTAAATCAAATATTTAATGATCATCTTATCTTAATAGTCAAATTTTTTGTGTGAATACGTGAAAATTATTTCTGTTTAATTTGGTTGATTAACATTAAATTAAAATAATTTTTTTAATTATATTTTTATTATCAAACTATTATTTTTAATAAAGATATATTATTAATTATTTTTATTATTACTAATCAGATAGTTCGACTATTTTATAATTTATTTTGACTGGATATCACTTTTTATTAAAAATATTATCATTTTTTATTTATTTTATGTTTTGTTTATAAAATAATTTAATTAAACGTTTATCACTTTTTTCTTTATCATGTATTATTTTTTACTAAAAATGTTAACACTTTTATATTAGGACTAATTGTTCGTGAAATAATAATAATTTAATAGATGGATATCACTTTTCATTGATTAGAAATAATTTTTTATTAAAAATATTATCACGTTTTATCCATTCCATAAATTGTTTATGAAATACATTTGGTAATTAGTCATCACTTATATTTAAAGATATTATCACTTTTTTTATACTATAAGTTTTTACAAGATAGTTCACAATACCATTATCACATTTTATCAATTTGGTATCACTTTTAATTATAAAAGATTATCACATATTATCAGATTTTATATATTTATAATATTTAAATTAAATGAATAATAAATATAAAAAAAATATTATATTTTTAAATAATAAAAAATATAAATCAAAACAAAAATGCTTAGGAAAATATATATATACATGTGAGGCCTAATCTCTATTTCATAATTAATTTTTAAATTTTCTAATTTGAAAACAATGCCCTTTAAATTTACTTAATACCAAGTAATTTTATTTTACAATTAATTTTTTAATTTTCTAATTTCATGACAACCAAGCAAGACCCTTTAAAATTAGTTAATTGGGTTAGTTGATAACCCATCTCACAAAACGGGATTCGTGAGATGGTCTCACCCAAGTATTCGCCCTAATTGGAAAAGATTTGAGTGAGACCATCTCATGGATCTCTTTATATGAGACGGATCATCCATTAGCCCATTAAATATATATTTTAAAATATCTTGTTTGGTTGTAATCAAATTAGAAAATTAAGAAATTAATTATAAAATTAAATTAATTAGGTCTTTTATACTATATTATACTCCCTTCGTCTCTTAGAAGTTGGCACACTTTCCTTTTATCCCACTAAAGTTGACACATTTCCTTTGTAATACATGAGACCCACACCAAAACAATTAATTTGTTCTCATGGAGCCCACATACCACTCTAATATAACTACCCACTACACATTAAATATTATTTATCTTACCTCACTTTACTTCACTTTACATTAAATATTATACTCCTTAATCTCCGTGCACAAAAAAATATGCTAACTTCTTCGGGACGGAGGGAGTATATATTAATATATTATGTTTTTTCCTTTTAATTTATATTTTTTATTAATTAAAATTTTATTAATTTAATTTTTTATTCATTTAATTTATTTTTAATTTAAAATTATTAGTTTATACAATGTGATACTCAATTGATGAAAAGTGATAATTTCATTGTGAACTACTCCCTACGTCTCAGGCTAAGAAGATCATTTTATCAATTTGAACTTCCCACCTAAAGAGTCCCATTTTCTTTTTTGGACACATGGGACACACCCACACCAACTAATATAATTAAAACATGAGGTTCCCACACCCATTGATACAACTACTCACTACACATTAAATAATAATACTCCTTAATCCACGTGCCCAAAAGCAAATGTGACTCTTAAGTTGGGACGAATGGAGTATATTTCTTTGAGTGAGACTTGCGTGCGCCTGGGTGCACACCGTGCGCATTTAGAATTTAGTATTATGGGTAAGGGTACATTATTTTGTTATAAAGGGTATAAACTTTAATTAATAAGAGTACACCATTTTGTTCTAAAAGGTATACACTTTTAATTAGTATTTTTTTTATTTTTCTTCAGAAAATAAAGGGTACACATCTTTATACTAAAGGGTATACAAATATAATACAAAATTCTATAGGCGCACGGGGCACATGTTCACACAAGTTTTTGCCTATTTCTTTAATATAAACGAAAAATGATAACATTTTAAAAGAAAAAATGATAACAACTTTTATGAAAAGTGATAACTAATTAAAAAAGTTTATTTCACAAACAATTTATTGGTATAACAAAAAGTGATAACTTTTTTGATAAAAAGTTATTCCTAATCAAAGAAAAGTAATATCAATCTGATTAAGTTATTTTCACAATAATTTATTGAAATAAAAAGTGATAACATGCTTAATAAAAAATTACACATAATAACGAAATAGTGATAACCATTTAATTTAATTATTTTTTGAACAATTTATAAGAGGAATAAAAAGTAATCATATTTTAATATATAATGTGATACCTGAATATAATAAAGTTATAATAAGACTTTGATTTATTTAATGAATAATTAATTAATAATAATAAATTAAATAAAAAATTTATAACACACAATATTATTTTTAGGCAAAGACTTGTGTGAGACGGTCAAAAGTGATAACTATTATAATAGAAAGTGATAATAAATTAATAAAAAGTGATAATGTTATTTCATGAATAATTTATAATATAAATAAAAAGTGATAACATTTTATAGCGAAAGTGATAATGTTTTATAGCGAAAGTGATAACTATTTTAAAAAATGAAAAATGGTCTCACGTGAGACGGTCTCACGCAAGACCTACCCTTATTTTTATTAAAAGAAAATATTTTAATTAAAAACATCGTGAATTAATAATGATGGCGCCTGGGGGTTGCCATAATTTTTTTTACGGTGGAGGTTAACATAACTGAAAGTTAAAAGGATATTTTAATGGGCAGCGCTATTGCCACCCGAAATTTTGCTGGGGCATCCGATAATTAAAAAAATTTGAAATGAAAAGACAATTATAACCTCAACTTAAATTCAATGAAAATTAATATATTATACATAAAATTACTTTGACCCCCCAGTGAAACCTGCAACGTAGGAAAAAAAGAGAGAGAGAAAGAAAGAAAGAGATGCAGGAAAGGAGATGAAGACAACGATGAAAGAAAGAAAGAGATGCAGGAAAGGAGATGAAGACGAATGGGTAGAACCCATTTCGCACACAGAAGAAAGAAATAAGGAGATGAATGGGAAGGGGTCTTTCCAACAACACCAAATTAGATCTAAGCAATTTTTTTAACTAGTTAGAAAATGTTTTCTGAATTTAGTAATTAACTTTTGTGGCTGGATGTGTTCTCGGATTAATTGGACTTCCACACCCATTTTTCTTTTGATTTGAATTTATCTCTTCTCTCCTTCCGTTTTTCACATCTGATAGACATTAAAATTTTTAGATCTTGATCGTAATTTTGCTTATGTGTTTATAGAACAAGAATACTCTACCGTTGTGTATAATGAGTGCCCAAGAAATAAAATATCGAACTCAAAGGATTAGAGTTAAACAAGATACGCACTAAATAATTTGCACCACTAATAATTAAGACAAAGTAATCTTTTTCAAGAGAGTTTTGGAAATTATTAAACTAATATTGCAGAAAAATAATTATTAAATAAAATAAATAAAATAATAGCCACATTCAATCACTGGTGATTAAAGAGACAAGAACAAGATAGTTCTAGGAAAATGCAGTTTATCATGTGAAATAAGACAAATAAACAAGTGAATCAAATCATGCAGAATTTTATATAAATTATCACTTAAGCATGCTAAACCACTCATGGACAAGTGAGATTTGACAATTTTAAAGAACATAAATTCTTAAGACTAAATTAATAAGATAATTTTCTATTCCCTTTCTAGGTACTAAGGAAATTAAATACCCACAATCCCTTATTAGCTTTTTATGTGATTCACATGCAAAATTCCATATAGGCTAGTGCAAAAGATCTATCCTGTATAGGTACTAAAGGAATTGGATTAGGGCTTCCTTACCATATTTCTCTTTAACAATGGTCATGTAAAGATAATAAAGTATCCTATATTGATGGTCAAACAATCTGAAAGAAATATAAGTGGCAAATGGCACATGTTCTTTCATGTTTGTATTTTTGAAGGTGCTTGATTTAGTTACCTTATGGAGATAGAACTATTTATGGAAAAGATCAAATTATTGCAACCTATTAGAAGAAGAAGTTTGCTTGTTCAGTGATTGAGGATGATTGAGCCGCGTTGATATTACTCTGAAGATAGAGGAATCTCACAAGGCATATAAATATGAGAAACGAAGAAAGCAGCCTTGTTCAATTCCATTAAGTAAAGAAAGTGAGTGCTAGGGTTTCATTGTTTTAGGGTTTGAGAGTGAAAATATTACAGTGTTTTTTAATTATTGTGTTGATCACATGAGAGAGATTCTCATGGGGAGAAATCAGGTTCTATTAGTGTAGTTGTTAGATTGAGTGTTGGATATACTCAAGTCTTTGTACCACTAGAAAACTAATAGAAATAAATGGAAGAGGGAGTCTTCCAGTTTATTCCTCAGGGAAATCTATGTTTATCTTGCATAGTCTATTTGCAATATAGATTTATCCTTGATAGTTTTTTTCATTTGGCATCAAGAGCCTTTAACCTGTTTACAGATTAAGTTTCTGGGACACGCTCCATTTTATCTGCTGTAATGAGCATCAAGGAGTCGGGATCTATTACAAAACCCCTATTCTTGGATGGATCGAATTATTCATACTGGAAATCCATGATGATTGTACTTTTGCTGTCACAGGGGGATGGGGTCTGGAAGGCGGTTCTGAAAGGATGGAAGGAACCAACTGAGACAGACACATCAGGAAAAGTTACTCTCAAAGCAAGTCTGACCAAAGAAGAAGTCAAAGCACAAGTTGACAACAACAAAGCTCTCTGTTCCATTCTAACCTCTGTTGATATCCAGAGACACTGTCTTATTATTAGATGCACCGAAGCTAAGCAGGCCTGGAATGTTCTTCACTTTAGTTTGAAGGAAATGACTTGGTACAAAATTCTAACTTCAGCTTTTATTAACTGAATATGATGGTATTAGGATGAAGGAAGATGAAACTATTGATGAGTTCTTTACTAGATTCACCACTCTTACTAATCAATATCATATGCTTGGTGAATCTATCTCTGAACCACGTCTTGTTCAAAAAATTGCTAGAGTTCTTCCTAAAAGGTTTAGAGAAAAAGTCACTACTCTAGAAAATTTTTCTAAAATTCGTTCACTCGGGTTGGATAAACTCATTGGGAATCTTAGAACTTTTGAACTTAATTGTGGTTTTAACTTATCAAAAGGAAAAGCTGTGGCTTTTCTTGTCAACAAAGAAGGATCATTTGATGATGATGAAGGTTACAGTAAACTTACTGAGCTTGAACAGAATATGGCTCTCTTAACCAAGGAATACAGTAAGGTTATGAGGAGGTTCAGAAGAAAAGATGGAAATAAGAAGAGAATTGAGTTTACTGATAAAGCTGATGTCAAAGTTCCTGAAGGAAAGATTGATGAGAATCAATGCAGAGAGTGTAGAGGGTATAATCATTTCAAGCTGGATGCCCAAATTTTCTCAGGAAAAAGAAGTCACTCAAAGCAACCTGGAGTGATTCAGAATCCGATGATGAGCCACTGATCGGTGGCATGGCATTTCTGGGTTATAGGAGAGTGATCTACTAGATGAGGGGAGTGTAGATGAAGACTCTAATAAGGATTCTACACCATCTGAAGAAGAAATGGTTAGAGTTTACAAAGAAATAACTACTTAAATAAAGCAGGCCTCTGAGATCACTAGAAGCATGGAGCCACTGATTAATGAAAAGGATAAGGAAATCTCTCATCTGAATGAACAAATCATTGAACTCAAAATTCTACTACAATCAGCTGAGGTAGAGTTAGAAGATGTTCTTCAGAAATTAAATGACGCTAAAAAATCTGCTGGTGGAACAGGCCTAGCTGAGAAGTATTTTGAAGAAATCATTCTCCTACAGAATGAATTATCAAAAGTGAGAAAAATTAAAGATTCTCAAATCAAGAGGTTACAAGAACATGCTTCCAGAACGATGAAACTAAATGGTGAATTGATTCATGCTTTAAAAGGAAAGGACATCAAATCGGAAAGCAATAAGTTGGAACTGGAAAGACTCAACAACACCATTCATCGTCTAAATACTGGCAAGGCTAAACTTAATAAAGTCTTAACTGCAAGCAACGGATATGGGAAAATCGGCTTGGTCTTTGTAGAAACAAACATAGATGACAATCCTACAGTTTTCATGAAAAGCTCAAATAAATTTGGTACAAGTCTTGAAATGAATCAGGTTAATGATGGTGATACATTGAAAAAAAGGGACATTCCTTTTAGACAGGGAGCAAGACAAATCTCAAGAGGATATGAAGCAGGAACATCCAGAGACACCAGAATACCCAAGCAAGCTCCAATAGAAACTCTTGCAAGAACATCCAGAGACACCAAAATTCCCAGACAAGCTCCAATATAAACTCTTGCATGAACATCTAGGGAGTTTCTGCTTCCAAATATAAAAACCACCAGATCTACAATCGTTTGTCATTATTGTGGAATTCAAGGTCACATTTTCCCAAAGTGTTATCATATGTTGCACGATGTTTTCACAGGAATGATTGGTGGCTGGAATCATCTGGGTATTCCATTGAAGAAAGTAGGCAGGAATGAAACTAAGTGTCTATCATCACTTGTTGGACATAAAGTTGTTTCATCTGATTCTTGGTACTTCGATAGTGGATGTTCCAAGCACATGACAGGTCAAGAAAGATTTTTAAAAGATATTACATATGGAAGAGGTAGTCATGTTACTTTGGTGATGGGAAGAAGAATCAAGTTATAGGAGAAGGAACCTTGAATGTTCCAGGTCTTCTTGAATTGACTAATGTTCTTTAGTCAACAATCTAAAGGTAAATCTCATCAGTATATGCCAGTTATGTGATCAAGATCTTCAATCCAAATTCACCAAGGATACCTGCTCTATCTATGATACTAATAACTCTTGTATCCTTATAGGAACTCGATCTCTGGATAATTTTTATCTTCTGAATTGTGAAGGAATATGCTTAAAGTCAGTCACTCTCATACTGATCTTTAGCATCAGAGACTTGGCCATATCAGTTATTCCAAGCTTGTGAATCTCAGTCGGCAGAATCTAGTTCGTGGATTACCCAAGTTAAGATCTACTGAACAAGTCTCCTGTGATGCCTGTCAGATAGGCAAACAGACCAAATCCAGTCATCCTTCTATCAGATCGATATGATCAAATCAAGTTTTGGAACTCATTCACATGGATCTTATGGGGCCAGTTTCAACAGAAAGTGTTGGTGAAAAAAGATACATTTATGTTGTGTTGATGACTATTCTAGATTCACATGGATGAATTTTCTGAGAGAAAAGTAAGAATGTTATGGAATCTTTAAGTCCCTTTGTCTCAGAATTGAAAGAGAATAAATTCATTTGTTTAACGAATAAGATCTGATCATGAAAAGGAATTTGAAAATCATCAATTTGAGGAATTTTGCAAGTCTAAAGGAATTCTGCATGAATTCTCATCTCCTAAAACTCCTCAGCAAAATGGAGTAGTTGAAAGAAAGAATAGGACCCTCCAGAATATGGAAAGATCCATGATGATAGGAAAAGGAATTGAATTGAGATGGTGGGCTGAGGCAATCAACACTGCATGTTACATTCTGAATCGTGTATACCCAGAGCTGGCACAAACAAAACCTCTTATGAGATATGGAAGGGTAAAAAACCAAATCTTAGTCACTTACATGTCTTTGGATGTAAGTGTTTCATTCTCAATGATAGAGATTCTCTTGGTAAGTTTGATCCCAAAAGTGATCGATGGATATTTCTGGGGTATACACTGAACAGCAGAGCATATAGAGTTCTAAATCTTCGAACTCAAACTATCATGGAATCTTCAAATGTTGAGTTTGATGAAACTGGTGGGATAAGCACATCTACAGATAGTGAGAAAGTTGTTTTAACTGAATTATCTTCCAAAGAAAAAGATCTTAAAGGAAATGCTTAGGAAGAAACAGATTCCAATCAAGAGAATGAGTCCACTGAAGAAAAAGATACAACTATCTCAGCCAGAAAACCTCCTTTAAAGATTCAAAGAGACCATCCTCCAGAGTTGATCATAGGAGATACTTCTGATAGAATCACCTGGAATCTTCTAAGAAGAAATTATAAGAAAATGATCAACTCATCATTCTATGCATGCTACATTTCACAGTTTGAACCAAAAAATGTCAATGAAGCGCGATCACATTTATCGCAATTTTATAGTGACGAATCATCAAGGGGATTGGTTGATCAAACAAGAAAATAATCAAAGCAAGCAAGCAATGATTAGCAAATAAGATAGATGGATGAAGGGTGGATTTTCAAGTTAAGTAAAAGTGAGATTAACAACAATCAAGAAGTGGTAATTCTAGGAATTAGGTATCAAATTCATATGATCATGGGTATAAGACTAAGGGCCAACACTAAGCTCACCTAAACTCCCTCTCAAGATGAATAGGATATGGAATCAAGCTCAATGAATTGGTTCTCACTCAAAACAATTTCAACTAGGTACTAAGCTTGAAATGAGAGTCCCTTCACACGATTAATCAACCTCTCAATCAAACCAATCGGATGTCCTATCAAAGTGTTCTAAATAATAAAGGACTTCTCAATCTCTTTACCATTTACAATGCACATGAAGTGTTTGATGAAATGATTAAATTAATTATCCTAAATATGCAATTGACTTCTCAATCTAATAACATGTTTAAAATAACAAACCACACATATCATCATAAACCTCAAGATCCAAAGCGTCAATGATAGAAAATTAATTAACCCAATCAACATATGAATTCAAATACACAAATCCAAAAATTATTCAACAACTCTCATGTTGCTAATCTCACAAGGGAGATTAGCCTATCATCTTCATAAAAAAATTAATATAGAAAATTAAATCCTTACAAATAATGATAAAACTATAAGGTTTAATATAAAGATTGAATGGAAACTCCCTTGATGTCACTTCAATGGTGATCTCCTCTCCTTCTTTGCACTTTCCTCTCTCCCTTGATCTTTTTCCTTCACTTGGATGTAGAAATTAATGGTAGGATGATGGTAGATCCAAAGAATGAAGAATAGATGAAGATGATGGTGTAAAATGGAGGAAATCGTGTGTGAGGTGTGTGGGCAGCTGTGAATTTTGGATGTTGGATCTTCAAAATGTTGAATGGAGTGGTATTTATACCCCTATGGGCCTTCTAGAAGGAATCTAGAAATTTCAGCAATTTTAGCACCGACACGGATCGTGTGCTGTAACACGGCCCGAGTTGTGTCTAGGCACACGGTCAACCAGGCTTCAAATAGCGTACGACTCGTGCACAGTACTCAGCTACAGGGGTGGCCGTGTTGTGTCTTCTGATGCTTGCACATGGCCATTCTGTACAGGGCCATGTTTGGTACACGACCCGTGTTTCTGCACATGGCCCATGTTCTGCACTCGACCACAGGGATGACCGAGTTGGTATTTCAGGAGACAACAAATGGCCAATTGCGACAGGACCGTGTGCTGTACATGGCTCGTGTTCTTGCTGCCCTATTTTCTCTTTCACTGTTTTGGCTTGTTCTCCCTCGTTTCAACTCCGAATTAAGATCCGCTTTTTCCTACTTCTTCCTTATCAACTCCGAATCTAGCATCCAATGAAAATCATAGGTTTAAGCTCATTCACTCACATTTTAATAAAAATATAAAACACAACTAAATATAATATAAATACGGATAAAAAAATACGAAAACTCGTCTAAAAATACATTAAAATCTAGGTGAAAATGTCACTCATCAAAGCACTAGGAGATTCTAACAGGATTGAAGCCATGCAATAAGAGCTTAATCAATTCATCAGAAATGATGTATGGGAACTTGTGCCTCGTCCCAATGACATAAATGTTATTGGGACCAAATGGATATTCAAAAATAAATCTAATGAATTTGGAGTGGTGACTCGAAACAAGGCAATGTTAGTAGCTCAAGGGTACACTCAAGTTAAAGGTGTTGACTTCGAAGAAACATTTGCACTTGTGGCAAGGCTTGAGGCTGTTAGATTACTCCTGGCCATTTCCAGTCAACTCAAGATGGTAGTTTACCAAATGTATGTGAAGAGTGCCTTTCTAATGAACATCTGAAAGAAACAACCTATGTAGCTAAACCCAAAGGGTTTATAGACAAGGAGTTTCCTGATCATGTTTACAAGCTGAATCATGCTTTATATGGGCTCAAACAAGCATCGAGAGCATGGTATGAAAGACCGACCACATTTCTCCTCAAGAAGGGCTACAAGAGAGGAGGAGTTGATAAGACTTTGTTTGTTAACTCAGTGAACAAACACATAATAGTTGTACAAAATTATGTTGATGACATAATATTAGGATCAACTAACAAAAAGGAAGTGAATGAGTTTGTGATGATCATGAAATCTGAATTTAAAATGAGCATGGTAGGAGAATTGACTTACTTTTTGGGATTACAGGTCAGACAGATGAAAGATGGGATGTTTATTTATCAAAGTATGCTACTGGGTTAGTGAAGAAGTTTGGTCTTGACAGCTCCAAACACCCAAACTCACCAATCGGATCTCAATCTAAATTGTGTAGAGATGATGTTGGGATTGATGTTGATGCTACACTATATAGAAGCATGATTAGAAGTCACTTATATCTTACTGCAAGTAGACCGGATCTTGCTTATAGTGTTGGACTTTGTGCCCGCTATCAATCAAGACTGAAGGAATCTCATCTGAAAGCAGTCAAAAGAATCATCAAATATGTTTCAGGTACACTGAATCATGGCTTATGGTATACTCATGATACGAATTCTCATAGAAAATCTCTTTCAGAAAGAAAACTAAGATGGAATTGCAGGTTATACAGATGCAGACTAGGCTGGAGACAGAGATGATCGAAGAAGCACCACTGGTGGATGTTTCTTCATTGGAAACAATCTTGTATCATGGTTTAGTCAAAAATAAAATTGTGTTTCTTTGTCTACAACTGAAGATAAATATATAGCAGTTGGAAGTTGTCCTCACAGTTGATTTGGATGAAGCAGATGTTTGTTGATTACAATCTAGAACCAGAGTTCCTTCTCCTTTTTGTGACAATACCAGTGCCATCAACATCTAAAAAAATCCAGTGTTGCATCAAAGAACAAAGCACATTGACTTAAGATTTCACTTTATAAGAGATCTGGTAGAGGAAGGTATAGTAGTTCTTGACTATCTATCTACAGAAAAACAACTTGCAGATATTTTTACTAAGGCCCTAGATATAGCCAGATTTAATTCTTTGAGAAAATCTCTAGGAATGTGTGTGACATAATATGTTTCTTTTGTCTCTTGCATTTGTCATATAGGTTTGCATTAGACATATTTTTATTTCGCTCCATCTTGTCTGCATGTTCTTACCTCATTTCTGTACAAAGGGAGAATTTGCATATTTCTGTTAACTTTTTCTTGTGTTGGAAAGGGCTACCTACAATGAAATGATGTACTGTGAAAGCATCTCTAAATGAGAGAGAGCTACGTACACAGAAAATGATTTGTGAGGAGGAAGCCAAGAACACACACCACCAAAGATGTAATTCGCGATGTTAAAAGGTTCTTCTCTTTATTCCTTGAAAATGATTAGAATCATTAATAAAAAAATGTGGAAAAGTCTATTGTTGTTATGACTTCATTTATTCCACCTGGTGTCACAAGGTTGTTGTTGTAATAAATAAATAAATAAATAAAAATTTGAAGATTAAAAGGGAAGATTAAGTTTCTGTTGCTCTCATCTCAGTTTATGATGAATTCTATGTACGGTTGAGGTTTTTTTTGTGTGCTTATTATTATTTTTATTCTTATTAGTCATGCATTTATTTTTATCTGGGCTTTGGTGTTCTTATCTGCTGGATTATAGATGGGTATTCTAAACTGCTGGGCTTTTTCTTTTCATTTGTTTTCTCTTATGGGCTGATATTCTTCAGTCTAATGGGCCTTGAACTAAGATGTGACCTAGTTCTATTGAAATGTGCTGCCCCTTCGTATTCCTTCTATCCTTTTTATACTTTCTCAGGGTTGAGTCTATTCATTTCTCGTCTTCCTGTTTCTCAATGGGCCGCTCAAAATCCATCACCAAAAAGAAGCCTCCATCTCGCAAATGGGTTCGTTCTCCTGAACATGGCGGGACTGTGGATCCACCTACAGATTACATTCCCTCTAAAGGTCCCACCTCTTGCAAGTTAATGGATTCTCCTGAATCATCTCTATCCAAAAACCCTACCACACCTGTTCCATCTAAATCAACTTCTTCTAATGCTGAGGTCACTCCTGATGATGTCATTGACATTGAGACTCTGCCGTTTATTAATCTGCCTAGTGATGAATGATATTTTTACCTAGATTTTAGTATCTTTTTAAGTGTATTTTCGTATTATTTTATCCATATTTATGTGTATTTTGGTTGTGTTTTGTGTTTTTGTGGAAATGTGTGAGAATGAGCTCAAACGTATGAAAAACAGGTGAAAACGGAGCAAACGTGGAGACAAAATCAAAAATGCAAGGAAGGTCCAAAAACTCTGTTGAATTTCTCGAACTCGGTCTAGTTTCTCTTACAGAAAAGTTTGCACAAAAACTCGGTCGAGTTTATAAAAACTCGGTCAAATTTATCTTATAGAAAATTTTGGAAATAAGATAGCATGAAAACTCGACCGAATTTCATAAATTCGGTCAAAATTTTAAGCATTTTGGAAGTGTGATAGATGGTTAGAAAGCCACGGAAGAGAGGATCGCATGAGCGCAAGAATCACCCAAATCGAATTTCGTATGAGAAAGTTATGTGCGAAATGGTGAGACTGCGCTACACCAACCCCAACTCGACCCGAACTCAGCCCGAAGTCAATTTTATGATTAGAATGTGTTCTAGAAGGTTCCAAAAGGTAAAAATACTCATTTTGAGTGTAAAAATCAGAGGAATCATTTTTTGGATCAATTACACACACCTCACACACCATTTCCTTCATTTCACACCATCATCTTCTTCTATTCTTCATCCATTCCATCTACACTTGATCCCCTCCATCAAATCCACCATCCAAGTGATCAAGGAAGTAAGAATGAGTGAAGATTACAAGAAGAAAAAGGAAAAACTCCATTGAAAACCTTCAAAGGGGGAATCTAATTCTAATTTTTGTGAACTTCTTTATAGTTTTGTCATGAGATTTGTAGATACAATTGCCTAATTGTTTTCTATAAGACTATGATAGGCTAATCTTCTTGGTGAGATTAGCTCCATGATTGGTATTGGATGATTTAGTTTTTATGAAAATTGATTTTAATCTTGAATGTGCTTTGTGTTATTTCTATCATTGATTGTTAATTGCTTGATGTATATGTATGATTTGTGTGATTAATTGTCATGGGCATATGATTAAATTGAGAAATCAATTATGTGTTTAGGATAGTTCATTGAATCATTTCATCATACACTTCATGTGCATTAATTTAGAATGAGATAGAGATATCCTTCTAAATTTAGAACCCTTTGATAGAACATTTGATTAGCTTAATCGAGAGATTGGTTGATTAGGTGAGGAGAACCAAACCATTAGTGAATTTATAGTACCTTAAAAGGGAATATTGCCTATGATTTATTACCTCGTTAGGAAACTCGTAGAGTAATTAATACCTAGTGGGAGGTGTTCACTTTGGTCTTGATCCTATGTACTTTTGGGAGCCTTATTGAAGGCCTACATCCTATCCATCTCGAGAGAGAGTTTAAGTGGAATTAGTGATCGCTTCTTTGCCATGTCCATGAGAGATTAGAATTAATTGCATGATTTGTTCATTATCTATGCCATGAATGTTTCTAATATAATCCTTGCATCATTTGGAACCCATTTATTCTTGCATTCATTTTATCGTTTATTTCCTGCATTAGTTTAATTGCATTAATTTGCAACTTATCCACTCCATTCTGTCGTCCTTATAAAATTACGATAAACTTGAGATTGCTTAAACTCTAGCACGTTCATCCCTTGGGTTTGATAAATTTTTTTAATTGGTCGTTCTGACTATTAACGACCAATCACCTAGGCGATCTCTTCGCCAAAAAAGTGAAAGACATCGGTACCCATTCTGCAACTACCAGAGCCCTCAAGATCCAAGTCTCCTCCACCTAACAATGATGAATCCACACCCATGGATGTTGGTAAATCCCTCACTGGGGAGTTCTATAATGATGTTGCTGAATTTTGGTGCTCCAAACTGGTAAGAATCTCATTTACTGCTGAACGGAACATAGATCTAGAATAATTTGCTGAGTATCATGTGGTTGAGATTATTGAGAAGGCAGGGCTGATGAGCACTGTGTCTGGGGTTCCTTCTTATTGTCAAAGGATAGTCACTAAATTCTATTCTAATCTCTCTCCTGCTATTTTTGATCCTGAGTCTTCTAGGTTTCAAAAAGAGTTTTGTAGAAATATAATTTTTCCTTTTTCTGCCTTGTCAATCAATAAGGCTCTTAGTTTAAACTTGAAGATCATGGAGACTCACAAGTTGACCTGGATGTTGTCTCAAAGTTTCTATGTAAGAATCGGACTAAGTCTTGGCCTAAGACTGGTGGTGGGTTGTCTCCGTCTGATCTCAAGATTGAATTCTCTTTACTCTACAAAATGGCTCATCACAACTAGACTCCATCTGCCAATAAGTCTCATCTTACTCCACTGCAAGCTCACTTTTTGTATTCTGTTGCTCAAGGAAAGCCTATGAATTTGGGCAAAATTGTCTTTGATACAGTCATGGAATTTGCTGGAAAATTTGATACAAGGTGTCGTTTGCCTTTTCCAAGCACACTCTGGTGTTTTATGATAGACAATAACGTCATTCTGAACTCTAAGAAGGACACTATGTGTCCTGACCCAAAAATCCTTGGTGTTTCTCAGCGTACAGTTAATAGGGAAAAGAAGAGTGCCCCCTTTCTTTGGCTGATGCACCGACCATTTTGAACTATGTTTTATCTCAACAGGATTCCATGATTAAGCTTTTGCAGGAACAACAGCTAGCGGTTCAAAGGGTGGTTCATGCCTTGGCAAATTCACATTCCATGGAGGAGTGTTCGAGAAAAGAAGAAGATGTTTATGTTGAGGGAGAGAGGTCATGATGGGGATCATGTTGATGGTGGTTCTGAGAGCTCGTCCACTTAAGAGATTTGCTTCTAAACTTAAAAACTTTTTTTTTGCTATGGGTTGTATTTTGCCTCTGCTGAAGGCAATCTTTTGACTTTGGACAATCTGTTTTATTAGTATTGCTTGTGCTTGTTATGTTTTTATCATTTGATCTTCTTCTTATATTCTGTTTGGTATGTGCATTTTCTAAGAGTGAGAATGAAAGGAATATAAGTGGCAAATGGCACATGTTCTTTCATGTTTGTCTTTTTGCATGTGCTTGATTTAGTTACCTTATGGAGATAGAACTATTTATGGAAAAGATCAAATGATTGCAACCTATTGGAAGACGAAGATTGCTTGTTCAGTGATTGATGAAGATTGATTGAGGATGATTGAGCCGTATTGATATTATTCTGAAGATAGAGGAATCTCACAAGGCATATAAATATGAGAAACGAAGAAAGCAGCGTTGTTCAATTCCATTAAGAGAAGAAAGTGAGTGCTAGGGTTATGTTGTTTTAGGGTTTGAGAGTGAAAATATTACAGTGTTTTTTAATTATTGTGGTGATCACATGAGAGGGATTCTCATGGGGAGAAATCAGGTTTTAATAGTGTAGTTGTTAGATTGAGTGTTGGATGTACTCAATTGTACTATTGGAAAACTAATAGAAATAAAGGGAAGAGTGAGTCTTCCCATTTATTCCTAAGGAAAATCTGCGTTTATCTTTCATAGTATATTTGCAATATAGATTTATCCTTGGTAGCTTTTTTCACAATCAAAGGTTATATATTGGTCAATCCCCTTTAACAGTCACGAAAATACAAATATAATCATGTAACAAATTCAAATCTCAATCCTACATCAATCAATAATCATATCATGAATATATAATCAACAAAAGTATTAATAAATATAATCATATGAGTTTAAAATAGAACTTTAATAAGGAATAAATATTCTGCAAAAATTATCATCCCCATATTTAAAATCTCAAATCAACATGATAAACTTTAAATTCCTAAAACTATCAAGAGGAAACTAGCCCATGGTGTTACAAGCAACAACCATGGTAAAAGTATTCTTACCCATGAATCTATGAATCAAAATAAGAAAATAAAGAAAGAAGAAAAACCCTTTGTCTGGCGTAATTCTCCGTCTTCTCTTTCCATCTTGATGATTCTCCTCCGGTCTCCTTCTCAAGTACTCCCTCCATCCAATTTCAATATTTACGGTTTTTTTTCACATTGATTAAAAAGTATTATATTTTAATAGATAGTGGGTGGGAAAATATAATATTTAATATGAAGTGAGTAAGTGTATCAGTGTTGGATGATATATTAATTATTTTAGGTGGGTCCCATATTCATAAAAAGGAAAACGTAAATATTGAAATAAGACGCGCAAAATAGAAACATAAACATGGAAATGGAGGGAGTAGCAAACACCGTGATTAAGTGTGAAGGGTGATGGATGAAAGGCAGATGAAGGATAGAGATAAAAGACGGAAGTAGCGTGAGGGATTCTGCATTTACGGCATTCTGTCGTGTGTGTTTTTCTCGGGTCTGTTCCACGGCATGCATATATATAGCAGGTATGGAGGCTAATAGGCATGTGGAGTATGAGCTTGATGATCAAGCAATGAGCCGTGGGATGACTTATATTGACTTGGGCTTAGGATATGCAAGTAATGGATCAAAGTCTTTTCTAAGAATATTGGCCCCGCAACTTAAACTCTTTAAAAGAATTGGCTTCTATCACACAATGGCGTGGCTTAATAAGTAAGTGGGCCCAAATCAAATACTTGTGCTTCACTAGCAAATTCACAACTCTTCCATAACAAGTAATGGCCACTTCTTGATAAAGTAACGGCCGGAATATATCTCCCACGCCTCTTCTTTTATTCATCAATTTCACTTCAAAACATCCTTAAATTTTGCAAAATCTCAATAATACCCGTGAAGTAATGAGCCGTGGGATGATCAAGCAATGAGCCGTGGGATGACTTATATTGACTTGGGCTTAGGATATGCAAGTAATGGATCAAAGTCTTTTCTAAGAATATTGGCCCCGCAACTTAAACTCTTTAAAAGAATTGGCTTCTATCACACAATGGCGTGGCTTAATAAGTAAGTGGGCCCAAATCAAATACTTGTGCTTCACTAGCAAATTCACAACTCTTCCATAACAAGTAATGGCCACTTCTTGATAAAGTAACGGCCGGAATATATCTCCCACGCCTCTTCTTTTATTCATCAATTTCACTTCAAAACATCCTTAAATTTTGCAAAATCTCAATAATACCCGTGAAGTTATAGAAAATATGAAAATAAGTAATAAACTCCACAAACAATGCTAAAATTATGCAATAATCATATACAAATGGCTTATTAAAAGCGAACTTTCATGATGAACAGATCTTTTCAACATCAATTCACGAATTCAAGAAGATAAAAAAAAATGTAATATTCATTAAATTGACCATGATTTTGAAAAAAAATATCATAAAAATGAGGCCAATATTCATGCTTATCATTTATAAAGAAAATGGATGATTTTGGGAAAAAATTGTCACAAGATTGCAGAAGGTGTCGAAGAATGCCGGCCTTCTCATTGGCTATGGAGCAGCCAGAGAGGTGGACGGTGCACTTACCCTTCTGCTCGGCAGAGCCCAGGATACAGACGAACCATAGAGGCCACCGACAAAGAGGAGGTGCACAGGAAGGAAAGTGTCTGATTGCGGGTGATGGATGGATTGGTGATGCGCGTTTTTTTTTGCACGCAAAATTAATTCCCAATTATTAAGGATATCAATTGCAGCTTAAATAAGCGACCAAGTGAACATCGAAACAAAGGACGGCGTATTATTAATTTAATTATTAACTAAATTAATTAAGACTAAGGCAATAAAGTTTAAGGATTTAATTATTAAATTAATAAACAATTAATTAAAATAACAAATAAAATAAAATATCACTCGAAGAATATGAAAGTGAATCAAGTAGGAGAATAGATAGCTCTAGGATAATCAAGTTTCACTCATTAATTTCTCTTCCATGTGTTGATGTCCGACTCTGCCTTGTGGAATACAGACGCATCACTAAGCCATACATATCTACTCTATAGACACAAGTAAACATGAGTGTAACACGTGTGAATAACCTTGGAGCTAGAGATATAATTCCACCCTCCTTTCTAGGTACTATCAATATCAATTATTTCCCTTGCCAATTGGTACTCTAACCCGATATGATCTCCCTTTATAGGTACTATGAAATTATTCTCTTTATCCTACTTAGTAACCCGAATTCAATTCAATTAATAAGTATTCATATATGATAGTTCTAATAAAGCTTCGGATTCCTATCACTTAGAATCATAACATGGAATCCTGTTTAGCGGTGAACGCACTCAATCTACAACCATGATATATATCCAGACTCTATATACCAATTAAAGATGCACAAAACATTCGTGAATATGGATTAAGAAAGCACAATTATATATAAAATCAATCCACAAGTAGTGATGTACGGATTTTACACACAAAAGTTCATTAATTCAGAGAAACCTTCAAAATCCTAGATCTAACAAAATAGTTCTAGCCCATGATGTTGCGAAGAACAATCACGGGTGTTGAATAGATCTTACTCGTAGTCCAGAAAATATAAGATAAATTAGGAAATGAATAAACCCTAGATGTGGGTGTCGTCGCGTCCTTCTCCGACTTGAATTCTCCTCTTGGTTCTCCTCTTTATTCCACAAACGAATCTTCAAAGTGATGGATGGATGGAGGAAAGGATGTGGATGATAGTTGGGGGATGAACCCCCTTGTGGGGGTGTAGGATGATTGTGTTGTGTTGTTCTCCAATCTAATTTTCTATTGTCTATTCTTGGTATGATCTACATCCCCTTTTATACTTGTAAGCTCTCCTTATTGACCTAGGATGGGCTTTTTCTTGGAAAACATATAGAAACACGCACCTTGGGTGTAAAAATTAGATTCGGACGCGTCCCAGTCATGGAGTTCGACCTAGGGGCTTGGTCGAACCCTTATCGAATCGAGATCATCGATAATTCGCACTTCATGCTTCTGATTCGACCAAAATGGCTTGAGTTCGACCAAGGGGTCTGGTCGAACTGGATTGTCGTGGTCGAATCCCACTTGCACCGTCTCACTATTTCGCGTATAACTTCCACATCTAAGCTCCAATTTGAGTAATTCTTGCGCTCACGCAATTCTCTATTCCTTAGCTTTCTATCCATAAAAATAAATAACAAAAATTCCAATATTTGAAGGTGTAACAACCATACAAAGTAACACAGTTGTTCTGTTCGGCATAGCTCGCGCGATGTTACCACTTTGATCATATCTCTCTCGTTTGGATTCTGATTATGGTGTTCTTTATGCCAAAACAATTCTCTTTTCAGTGGTTTCCAACTATGTATCACAACACAAATTTTGATCTCTACACAAATACAGAAAAATTGCACAAGTTAGACGTGCATTTTTAGCATTCATTGCACAAGTTGCACCTTTTCTCCAACTTTTCACTTTTGATCCTTTTTCCACCTAAAATACTATAAAATACCTCAAGTGCATCTTTTTCTCACATATATTGAATATAAGAAACTTGTGCTAATATATGACAATAATTCCAATCAATAAGGTGTTCAATTGGGTACTAAAACACGCAAATTTCTACTCTCATCAATCCCCCCAAACTTACCCGTTGCTCGTCTCAAGGCAACAAAATAAAAATAAAGAGAGAGAGAGAGAGTAAAATTAGCGGGGAAACAAGGACTATGAAAAATACCCCATTCAAATACAATGGTCCTCAACTTAGGTCATGCAACTCTCCTTACATGTAATAATCAATTCATTGCATACAAGATAAGATAATCACCACCAATTCAAATTCTCCATTGACATGTTCTCACGGGAAGTATATATCACTCGCACTCAAGTGTAAAAGATGTACACTTATGGGTTATGATGTTTATGCTCAGATTCAATTCAAGTGCATGCGTAACCATAAGCTTGCCAAAAGTCTCAAACTCTCCACTACTAAAAAGGTATGACTCGATAATGAAATCAAAAAGGACTTTTATTAGAATGTAATATTGGCTCTTTGGTAAGGGTAGGAAACATATGGATAAAGTAACACAATTAGTAGAGAATTAAAACCAGAGATCTTCTGTGCTACAGATTTTTACACTTCAAGGCTATCTAGCTTCATGCTCTTCTAATTTATTTTCTCTCCTCCTTCTTCAAGCTCAACATTTTTCCTTCTCATTTTTTTTCTCTCGAGGTACCAGTTTCGGGCACTACCTCAAATATCTCGGGGTACCAGGTTTAAGCACTACCCTAAGCAACTTATTTTCAAGCTCATAATCACTTGTACAACTCCAAATATTTTATTCCTCCCAAACTCCATCAAAATCAACTTCACACACTTTAACAGAATTTAATTCTCCACTAAATATAGGAGTTTAAGGCTTAAATAGGATATCAAAGTGTCTATCTTCATAGGTTGCCAAAGAATTAAGGCTTTTAGGCTCAACGAGACTAACTACGGATAAACATCATTCGGTAGGAAATTATTTGACTAATTAACTCATAAATTCAAGGATGGCCTAAAATCATCTCCCATTATCTAACATAACATGCGGCCTCAAGTAAGACAAGAGGCAAGTTCTAGAATACACATACAAGAACGATACTCACCAGAAAAGAAATATCATATGTTACGTACATGATCAATGAGGCTCAAAATCTCACATGGGTTTTTATTAAGTAACAGAGCATCTTTCATGGTAAGTAATATCCCACAAGTACACATATAATTTCATATTGCATTATAACTCAAGTACACTTTCTTCATCAATTTCAAGAGCATATAAATTTAAGGCACAATTTAAAATAATATAAGCTCACATGGATCACCAAAACATAAACTCAATCCTTCCGCCCATACTAATTAAAAGCATATATAAAATTAGAATAAGGAAACAAGGGCACCTAATTTTTCTTCAATGTATGCACGAGTTCCTCGAGTTAAAGCCTCAATGTAGAACTCGTCTTGCCACCTAGTTATCCTTTTCTATCATCAAAGCTCAACATACCTCATCAGCACATATTCATCAATAATAAAATAGGAGAACTATAAGAAAGAATCAATTGACTATCTAATCGACTTCACACACTAGAAACACTACAGAACACTAGGCAAATTGTAAAAAATCGACACATCAAAACCGATTAAAGTTTCAACATACCGCAAAAAATCAACTCCCCTAGCAAACATTACAAAGAAAAGATTATATTCTTGGTGCTGCAATGAGGTAAGAACGTCACACCCCTCCAAACTTAGTAAAAACGTAAGTTGAAACTAAGTTTGCAAATAGATATAATTGCCGATTAGTAAGCACCTTAAATATAAAAATTTCTTACACTTACAAAAGAAATAATAAAACGGAAGGGCAAGCCCCCAATAGGCACTCATATTTAACATCGAAGAGTCACGACGGTTGTAACCTTTGTAGGCTACTGGATCAGAGGAAGGTCTTCTCGCATCCTCACCTTTAAATACTTTCTCTCCCTCTTCTTGTCTACACTCAACACCTCACCTTTCTTTGTAAGAAGTATATGATCCTTGGAATTACCTACCTCCCATGGCTGTCTCGACACCTCCTTGTCAATCTTTCACCCGAATTTAGAATCATCTATCTTAGAAAAATCAAGATTAAACAAGTTAGAAACCACATCTATGCTCATGCAAGATTGAGTCTCCATGGGAATCTTCATTGCTTGATCAAGAGGGAAAATCACATCTTCATTATCCATTTGTAGTCTAAGCTTCTCAACTCTCAACTTCTTTGCTCTTTCCTACTTATTTTCCACTATAAGCTCACTATTTTGCTCTTGGGATGGCACTGGAGTAGCATCAACATCACGTGAAGCATTTAACGCGGAAAATGATGAAGAACGGGAAGGTTCGACCTAAGTTCGACCTGGGTAGGTGGTCGAACTCGGTGAATAATGGTCGAACTGAACACCTGAAAGTTCGTTCTCCCCCTTACAGGCCGGTTCGACCATGATTCGACCAACTAGTTTGGTCGAACGGTAGTGATCGTGGTCAAATCGAGCATAAGATAAAATAGAGTGATTTGGACAATGCTGTTCGACCTGGATTCGACCAGAGATCCTGGTCGAATCATTCTATTTCTGGTCAAACTAGTCTCCTGAAGCCTCCAGATTACGTCCAGGTGCCTCGTTCGACCTCTCCTGTGGAGTTCGACCAACCATGTTGGTTGAATCGGGGTCGAATCGAGCTCCCGATGTTTCTGATTTTAATTCCAGCCTCACTGATCCCTCGTACTGTGCCCCAGACTTCAATGCGATGGCATTATTCTCAAACGTTTGTGTAAATTGATTCACATTCACGGTCATTTGCCCCATAATCAAAGTAAGGTCCTTCAACTGCTTTGATAAATGTGAATGATCAACATAAATGGTATCCTCGAGACAATCAATCCTTGCATCATTCTCAGCCATGTATCGATTGAAAGTATCTTCAACACTCTTCACTTCGTGCTGCTTCATACTAGGCCCTCTTAGTGTCAACTCTATAATCTGCTTCTGCAGGGACTCTAGTAGCTTGTTGATTTTAGCTAGATTAGAGACGATCTCATCATCCCTATTCTGCTTCACTTGATGTTCAACCTACGCTACCTTGCCAAGTACATATGATCCTCTATCTCTCTCTACAGGCCAGTCACGTAAATTCATAGAAATATCTTCAAATAACTTTTCTACTTCAAGTGTTGTTTTAGATAATAGCGCTCCTCCTAATGATGCATCAATAAAAATATGTGACTCACAATCCAATCCATAGTAGAAGATGCTTATGTATTCGGCCTTAGACATTCCATGATGTGGGCACCTTCTGAGCATGTCTTTGAACTTATCCCACGCCTCATGAAATTTCTCACCCTGATTCATAATAAATTGGGTGATCTCTTGCCTCATTCTTAAGATCCTTGAGGGTGGCATGTATCTCTCCAAGAACTTTTGCTGCAGTTGGTCCCATGTAGTGTAATCTCTGACATCAAGAGTTTCATACCAAGCTTCTGCCTTATCAGTCAAAGAGAACTTGAATAGGGCGATCCTCCTAGCATTATCATTAGCTCCAGCACCCTTCTGCGTGTTTGCATAACCAAGAAATTTTCGCAGATGCTGATATGGATCTTCAAAGCAACCTCCAGAAAAGGAATTATTCTCTACCATGTTAATAAGAGTGGGTTGTATCTCAAAATCATCATCTTTCCCCTTGCTCCTATCAATCCTATTTTGTCAATCCCATAGTTCGTGAAAATTTCATGTATGACAACATTATCCGGATTCTGCCTTACTCCGGCCACGTTTAGCTCTGTGTGTCACTTTTTTCTTTCCTTCATTTCCTTTTTCTAGCGCACAAGTACCTCAGAAAAATTTAAGGTTAGATCGAAATAAATAATCACAAATAAAAGTCTTAATCAACTAGAAATAATATACTAATAATAATAGTCGTTCCCAGCAACGGCACCAAGAACTTGATGCGCATTTTCTTTGCACTAAAAATTAATCCCCAAGTATTTAGGATATCAATTGCAGCTTAAGCAAGCGACCAAGTGAATATCGAACCCAAAGGATAGCGTATTATCAATTAAGTTATTAACTAAATTAATTAAGATGAAGGTAATAAAGTTTTAGGATTAAATTATTAAACTAATAAACAATTAATTAAAATAACAAATAAAATAAAATATCACTCGAAGAATACGAAAGTAGATCAAGTAGGAGAATAGGTAGCTCTAGGATAATCTAGTTTCACTCATTAATTTTCCTTCAGTGTGTTGATATCCGACTCTTCCTTATGGAATATGGACGCATCACTAAGCCATGCATATCTACTCTATAGATAAAAGTAAACATGTGTGTAACACGTGTGAATAACCTTGGAGCAAGAGATATAATTTCACCCCCTTTCTAGGTACTATCAGTATCAATTATTTCCCTGGCCAATTGGTACTCTAACCTGATACGATCTCCATTTATAGGTACTATGAAATTATCCTCTTTATCCTACTTAATAACCCAAATTCAATTCAATTAATAAGTATTCATATATGATAGTTTTAATGAAGCTTCAGAGTTCCCTCACTTAGAATCATAACATGGAATCCTGTTCAGCGGTGAACGCACTCAATCTTCAACCAAGATATATATTCAGACTCTATATACCAATTGAAGATGCACAAAACGACTGTGAATATGGATTAAGAAAGCACAATCATATATAAAATCAATCCACAGGTAGTGTTGTACGGAGTTTACAAACGAAAGTTCAATTAATTCATAGAAACTTTTAAAACCCTAGATCTACCAAAATAGTTATAGCCCATGATATTGCGAAGAAAAATCATGGGTGTTGGATAGATCTTACTCGTAGTTCGGAAAATACAAAATAAATTAGGAAATGAATAAACCCTAGATGTGGGCATCGTCGCGTCCTTCTCCGTCTTGAATCCTCTTCTTGGTTTTCCTCTTGATTTTACAAACAAATCTTCAAAGTGATGGATGGATGGAGGAAAATATGTGGATGATGGTTGGGGGGTGAACCCCCCTTGTGGGGTGTAGGATGATTATGTTGTATTATTCTCCAATACAATTCTCTATTGTCTATTCTTGGTGTGATCTGCATCCCCTTTTACACTTGTAAGCTCTCCTTATGGACCTAGGATGAGTTTTTTCTTGGAAAACATGCAGAAACACGCACTTGGGGTGTAAAAATCAGATCCAGACGCGTCCCAGGCATGGAGTTCGACCTAGGGTTCGACCTAGGGGCTTGGTCCAACCATGGTCGAATCAAGATCAGAGATAATTTGCACTTCAGGCTTCTGATTCGATCAAAATGGCTTGAGTTCGACCACGGGGTCTTGTCGAACTGGACTGTCGTGGTTGAATCCCACTTGCGCCATCTCACTGTTTCGCGTATAACTTCCACATCCGAGCTCAAATTTGAATGATTTGTATACTCACGCGATCCTCTCTTCCTTAGATTTTTATCCATTAAAAGAAATAACAAAAACACCAAGACTTGAAGGTGTAGCAAGCCATGCAATGTGACACAACTGTTCTGTTCGGCACAGCTCGCGCGACGTTACCACTTTGATTATATCTCTCTCGTTTGGATTCAGATTGGGGTGTTCTTTATGCCAAAATGATCTTGTTTTCAGTGACTTTCCAACCATATAGTACAACACCAGTTTTGATGTCCACATAAACACAGAAAAATTGTACAAATTGGATATGCATTTTTCAGCATTCACTGCATAAGTTGCACATTTTCTCCAACTTTGCACTTTTGATCATTTGTCCACCTAAAACACAATAAATACCTCAAGTGAACATTTTTCTCACATATATTGAATATAAGACACTTGTGCTAATATATGACAATAATTCCAATCAAGAAGGTGTTCAATTGGATACTAAAACACGCTAATTTCCACTCTCATCAGTTGGTTGTGCCTAGTGTTGTTACACGAGCCAAGCAAGCTTGAGTAGTGCAGGTTCGAACTCAACTCGAGTGGTTAATGAGCCAGGCTCGAGCTCGGCTCGAATGTATAGCGAGCTTAGAATTGAGCTCAACTCGGCTCGAAGAATCCTACAATTAAGCTCAAGCTCGACTCGAGCTCGACTCGTTTAGCAAAACAAGCTAATCTCGATATTTCATTATTCACCTCATACACCATTACATCTTTCTACTCTTACTTAAAAAAAGGATAATAAATTCATACAGTTCATCATACATGATTTAGTACCACAAACAAACCACACAAATAAAATATTGTTGATTTTTTTAATTCATAAATTAGAAAGAACAATGTTGATTATGTTAATTTCTAAACTGGAATCCAATATTGATGTTCTATACTAGAGGTAGTAGGAGTGTGGTTTCAAGCAACAAAAAAGTAGAGAATTATACACCCCAATTTTTTTGAAATATTGAAAACAAAAATCCCTAAATTATTTCAGTGAATAAAAATGGAGAAAACAAAATAGAAAATAGAAGAGGAGATACTTCTTCACAAATGGCGAAAAATAGAGTACGGAGACAGAGTTGGACTCAATACAGAAGGGTATGGCCACATGAGTCGTTGATGCAGATCCGGGAGGCTCGCGATTGACCAACGTGCAAGTCGACGACAACTATGGAAGCACAACACAGTGTCGGTGTAATTAGGCTTTGAGTTTGAAAAGATGAGTTGAGGCTATGGATCTGGAGTAGCGATATTGGAAGAAAGGATTCTTGAATCCCACCTCTTACTGTTGTCGCTTGAATAGTGTGGACTGTGGATTCAGATTTGGAAACGGTGTAGTTGTGTGGAGGCAAACTGTAGGAGGCAAATTTAGAATGAGGGATATTTAGGTTGCATTTATATATATATATATATATATATATATATATATATATATATATATATATATATATATATATATTCGCGAGCTTCACAAGTCGAGCAGAGCTCAGCTCGACAACTTAACGAATATTTGATGGGCTAGAACTCGAGCTTCACGAGTCGAGCTCGAGCTTTGTCGAGCCGAGCCAATGAGCTGCTCCAATTTTTTAACAGCTCTAGGTGTGTCATGTGGAAAGAAAATTATTTTGAATATATTAATTTTATTTGGATTTAATAGGGTTATAATTGTCTTCACTCTATGGGTGCCTTCAACAAAACTCTGGGTGCCAATAGTCCCGCCCTATTTTAATTAGTGAAGCCAAGACCCATTCTTTTCTTTAATTCTCTTTTTATTTAATATAAAATATATTTATTTGAATTAATGGATTATCCGTCTCACATAAGAGATTTGTGGGACGGTCTCACCCAAGACCTACCCTTTATTTATATATTACCATCGTGATTCAAGATATGCATGTACCTAAAGATTAATTGTAAGAAAAACCACAAATTTTACTCATATTGCAAATTAATCTCAACCTTTGAGAATTTTTGAAAAAGACCATACTTTTAAAAATTATTGCGAAACGCACCCAAATGAGTGATATATTTCTCAAAGTTGAGATTAAAAGTGAAATTTTGTTTTAAGAAATATGATGTGTTTTGCAATAATGTTTTAATTTTAGATTGGAATTAATTTTTAATAGGAGTAAAGTTCGTGATTTTTCTTGCAATTAACATTATAAATAACCAAGCACTGCATTACATTCCATTAAAAATATATTTAATTTTCATTTATTATAACAACAACAAAAATAATAATAATAATAATAATTATTATTATTATTATTATTATTATTATTATTAATATCTCTATTCATATCACTTTTATTTATACTTACATCACTTGAATAAAAAAAAGAGAGAACGCTGCTGATGAATTTTTTATTGCTTGCAAACCATTAATTTTTTTTATCACTAGCAGTGTTTGCCTATTTTTGTAGCACTCACGAGCAAGAATACTCGATCGTTGTAGTAGTATATCCCAAGAAAATTATCAATCCATAAAGGAGTTATGTTCGGACTAGCAAAATACGTGAGCTCATGTTCATGTTGTTTTTGTAAAGATGATCGGGGGGTTTTGAGATGATTAACAATAAAGCAAGGAGCAAGTAAATAAGAATAGCAAATAAGAGAAATAACAAGTAAAGAAAATGGGTGCTAAAGTTCAAGTGTGAAGAACATGGGATTAGAAACATCCAAGCATACTCAATTCATATTATCATGCAAAAGAAATCCAACTTAATTGATGTAGACTAAGGGTGATCACGATTGTATCCTAAGCTCCCTTTCGGGTTACAAAGGTTGTTGATCCATTTTAGACTCCCAAAAGCACTTAAGATCAAAGCCCAACATTAACCCCTTCCATCTAGGTACTAGTTAGATTAAACTCTCCCTTTTTGTGTACTAAGGCCAACGAATGGATTGGTTCCCCTCATTGAATTCAAATATCCTTTCGGTCAAACCCAAACTCAATGTCTATTCATGCCTTCCTAATACTATAGAGGGTCGTTTCCGTCTCACTCCAAGCAATACATACATGAACATCATGATAGCATTTAATTACCACAAATAATCCATTGATCAACAATCCATTAAACCAATAAACATTCATGAATAACAAACCATGCCATCACAACATCAAGACAATTAAACTCCATGAATAGAAATCAACATCAATTAAACCAAAAACCAATTTAATTCACATGACAATATAAATCTAATATGCTCTTCATGCTCCTAATCCCACTAGAGGGATTAGCCTATCATGATAAAAGTAACAAAACAAATAAATGATTCATTACAAATATCCATAGTCTAAATCCAAAAGAAAATCAAGAGAGATGTAAATCTTCCCCAACAATTTCTTGTAGGAGATCTTCAATACTCATGGATCTTCTTCTCTAACTATTGATTTCTTGAGATCTCTCACACCCAATGGAAGGGATGAAGTTTTGATGGAGAATTAATGGAGATGATGGAGATGGATCAAGATGGATGAAGGTGGATGAAGATGATGGTGGAAAATGAAAGAAATGGTGTGTGATGTGTGTGTGGAGGATGGGAATTTCGGATCTCCTCCTTCAAAGTGTTGAAATGGGGTCTATTTATACCCCATGTGGGCCTTCTAGAAGATTCCAGCAATTTCCTGCGTTTTTACACCAACACGGCTTGAGCTCCGCCGCACGCCCCGTGTTCTAACACAGCGCACGACTCGTGCGCAGCACACGGCCACAGGGGTGGCCATGTTGTGTTTTCTGACGTTGTCGCACGGCTTTCTGGACAGGCCCGTGCGCGGTGCACGGGCCGTGTGTTTGTACTGGACACGGGTGGTGTTCTGCACTCGGCCACAGGCGTGGCCGAGTTGGTGTTTCGAGTGTCAGCGCACGGCCACTTCTTACAGGGTCGTGCGCTGTACACGGCCCGTGTTCTTGCTGCCCTGCTTCCTCTTTCACTGTTTTGGCTCGTTCTCCCTCATTTCAACTCCGAATTGAGATCTGCTTTTTCCTACATCTTCCTCATTCACATACATTTCAATAAAAACACAAAATACAACCAAATAACATATAAAATACGGATAAAATAATACGAAAACATATATAAAAAGACACTAAAATGTAGGTGAAAATAGCTCTAATCAACCCCCCAAACTTAAGGTGTTGCTCGTCCCCGAGCAACGAAAATGACAAACCAAAAGGAGAAATTTTCACCTAGAAAAAGATTAAACGAACATAAGCAATAAAAAATCGTTAGCAATAATAACTACAAACTATACTAAGTCATCCTAAAATATTAAAATCATGACATGAGAAATTAACAAGTACAATCAAAAGAGAATAAAGTGTAATATAGTTCCTTTTAAGTCCAAGCCTCACAATAGATATTGATGTCTCTCAACACTCTTTTGAAATAGGGTAAATCACACTCATTAATTGATTAGCTCGACTCGCTATAAGCTTGCTCGCGGACTATATTCACAAACCACCAAAGTTTTAATTAATGATCAAAAAGGTCTTTAATTAGGATGTAATGATAAGCTCTTTGGTAGGGTAGGAAGTATATGGATAAGAGTGACTCAACAAGTGTAAGTAATCAAAGAGATGGCCAATTTCCTCAACTTCTTCACTTTTCTTTCTTCTTTTCTTATCTTTACAATCTCAAGCACTATTCATTAACTTTCCTTTGGTTGAGCTTCTTTTGATGCATGCTTCCTTTCTTTGAATTTTGTTTACTTGAGCATTTTGATGTTGATTTGCTCCTTTTCTAACGTTGAGGTTGCATGTCCATTTCTTACTTTTGCTCTTTTCATCCTTTTTCTTGCTTGTTTACCATTCCCTTTTCTTCTTTTGCTAATCAATCAATCCTTTCTAGCTACCATCTCCTCAATCACCCACACAAAGGTATATATAAGCTTCAATGGTTAATTAAGGCTTGTAATGTGCTAAATTCACAAAAAAATAGGCTTAAAGGCTCAAAATGGTTAACTAAGGATGATGTTCAAGGTAGGAACATATATGGCAATGACTATAATAACAAGGATGGCCCTAGATCATTTCACCAATCTCTACTAATCGGGCTCGTTCCTATAGTCCTTGAGCAAGTTCTAACTTATCAAACACAACCGATCCACTCATGAAGAAATACCATGTGTGCATGGTTGAGGCTCAAATGCTCACAAGCTTGTGCTCGGACCTTAAGGAACTTATTACACCACATTCATCTCAAAATTGAACAAGTTAAGTAAAACATGTCACAATTTGAAAGTGTAGAGATTCTTAATCATAATTTGTCATCACTTATCACCACAACATATCATCACTCACGTTCAAAAATGACTCACGACATCCCTAAACAAACCACCAAACATCCCAAGACAAGAATGAAAATACACAAAACATACAAATAAGGACTCAACAAACAAGACACAACAAAAATACAAAACATGCAAAAACACAAAATACCATCATCCATAAGAAAATTAAGCACATATTCATCCAAACCTTTATTGAAAAGGAAATCCTAATATACGAAAGTAAACCTCCCACAAACATAACACATGAAGTAGCATGCTAGTCACAACAATCCAAATCAAAATCAATTCATTTCAAGTAATAAAATAATAAGGTGTAGAGTACTCCCTCAATAGGCATTTGGTAAGGAAAGCGTTAGCTTCAAGCTCCATCATGCTTCCAATACCTCTCATTCATGCTCAAACACTCAACAAACACCATTAGTTCAACAATTTCATTATAAATATAGACTATCATGCACTTCAACACCACCAATCATACCAAAATCAAACCCAAACTCATGAGAAAAATTTTAAAATTGACCCAATTTTACAAGAATCATACTCAAGTGGTGAGTCACACCACACACTCTCCCCCAAACTTAAATCGAAACAAGAGTTGAGACTTAAGTTTGCAAAAAGTGGTGAGACTTACCCTTGTAATTTCCATTGATGATCTTCTTGTTGAGAAGTAACCGCATCCACACGACTCAAGCTATGTCCACCACGCACTAGCACCCCCCAAACTTAACTCGAGACAAGAGTCACGAATTAAGTTTGTAACAAATGGTGGAACATGTCAACTTGAATCCATGAAGCATTTCTCTTTTCTTCAATGAGCATTTTCTCCATGAGCACAATCAACCTACAAGGCCAAAACAAACAAGCAACAAAAGATAAAAAGAATGGGTTGCCTCCCATTTAGCGCTAAGTTTAATGTCTTCAAGCTGGACGAATGTAAGCTCTTAACAGTCGGAGAAATCCAAGACCCCATCGGGCCTCATCTTCACTTTGAGAAATTTCTTGGCTCTTTTCTTTTCCATCAACATGATTTCTCCATTCTTGCTTATAATTATCAAATCATCACGAAGAATTTTGGATAGCAATGCTTCATCTCCATAAGGCAATTGAAGTTCTCCCTTATCAACCTTCCATTCGATGTCCGAGTCCTCGTTCCTATATATATCAAGCAAAGACAAGGTAAGATTAAAATCGTCAATATAATCATGAAAAAGAGAATTAGAAGATTCAAAAGAGTAAGAATTTTCAAATCCATGAGAATCATCCGGAGGTAGGATTGGAGGCTTGAGGTAAGAATCATCCTTCTTTCGTGCCTTGTTACAAGAAAATGTAACACTTTCCGTATTTGAACTCAAAGAAAGTTCTCCTCTTTCCACATCAATATGAGCTTTTCCCGTGGCTAAGAATGGTCTTCCCAAGATCATAGGTGTTTGAGGATCAACCTTCATCTCCAAGACAACAAAATCCACCGGAAAAGTCAACTTCTTCACTTCAACCACTACATCCTCCACCACCCCTAAGGGCTTAATAGTTGATCCATCCGCCACTTGAAGGCATGTAGTGGAAGGCTTGAGCTCTCCAATATCCAATTCTTCAAAAAGAGAATGAGGCATAACATTCACACTAGCTCCCAAGTCACACAATGCATTAACAACCTTCTTTCCTTCAACTTCACAAGGGATAACGAACTTCCCCGGATCACCAACTTTCATAGAAGGCTCCTCATGCAATGGTTCATTTGTTTCAACTAGCTTCGCTTTCTTTCTCTCTTCAAATTTCTTCTTCAAAGTTTCAACAAACTTTTGAAATTCCTCCATCTTTTCTTTTTTTAACAAATCTTTGAGGATAAGGGAGTGGATAAGGAGTAATCGGAATTCCCCAATAATCACGTTCATACTCCACTTCTTTTTCCCTTTTATCCTTAGCCTTTTTCCACTTGGGCACATGTTCTTCTATCCATTTCTTTCTTTTTTCTTCTAACTCAATTTCTACTCTTTTTGCTTCTTCTTTTTCTTCATCCACCGTGCAATCCACCAACCCTTCTTCAACCAAGCTATCCTCTTTCACCTTTATGCACATGCAATGCTCTTTTGGATTTATTTCTGTGGTAGATGGGAATTTTCCTTGTTGGTGTTGTGATCCCACGAAAGAAGCAATTTGCCCCATTTGATGTTCAAATGCTCTCATCCTATTGTCGGATTTCCGTTCATTCTCCTCCATTCTAGCCTCAAGCTTTTTCATGAATGCTAGCAATGTCTCTTCCACCGATGACTTCCCTTCTCCATTGGGCGGCTTAGCACTAGGATCGAATCCCGGAGGAAATGACATGGCGACTTGAGGATTAGAATAAGAAAGATTTTCATGCTTTCTTGGCGCTTGATAATTTCCTCCATGAAAATTTCCTTGATTAGAGGGAAAATTACCTTGGAAATTCCCTTGATGTTGAAAATTCCCTTGGTAATTTCTCCTATCCAAATAGGCAACATCCTCTACACTTTGCATCACATTACTCTTCTCGTTCAAGATAGTACTCGTACTTTCCCCTTGACTCACTCCTTGAGTGATCAAATTCAATTGCTTTGTTAAAGCATTGATGCTCTCATTAAATTTTTTCATGCCTTGGCTTTGAAACACATCGCTCTTCACTTTATGCACACTTTCCACTTGAGCTACCGTTCCAAATGCACAACTTCCCATTACTCGCTTGGAAGGCCATTGATAAGCATTCATTGCAATATCTTCAAAAATTTCCATTGCTTTCATAGCATCCACTCCAAATATAGACCCTCCGGATGAGGCATCTACATGCATCCGATTTTGCTGATTCAACCCTTGATAAAAGAAAGCCACTTGTTGATTCTCATGAAAATCATGTTGAGGACACTTTCGGAGCATCTCTTTGTAGCGTTCCCATGCTTCATAAAAATTTTCATCCGGAAGTTGCCTAAATTGAGTGATAAGGCTTTTCAATTGGAGAGTCTTTGAAGGAGGAAAGTACTTGTTTAGGAACCTTTGCTCAAGATCTTCCCATGTATTACAACTTCCCAAAGGAATTGCATTATACCATGCCTTAGCCTTGTCTCTTAAAGAAAAAGAGAACAACCTCATCCGAATAGCATCTTCCGATACTCCATTCATCTTAATGGTATTTGCAACCTCCAAGAAGCTAGCTAGATGCATGTTTGGATCCTCAAGAGGACCTCCCCAAACTGATTTTCTTTGACCATGTTGATCAATCCGGTCTTGATTTCTAAATTGTTGGCTTGAACCGGAGGAACCATGTTGTGTACGGCTCTCGGTTGGAAGTAATCCCGGATTGCTCTAGGCCTTGGCCTCTCTTGAGGTATTTGCACATTTCCTTGCATAGCTTGGTTATTGAACATATTAACCATCTCTTGGACATTTCTACGAACATGTGGTTGTGCCTCTTGTTGTTGGAGTATCCTTTGAGCTTCTTGATTGGCAAGCAATTGCATATACTCTTGATTTTGAGCAAAGAAATTCATCATTATCTCCGCTTGATTCTCTTGCACTCCTTCTTGTACCCTCCTTTATCTTGTAAAGGATCTTGGGGTGGGTCATAATTAACATTGTCTCCCCGTTGATTCTCTATTTTTGTTCCTTTTCTAGCTTTACGCCTCTCTCGCTTCCTTTGTAGTGTGGTCCTTTCAATCTCCAAATTCAAAGGAATGATCGATTGATTTTCCTTTGATCTTGTGATCATAAAACACCTACGAAAAGGCCAAGAGTGAGACCACAAACAACAATAGTAAATAAAGTAAAAATAAAATAAAAAGTATCCTTATCAAGAACAACTAAAACAATAACACAGTACTCCACTAGTCCGTCAAACTCCCCTTTGGCAACGGCGCCATTGTCTTGTTTGCCTATTTTTGTAGCACTCACGAGCAAGAATACTCGATCGTTGTAGTAGTATATCTCAAGAAAAATTATCAATCCACAAAGGAGTTATGTTCGGGCTAGCAAAATACGTGAGCTCATATTCATGTTGTTTTTGTAAAGATGATCGGGGGGTTTTGAGATGATTAACACTAAAGCAAGGAGCAAGTAAATAAGAATAGCAAATAAGAGAAATGACAAGTAAAGAAAATGGGTGCTAAAGTTCAAGTGTGAAGAACATGGGATTAGAAACATCCAAGCATACTCAATTCATATTATCATGCAAAAGGAATCCAACTTAATTGATGTAGACTAAGGGTGATCACGATTGTATCCTAAGCTCCCTTTCGGGTTACAAAGGTTGTTGATCCATTTTAGACTCCCAAAAGCACTTAAGATCAAAGCCCAACATTAACCCCTTCCATCTAGGTACTAGTTAGATTAAACTCTCCCTATTTGTGTACTAAGGCCAAAGAATGGATTGGTTCCCCTCATTGAATTCAAATATCCTTTCGGTCAAACCCAAACTCAATGTCTATTCATGCCTTCCTAATACTATAGAGGGTCGTTTCCATCTCACTCCAAGCAATACATACATGAACATCATGATAGCATTTAATTACCACAAATAATCCATTGATCAACAATCCATTAAACCAATAAACATTCATGAATAACAAACCATGCCATCACAACATCAAGACAATTAAACTCCATGAATAGAAATCAACATCAATTAAACCAAAAACCAATTTAATTCACATGACAATATAAATCTAATATGCTCTTCATGCTCCTAATCCCACTAGAGGGATTAGCCTATCATGATAAAAGTAACAAAACAAATAAATGATTCATTACAAATATCCATAGTCTAAATCCAAAAGAAAATCAAGAGAGATGTAAATCTTCCCCAACAATTTCTTGTAGGAGATCTTCAATACTCATGGATCTTCTTCTCTAGCTATTGATTTCTTGAGATCTCTCACACCCAATGGAAGGGATGAAGTTTTGATGGAGAATTAATGGAGATGATGGAGATGGATCAAGATGGATGAAGGTGGATGAAGATGATGGTGGAAAATGAAAGAAATGGTGTGTGATGTGTGTGTGGAGGATGGGAATTTCGGATCTCCTCCTTCAAAGTGTTGAAATGGGGTCTATTTATAGCCCCATGTGGGCCTTCTAGAAGATTCCAGCAATTTCCTGCGTTTTTGCACCAACACGGCTTGAGCTCCGCCGCACGCCCCGTGTTCTAACACAGCGCACGACTCGTGCGCAGCACACGGCCACAGGGGTGGCCATGTTGTGTTTTCTGACGTTGTCGCACGGCTTTCTGGACAGGCCCGTGCGCGGTGCACGGGCCGTGTGTTTGTACTGGACACGAATGGTGTTCTGCACTCGGCCACAGGCGTGGCCGAGTTGGTGTTTCGAGTGTCAGCGCACGGCCACTTCTTACAGGGTCGTGCGCTGTACACGGCCCGTGTTCTTGCTGCCCTGCTTCCTCTTTCACTGTTTTGGCTCGTTCTCCCTCGTTTCAACTCCGAATTGAGATCTGCTTTTTCCTACATCTTCCTTATCATGTTTAGCATCAAATAAAAAGTGAAAATCTTAAGTTTAAGCTCATTCACACACATTTCAATAAAAACACAAAATACAACCAAATAACATATAAAATACGGATAAAATAATACGAAAACACATATAAAAAGACACTAAAATATAGGTGAAAATAGCTCTAATCAAGCAGCAATCGTCGAATCAAAGGAATACAAACATGATTTATTTTTTGTCATTATTATCCTTTTTTTATTCTTTATTTTAAAATCTTTATATACATACTCTCTTTTTAATATTTATGCAAATAATATTACTCTCTTTTAAATATTTATGCAATAATATTACTATATTGTATTGATTTAATTTAAATATGATGCCTTTTAGCATTCTTTAATTCTCATACACAATACAATTTTTTGTTAATTATATATTTCAATTTCTTAACTATAATAAAAAAATAGATGTAATATTAATCTTAAAAATTAAATAGTTATCTTAAATATAAAAAAATTAACTACTCCATATTTATTTTTAGGAAGACTCTCTTGTGAGACGGGTTGACCCATTATTAAAGTATGCTTATCATATAGCTAAAGTATGCTTATTTGTAATTAAAATATATCAATAATAAATCGTATTATAATATTCTAAAATCATACTTTAATTCATCATCCATCATATTTTACAAAACATACTTTAACAACCATTAAACATACGTTATCTTTATAATAGGTATACTTTAACACGACTCACAAATAGTCTCACATAAGTAGCGTCTTACAAGAGACTTTGTCTTATTTTTAAAGTAACAATATTTAAAAATTACTCAATTTTAGTATATTAAAATTAAAAAAATCATTATGATTATTTATTTTTATTCTTAAAATAATCATCATCAAGGTTTATAAAGTAACTAGTATGAAACCCGCGTACAACGCGAGATCATTTAATTATTATTCTTATTTTTTATAATTAAATAATTCGTGTTATATAACGTAACAACATTAATTAAGGAGATTTTTTTCTTTTTCTTATAACTAGACAATTTCTTTCCTCAATGTAAATAATTTGCAACAAATTATAATATTTGACTTTTGATAATGTAACTTTCTTTCATCATTGTAAAAAATTTGCAACAAATTATAACATTTGACTTTTGATAATGTAATGTATAACTAAATCATGTAAAACTTAATATATATATATATATATATATATATATATATATATATATATATATATATATATGTGTGTGTGTGTGTGTGTGTGTGTGTGTGTGTGTGTGTGTGTGTGTGTGTGTACATATTCCAAAACTATTTATTACTCTCCCTGTCTTTCTAAAAAAATGTGCAACTATATAAGAGCAATTTTATTTATTTATATATATTTATATAGTTGTTAGTATTTCAATTTTTTATTGTATTTAAGTACAACTAGATATTACTCATCCGTGCGTTGCACGAAAAGAATTAAAGTATATTACAATTATATACTTTTATATTTATTTTTTTTTATTTTAACCATAACACATATATATCTATATGTAATTATTTATTTATTTATTTATATAAATGTATTTTTTATAACATAACATAATTTTATATTTATCAATTAAATCACATTATTTATATGCTTATTTTTTATAACATTAAATTTGATTCGGTATTCAAGATAAATAGACTATATATTAACATTCTAATATTGATTATATTAATTTTTTATTTTAATTTATATCTATTTATTTTTAAAAAATAGATATAATCTCTCTGTAAAACTCAATGAGTTAATCTATTGTACAATTGTGTACACTAATAATAGGTACACAATAGGATTCATATAAAAAAACGGGTCATGTATAAAAATATAAAAAAAATCCATTCCTCCCACAATTTTCAAATCTCACCCGTCTCCTCTCTCATTTTCTCTCTCTTCTTTTCTCTCTCTACCCTTCTCTCCACTCTGTTTCGTCACCATTTTCAGTCATCATCGTCTTCACCGACCGCCGATCTTTGGTCCGTTCACTTCGCCAGCTGCCGTCGTCACCCCTATATCATTTCGTCTCCTTCATAGTCCTTTCATTTCATAATTTTTTAGATTGAGAATATGAAAAATTAGAGAAATTGATCTATTGAAATAACCACAATCAGATTGAGAATTCATACGGAGATATGGAATTGAGGTAGAAATGAGAGTTGATAATTGTAAGACAATAGAGGAATCCATGATTGTTTCCTCCTTGCTTTGCGAGGTTAGGATTTTGAAAAACTTCTGCAATGGGGAGAATCTGTTTGATTGGTAGGATCTATATTAGAATACTTGAAACTGACAGAAGAAGAGTCTAATAGAAAGATGAGTAGCAGAAAGATGGTTGGTGGCAGATGGTGGTGGACTTGGTGTCCAATTTATTATTATTTTTTAATATATTATTGATAGATGATAATATACATACATCTAATTGTATTAGTTTGATTTATATAATGTATATATTCTTGATAAAAAAATCTATTAATAGTATAATATAAATAAATGGATGTATGGATTAATTTTATTAGTTTATTACAATAATATATATGTTGTTGTTAATAAATGTACTCTCTCTATATATATTTAATATATTTTTGACGGATGATAACATACATCTAATTGAATTAGTTTGATTGATGTAATGTATATATTGTTGTTAAAAAGTGTATTATTAATTTATATATATAAATAAATGGATGTATGGATTAATTGTATTAGTTTTATTGTAATAACATATATGTTGTTGTTAATAAATGTACTATAATATTGGATGTAAAATTTGTGTTATTTTATTAATTCTTTAAAGCATACATTTCGATAATCAATTATATTCTGTAAATGTATTCTTTAAATGAAAAAAAATAAAACAAGATATACATTACTTTAGAAAATGATATACAATATTAACTAATATCTTATACCATAACTAATTCAAATGTATATAAAAAAATCAATATGACGCTTACAGAAAAATAATACATTTATTTAATATAACACATACGTTAATGAATTAATACTAATACAGTTACTATTTATCAATCAATTTCTCACTAAACCAAAAAATTTTGATACAATGAAAGTTATCCTTAGACTCTAGATTCTTGTTCCTCAGTGCAGTTCCTCATACCAATTAAAATCGATGTGTACAGAATCGTCATCAATCACAAAAATCACCAAAATCACTTGCCATCATCATCAATCACAAAAATACCAAAATCACTTGCCGCAAAACTAGATCCATAACCATCTCAGTAACATAAAAATTAAATCTATAACATGAGTGAGAAGATTTAAAGAAGATTGTAAAGGTGTTTTGAATATTGTAGAAGACAGATGTAGGTTCACAACCATCTCAAAAATACAAAAATCTATAACATGAATTAGAAGATTTGAAGAAGATATTAGGAGTGTTTTGAATATTGAAGAGGACAGATGTAGGCTGCCGTGAAGCCGCCACAAAGAACACAAAGGCGGCCATGAAGAACACATAGGTGGAGCGGACTAAGAGAGTGGCGTTGGAAGAGAGAAGAGGTAGTGGGAGAGACTAGAGAGAGCAGCGAGAACGTGGCTGGGTAGGGGAAGAAAATGAATTAAGGCTTTTGAAATGATCCAATGGGTTTAATTAGTATAAGTACCCTGTTTTTTCTTGACCCGCTGTACCTTAACATTTGAATACAGTAGACTTTGTCAAACTCAATTACTGTTTTTTAAGAAAGATATAGTATACTATAATTTATATTTTATTTTTAATTGAATAACATATGGATAAAATAAAATATAAAATATTATTTGATATAATAAATTATAAATATTAAAATAATATTTATAAAGACGATCCTAATGAAAATAAAATTGAAAGAAAAATTAAAATAAATCACAGAAATTTTGAAAATAAGTTTCATACATTATTCCTAAATATTTAATTAAAAGAATATTTATAGAGATGACACTAATAGAAATATAATTGTTTTGAATCTTCAATTCTAAAATTTCTGAAATTAATTATAGATTATCAAAATTTATCACGTGACTTTTTTTTTATGATTGAGGTTACAAATAAGATCAAATAAAAATAAGAACAATAAGGTTAAAAAAAATTATAAAAATAGAATATATACCTCAAAGGAGAATGATTGAATCTGAAAATAAGATCAAATAAAAATATAAAATAAATTAAAGTATAGAAATAGAATTAATAAAATTATAAAGAAAACATTCTGAAATTAATTATGGATTGTCCAAATTCATCACTCCAAACATTGATGACTTTTATAAAATAGGGCTTATAGAATATGAAGAATATACAAAAAAATAAAGAAGAAAAATATAAATCTTAAGATAAACAAAAAATAAAAATGATACCTCAAATTAGACATGCACCGATTAACCGGAACCGCCGGTTCCAATCGGAGAACTGATGGTTTTAACCGGAACCAGAATTGCCGGTTCCAGAACCGGGAAAAACAAAACCGGTAGAACACGGTTCGGTTTCGGTTCCAGCCGAGCACGAACCGGAATCGCCGGTTCACGGTTAAAACCGGCGGTTCCTCTAATTTTTTATTTTTTTTGAACGGCCAAGATCGACTGTCCGTTGGAGATCCGACGGCCCAAAAAAAGTGACCGTTGGGGCGGTGAACCGGCGGTTCAGGGGTGTAAACTGGCAGTTCTGGGAATCGGCGGTTCAGGCGGGCCGGGCGGGAATTTTTGAATTTTGAAAATTCAAACGTGCTGCTGAGATCGTGTGACCATTGAAGATCAATGGTTGAGATGGACGGCGGAACCGGCGGTTCCGGTGAACTGGCGGTTCCTACCGATTTTTTTTTTAAATTCAAGGATTGAGATTTTTTTGTATTTAAAATTTGAAATAGATGGATGAGATCACTTCCAATCCTCTATAAATACCCCCAAGTGTGATCAATTTGGGCACACAACATTCACATTCAATCTACACATTCAATCTACTACTTCTACTACTACTACACTATCTTCTCTACACTACTTATTCTTCTATTCCACATTCTTGATTGATTCTACATTTCTACTCAACTACTCAAGTTCTCAATATCATCTCATCTCAACTCTCAAGTCTCAACTTTCTTTTTTTAGTTCATATATATCAAACTAAAAAAAAAGTTGTAGTCTTTTATTTCAATTCTCTTATTATGACTTTCATTTCAATTCTCTCATTATAATTTTCTATTCTTTCCCACACATATACTACTAATTAGTATACTTCTACTTCTAGTCTCTTAGTTTTAGTTCATAAATCCTATATATTCATCCTTTTTTCAATCTAAAAAAAATGTCTAGAAGAGGTTCTTCTTCATCCGGTGCCTCACCTTCTTCTTCTAGAGGAAAATCCATACCCAACACCTTAAATTGTCCTCCACCACCTCCACGCGGACCACGCCAACTTCCACCAACTCTAGAAGATATTGAACTTGAAAATATTCCTTCGGATGAAAAAATCTCCCCTCATTTGTTCAACTTGAATGTTAGGGAGATACTTGGAGATGATTTTCCCTCCGACGACGACAACAATAATACTCAAGGTCAATCACAACAAAGGGCGAGTGGAAGTCAACCAACCTCGGGTGGTACGGGTACCGGAGATGGAGCCGGAGGCTCTAGCAGAGGCGGAGGATCGACTCGAAGTTCCCCACAAGTAGACATGCATCGATTAATCAGAATCGCCGGTTCCAACCGGAGAACCGACGGTTTTAACCGGAATCAGAACCGTCGGTTCTGGAACCGGAAAAAATGAAACTGAAACCGATAAAACACGGTTCGGTTTCGGTTCCAGCCGAGCACGAACCGAAACCACCGGTTCGCCGGTTCACAGTAAAAACCGGTGGTTCCTCCAATTTATTTATTTTTTTATTTTTTTTGAACGGCCAAGATCGACTGTCCGTTGGAGATCCGACGGCCCAAAAAAAGTGACCGTTGGGGCGGTGAACCGGCGGTTCAGGGGTGTAAACCGGTGAACCGGCGGTTCAGGGGCGGTGAACCGGCGGTTCAGGCGGGCCGGGCTGGAATTTTTTAATTTTAAAAATTCAAACGTGCGGCTGAGATCGTGTGACCGTTGAAGATCAATAGTTGAGATGGACAGCGGAACCGGCGGTTCCGATTTGAACCGGTGGTTCCGGTGAACCGGCGGTTCCTACCGATTTTTTTTTTTAAATTCAAGGGTTGAGATTTTTTTGTGTTTAAAATTTGAAATGGATGGATGAGATCACTTCCAATCCTCTATAAATACCCCCCAAGTGTGATCAATTTGGGAACACAACATTCACATTCAATCTACTACTTCTACTACTACTACACTCTCTTCTCTACATTACTTATTCTTCTATTCCACATTCTTGATTGATTCTACATTTCTACTCAACTACTAAAGTTCTCAATCTCATCTCATCTCAACTCTCAAGTCTCAACTTTCTTTTTTTAGTTCATATATATCAAACTAAAAAAAAAAAGTTGTAGTCTTTTATTTCAATTCTCTTATTATCACTTTCATTTCAATTCTCTCATTATGATTTTTTATTCTTTCCCACACATATACTACTAATTAGTATACTTCTACTTCTAGTCTCTTAGTTTTAGTTCATAAATCCTATATATTCATCCTTTTTTCAATCTAAAAAAATATCTAGAAGAGGTTCTTCTTTATCCAGTGCCTCACCTTCTTCTTCTAGAGGAAAATTCATACCCAACACCTTAAATTGTCCTCCACCAACTCTACGCGGACCACGCCAACTTCCACCAACTCTAGAAGATATTGAACTTGAAAATATTCCTTCGGATGAAGAAATCTCCCCTCATTTATTCAACTTGAATGTTAGGGAGATACTTGGAGATGATTTCCCCTTCGACGACGACAACGATAATTCTCAAGGTCAATCACAACAAAGGGCGAGTGAAAGTCAACCAACCTCGGGTGGTACGGGTACCGGAGATGGAGCTGGAGGCTCTAGCGGAGGCGGAGGATCGACTTGAAGTTCCCCACAAGTGTTACGTTCCGATATATTTTCCATTCATTTCAAGAAGGAGGCGATTGAGAATTCGAATGAATTCAAAGTTATTTGCAACTATTGTGGCACGAAGTATAAATTCAAGCATGGCGGAGGATATGGAACGTTCATCAAGCACATCAACTCGAAGCATCCGGACAAGATTGGCATCTCAACCGGTCAAACACAAATAGGACGAGGGTTCACGGCCTCTTCCGAAGGAGAAGGTTCATCGGCGTTGGGTAACACTCTTTTTAAATTTGATGAATCTAATTATTTGAGATTATACCTTAAACTTATGTGCACCAAACATTTGCCATTTAACTTTGCCGATAATGTTTTTTTTTTAGATTGGGTAAATCTCACTTTAAATCCTCAAGCCCCACCTTTGCATCGTAATAAATGTAAACTTGGTGTTGCTAAAGTTGTTAAAGAGTATGGTTTGATTTTAAAATAAATTTTGCAACAATTACCTCATAAAGTGTCTATATGTTCGGATATTTGGAGCAATTTTTGGCAAAAAGTGGATTATATGGGTATTACTTATCATTGGATTGATAGTTCATGGAATTTGCAAAAAATATTAATTGCTTATAGATCATTTGATGTTCCTCATACCGCCGTTAATATTGCTCACAAAATTAGTACTATTTTGCATGAATATGGTTTAGTTACAAAGATTTTTACAATCTCATTTGATAATGCTAGTGCTAATACGGCTAGTTTAGAAAGTCTTATTGATATTTGCAAACCCTCAATTGGTGGTAGATTTTTTCATGTTAGATGTATTTGTCATATATTGAATTTATGTGTTCAAGATGGTATAAATGCTTTGAAAACACACATTCAACCTATTAAAAGTACTATATGGTATATAATGAGAAACCCTTCCGTTACTAAAAGGTGAAAAAGATATTGTCAATCTGTGAACATTCACCCAAAAAAATTTCCTTTAGATGTTTCAACTCGTTGGAATTCGACGTATAAAATGTTGCATGACTCTTTTGATTATAAAGATCATATTTGTGCTTTTTACTCACAAGATGCGGGTGGTCAAATCTTGTTTGCTAATCAATGGGACACATGTTATACTCTATGTGATGTTTTGTAAATTTTTAATGATGCTATGGAAGAACTATCCGGTGTTTATTATCCTACTTTAAATTTAGTTGTTGATAATTGTGTTAAAATTGCTATGGTTTTTAGTGCTAATGAAGCACACCCGTTGTTGTCAAATGCTATTCTTTCCATGAAATCTAAGTGGTTAAAATATTTTTTTCAAATCCCGGACTTGTGTTTAGTTGCTAAATTGTTGGACCCACGTATTAGAACGGATGGTTTAGAAGAATTGTTAACGCTTTACTATGATTCATTGTATACTAATTGTGATTCTCCTACTAGACAACAAGCTCCTAATCCTAAAGACATAGTTGCAAGTACTTATAATCTACTAAAGGAGCTTTTTAAGGAGTATAAAGAACAAAATGGTACAAATGATGATCAATCTAGTGGTGATGATAGTAGTGATAGTGTTGATAATTCTAGGAAATATGATGCTCTTCAAAAATTTTATAGTTTTTATGATGCTAGATCTAAAAAACGTGCACGGGTTATATCTAATCATTTTCAAGAACTTGATTCTTATTTTACTAACACTTTTGAGTTTGAAACAAGCGGAACTAATTTTGAAATTTTGAAATGGTGGTCAAGGAGAACAAAGTCATTCCCTATTTTATCATTGATTGTAAAAGAGGTTTTTGCATCTCCCGCCTCTACGGTTGCCGTCAAACAAGCATTTAGTCTTGGTAATCTCACTTTGGATCAGACACGATCCAATTTAAGTGTGACAAATTTAGAAAATTTGTGTTTGCTTGATGATTGGTCAAAGGCGGAAAGACAGATTCAAAATCAAATTGAAGAAGACCGATCGGATGATGAAATTACGGAATATGGAAGCGAGTTAGATTGGTAGAGTAAACAAAAAAGCCATCACCATTCACCTCCACGGAGCCAAAGAGGTAAGTTGAGGTAAGTTAAGAGAACTACGTGGGCTTTGATTTCTTTCGAGGATACGTAGGCAACTTAAATTTAAGTTGAACTTGAATTTTCAAGTTTAACCCTAAATTTAAGCTCAAGTCCTTTTTTTTCCCCCCTCTATTATGTTGTTGTATTTTATCTTATAAAGTTTGTATTTTTTAAATTTTTGAAGTGTAAAAATAGAGTAGTTGACATGGAAGTGAACTTGTAGTGTTCTCTAAACTTCTACATTTGTAAATTGTAATGGTTTAGACTTTAATAATTAAATTTTTTATGTGATCACATTAATTAATATTGTATGATTATTATGAATTTTATATCAACTTTGAAATTTTTACTTGCATTATTGAATATTGCATAGTGCATACATCATGTTTTCAATTTTAATGATATTATTATTACATTAATTCAAATTCAATATTTCAATTTTTAATTACACATGTTTCACTTATTTAATAAATAAATTACACATAATAACTGATAAATAACACATGTATATTGTATGATGTATAAATATAACATAAAGAAATAAAAAATACAAAAAAAAATTGAAAAACCGGCGGTTCCGAACCGGAACCGCCGGTTCATGAACCGAACCCCCTATCCCCCGGTTCGATTCTGGTTCCCCCTCCGTTGGAACCGAAACCGCCGGTTTGGAACCAGAACCAGCGGTTCCGAACCGGGGTGCATGTCTAGCTATTTGTACCCCAAAATTCCTAAACAAACCTCATTTTGTAACATACCCCAATATAATTAAATAATATACATACATATTACTAAATGCACCCCCTTTAATACCTTTTTACCCTTTCATTTTACATTATTAATGAATAGATACACATGAATTAATTTTAAGATCGTCCACCAATTTGATTCCTCTATTCCACAATCGTGTCTCACTCCATGTTTCATAGCTTATTTTTCATAAAAATAATATACCCTAGTTAATGGCCATTAAACCCTTGGGGCCTGTTGTTGTATTTTAGGCCTTGATTTATACACGTGGAAAACATCTAGTAGATGGAACAGGAGATGAAACACGGAGTGAAACAGGTGATCCCAATTGATCACCCATATCTTCACCACATTAAGATCACCCACGACATTAATTATCATCGCCACACTGAAATGCATCAATGCATGCAGTCCCCAAAAACACCCATTCTGCGAACTGTATCCCCACACCAGAAAATTCTCATTCCATTTCATGACCAACTTCATGCCGCCAACAAAAATACCCACAAACACCAATATAAGGCACCATATATTCACCAGAATTAAGGATCGATCGAGAACTGAGGTTGGGCTTCTCCGAGCCTATATCGGCATCTGAGTTCGAATTAGAGCTTTTAGGTGTATCTGCGTCAGTATATGAGTCTGAATCAGAGCCACCACCACCGTCATGAGCGGAAGCGAGAGAGAACAAGGAGGAGGTCGAGGGTTAGGAAGAATAGGAAACGAGTCATGGAGTTGGGGTGATATTCTGGTCCGTTATTATTTTGAGGTATATATATGAGGAGAGGTGGGGTTCACCGGAGAAGAAGAAGAATTTTTATTGAGGTCAGAAGCTAAGAAATGGACTTGGGTTAGCACCAAGAGAGCAGAGGTGGATTACAGTTGCACGGACCACAATCATCCCTTTTGCTGAAATCGCTCGACATAGCTGTTTGATCGAGGCTCTACCAGAAAACCATAGAACGGTTGTCGCCGATTCATGTTGTCATGACCCAATTTTTCTCACCAATAAATAAATTTCATAAATAAATATTCTTTTTATTTCTTTCTTCATTTTATTTATACAATACAATTTTGAGGCGGATCTCAAAGCAACTCATTACACCTGCCCGGCCAACAGGTCGTCATCCATGTATACAACTCTCAGGATCTGACGGAACCCTAACCACCAGCATCGCATGAAATTTACCTACAATGCATAAAACTAGTAAGATAAAATCTCAGTAAGTAGAAATCATGCATGATAGTGCATGAAAATGCATTTATTTTTCTAATCTTTCTAGTTGATCTCTTTTATTTTGAAAACTGTTCACGTTGTGGGATCCCCACGACACACTTATGATATGCACCGGAAATGAGCTCATCACTCGATTTATCAATTTTACATTATAATTTGGAACTGTTGTGAGGACTATCATCTCGTGGCCCAACAAGCTTCCTGCTGCTCATCACTTGCCCCGTCACCAAGAATCATCTCCCTCCACAGAGTCCCATGTGGTGCAGTCCGAGGATCCATCTTTCCTTACAGCCCACTAGGGTCCATCACCAACTAACCCCCTACTGCTCGAAAGTCCCCTCACTGAACACCACTCTCTCTCTCACAATAATCAAGATGGTGGCCCTCTCTAGGTAACCTACTCTGGGTTTTTCCAGGTCGCTTCTTCCTAGGTCGCTCCTTCCACCACTCAATGCATATATAGTGGCCTCACACACCATTAGTATCTTATTAATTTTGGAAAAAATATTTTTTATGATTGTGCATGGTATGCAAGTAGGAGAAACTAAATATGCATCACATATTATTCAGGACATCAATATCAATATTTAATTAAAATAAAATAATTATACCATCTAAGATCATATAGATCTTCATTTATAACAATCTTTGATCACATAAACCAACAAATATAAAATAAAAATAATACCTCAAATCACATAAATTTGAGGCTTGTATTACATATTAATCACAAATAATTTATAACTAAATTAAACAAATCACAAATAATTCATAACATAATTATCACACATTAATCAAAAATAATTCACACACAACATATTTATGTATTGTAGTTGTACCTCTACTTACTTTAAATCACATGAGTTCACGACTTGTATTCCAATTTAATCATAAATAATTCACAAGATAATATTCACCAAATAATCACAAATAATTCACACACAACATGTTTATGCATTGTAGTTGGATCTCTACTTACATGGATTCCATATAGCGATAACACACTAGACCTTGTAAAGAACTATAACTACCTATCTTTCGTTTCGGCATACACGCACCTCTTTCATGTTTCTCTCTTCCTCTCTTTCTCTCTCTCTCTTTTTTTCTCTTTCTCTTTCTTTCTTTTTTTTTTTTCTCTTAACTCACGAAGTTAACTCCTGCAATTCTCATCACCAAAAATGGGGTACATGGGATATATATATAGAGAGAAGTTGGGGATGGGTGTGAAGTCGGTTAAATCCAACCCTTTTATTTATTTTTTTTCTATTTTTGTTCAAAAGTTAAACAATAACGTGTATATATAAACTAAGTGACTCATGCCTTGCCAATAACCACATATACTGTCGGTTATTTTATTATTACTATTATTATTATTATTATTATTTATTACGAATATACGTGCAATACTTAATAACTAAAATATAATACACTTTCAATTTAATACTAAAATGTATACACTTTCTTATCACTATTATTATTATTATGAGAACACGTGTGATACTTAATAATTAAGAATAGTATATTCATACAAATAAAATAATTTAATTATATATATCCAAATTAATACATGTAAATATTTATGCACACATATATTCACATATTGTCACCATTTTTATCACGGGTGTCTCAAATAAAATATAAAGATAAATAAAATATAAAAACAATTGTCACATAATTATCACATAATTATAAAAATGCATAAAAATACAAATTATATTATCACATAAATAGGGAAAATTCTCGGGTATTACACATGTTTTGAAAAATCCCCAGTTTCCGATCTCCTTCGTGACAAGTCTGATGCATCTGATGCGTTTCCATTGAACCGCTATGGCGATTCTTATTCTGTTACAATTGATGAATTGTACTATTCTGAGAGAGTTAAGGCTTGTGGCTCTCACTGCCATTGGCGGTTGTGTTTGATGCCATTGAAGAGCTTAAGCATCTTGCCGAGCCTGTACATGATGATGCTCTCGAGCTCGGTGGCAGCCGGCGAGAACATCAAGTTAAATCCAACGACACCATTGACAGGAATGTGTGGGGGACAAGACCATGGGTGGTACCTATGAATTGACACGGTGTAATTGGGGCAATGGATTAATTCATTAATAATTTTCAATTAGGAATTTTATGTATTTATTAATGAAGGGTATTTTAAAATTTTATTTGTTGTTAATAAAGGTTATTTTAATTTTTTTTTAATTATGGGGTATGTTTAGTTATTTTGTGGTGCAAATAGTTATCCCCTTAATTTTATGGGTACATTATCAAAACCCCCCTTGAGGTTTGTCCAAATTACCAAATAAATCCCATGATTTGAAAAATTACCAATTACCCCCTTTAAAAATATTTTTTTAAAATAATAGTGAAATTTAAAAATACAATATTAAATATATGAGTCTTGATGTCATTTTCATCCTTCTTTATTTTAAGAAAAAGTATTTTTATTAATATTCAAATAAAAAACAAGTTAAAAGGGATAATTGGTAATTTTTCAAACCACAGGATTTATTTGGTAATTTGGACAAATCTCGAGTAGGATTTTGGTAATTTACCCTAATTTTATTTTATAACTAATTTTTTGATTTTTATAGTTTCATATCAACCAAACATGACCCTTTAAAATTAGTTAATTGGATTAATAGATAATCTATTCCACATAATCCAATATAAGAGATTCGTGTTTCACCTAAGTCTTTGCTTTATATAAATTATTAACTAAATTATTAGCAAAGAAATTACCAAATATTTATAATTTAGATTTTTGGTGGTAAAGAACTATCAACCACTACTTTTTTTAATAAAAAATTATCATCAAGATAAAAAAAATATTTTTTTATAGTTGTTTGATGGTATATTTTAAATTATAAATTTAATTAAAATACATTATATAATAATTATTAAAAAATTTTATGTTTTTTTAATTTAAAATTATTATGTAACTTCTAATTGTTTATTTATCAGCGAAAAAGATATTATAAATTATATAAATTATAATTTAAGATGATGTAACCTTTTCTGATTAATTATGTATTATTCATTGGTTGGTTTGAATATATTAATTTCCTATTGAATTATATATGTCTTTTATAAATATATATTTTAATATAAATTGATAAAATAATTATTTATATATATTATTTACATGTACTTACGACACGATTGATATGAGTGAATGGAATTATGTTGGAATGGATTGAATTAATGAATGGAATAGAGATGAGAAATGAATAATTAAAAATAATTATTTTCATGATTGGTATTGATTATGAATAGTTGAAGTAATAGAAAATAATTTGATTTAAATCTCTTATTTATTATTTTATTTAGATTTTAAATTGATTAAAGTTTAAATAAATTTCATATGTTTTAATATCTAAATTAAAAATAAATTATGAAATTAAAGATAAATAAATATTTATATTATTTAAATTTTAAATTAAAAATTATATGTAATCTAAAAATTATTAAATTATTTATAAAAATGAAATTTATAATTATATTTAATATTACATATATATATGTAATTTAAAAATAAATTAATTTTTATATATTTAATATATTTTATAATAACACATTTAATTAAAATCTAATTTTTATTTTTTTATTAATTTATATTTATATTTTTATAATGAGAATTAATTTTTTATTTAGATTTTAAATAATTCAATATTTATAATAAATAATTTAATATAATAAAAAAAATTTAATATGAAAATTATATGTTAAGGAAAAAGAAATTAATTAATTTTTAATTTTTGTAACTATATAAAATGAGATGTGATATAAAAAAATTATAATTTTTAATATATCTTATGTTATATAGATAAAAATTAAATAAAAAATTGATTCCTTAAAGGAAAAGAATGGAGAAAACTATGGGGGTGACATGAATGGTGATTCACATATTTGAAGGAATGCACATTCCTTTTATGGAATGGGTATTTCTTTTAACAAAACATACAAACGTAGGAATGAAATTTATATTAGGAATGAAGATTACATTCCCAAACCATACCTACATACCAATCATGCCATTAGTAATATAGGGTAGAGTGATATGTATAATTGTTAAATAGGGATAGATTTGTTTTACTATGTATAGAGCGTATTTATGTTCTAGAGGATGAATTGTTATAAATTATAAACCTTAAATATAATAATAAAAACTCATACTTTTTAATTAGTTTAATTTTTCATTTTAAGATAATGAAAAAATATAAATGAGTAAAATATAAATGGATAATAAATAATGAGGAATGGGAAAAAAATTGTATAAGGAAAGAAAATACATAAAGAAAGAGATAATGACGGAGTTTTTAATGCACATATAAGAGATGAGAGAGAATGGTTGGTTAAGTATTAATGGAGGAAAGATGACAGTTTGCTTGGTTTAAATGATGGTAAAGACTTGTGTGACACCATTTCACGTAAGCTCTTATGTGAGACGGATAAAAAGTGATAATTTTTATAATAAAAAGTGATATTAAATTAATGATAGGTGATAATGCTATTTCATGAACAATTTATAATATAACAATAAAAATGATAACAATTTCTAACAAAAGTGATAGCGCTCTATAGCGAAAGTGATAACTATTTTAAAAAATATAAAATTATCTCACGTGAGATGGTCTCATGCATGACCTATCCTTAAATAAAAAGTTGTGTCATTTTTTTATTATTTTATACTCCAATACACTACATCCATCTCAAAGAGAAGTTACAGTTAATGTAAATACGGAGTTTAAGAAAAAAATTATTTTTTACTTTACTTTCATGGGTAGTTTGGTATTTTTAGGTAATAAATAAATTATAAAATAAATTATGTAAGTTGTAAATTAGGGGTAGTTTTGAAATTAAAGTGTGTTGTGAGATTATTGATTTATGTGTATTTTCTTATTTGGACGTGTGAACTTGTTATTGGGGCGCACAAAATAAGAAGTGCGAATTTGTTTATGGGACGAAGGTAGTACTTGTTTATCAAGTATAATAGGTAAATGAATAAAATATATATAGATAATCTAATGGTCTTAAAAAAATACTACTTATCTATTAAATTAGGAGTTTGAATGTGGTGCACCTGAATGACTTCAACTGTTAGATCAAATCTTAATATAATCTCTACTATTAAACAATTCCGTGCGGCGATATCTATTTGCCCAACACGGGCAGATTTTGGTCGTGTGTCGTCACACGGGTCATGTCCAAGCGCCGAGACTCGAGCCGTGTTGCCAACACGGGCCTGTAAGCGACGGCCGTGTGGGTGCATCAACTCACGCAACAAGACCACCTTATGGCCGTGTTGCATAACACGACTCGTGTCGTGTCTTAGGCAGCGTTTTAAAAGTCAGATTTCTGGACACGACCAACAACTCTACTCGTGTCCTAAATCCATTCCCGTCGTGAGAATTCAGTCCGAACTCCACCAATTGTCACCCAAACATCAAAGAGTGGTAAGATTGTGAGATTAAAAGGTGAATTTCAAAGTTTAAACAACAATCCCCTTCATTTGATTCAAGGAAATTCAAGGTATGAACTCTTGTGCCCTAATTTTCATTTCAAGGTATAATTTGCGAAATTCATGTATGGGTTGGAATGATAGTGTGTATGAAGCATGTCTAGGATTGTGAAACATGAATTTGCACATTTAATTGTTGGGTTGATTGAATTTTGGGAAGAATTAGGGTTCATGAAGGAAGAATTTGGGGATAATTGTTTTAGGATGACTAATTTGAGGAATGTGATGTTCAAATTGATTAATAATGCTTCTATGATGATTGTATTGATGTGAATAAGTTTAGGTGTTGAGGATTTGAGCATGAAGGCATAGTTAAGACTTGTTGAATTGAAGTGTGAAATATGTGCATGCCAAGTGTTTGATGAAATGCTTAAATGAAATTTCAAATTGGAATTCAAAGCTTTTGCATGAAGCATTATTGAATTGAGTTGTGCCCATTGAAGAAGTGAAATGTTATGAAAGAATGAGAGGATTAGGATGTGGAAATTGATTGATTGAATGAAATTTTTGAATAACTTTGTGATAAGTTGGTTGGATCAAAACGTTAGTCTTTGAAATACATTATTTGTTGTGCTTGAATATGTGCTAGAATTAACACTTAGTTGAATAACTAGTGATAATTCTAATTAATATGAGACATTATGCTTTGAGTTGAATTGAAACTAATTTGAATTATGTTGGAAATTGTAGATGGCTGAAAGAAGAGTGAGGAAACGCAATGAGGATTTCATTTTTATTGAGTCAGAAATGGAACTATCCAACCTTGATGCAAAACTGCTAATGAAGGACCAACACCCTGAGAATTTCGGAGTAGAGTTCATGGAATGGGAGAAGTATGCATTGAGATGGGAATACATAATCCCCAAGATTAGGGCAACTCGATTCCAGGATCAAGCAACCATGGAGGGTCTTGGGATAGAGAGTGATCTGAGGACTCTATTCGTCGAGTGAAAATGGAAGAGTTTTTCGATAAGAGACCTCCCACTTATCTCCATCTTACAGCCGAGTTTATGAGCACCTTGGAGGTTCATAAAGATAGGAACAAGTTTCCTATTGCAATCACATTTCAGTTGAACAATGAGATGTGGGAGAAGATTCCTGTGAACGAGCTAAATAGGTTCTTTGGGTGCCCAATCATGAGAGGTCATCAGAACTTTTTACCACAAGGGGGTTTCAATCAACAGACTTGGTGGAGAAAATTGATTGAGGATGGGACTGAGCTTCCGGGGTACATTCCAAGCTCTTCAAAAGGGACAGCTATAAGGAACCCAGTCATGAGATACCTTGAGAAGATAGTATCCAATACCATTCTGGGTCGGTTTGAGAGTGGATCTGTTGGTGAGAAACAGTTGTACATCATGTACAGTATGTTCAAGGAGTTCAAAGTGAACATTGCAGCTCACTTTATTCAGCATGTTGAGAGAGTGGCGAAGAGAGAGAACACTGAACACTCGAGGGATTATGATTAGAGGTATGGTGACAATGATTGCTCAAGGGTTAGGCATCGACCTCAGAGGGATGCAACACTCGATGGTTAGTGAAGGGCTCACTTATAATCAACTCATAAGGATGGAGTTCCTATCATTCATAGGAAACATGTATTGCTTGAAGCAAGATAAGGGAGCTCCATTTCCTCTACCTGCTCCTGAGCTCACCACATTGCGAGGACAAAGAAAGTAGCAAAATCTAGCAATGGCGAGTCCCAACCACTCAGCAGTTGTGAGAGCCTTCTACAGAGAGAATAGAGATGGAGTGGAAGCAGTACTCCAGCAGATGAGAGTAGATGAGAATCCTGAGCTAAGGAATTTGAGAGCTGAGCCAGTGGACATGGATGTAGGAGAGGAAGAGCAACCTCATCAGGTGGAATTTGAAGAGCATGCACCAGAGCCTCCGGCATTTGAACAAGAAGAAGAAGAACAAGAGGAAGAAGATGGACCAAGAGAAGGGAATGCAAGATGAAATTTTATAGAAGATGAACTCAGGGAGATCAGGCAGACGCAGCAGGCGCATGGAGATGAGATGAGAGAGTTCCAAGAGGAGCAGCAGAGACAGGGTACGATGATTAGGGAGATCCATGAGGGGCAGCGTCGTAGGGAGTACTATGAAGAGAATATGCGATTACGCTCGAACAACATGGAGGAGATGATCATGAGGATGTTTAATTTCCAGTTCCCTACCACACCTCGTGTTTATACCCCTTGGGGATCATGGCAAAATCAACCCCCTCCTCATCCGGATAACTAAGGGAGTACTTTTAGTGCTTGTCACTTCATTAGTTTATCTATTTTAGTTGGATTGATTTGTGTTGGATTTGAGACTTCTTATTGTTTTGTTTTGGGATGTTTAATTTCGTACTTTAGCTTTTTTTTATGTTTAATTAAGGATTGAGATGATTTTTGATGTGTATTGATCGTGGATGGGGTGATTTTCTTATGTTGTGCTTTTGTCGTTGTGTTGTCTTTGGTTTATTTGTGTTTGTATGTAGTTGTTTTTATTATTCGTGTTTAGGTTTTGATTTGGTGGTTTGTTGGGAGGTTGTGAGTTGTTTTGAATTTGAGTGATGATGCATTATGGTGATAAGTGATGTCGAATCATGATTAAGGAACTCTACACTTTCGAATTGTGATATGTTTTATTTAACTAATTCAATTAAAAGATGAATATGTTGTAATAAGTCCGTTTAAGTCGAGCATAAACTTGTGAGAATTTGAGCCTCGACCATGTATACATGGTATATCTTTTCATGAGTGGATCGGTTGAGTTTTGATAAACTAAATACTTGCTCAAAGACTTTAGGAATGAATCCGATTAGTGGAGATCGATGAAATGATCTAAGGCCATCCTTGTCATGTATAGCCATTGCCAAATATTTCCTTACCTTTAAAATCATCCCTAGTCAACCACTTTGAGCCTATAAGCCTATTTATTGTGAAGATAGCACATTACAAGCTTTAATTACCCACATGAGCCTAAGATATATACCTTTTGTGTGAGTAATAAAGAAGATGGTGGCTAGAAAGGTGTGATGAGATAACAAAAGAGAAAGAGGAAATGGTAAATAAGTAAGAAAAAGGATGAAAAGAGCACAAGAAAGAATGGACATGTAACTTCAAAACAAGAAAATGAGCAAAGCAACAATAATATGCTCAAGTACTTAAGAATCAAAGAAAAGAGGCATGAATCTATAAGAAGCTCAAGAAATCCAAGGAAGTGATGATTAGTGCTTGTGATCAATAAAGAAAAGAAAGAAAGAAAAAGAATGTGAAGGGATGGAAGAAAGTAGCTACCTCTTCGATTACTTACACTCGTTTAATCACTTTTATCTAAATTATTCATACCCTACCAAAGAGCCTATCATTACATCCTTAATTAAAGACCTTTTTGATCATTGATTAAAATTTTAGTGGTTTGTGAATAGAGTCTACGAGCAAGTGTATGGTGATTCGAACCAATTGATTGAGGAGTGTTGATTTACCTTATTTAAAGAGTGTCGAGTGACATTGATAAACTTATGTGAGGTTTAGACTAAAAGGGACTATATTGCTCATTATTCTCTTTTGATTGAACTTGTTAATTTCTCATATCATAAATCTAATGTTGTAGGATAGCTTAGCATAATTTGTAATTCTTGTTGCTAATGATGTGTTATTACTTGTGTTCGTTTAGTCTTTTTACTAGGTGAAAACTTCTCCCTCGGTTTATCATTTTCATTGTTCGGGGACGAACAATACTTTAAGTTTGGGGGTGTGATTGTCGTAATTTTCACCTAGATTTTAGTGCCTTTTTATGTGTGTTTTTGTATTATTTTATCTATATTTTTGTGTTATTTGGTTGTGTTTTGTATTTTCATGGAAATGTGTGTGAATGAGCTTAAACCTACGATTTTCACTTTTTATTTTATGCTAAACATGATAAGGAAGATGTAGGAAAAAGCGGATCTCAATTTAGAGTTGAAACGAGGGAGAACAAGCCAAAACAGTGAAGGAATCAGGGCAGCAGCAACACGACTGGCCGTGTCGGTGGCACGAGCCGTGTCGCAGTACGCGACTCGTGTAGCTAACACGGGCCTGTCCAGAATGGCCGTGCGGCGACATCTATTCATCCAACATGACCACCACTTGGCCGTGTTGCGGAGCTCGACTCGTGTTGCAGCACACGATCCGTGTAGCCAACACGGGCCTGTAAGTGATGGTCGTGCGGGAGCATCAGTTCACGCAACACGGGCACCTTACATTCAATATTTGGTGAGAGATCCGATATTTCCACCTTTCCCACACACCTCACACACCTTTCCTTTGATTTTACACCATATTCTTCATCCCATTCATCCATATTTGGATCTACATCATTTTTCTATAATTTCTACCATCCAAATCAAGTGAAGAAGCAAGGAAGATTGGGTGATCACCAAAGGAAGAAGGGAGATTCAATTGGATCCATTTCCAAGGGAGTTTTCATTCCAATTTTGTGTTAATCCTTTAGTTTACCATGATTTGTAAGAATTCTAATGTCTATGTTATGGATCTTATGAAGATTGTAGGCCAATCTCCCTTGTGAGATTAGCAACATGAAGGTTGTTGGTTAATTTGTGGATCTATGTAATTAAATTCATATGTTGATGGGGATATTTGATTTTCTATCATTGGTGCTTACATATCTTGAGATCTATGATGTTTTGTGTGTTTGATTGTTCTAATTATATGATTAGATTGAGAAATCAATTATGTGCTTAGGATAGTCAAGTGAATCATTATATCAAACACCTCATGTGCATTATAAATTGTAAAGTGATTGAGAAGTCCTTTATTATTTAGAACCCTTTGATAGAACATGTGATTAGTTAGATTGAGAAGTCAATTAATTATATGAAGGGATTCTTTAATTGAACTTAGTACCTAGTTGGAATAGTTTAATTGAGAACCAACCTTTGAGCTATTTTGAGATTGTGCAAATGATCTACATCCTATTCATTTCGAGAGGAAGTTTAGGTGGTATATGTGTTGGCCCTTAGTCTTAACCCTTGATACATATGAGTTTAATACATGAGTCCATGAGTTACCACTTCATTAGTGTTGTTAATCTCACTTCTACTCAATTTGGAAAACTACTCATTCATCATTTTATCTTGTCATTTGATAATTGCTTATCTACTTTCATTGATTTTCATTTAATTACTTGTTTAATCAACCATCCATCTATGATTCGTTTCTATAAAATCGTGATAAACGTGATCTCACTTAAGTGCTAGCATCGACCTCCCTGTGGTTCGATAAATTCTTGAATTGGTCAACCCGACTACAAGTTATGGCTAAACAAGTGGCGCCGTTGCCGGGGAGGTAACGGTTGCTAGTGGCTTAAAGAAGGAACATTTAGAGCGATCTTACTAGAGACATTTTTTTTTCTTGTATTTATTATTTATATTTTGCTTTGAAAATCTTGTTCTAACTTCTTTTATCTTGAAGGTGTATGCAAACAAGATCAAAAGGGGAACAAGTTGAACCTATTGACTTAGAAATTGAACACACTTTTCGAAGAAGAAGAAAGGAGAACAATACCAAAAAAAGTGATCAAATGGAAAACAATCAAGATGAACGTGGCAATGTTAGGAATGATGGAGACGGAATGCAAAATTTGCAAGATCAAGCCAATGTCAATCTTCCTCAACAAGCTTATCAACAATTTGGGGAGTTTAACAATCAAGCTTTAATTCAACAAATGGTGCAACAAGCTATGATTCAACAAGGGTTTCAACAAGCTTATGCTCCTCCACAACAAGCATATGTACCACCACCTCCGGTGCAACATGGAATTCACAATGATCAAAGAGTGATCCGGGATTTCTTCATGCCAAGGAAAATACCACAAATGATGGGACCACCAATTCATGCCAACAACTTTGAATTTAAAATGGGCTTGATTTCATTGGTGAGAGAGCAACAATTTAGTGGAGCTCCGAATGAAGATCATAATGTTCATCTAGCTCAATTCGTTGAGATTGCTAACACCGTGAAGATGAATGGAGTGAGCGAGGATTACATCAAAATGAGGTTATTTCCATTTTCTTTGAGAGATAGAGCTCGAACATGGCTCTCCACTCTTACTCCCGGTACGTGCAACACATGGGACGAACTTGCACAAATGTTCTTGAACAAGTATTTCCCACCTTCCAAGACACTTCAAATGAAGAGCTTGATTACTCAATTCAAGCAATTGCCTCAAGAAAGCTTTTACGAAGCGTGGGAAAGATTTAAGAAAATGCTACGCAAGTGTCCTCAACATGGATTTCCAGAAAATCAACAAGTGGGGTTTTTCTACCAAGGTTTGGTAAATGGTCAAAGAGTGCTTGTTGATGCTTCGGCAGGTGGATCCGTACTTGGAGTAACTCCGGAAAGGGCTATTCAAATTTTTATGAAATTGCTACAAATGTCTACCAATGGCCATCGGAGAGGATTAGTGGATGCTACGGATTTGAGAGCTATGATAAAGGGCAACAGTTTAGTGTGAAGAGTGTGAATGTTGAGCCACAAACGCCAAGCATGGAAATGATAGTAGCGGAGGTAATGAAGCAAATGAGTTTGAACAAAGGAGTGACTAATCAAGAAGTTAATATGGTTGATAGCCGAATGGATCAAAGTGTGCTTCCTCCAAATGGTGTTAGTGGGGAACAATGGGCTACAATAATGCCACGTGTGGAGGATGTGCAATATATGCAAGGAAGAAACTACCAAGGTAATTATCAAAATAATTACCAAGGTAGTTTCAACCAAAATCAAGGAAACTATCCACCAAGGCAAGGAGGTTTCAATGGTCAAAGTAGTGGAAGCTCATACCCACAACAACAACAAAGGCAAGGAGGTTTCACTAGTCAAGGAAGTGGAAGCTTTTACCCACAACAACAAAGGAGGCAAGATAATTTCTCTTATGCAAACCCAAGTAATGCGGTTGCTTATCCTCCGGGGTATCATCCGGGAGCTAAAGCGCCAAATAATGAAGGGAAGGCGACTACCGAAGAACTTCTTGAAAAGTTGATTGCTTCCAACAAAACTCAAGAGGAAAATAATGAAAGAAGATTCAAAGCCTTGGAGTATTCAGTTGGTCAAATTGCTAGCTCAATGAGTGCTAATGAGAAAGGGAAATTTCCTTCCACCACCATTGTAAACCCAAAGGAACAATGCAAGGCAATTACCTTGAAGAGTGGAACCAATTATGATGGACCGTCTATGCCAATAGAAGATGATAAGGTGGAAGAGGAAGAGGTGGAGAAAAATTTGGTTGAAGAAGAATTAGAAGTTGAAAGTGAAATTGAGGCTAAAATGAATGAGGAACCAAAATTGATTGATGACAAGGTTGTTGAAAAGAAATGGGAAAGAACTAAGGCAATGAAAAAGAAAGAGGAGGAAATTGAAGTGGAAAGGGATAGTTGGGGAATTCCAAAAACACAAGTACATATTCCTTTTCCACATCGATTTTTGAAGAAGGGCTTGGATGAAAAGTTTGCAAAGTTTTTGGAAATTTTCAAGAAAATCCACATTAATATACCCTTTGCGGATGCCTTGAGACAAATGCCCCATTATGCCAAGTTTTTGAAGGGCATCATGTCAAGAAAGAGGAGTTTAATAGAGAATGAGACCGTCAATTTAACGGAGGAGTGTATTGCAATAATTCAAAGGAATTTGCCTCCAAAGCTCAAAGATCCGGGGAGTTTTGTTATTACATGTGAAATGGGCAAGAGTAAGGTTCATAAAGCTCTTTGTGATCTTGGGGTAAGTATCAACTTGATGCCTATGTCCATTTTCAAGAAACTTGGTATAGGGGAAGTGAAACCTGCATCCGTTACATTGCAACTCGCGGATAGGTCTTTAACTTACCCTAGAGGAATAGTGGAGGATGTGTTAGTTAAAGTGGGAAAGTTTATATTTCCGGTTGATTTTGTAGTGCTTGATATGGACGAGGATGCAAATGTTCCATTGATTTTGGGGCGTCCATTTTTAGCCACTGGAAGAGCTTTAATTGATGTACAAAAAGGGGAGTCGAAGTTGAGAGTAAATGAGGAGGAGGTGGTGTTCTCTTTGAAGAGTGCTATGAGGTATCCACATGAGAAAGAAGAATGTAGAAGGATCGACATGATTGACGAAGTTGTTGAAGAGAACCTACCATTCATCTTAGCTAAAGATCCTCTTGAAATGAGCATAAGCCATTCTCTTACCTTATCTTTAAACTCTAACCGTTCTTTTCATTGTTTAGAAGATGAAGATATAAATGATTGTTTACATGAATTGAATGCTTGTAGGGAAATGCAAGAGGATGAAGCAAAGTTGGCGTACTATGGAAAGAGGGAATATCTTCCATTGGAGATGGAAAATGAGGAATCAAAAGTCGATAAAGGAAAGGAAGAATTGAAGTCTCTACCCGATCACCTTAGGTATGCGTATTTGGGGACAAGAAGACATTTCCAATAATTGTATCATCATTCCTTTCCCCTCTAGAACTTGATAAATTGTTGAGAGTACTTCGAAGTCATAAAAGTGTTATAGGGTGGAGTCTTGATGATTTAAAAGGAATAAGTCCTACCATTTGCATGCATCACATTAGGTTGATTGATGAGAATAAATCATGTATACAACCTCAACGTCGTTTGAATCCTATTATGCAAGAAGTTGTTAGGAAGGAAGTTTTAAAATGGTTAGATGCTAAAATTGTTTATGCCATTAGTGATAGTCCTCATGTAAGTCCTTTGCATGTTGTGGCTAAGAAAGGAGGGTTAACCATTGTTAAAACGGAATTTGATGAAGAACTTGCAACAAGGGTGAAACGGGGTGGAGAGTTTGTTGTTATTATAGAAAACTTAATGAAAACACTCATAAAGATCATTTCTCTTTGCCTTTTATTGATCAAATGCTTGATAGGTTGGCGAGATACAAGTATTATTGTTTTCTAGATGGTTACTCGGGGTACAACCAAATCATGATAGCCCCCGAGGATCAAGAGAAAACAACTTTTATTTGTCCGTATGGCACATTCGCTTTCTATAAATTGCCTTTTGGGTTATGCAATGCACCCGCCACCTTTCAACGTTGTATGATGGCTATTTTTGGAGGATTGATTGAAAATGTGATGGAAGTTTTTATGGATGATTTTTTCGTGTTTGGATCTACATTTGATAAATGCTTGGCTAATCTCTCTATGGTTTTGCAGCGATGTCAAGATACGAACCTAGTCTTGAATTGGGAAAAATGTCATTTTATGGTTCAAGAGGGTATCGTACTTGGTCATCATATCTCAGAAAAAGGTTTGAGAGTTTTATAGAGCGAAGGTTGTAGCCATTGAACATCTTCCCTCTCCTAAAAATGAAAAAGGGATTAGATCGTTTCTTGGTCACGCCGAATTCTATTGACATTTTATAAAGGATTTTTCTAACATAGCCAAACCTTTGTGTAAATTGCTTGAAAAAGATGTTCCATTTGAATTTAATGATGAATGTCTTGATGCTTTTAGGGTGCTTAAGGAGGCCATAATTTCTTCACCAATACTTGTCTCTCCCGATTGGAGCAAGACTTTTGAGCTCCATTTTGATGCAAGCGACAATGCTTTGGGAGTAGTGCTAGGACAAGTGAGAGAGAAGAAGTTTAGGGCTATCTACTATGCATCCAAGACGTTCAATGCAAATCAAGCCCATTTTAAATTCAGGTGACATCTATTAAACAATGAAATCAACTGTTAGATCAAATAGATGAGCATTAGGATCTTCATTCGGAGCTCCACTAAATTGTTGCTCTCTCACCAATGAAATCAAGCCCATTTTAAATTCAAAGTTGTTGGCATGAATTGGTGGTCCCATCATTTGTGGTATTATCCTTGGCATGAAGAAATCCCGGATCACCATTTGATCATTGTGAATTCTATGTTGCACCGGAGGTGGTGGTACATATACTTGTTGTGGAGGAGCATAAGCTTGTTGAAACCCTTGTTGAATCATAGCTTGTTGCACCATTTGTTGAATTAAAGCTTGATTGTTAAACTCCCCAAATTGTTGATAAGCTTGTTGAGGAAGATTGGCATTGGCTTGATCTTGCAAATTTTGCATTCCGCCTCCATCATTCCTAACATTGCCACGTTCATCTTGATTGTTTTCCATTTGATCACTCTTTTTGGTATTGTTCTCATTTCTTCTTCTTCGAAAAGTGTGTTCAATTTCTAAGTCAATAGGTTCAACTTGTTCCCCTTTTGATCTTGTTTGCATACACCTTCAAGATAAAAGAAGTTAGAACAAGATTTTCAAAGCAAAATACAAATAATAAATACAAGAAAAAAAAATGTCTCTAGTAAGATCGCTCTAAACGTTCCTTCTTTAAGCCACTAGCAACCGTTACCTCCCCGGCAACGGCGCCATTTGTTTAGTCATAACTTGTAGTCGGGTTGACCAATTCAAGAATTTATCGAACCATAGGGAGGTCGATGCTAGCACTTAAGCGAGATCACGTTTATCACGATTTTATAGAAACGAATCATAGATGGATGGTTGATTAAACAAGTAATTAAATGAAAATCAATGAAAGTAGACAAGCAATTATCAAATGACAAGATAAAATGATGAATGAGTGGTTTTCCAAATTGAGTAGAAGTGAGATTAACAACACTAATGAAGTGGTAACTCATTGACTCATGCATTAAACTCATATGTATCAAGGGTTAAGACTAAGGGCCAACACATATACCACCTAAACTTCCTCTCGAAATGAATAGGATGTAGATCATTTGCACAATCTCAAAATAGCTCAAAGGTTGGTTCTCAATTAAACTATTCCAAATAGGTACTAAGTTCAATTAAAGAATCCCTTCATATAATTAATTGACTTCTCAATCTAACTAATCACATGTTCTATCAAAGGGTTCTAAATAATAAAGGACTTCTCAATCACTTTACAATTTATAATGCACATGAGGTGTTTGATATAATGATTCACTTGACTATCCTAAGCACATAATTGATTTCTCAATCTAATCATATAATTAGAACAATCAAACACACAAAATATCATAGATCTCAAGATATGTAAGCACCAATGATTGAAAATCAAATATCCCCATCAACATATGAATTTAATTACATAGATCCAAAAATTAACCAACAACCTTCATGTTGCTAATCTCACAAGGGAGATTAGCCTACAATCTTCATAAGATCCATAACATAGACATTAGAATTCTTACAAATCATGGTAAACTAAAGGATTAACACAAAATTGGAATGAAAACTCCCTTGGAAATGGATCCAATTGAATCTCCCTTCTTCCTTTGGTGATCACCCAATCTTCCTTGCTTCTTCACTTGATTTGGATGGTAGAAATTATGGAGAAATGATGTAGATCCAAATATGGATGAATGGGATGAAGAATATGGTGTAAAATCAAAGGAAAGGTGTGTGAGGTGTGTGGGAAAGGTGGAAAATCGGATCTCTCCTCAAAATGTTGAATGGATTGGTATTTATATTCCTTGACAAGCTTCTAGAAGGATTCTGACTTTTTCTGATCCCTGACACGACACGAGTCGTGTGGCGCAACACGGCCATAAGGTGCCCGTGTTGCGTAAACTGATGCTCCCGCACGGCCATCGCTTACAGGCCCGTGTTGGCTACACGGGTCGTGTGCTGCAACACGAGTCGAGCTCCACAACATGGCCAAGTGGTGGTCGTGTTGGATGAATAGATGTCGCCGCACGGCCATTTTGGACAGGCCCGTGTTAGCTACACAAGTCGCGTACTGTGACATGGCTCGTGCCACCGACACGGCCAGTCGTGTTGCTGCTGCCCTGATTTCTTCACTGTTTTGGCTCGTTCTCCCTCGTTTCAACTCTAAATTGAGATCCGCTTTTTCCTACATCTTCCAAAATCTGATCCAAAATTGAAGTATTGGGTATTTATACCCCTTGGGAAGCTTCTAGAAGGATTCTGATTTTTTTACAGAATTTACACCTACACGGCTCGTGCTCTGCACACGGCCACAGGGGTGGCCGTGTTGTGTAATCTGGTGTCCTCACACGACTTTCGTTATAGGCCCGTGTTTGGTACATGGCCCGTGTTTCTGCACTGGATACGGGTCGTGTTTCCGGGCTCGGCTGGCCGTGTTGTGCTGTCTGCTTCACTGTTTCGGCTCGTTCTTCCTTGTTTCAACTCCGAATTGAGATCCGCTTTTTCCTATGCCTTCCTTATCATCACTGTTTTGGCTCGTTCTTCCTCGTAGGTTTAAGCTCATTCACACACATTTCCATGAAAACATAAAACACAATCAAATAACATAAAAATACAGATAAAATAATACGAAAACACACATAAAAAGGCACTAAAATCTAGGTGAAAATAACGACAATCATTAATTAAATTAAATAATTAAAATATAAAAATATAAAACTACCCAACTATCTCACTATTAATCTATAAATTATGGGGTGTACCCCGAATCACCCTTAAATTTGACCGATTAAACAAAATGAGACGTGGAATGCTCATGGTTTAGTAGGGATATAATCGAGTCGAGTCGAGCCAAATATTTATGGGCTCGAGTTCGGCTCAAATTTTTTAAGGGACTCGAGCTCGGCTAGAGAGTGATTCGAACTTTATTTTTAGGCTCGAGCTCGGCTCGTGAGTAAAATATATAGCTTGTGAATAGTTCGCGAGCTCGGTGATGAGCACTTTCTCAACACTCAAGTATGAAGGAAGTTATTGTAGCTTAGATAAGCGACCAAGTTAAATATCAAACACAAAGGACGATGTATTATCAATTTAATTACTAAATTAAATAAGACGGAAGCAATAAATTTTGAGATTTAATTTATTAAATTACTAAACAATTAATTAAAATAACGAATAAAATAAAATATCACTAGAAGAATACAAAAGTGGATCAAGTAGGAGAATAGGTAGCTATAGGGTAATCCAGTTTTACTACTTAACTTTCCTCTCAAGTGCAGGCCGACTCTGTCTTGTGAACTATGGACGCATCACTAAACCATGCAAATCTACTCTATAGATACAAGTAAACATGCATGTAACACGTGTGAATAATCTTGAAGTAAGAGATATAATTTCACCCCATTCTAGATATTATCAGTATCAATTATTTTTCACATCTGGAATCTAACCCGATATGATCTCCCTTTATAGATACTATAAAATTACCCTCTTTATCCTGCTTACTAACCAAATTCAATTCAATTAGTAAACATTCATATATGACAGTTCTAATGAAGCTTCGGAGTCCCCTCACTTAGAATCATAACATGTAATTTTATTCAGCAGTGGACGCACTCAATCTACAACCAAGATATATATTAAGACTCTATATACCAATTGAAGATGCACAAAATGATCGTGAATATGGATTAAGAAAGCATAATCATATATAAAATAAATTCACAAGTAGTGTTGTACGGAGGATACACAAGAGAGTTTAATTAATTCATAAAACCTTCAAAATCCTAGATTTACCAAAATAGTTTTAGCCCATGATGTTGCGAAGAAAAACCATGGGGGTCTGATAGATCTTACCCATATGTCTAGAAAATACAAGATAAATTAGAAAACGAATAAAACCCTAGATGTGGGAGTCGTTGCGTCCTTCTCCGTCTTGAATTCTCCTCTTGGTACTCCTCTTGATTCCACAAACGAATCTTCACAGTGATGGATGGATGGAGGAAAGGATGTGGATGATGGTTGGGGGTGAGCCCTCCTTGTGAGGTGTAGGATGATTGTGTTGTGGTTCTCTTCCAATTCAATCCTTGTGTAGGGTATTCCTTTGATACTTGTGAGCTCTCCTTATGGACCTAGGATGAGCTTTTTGGATGAAAACATGCACTGAAGGTGTAAAAGCACGGATCCAGACGTGTTCAGCATATCAGTTCGACCAAGATCCTTGGTCGAACCACACATCCCCTGGTCGAATCGCTGGTTGAATCGGCTTATAAATCACTAGCAGGTCCATAGTTCGGGTCAAACGCCAGGTCGAATCAAAAGCATCATGGTCGAACTGCATCTGTGAAAACTTATACTTTTGATTCGATCACGGTTCGACCAACACACTGGTCGAACTGTATTGTCGTGGTTGAACTATACTTCTGATAGCTTCCGGCACCTAGTTCGACCATGGGTGATGGTCGAACCACTTGTGTTGTAGTCGAATCAGCTTGCGCGGTCTCACCGTTTCGCGTATAACTTCCACTTACGAACTCCGATTTGAGTGATTCTTATACTCACGCGATCCTCTCTTCCTTGGTTTTCTATCCATAGAAAGAACTCTCAGAAACTCTAATATTTTAGTATGTAACAAGTCATGCAAAGTGTGACAGTCATTCTGTTCGGTACAGCTTGCGCTACGTCACCATTTTGATTATAACTTTATCATTTAGATTCTGATTGAGGTGTTTCTTATGCCAAAATGACCCTCTCTCATGTGGCTTTCAAATCATATATTATATTTTAATTTTTGAGCTCCACACAAATATAAAAAAATTACACAATTTGAACATGCATTTTTCAGCATTCTAGCACAAGTTGCACCTTTTTTCCAACTTTGCACTTTTAATCCCTTTTCCACCTAAAACATAATAAAACACATCAAGTGAAACTTTTTCTCACATATATTGAATACGAGACATTTTTGCTAATATATGATAACAATTCCTATTAAAAAGGTTTTAAATTGGACACTAAAATATGCTTATTTTCACTCTCATCAATCCCCCAAACTTACCCGTTGCTCATCCCGAGGCAACATAATAAAAATAAAGAGAAAGAGAGTTAGAAAATTTGCAGGAAAATAAGGACTCTGACCAATACTCCATTCAAAATACAATTGTCCTCAACTTAGGTCATGCAACTCTAATTACATGTAATAATCTATTCCTAGCATATAAGACAAGACAAATCACCACCAATTCAAATGCTCCATTGACATGTTCTCACAGGAAGTATATATCACTCGCACTCAAGTGTAAAAGATGTACACTTATGGGTTAAGGTGTTTACGTTTAGATTTAATTCAAGTGCATGTGAAACTATAAGCTTGTCAAATATCTCAAACTCTCCATCACTAAAAGTATGATTCGATAATGGGATCAAAAAAGACTTTTCTTTTGGATGTAATGTTGGTTTGGTTAAGGTGGAAAATATATGGATAAGTGACTCAAAACTCGGATCAATCAAGCATGCACTCCATCATGATCTTTTCATTCTTCTTACTCACTTAAATTAAGCACAACATCCTCCTCAACTCTTCAACTTTTTTTTTCTTCAAGCACAATATTTTTTTTCCTTCTTTTTTTATTCTTTCCTCTCTTTTTTTCTCTCGAGGTACCAGTTTTGGGCACTACCTCGCGCATCTTCCATAGGGTACTAGATTTAAGCACTACCCTAGGGTGTTTGATTCAATGGAGTACTAGATTTAAGCAATAATCCATGTTTTTCCTTAGATGCATTTTTAAGTTCAATCACTATTTCCACACCAATTTAATTCTTTCCCAAACTGTTATAAAACTCCATCAACACACTTTGAAAATCCGTTAATTCTCTTCATTAACAATCAAGGCTAAAAAAAATCAGATGCTTAAAGTGGTTATTTCTCTTAGGCTGCCAAAGAATGGGGTTTTTAAGCTCAACGGGGCTAACTACGGATAAACATAATTCCGTAGGGAATTATTTGGCTAAGTGACTTATAAATTCAAGGATGACCTAAAATCATCTCTCATTATCTAACACACATGTAGTTTCAAATAAGACAAGAGTCAAGTTCTAGAATACACGCACAAGAACGATACTCACCAGAAAGAAATGTACATAATCAACAAGGCTCAAAATCTCACATGATTTTTTAACAAGTAACAGAGCACTTTTCATGATAAGTAATAACCTATAAATATACATAGAACTTCATACCACAATATAACTCAAGTACACTTCCTTCATTAATTTTAAAAGCATATGAATTTTAGGCACAATTTAAAAATATAAGCTCATGTGAATCACAAAACCAAGATCTCAATCCTTTCACTCCATAAATTAAAAGGACACAAAAGAGTTAGAATAAGGAAATGAGGGCACCTGATTTTTCTTCAACGTATGTACGAGCTCCTCTAGTTGTTCAACTCCGTCATGTCAAAGCCTCAGTTTACCTGTTGCTATCATCAAAACTCAAACACACTTCATCATCACAGATTCATCAATAATAAAATAAGAGAACTATAAGAAAGACTCAGTTGACTATCTAATTAACTCAGTTGACTATCTAATTAACTCCACACATAAGACACGCCAACACAACACGCTAAACATTAGGTAAGTTGTAAAAAATCGACATATCAATATTGGTTAAAATATTAATATGCAGCAAAAAATCAATCTCCTAACAAACAAACAACCAACGAAAGGAAAAATTATATCCTTGGTGTTCATAAGATGAGGTAAGTACATCACACCCCCCAAACTTAGTAAAAATGTAAGTCAAAACTAAGTTTGAAAAGAGATATAATTGCCGAAACGTGAGAATCTCAACTATAATAACTCCTCACTCACACGAAAGAAATAATAAAGTAATAAAATGGAAGGGACAAGTCCCCAACAAATGCTCATATTTAATATCGAAGAGTCACGATGGTTTACCATTTTTAGAACTACTGGATAGGAGGACGGTCTTCTCGCATCCTCAACTTCAAATACTTTCTCTCCCTCTTCTTGTCTACACTCAACACCTCACCTTTCTTGGTCACACGTATATGATCCTTGGAATTACCTTCCTCACTTGGCTATCTAGACTCCTCCTTGTCAATCTTCCACTCAAATTCAGAGACATCTGTCCTATTAAAATCAAGATTAAACAAGTTAAAAATCACATCTATGCTCTTGCAAGATTGAGTCTCCATGGGCATCTTCATTGCTTGATCAAGAGAAAAAACCACATCTTCATTGTCTATCTGCAGTCTAAACTTCTCGGCTCTCAACTTGTTTGCTCTTTCCCATTTCTTTTCCACTATAAGCTCAGTATTCTGTCCTTGGGATGGCACTGGAGTAGCATTAACATAAGGTAAAACATTCTGCGCGAAAACTGTACCAAATGAGGCAGTTCGACCTCAGTTCGACCATGGGTGCTGGTTGAACCAGATGTGTAATGTCAAACCGTGCTTCAGAAAGTGTGTTCTCTCCCGGACAGGTTAGTTCGACCATGGTTCTGTTGGATTGTATACTAAAAGTCTAGCTTTTTGTATGAACAATGTTATAACAATTAATTTGAAATGAGAATCATATGATCAAATGATTGCATCTTATAATTTATTCATATGTTCGATGCAATAGTCCACTTACTTTATACTGTAGATAATATGTTGTGCGACAACACGCGGAAGATCATATTATCTGTTTCCTTATAAAGAATAAACAGATGCTCACAACTGAGATAGACGGGGACTCTCTATCGGGATGGTTGTAGTGTGGTTTGGTATTAGCTTGTCTTGGCTATAAAATCACATTAGTGCACTTGTGTGTATTGAGCAGGACCGCTTGAGATCATTCGACTTATACTGACTTATAGGAGAACTTGATCTCAGTTATTATGGAAGTTCATGCTCTTAATCCCTATATAATAACCTCGACACGTAGGGCAGTATGTATTTCTTTGATTCATCAATGGGTGAGATTTACATATAATTAAATCAACAAACTCGATGAGTTGGGAAGTAGTGCTGTCCCTATGGTGTGCTGTTGATTGTAGAAGGAATCCGTGTCCATCATAGGTTGATGATGTCCCCTTGAGGAGCTCATAAGGAATATCATGTAAACCCTGCAGGTGAAATTTATTCCGGCATGATAATGAGGTTGAGTGGTACTACTCTTGGATGAGATATTAATTAATTGAGTTGTCAGTAACTTAAATTAATTAATGGACATTGTATATCTTAAACATGGGAGAATAACGGGCTCATAATAAGAAGGAGCCCAAAACGTAATTTTGGGATTGGAAAGGCAGTGCAGTAATAATATTTTAGTGGAATATATTATTATTATTGGACTTGAGTATAAGCTTTGGGCTAAGCTTGAATACTTAAGCCCAATGGAGGCCCAACCCAATTTCTCCTCCTGGTCCCTGCTGTAGCCCATGTATATAAGTCACCTCAGCTTATCTGGAACCATAATCTAATCTAATATAATTCATTATTCATGTGTGATGAGGGTTGAGAGCAGATTGAGGAGGTCTCGTAGATCGTCGCCCACACGACGTCGAGATCGGACTTGGGACATACAGCAGAAGATCAGAAGATAGTTTGCTGCTGCTGTCTGCCACCTTGCGAAATTTATATAAAATTTCACAGTGCTCAGAAGTTAATAATCAATATACTGACAGAAATCCGTTGAAGAGAGGATCGTCTGAGTATAAAGATCATTCAATTTCGACATCAGACGAGAAATTTATGACCATTCTCGTGGGACTGCATAGTCTGCCAGTGAGAATCCTTCATCTTCTACATGCCCTGGTGAACGGTAATCGTTTCTATGATTTATTGCTTCCGCTATGATAGAAATGCATGGTATCCTAACGGGTCACATTAACCAAATAATCCAAGTGCCAACAATTGGTATCAGAGCTTCGGTTTCGTGGTGAAGCGTGACACGTTAGGCTAGGGTTTATGTGATTAATTTTTTGAAATTAGGATCGCATGTTTAGGATTTTGGTTTTACTGCGCAAACCATGAATATCCCTATATAAAATATACCCTATATCATATCTGTTCGTCATCGATGGTTGTGTGTGAGAGGATTCGATGAAAACTGTTCGTCAATTTCACATGGAAGGAAGAAATTGAGAGAAAATCCAGCGCAGTGATATTGCAGAGGCAATAACTGGAATTTCAACCGTCGGATCAGGCTGAATTTTGGTCAGCATGCTTGGATTTTGTGGATGTACATTCTGAACGGTGAAGATCGTATTTGGTGCTTTGTGTTGTCGGGAATACGCCGAAAATAGAAGCAGTTTTTGGGAGATTCTGTTCTGCGCAGTCGAGGGAATAGAGCCGTTTTTCAGGAACTAACCGTTGGATCAACCTATAATTTGGACAGCATGTTCAAAGCTCACAGGCGTAGATTCTGGATGGTGGAAATTGGATTCTCAGGTTCCTAAAGTTGCGAACTCTGAACGACAGTTGGTGTAGTTTGATGTTGCGCGTTGGGCTGAACTTGGTTCCGTGCAAGTAGGCCCTTGGACGAGTGAATCTGCATCAGGTTCGATTCGTCTGCATCAGGTTTGATCGATGCTGCACCAAGTTCGAGTGGATTTACATCAGGTTCGATTGGTCTGCATCAGGTTCGATCGATGCTGCACCAGGTTCGAGCAGATCTGCATCAGGTTCGATTGATGCTACACCAGGTTCGAGCGGATTTGCATCAGGTTCGATTGGTCTACATCAGGTTCGATTAATGCTACACCAGGTTCGAGCGGATTTGCATCAGGTTCGATTAGTCTACATCAAGTTCGATCGATGCTGCACCAGGTTTGAGCGGATTTGCATCAGGTTCGATCGATGCTGCACCAGGTTCGAGCAGATTTTCATCAGGTTCGATTGGTCTATATCAGGTTCGATCAATGCTGCACCAGGTTCGAGCGGATTTGCATCAGGTTCGATTGGTCTGCATCAGGTTAGATCGATGCTGCATCGATGCTGCACCAGGTTTGAGTTGGTTTGCATCAAGTTTGACTGGTCTGCATCAGATTCTGCATGAGTCTTCACAATATGATCGGGCAGGGTGCTGGAGTGGTGGAGCAGGCTGCGGGGAGATCGATCCCCGTCCCAGTTGTCCGTATTCGTGATTGGTGGCGAACAATCGAATTCGCTGTTATATAACTGTTATAATTGATTTATTAATTGATTATTGTTATATATGTATGCATGATTATCTATGATTTATTTCCTTAAATAGAAGCATGCTAGATTGCGTATTATATTTGGTATATTATATGCATGTATGTTGGAGTGTTGATCAAGTCAACTTATTTTTGGCAATTTATTTCCTTATATATAACTGTTGTAATTGTTTTATTGGTCAATTATTGTTATATATTTGGAAGTATGAGCATGCTAGGTTGCGTATATTATTCTGAATATTATATGCATGTAAAAACCCTTGGTTTTAAATAACTAAGTGGGAGAGGGAATTGGTAAAAATTCCCGCGGCCTCCATTATTGGTTTGTAAGTGATGCAAGTATACTTGCGTGTTGGCATAGACCTTCCTCCCCATCGGATGAGTATATTTGTGGATCACTGGTACAGACTTCATTAAATAATTATTATTTGTAATCTGATGCACATGAACTTGCGTGTTGGCATAGACCTTCCTCCCCATCGGATGAGTTCATTTGCGGATCACTGTACAAACTTATAATTGATGACTGTAGGAAGTTATCCGAGCGCGTGTGTACTTCTCCATCTGTAAGGCACATAAGCTTGGGCCGTGGACTTGGGGTCAAATAATGGTGTACACTTAGGTGTAAATAATAAGTATCCTCCCCATCGGAGTAACTGCTTTTATTTGCATGGCTAAAGAGGAACCGACTATTAATTATTTTGTCATAAAGTTAGGTTGACAAATGAAATTAATGGGTAAAGCCTTCTCTTGTAAATGTTCGGGTTTGTAAACATCCACACTATCGTGGCTTGCAGACTCACGGTGCTTGAGATGTCGGTGAATTTTATTTATATATTGTTTTGAGGGAATCAATATAAAAGGATAAAATTCGAAGATTTGATCGGTATATATATATATATTTTTTTTATGATTCTCTGAATTTTAAATAGTTTTATTTCACTTATGGTTGACTAAAATAAATTATATTTACTGGTCCAAAATTAGATGATTAGAAAAGAATCTTGGATTCGAATTTTACTGCTTAAGAAATACATGTGTGTTCTCACAAAAAACTTATCTTGATGCATATTAAAGTCTCTAGTGAAGAGATAAGAGATTCATAGAAATATGATGGTCTCATGTAACTCTTCGGATACTTGAGTAATTTAAAAGGCGGTAGTTCATGATTGAATTTGATGAATGAATTGGAATTACATGGAATAGAAGTTGAAGGGAAAACCTAAGTCAATTTTATTCTTCATAATTGCCTAGATGTTTTGAGTAAGTTTCTCCTGAATTACAAGAGATTTTATATGGTGAAAAACTTCTGACAAAACATGTGGTAAAGGAAATCCAATTTCATAAAAGAAGTGAACAAGGATAGAATCTTACTTGCTAGTTGTTTAAACATGATTAGTGATTGCATCTACTGACACGAAGTGTGTAGATACTGGAATCACTGAATGTTTATTACTAAGTGAGGATAAGATTATTATAGACATGGGTAAAACTACAAGAGTGGTGGCTATTGCAGTGGGAGTTGTTTATTTATCTAATGATATGAGTAGATGTTTGATTTTGTGAAATTATCTTTACGTACGTTTTCATAGAAAGAATTTGATTTCGGTTTCTATGCAATAATATATGGATACTCCATTTCATTTAAATGACATGGTCATTATAATGAAGGATAGAGTTGTAATCTGTTATGGTACGTTGATGGACAATTTGTATACTCTTAAATCATGTACATCTCACAGATGCAACAAATAGTAATTAATAATGCATCTTCTAATATTAGTAAGAGAAAGGAACCTTCAAAGATGAACTAAACATACATTTGGCGTCTAAGATTAGTTCATTTTACTTGAATAGGATTCAAAGGTTGATAGCCGATAGACCGTAAGGTTTATCTGAAGTGGAAACTATCAGACTTGCGAGTCTTGCTTGGAAGTAAAAATGATTAACTGCCTTTTCAAGGCTGTGGGGTGTAGAGCCAAAGATATATATGTTGGAATTAGTTCATTCTGATTCAAGCAAACCTAATATTATCCAGGCGAGAGATGGTTATGAATATTCAAAGATTATTCTAGATACCAATATATTTATTTGATGCTCTGCATGTCTAAGTTCTTTGATTAATTCAAGAATTGCAAGACTGGTACAGTGAAGCGTCATGGAAAATATATTAAGTCATTACGATTTAATCATGATGGCGAATACCTCTTGAGATAGTTAGGAGCTATTGATCAGAAGTTGAGATTAAATCTCAAATTGACTACACCAGGCATGCCCCAACTGAATGGTGTGGTGGATAGAAGGGATAAGGCTCTTATGGTTATGATTAGATAGATGATGAATTATTTAGAATAATTAAATTCATTTTATGGATATGCCCTAGATATAGTAATTCGTAAAACGTTTTGTCTGTTTGTGGGATATCCTAGAAAAATGAAGAGTGATTTATGTTGTTCAAAAAATCAAAGGGTGATTGTTAACACAAACACTGGATTTTTGGGAAAGGACTATGTAATAAATCACAAACCCATGTATGAGTTGTTCTAAAGGTAGTGAGAAGAAAACACAAAGTATAAGTACCAAGTGTACAAGAGGATATATCACAAGGTAAACTGCAACGCGTGTCACGTCTGATACACAATTACATGTAGTGCCTTGTCGCAGTGGAAGGGTTATTCGACAACCTGTGAGATACATGTTTTGAGAAAGTCGTAAGACTTGATCCCTAGTAAACATGGTATTATCCCAGGGATACGATGTTGCACTACAAGATTAAAATGTGGAATCTTAGTAAGTTACAATGAATGTTGAAATAGAATCTACGGATTCCAAATTAAGTTTGGGAACTTGAAAGACCACTAAATAGTGTAAAAGCCATTGGAAGTGGTCATAGGAAATAAAAGAGGATCATACGGTAAGGTGAAAACCTTGAAAGTAAAGTTTATTGCGAAAGGGTGTACTCAGAAAGAAATGGTTCGATTATGAACAAACATGTTCGCTGGTAGCTATGCTAATGTTGATCCGGATTCTTTTTATTTATTGCTGCTCATATTGAATTATGAGGAACAACAAATAGATGTCAAGACAGCTTTCCTGAATGGAAGTCTTGAGGAAAACATCTATGTGAAGCAACCAGAGTGATTCATTGCAAAAAGCTAAGAGCATTGTGATAATAAGCTTAAAAGTGTCCATTCATGGACTAAAGCAAGCTTCAAGATCATGAAACATCCGTTTTGATGAGGTAATCCAGTGACATGGATCTAATCAATGATCGGATGGGTCTTGTGTATTGAAAAAAATGATGGAAACGTGGTGGTATTTCTTATACTATACGTAGATAGTATCTTGCTCATTGGAGACAATGAAAGAGTATTGTCAGGCGTGTGGGTATGGTTGATAAAGCGGTATGAGATGAAGGACTTAAGAACTTGATCTCAGTTATTATGGAAGTTCATGCTCTTAATCCCTATATAATAACCTCGACACGTAGGGCAGTATGTATTTCTTTGATTCATCAATGGGTGAGATTTACATATAATTAAATCAACAAACTCGATGAGTTGGGAAGTAGTGCTGTCTCTATGGTATGCTGTTGATTGTAGAAGGAATCCGTGTCCATCATAGGTTGATGATGTCCCCTTGAGGAGCTCATAAGGAATATCATGTAAACCCTGCAGGTGAAATTTATTCCGGCATGATAATGAGGTTGAGTGGTACTACTCTTGGATGAGATATTAATTAATTGAGTTGTCAGTAACTTAAATTAATTAATGGACATTGTATATCTTAAACATGGGAGAATAACGGGCACATAATAAGAAGGAGCCCAAAACGTAATTTTGGGATTGGAAAGGCAGTGCAGTAATAATATTTTAGTGGAATATATTATTATTATTGGACTTGAGTATAAGCTTTGGGCTAAGCTTGAATACTTAAGCCCAATGGAGGCCCAACCCAATTTCTCCTCCTGGTCCCTGCTGTAGCCCATGTATATAAGTCACCTCAGCTTATCTGGAACCCTAATCTAATCTAATATAATTCATTATTCACGTGTGATGAGGATTGAGAGCAGATTGAGGAGGTCTCGTAGATCGTCGCCCACACGACGTCGAGATCGGACTTGGGACATACAGCGAAGATCAGAAGGTAGTTTGCTGCTGCTGTCTGCCACCTTGCGAAATTTATATAAAATCGCACAGTGCTCAGAATTTGATGATCAATATTCTAACGGAAAGCCGTTGAAGAGAGGATCGTTTGAGTATAAAGATCATTCAATTTTGACATCAGACGAGGAATTTATGGCCATTCTCGTGGGACTGCATAGTCTACCAGCGAGAATCCTTCATCTTCTACATGCCCTGGTGAACGGTAATCGTTTCTATGATTTATTGCTTCCGCTATGATAGAAACGCATGGTATCCTAACGGGTCACGTTAACCAAACGATCCAAGCGCCAACAGGTTCAACCAACAGGTTTGGTCGAACCATGTATATTGTGGTCGAACTGTGTACTAGAAAGTGTGGCATCTCCTGGACAGGTCGGTTTGACCATGATTCCACCATCAGGGTTGGTCGAACCAGGTAGGTTTTTGTCAAACACGACATCAGAAAAAATAAAAGATTGCGGACAGGCTGGTTCAACCGTGGTTCAATCAAGAGGTTTGGTCGAACCAGAGCTGTCATGGTCGAACCTAACTTCAGAAAAAATAGAGGGTCATGGACAGAGTGATTTGACCTCAGTTCGACCTTGAGTGTTGGTTGAACCATGTTGGTCTTTGCCAAATCGTCTGTCTGGATGCTCCGGAGGTTGTCCAGGTGTTTGGTTCGACCTCCAAGATGTGGTTCAACCTGCTGGCTTGGTTGAACTCTGGTCGAATCGAGCTCCTAGAGTTTCAAAAATTATTTCCAGCTTCATTGGTCCGTCATACTGCGTTTCGGACCTCAACGTGATGGTTTGCACTCTTTTGGATTCATTATTCCTTGAGACGGGAACATTTCTTTCTCCAACATTTGTGTCAATTGATTCACATTCCCGAACATCTTTCCCATCATCAAAGTAAGGTCCTTCAACTGCTTAGATAAATCTGCATGCTTAGCATTCATAGTAGCCTCGATGCGGTCAACCCTTGCATCATTAATTGCCATGTATCGATTGAAGGTATCTTCAACACTCTTCATTTCTTGCTGCTGGATACTAGGCTCCCTTTGCGTCAACTCTGTAATCTGCTTTTGTTGGGACTCTAATAGCTTGTTGATATTAGCTAGACTAGAGACGATCTCATCATCCCTATTATGCTTTACCATTTGATGTTCAACCTGCACCACCTTGCCAAGTACATAACATCCTCTTACTCTTTCTGTAGGCCAATCACGTGAATTCATAGAGATGTCTTCAAACAACTTTTCTGCTTCAAGTGTTGTCTTAGATAACAACGCTTCTCCTGATGATGCATAAATTAGAATACGCGACTCTCAATCTAATCCATAATAGAAGATACTTATGCACTGAGCCTTAGACATTCCATGCTGTGGGCACCCTCTGAACATGTCTTTAAACCTGTTCCACCTCATGAAATTTCTTACCCTGATTCATAACAAATTTGGTGATCTCTTACTTCATTCTTAAGATCCTTGAGGGTGGCATGTATCTCTCCAAGAACTTCTGCTGCAGTTGGTCCCATATAGTGCAGTCTGTGGCATCAAGAGTCTCATACCAAGCTTCTGCCTTATCAATCAAAGAGAACTTGAATAGGGCGATCCGCCTAGCATTATCATTAACTCCAGTACCCTTTTGAGTATTTGTATAACCAAAAAATCTGTTGAGATGCTGATATGGATCTTCAAAACAATCTCCAGAAAAGGGATTCTTCTCTACCATGCCTATAAGAACGGGATGCATCTCAAAATCATCATCTTCCCCCTTTGCTCCTATCAATCCCATGTTGCTAATCCCATAGTTCGTGAAATTTCACATATGGCAATATTATTCAAATTCTGCATTGCTCCGGCAATGTTTAGCTCATTGTGTTATTCCTTCTTTCATTCCTCTCATTTTCCTAGTGCACAAGTACCTCAAAAAAATTCAAGGTAAGATAGAAATATATAATCACAAGTAAAAATCTTAATCAAATTAGAAATAACAAACTAATAATAATAGCCATCCCCGAAAATGGCACCAAGAACTTGATGAGCGTTTTCTCAACACACAATTAATCCCCAAGTATGAAGGATGTTATTGTAGTTTAGATAAGTGACCAAGTTAAATATCGAATTCAAAGGACGACGTATTATCAATTTAATTATTTACTAAATTAATTAAGACAGAAGCAATAAAGTTTGAGATTTAATTATTAAACTGCGAAACAATTAATTAAAATTATGAATAAAATAAAATATCACTAGAAGAATACGAAAGTGGATCAAGTAGGAGAATAGGTAGCTCTAGGGTAATCCAGTTTTACTACTTAACTTTCCTCTCAAGTGCAGGCCGACTCTGCCTTATGGACTATGGACGCATCACTAAACCATGCAAATCTATTCTATAGACACAAGTAAACATGCGTGTAACATGTGTGAATAACCTTGGAGCAAAATATATAATTTCACCTCCCATTCTAGGTACTATCAGTATCAATTATTTTTCACGTCTAGAATCTAACCCGATATGATCTCCCTTTATAGGTACTATAAAATTACCCTCTTTATCCTGCTTACTAACACAAATTCAATTCAATTAGTAAACATTCATATATAACAGTTCTAATGAAGGTTCGGAGTCCCCTCACTTAGAATCATAATATGAAATTTTGTTCAGCGGTGAACGCACTCAATCTACAATCAAGACATACATTCAGACTCTATATACCAATTGAAGATGCACAAAATGACCGTGAATATGGATTAAGAAAGCATAATCATATATAAAATAAATCCACAAGTAGTGTTGTATGGAGGACACACAAGAGAGTTTAATTAATTCATAAAACCTTCAAAACCCTAGATCTACTAAAATAGTTCTAGCCCATGATGTTGAAAAGAATAATCATGGGGGTTGGATAGATCTTACCCATATGTCTAGAAAATACAAGATAAATTAGAAAACAAATAAAATCCTAGATGCGGGAATCGTCGCGTCCTTCTCTGTCTTGAATCCTTCTCTTGGTTCTCCTCTTGATTCCATAAACGAATCTTCACAGTGATGGATGGATGGAGGAAAGGATGTGGATGATGGTTGGGGGTGATCCCCCATTGTGGGGTGTAGGATGATTGTGTTGTGGTTCTCTTCCAATTCAATCCTTGCGTAGGGTCTTCCTTTTATACTTGTGAGCTCTCCTTATGGACCTAGGATGGGCTTTTTAGACGAAAACATATACTGAAGGTGTAAAAATATGGATCCGGACATGTCTAGTATATCGGTTCGACCAAGACCCTTGGTCGAACCACACATTCCCTGGTCAAATTGCTGGTCGAATCGGCCTGTAAATTACTAGCAGGTCCACGGTTCGGGTCGAACACCAGGTCAAATCAAAAGCGTCGTGGTCGAACTGCATCTGCGAAAACTTAATACTTTTGGTTCGACCACGGTTTGACCAATATGCCTGGTCGAACTGCACTGTTATGGTCGAACCATACTTCTGATAGCTTCAGGCACCTGGTTCGACCATGGGTGATGGTCGAACCACTCGTGATGTGATCGAATCAGCTTGCGCGGTCTTACCGTTTCACGTATAACTTCCACATACGAGCTTCGATTTGAGTGATTCATGCACTCACGCGATCCTCTCTTCCTTGTCTTTCTATCAATATTAAGAAATCTCACAAAATCTAACATTTGAATATGTAACAAGTCATGCAAAATGGAACAGTTGTTCTGTTCAGCACAGCTTGCGCGACGTCACCATTTTGATCATAACTTTTCTCATTTGGATTCTGGTTGAGGTGTTTCTTACGCCAAAACGATCATCTCTTATGTGGCTTTCCAAAATTGTATCACATTTATATTTTTGAGCTCTACACAAACACAAAAATTACACAAGTTGGACGTGCATTTTTCAGCATTCCAACACAAGTTGCACCTTTCTCCAACTTTGCACTTTTGATCCTTTTCTACCTAAAACACAATAAAACACCTCAAGTGCATATTTTCTCACATATATTGAATATAAGACACTTGTGCTAATATATGATAATAATTCCTATTTAAAATGTATTAAATTGGACACTAAAACACGCTTATTTGCACTCTCATCACTCGGCTCGAAATATTTTTACTAAATAAAAAAATCAAACTCAATCTCGAGCTCGAATTTGGCTCGATAAAAAATAATCGTTAGTTCGAGCTCGAGCTCGTTAAGCTTAAAATTATTTATTTTTTAGTTTTTTTTAAATGTGTAAAAGTTTCAGTGAGACCGACTCATGAATAATAAAATTTTATTATAATAGATTTTTTGATAAAAAGCGGTATTTAGAGTTAGGCAAAGGCTTGTGTGAGACCGTCTCACGTAAGGGCTTACGTGAGATGGCCAGAAAGTGGTAACTTTTATGAAGGAAGGTGATAATAAATTAATGAAAAGTGATAATACTCTTTCATGAATAATTTATAGTATAAATAAAAAGTGATAACATTTTATAGCGAAAGTGATAATTATTTTAAAAAGTGAAACATGGTTTCACGTGAGACGGTCTCATGCAAGACCTACACCTAGAGTTATTATCAATTTTCATTAATTATTAAATGTATTAATTATTAATTAAAATATATTTTAATGATATAACAAAAGAATTTTTTAATTAACATTTATAAGTATATGGAGTATATATTTACTTTAAAATTTGGGTAGGTCTTGTGTGAAACCGTCTTACGTAAATCCTTACAAGAGACAAATAAAAAGTTATAACATTATTAAATAAAAGTGATATTCAATCGATAAAAAGTAATAATGGTGTAGTGAACTATTTTATAAACAATTTATAGTATAAACAAAAATAATAACATTTTATATGGAAAGTGATAATATTTTATAATTAAAGTGATAATATTTTATGATTATTTTATTCGTCTCACGTAAGAGCTCACGTAATACGATGTCATACAAGTCTTTGCCTAAAATTTGAATGTATCTTTATATAATAATAATAATAATAATAATAATAATAATAATAATAATAATAATAATAATAATAATAATAATAATAATATATACTAAAGGAGGGTTTTGGTTTTATTTGGTGGCATCATGAGATTAGGGATGATATGGAATTTTTTTTTAAATTTTGATTTTTTAATAAATTTGTCAAACTTGATGAGGAAGGAGAGTGTTGATAGTTTATTTGACATCCAAACTTGCTAAGGAAGGAAAGGGTGGATACATTATTTTACAATCAATCATTAAAAAATATATATATATTTTGTATTAATTAAAAATTTACCTAAATCTTAAAATATTTTTAATTATTTTAATTTTAAATCGTTTTTAAGTAAAAGTTATATCAAATTAATCGGTATTACATGATCTTCAATTTAACATCTATATTACTAATATAATATAATTGGAGTAATATTATTCACAAATTACATGAATATCTTTTTAATTTTTATTATACTTAGAGGAGAAGGTTTTAATTGATGAGGTGTCATCACTATGAATAAGGATGATATATAATTTTCTTACTTATTTTAATTTTTATTTAAGTTTATAATAAATTAAAATAAATAATTAAATAAAATAATTATGGATAAATTTGATTGGTAGTGTACACACAAAAATAGAAAATTGATATCAAAAGTTATCAATAAACATTAAATAACATTCTTTATATTTTATTTTTTTTAAAATCTATTTCATCCAAATTTTTAAAGTTTGTAACTTTTAAAAATTAAGTTTATTGTTAATAAAAATTATATCAAATTAATTGTCTTTTTATGGTCTTTAAAATGACACGCAGAGTGATATATATAGAAGACAATTTTAATAATCATATATTTAATTAATAGTTATAAATTTTATTTAACCATATTTGTTAAAGATTTATATAAAATAAAATAATTTAATCTAATTTATATTTAATTAATAACAATATAATTTTTGGCTAATTATTTTATGCACATTGATGCACTGTGCAACCACATTTAGAAATGTACCCCGTATACAATTATGAATAAAAATATATACAATTATGAATAAAAATGTATATACTGTATGATTTTTCCATTGGTTTTTTAATGAAAAATTAAATGTAAAAAAAATATAATCATTAAGAAATATACATATACAAATTTGAATTAAAACTTATATCTCATGTAGATGCATTGTGCACCTGGGTACACCAAATATCAACTATTTTTTTTATAGAAGCGATAATACATGTTCTATTCAACTTTAAAAAAATATATAATATTTAATTATTATACTTAAACAATTTTAAAGTCAATTATAATTATTCTTATTTTAGAATTTAATTAAAAATATATTTTTAGATTGATATTTTTTAAGACATATTATAATAAAATTAATTATGAAAAATATTTTATATCTATGTTTAACCCTTAAAATTATGAAAATTCCTAAAATTTCAGTTATGTGTAATAATCATGTCCATATGCATGCTTGAGAATGATTTATGTAGATTTAAAAATAATTTTTCATTCACATATTTTGATATCAACAACTTTCATGAATCGTTTCATTGCTCCAACCGAATATATTGTTCGGGTACTCCAACTAAACATACAATATATTGTTCGAAATAGTCCAATTGAACACAATATGAAATCTTAATTATTAAGATATTTATGTTTTATTAATTATAAACATTTTAATTTAATCTTTTTAGCATACACATACAATATATTGTTCGAAATACTCTAATCGAACACAATATGAAATCTTAATTATTAAGATATCTATGTCTTATTAATTATAAACATTTTAATTTAATTTTTTAGCATGTTTAACAAATTTGGAGATACGAATAGCTGCTTCCATAAAAAATTCGATTATTTCGCATATTACGCGAGCTTAATAATAATAATAATAATAATAATAATAATAATAATAATAATAATAATAATAATAATAATAATAAGGCAAAGACTTGTGCAAAACTCGTGAGTCGATCCCCGTAATGACCCGGATGGAGCGCCTCTTATCGTATTTTTTCTTCGTCTTTTATAACAATGGCAATCGTAATGAATGGCGTAGGCATGAGTCATTTTGTTAACGTCCCACTGCCTTGACCCGTGTTCGAATATGTCATTATTTTTCCTTTTTTAATTTTTTTTTAATAAATAGTTTTCTGTTTTTCTTTTAAAATACTAATTTCCTATTAATTTAATTTTTTTTTCTAAATATGTCCTAACATTGTAAAGAAGTAATAACATTTTCAAATAAAAAGTAACATTTGATCAAAGAAAAGTGATAATGTCTAACTAAACTATTCCATTTTATTAATAATTAATATCATAAATAAAAAGTGATAATATTTTCAATAAAAAATGATATTTAATTAAAAAAAAGTGATAACTATCCAATTAAATTATTTCATAATAACTAATAGAATAGATAAAAAATGACAACGTGTTTAATAAAAAATAATATTTAATTAATGAAAAGTGATAACCATATAACTGAAAAATTTTATAAATAATTTGTTAGACAAAATAAAGTTATAACATATATTTAACAAAAAGTGATATCTAATTAATAAAAGTGTTAACTATATAATTAAATAATTTTATGAACACTAATAGTGATAACATTTTTAATAAAATGTAATATTTGATTAATGAAAAGTTATAATCATATAATTAAATAATTTTATAAATAATTTGTAAGATAAATAAAAAATGATAACATTGTCATTTTTAATAAAAAAAAGTGATGTATAATTATGAAAAAAATGATAACATTTTTTTACATTATATAATAATAAAAATACATGTTACTTTAAATATTAAAAATTAATTAATAAAATAATTCATTTAAAATATTATTAAAAAAATACTACGTGTGATTTTCTTAATTTCATATTCTTGAATTATATTTATTAAATAATAATTAAATTAAATGATTTCCCTAATTATAGAATTATTTTAATAAATAATAATATACATACATTAAATTCAATAATAATAAAATATAAAATAAAAACAAAGAATGATTAAAAAATAAAATATAGAAAATGATTGAAAAAATCTAGTAGAATGCATGCATGATTCGGAAGTTAAAGGTTTGCGGGTGGATATTAATAGTGCCAAGCCAAATTCGCCCGTGAATATTTGGATCAAATAAATCCATCTCACGGAATGAGATTCGTGAGACGGTATCATACAAGACCTACCCTAATAATAAAAGGTAAATAGGGGCGTATATAAATTTGAAAATTTCTCCTCAAAATAAAATTATATTAATATATAAATAAATGATTATATTAAAATAATTTATTTTTAAATTATATATATATATATATATACTAGTACATATTCCGCATTATATGCGGATGCATTATATTTTATAAAAAAATTAATTAGATAATCAAATATTAAATGCGTATTGTAATTTAATAATGATGATATTCAAAATTTTTAAAGATATATTTTTATTAATTTATTTATTTATCTAATTTTAAAGTTTACTTTTTAACTCTAAATATAAATATATACATTATTAATATAATCATAATAAAAAAATAAAAACTTATATCTGATATTAAAATAAAAAATAAAAATATCTAATCCTAACCAATCAAAAAATATGATTAAAGATGCTGTTTAATTTGAAGATATACATTAATAATAGTAATAATAATAATAAGTTTGATATATTTTAATTGATTGCTTTAACTATCTATTCCTAACAAATAAAAAAAATAAACGTGGTAATTAATTTATAGATATACATAAATAATATAATAATAATAAAAAATAATAAATAAAAGTAGAAATATTATATATATGAAATAAATAAAAAATACGATAATTAGTCACGTCGCAACACCTTATATTTTTAAAAGTTATTTATAGTAGCGTATTCACAACTAGTATGTATAAGATAAAATATATATATTGATAAGGTGTCGACTTTATACTTACAATTTTATTAATTACTATTACTTAAAATTTAATGTATATAAATACATATATTTAATGAAAATTTAAATATAAATAAAACAAAATTAAATCTTATATAGAAAAGGAAAATAAAAAAATTTACTTCTTTAAATCCATTATAAATCTAACTCTCAATTCATTATTTAGAATTAATAATTCGTTCTTTTCTTTAATGTTATTTTTATTAATTATGTTATAATAATTTCATTATTTTCATTGTCATACTTTAAATTTTTTCTTTAATTTAAAGTATACTATATTTTTAAAAGACAAAAATTCATGTGCTCTCGGGATACACCGTGTCTCCATGTGAACACAATTGTATTCACATGGGAATACGGTGCATCTCCAGGGGCACTTCCCTATGACCGTCTTTTTCTTTAAATGGTACAACCGGATCTATCTATTAAATATATTATAATGTGGGTCAAAGACACAGCTGTTAAATCTCCTTTAATCAATCGTATTACTCTCTCTCTCTCTCCTTTTAAGATGCAAATGCTGAAAACTGGATTTATTCCTCCAATCTCGATGGATTTTCCAACGGCAAACAGATTTGGACAGCTACTATTGTGCGGCGCGATGGATTTTCTCTTTATTAATAGGATTTTTGTCAACAGCAGTGGTGGATTCTGGCAACGACTGCAGTTCGACCCGGTGGCAGACTCGACGAGATTGATCATGGCCGCGGCGTTGAGCCATGGTGAGATTGTAAACCCTTTTACGAACTCGAACAATGATATGTTGATTACTGGAACAGTAATGTTGGTCTCGCGAAGCATGGTCGTTGACTGACAACAACGAACAGCAGGCGGCGAGCAGCGGACTCCGCTGGAGGGCTGACGATGGCAGTGACGAGCGGCACATTTTTTCTGCCGATTTGGACCGCGACAGAGGCTGGGCGAACAGATCCGGCAGGCTTCGATCGACGACTACTTGGAGGAGGAGTTGACCCGACGGCTGGCGGCGGTTGAACCTCTCTCAGCAGCGCTCTTTCGGCTGGTGGCACCGCGACGGATGGCGATGAACGGCGAGCTATTGGGTCTGCTTTTCCGAATGGTCAGCGAAGGAGGGCGGTGGTGGCGCAGATCTGAACCACCGGGCACAGTTTCAGCGGCGAAGATGCGCGTTTTCGGCGATCCTGACCGCTGGTGGTTTTGTTCCTCGCGAACCGGTCGAGTGCAGATCCAAGCAGTACAACGATGGCGTCGACGATGTTTCGGCAACGACTTCAGAACCTTCTTTTTAAGGTCTTTGTGGGCGGCTGAGCGGCGTTCAAAACGGGACTCGACAGAATGCAGTGGAATCTCACGAATTTTGAACTAGAGCAGATTGTTCTTCTCAAAGGCTAGAAAATAGTATGAATTCAGGGTAGGTGAATGTGGGAGTAGGGCTTACTGCTCTCCACTATTCAGAGAACAATTCAACCTTCCTTAGAACAGTACACCTTCGAAGGGTGTAATTGAAGCCTGTGAACAGACTTTGATTGAATAATGAAGAGGTTGAACCTCTTTTGAATTGAGACACCTTTAATGGTGTTTTGCAGTATGCAATGAAGAAGTGGTTGAACCTCTTTTGAATCGAACACCTTTTAATGGTGTTTTGATTGAATGAAGAAGAGGTTGAACCTCTTTTGAATTGAACACCTTTTAATGGTGTTTTGATTGAATAGATAGATTGAGGAAAGGTTGAGAGTCAGGATTAATCCTGCTCTGATACCATGTTGAAATTGAGAGTGAAATTGAGATTGAAATATGGAAAAGAAGATTTCATTGATCTTGTGTTGTTGTATTTTACAAAGTATGAAGTACAACCATATTTATACACAAAATAAAAGAATATGGCTGTTGTAAGTGGGGAACATAGCCATTGTAAGTGGGAATAAAAATAATAAAAAACCTTAAATTCTGGAAATAAATGAGGAAGATGTTTCAATCTTCAACAAGTAAAATCGGGCCAAAATCATGATGTGTTGGTCCGCTCTGCGTGGTGACTTTGCCGCAGCTCCCGACGCTAGAGAAACTGTTTTATATACGGTTCCTAAACCAAAAATTGGTGGCCGGTGAATATGTGTTGTATGTTTCCTTCGGAACGCAGGCGGATGTTTCAAAAGAACAATTACAGGAAATTGCAGAGGGATTGGAGAGATCGGGGATGAGTTTTGTGTGGGTTTTGAAATCAAATAGGGGAAAATTCATTCATGATTTTGAAATTAGGGTACAAAATAGGGGAATTATAGTTCACGGTTGCGTTGATCAATTAACTCACCGTCGGTGTTCTGATTCTTGCACTGCCGTTAATGGCGGAGCAGCATATGAATGCAAGGTTTGTGGTGGAGGAGCTCGGCGTGGGGTTATTTTGATGTTGGGAATAAAAGTTGTGTTGTTGCTGTTGCAAGGCAAAAAGATGTCGATGTTATGCTCAATGACGATTCTAACCAAGAAACTATTTATTTAGGTGTGAAGATGTGGATTAAAGAAAAATGGAGTATAAATAAGTTCAACTTGGGAACCTCAGAGAGCACATCTGTCGTTTTTATAGATTACATGAATTGTATTGTAGAAAATATCTCTTAGCATACTTAGGCTCAAAGTTTTGGCAAACTGAATCTAATTTCTGCAATTTTATTTTATTATATTGGTTGTTGGTCATCACATGGCGTATAATACTTGTGTGTTATTCATGATGAATGAATTCAAGATACATCATTTCATTATTCCCAGTTTTGTATTGTACTCAGCTTTTGTATGTTTTGGCGAGGTTACTTGAATTATATATGGTTAAATTTGGTTAACACATTTTAGGTTACTCTTTGAAATTAATTAGGTTACTATTTAAAATTAATTAGGTCACTCTTAAATTTATTGGATTAATTTTTTATTCGAGATTCTTAATATATATAGGTTACTCTTTGAAATTAATTAGATCGCCTTTTGGAATTAATTAAATTACTCTTAAATTTGTCAGACCACTCTTTCTTTCGAGACTTTAATATACATAGGTTACTATTTATAATTAATAATTAGATTACTCTTCTCTATTAATTGGGCCACTCTTTATAATAAATTGGGTTACCCTAAAATAAAGTAATTTATAGTGAATATAATAATTTAGGTTACTTTTTTTATTAACGGGGTTACTCTTTATAATAAATTGGGATACCTAAAAATAAAGTAATGTATAGTGAATAAAATCGTTTAGGTTACTCTTTTTTATTAAGTGGGGCACTCTTTATAATAAATTGGGTTACCCTAAAAATAAAGTAATTTATAGTGAAAAGAATTGTTTAGGTTATTTTTTTTATTAACGGGGCAACTCTTTATAATAAATTGGATTACTTTTATAATAATTTGGATACCTAAAAATAAAGTAATTTATAGTGAATAAAATCGTTTAGGTTGCTATTTTTTATTAATTGGGGTACTCTTTATAATAAATTGGGTTACTCTAAAAATAAAATAATTTATAGTGAATAAAATCCTTTAGGTTACTCTTTTCTATAAATTTTACTAAAAGATAAATGAAAATAAGAAAGAGGTGAGAAAAGAAAAATACAAAAATGACATAAGTCAATGAAATAAGCTAAACAATCGGCTTTAAATAGAGGCCAAATAGACGCCTTGAAATAGTTAACAGAAAATTTTATCTAAATCCTCCATGAAAATTCTAGGCTAGAACCAAAAACAAAGTAGATCAATCAAACCCAAACTTGACCAGTAACTATCAAAATGCTAACAATCTAAACCAAAAGGCCACTGGAAGGGGTACAAGATGTTACACAAAGCATTTTCTTTCATAATAACAAAAATAAGGCATCAAAAATGATAAACATGAGAATTAATTGAGGTGAAGACTTGAAGTGAATCTTCACTAGTTCAGTATTATTAGACATTAATTATTAATTTGTGTAAAACATGGAGTATATATTTTCCATTCTATTGTGGACTGATTAATAATTGTACTATGTAACAGTTTTGATTTCTTTTCATTTACCCACCACTATAAATTCATTTCATTGATGAGTTGTTGTGAGTAAATGGCTACTTTCGATGATCAGTTGGATGGATATTCCAAATTTTCTCTCTCTTCCTCCTAACCTCTGCTCTGGGAATGCTCATCAGCACATCCAAAATCATCACCCCTTTTCCGACCACATCCTCCTTCGATATAAAAACAGAGAACCCCGAGTACTCCTCCTCCGGCAAGTGCCACGTGTACTGCCTTCTTGTCGACGTCTCCTCGAAGAACACCAGTATGCACCCCGCCACAATGCTGTTGAACGTCGATCTCCTCGTCGGCGTGTCGCCTGGAGGCTGCAAGCAGAAACTCGACTGCAGTATCAGCTTCGTGAACCTAATCGGATCGTGCTCGCAGATTCCATTAGAGCAATCCACGAACTCACAGTAGGATCCGTATCCGGTGCCGGTGGTGTTCATAGTGGTGGCTTCTAGCTTTCCAGCCAAATACTCCGCCGGATATTCGAATTTTCGCGGAGATCCCATCGCCGCCGGCGAACAACATCAGGGTACTCCTCCTCGATTTCCTCACTCTGTTCAGCCATGAATTCAAAAGGGCGAGATTAGGGGGATGAAACGACGTTGGATAAGGGATGACCTGTTCTTGCCATGGGTAAGGTCTGGCCTCTGGGTTCCAGTGTTAATGCGGTGACAGTGAGAGGAATGGAGGAGAAGGAAGGAGAGCTCGTTACCTTCTTTCTGCGATTTCAACCCGCAAGATTTAATTGAATGTATTTAGGATCCGGTTCTACCAAATATTTAGTAGGACCGGTTGTAGGGTAGTCTTTCTTTCTATATATATATATATATATATATATATATATATAAAATTTAAATTTATTTATGTAAAGATTCTTAAACTCTAAAATTATCATACTTAAAATAAGTTATATTAAATAATAATAATAATAATAATAATAATAATAATAATAATAATAATAATAAGAGACACTCTCTTGTAAGACTGATTTTTTGTGAGACGGTTGTGAGACGGATCGATCCAATATTAAAGTATGCTTATTATAGAGGTACAATATGCTTAATTGTCATTAAAGTATGTCAATAATGAATCATAATATAACACCATAAATTATATTTTAATTCATTATTCATCACACTTTTAAAAACATACTTTAACAATCATTAAACATATTTTATCTATATAATAGACATATTTTAACACGTCTCACAAAAAACTTTGTCTAATAATAATAATAATAATGATGAGCCTATTTACGAGCACTATTCGAGCTTATAATCGAACACGTTCGCGAGCTTTCGAGTCAAACACCCCCAAGCTCGAGTTCGGCTCGAAAAAATAATTGAGCTCGAAAATCGAGCTCGGCTCGACTTGTTTTTTTTACACAAACAAATTTTTTTCGAATCGAGTCATGAATAACCTCCGAGCGGCTTGATTCGTTTAAATCCCAACCGGGCTTCGCAAAAATGTAAGCCTTTCTTGTAAATATGAAAACCCCAACTTTGGTTTCCGTTGAAACCTCTGTCGTCATTCATTTCTTTCGCATTTGCTTATTTTACTCAGTTCCAGCTTTTCCGTTTCTTGCAATTCGTATAGTGCGTCAATAAAATGGTCGGCCGGAGGTTCGACGACCCCCCTGCTTCTCGGGGCCAGGTTCCTTTTATTTTTGTGTTATGTTTAATTATATTCTGTAATTTATATGGGTTTAAATGTATTGGTTGCGAGAAATTAGGGTTTTTCCAATGTTATAGGAGGATTTTATTCATATGGGATTCGTTTTTTAATTTTTATCTTTTAGTAGCTTGACATTAGAGCCGTTGCAATGTTTTTAGAAGGCGTTGGTTCGCTTAGCGTCGATTGATCCAATTGAGCTATGCAATGAAGCTAAAGTGGAGCGGTGCAGAGCCACCAGAGATTTGAGAAGCTGTGGCCGTTATGTGCAAAGGAATCTTGTTTCTTGTGGTCATGCTTCGTTGTGCGAGGAATGTAGTCAAAGATGTGATGTTTGCCCCATATGTAGACTTGTTCTTCCAAAGGCGGGCCATGAACCCCCTCTTCGTCTTTTCTATGAATTTATTGATGCAGGTCTTATTTCCAAAAGGTGTGATGATAGATTGAGAGACAAAGAAGATGATGAAAATCAGCTTATAGCTGATGTTCGACGGCTATATTGTCTGTTCGATGTGGCTTTGGAGAATAACTTGGTTTCTCTAATTTGCCATTGTATCCCTATAATGTTGTATGTTTCTTTATGTTAGATAAATGCCCGGGCTTATCTTATTTCCGAAAAATTCATACTCTTGTCTTCAAAGGCGGCCACCGTAGCTTTTGTTTTCTAGATTAAAATACACAAATCATCCAAAATCTTCTATAAGATGTGTTTTCATGGTGTGCATATACTCATGCTGGCACAAATTTCCTTGAAAGTCATACATGGAGGCCATGTGGAAAAAGATTTTTCATGCTCCTTATTGTGGCTGTGAAGATTTAGTCTCTTATTAGTGTAATTTAAAATGCCTCTATCATTATCTTTTTCCTTAATCAAAGCATACAGATGTTACGGATGTATGCATGGATGAAAGTGCTGTATCAAGTGATCCTGTTATTGCATTCTTGCTTGATGAGAAGGTTGTCAAAGATTGGTGCAGACGGACATTCAAAAGTGCTTTGACCGAACTGCAGATTACATGTATCCTAAATTTATATCTTAATTATTTGAATGTGAAATGCACCACTGATCCTGCTATCCTTGACAATTCTTTTTAGATAATCGTATAGAACTAGATATGGAAAGAGAGTTCAGCTCCCTTCTGAAAATTTCCTCAAAGTTAGCAGGTATGTTCAGTGTTCTCGAAGTATTGGAATCTTCATTCAGAGGCTCTATCTCAGCAATGCTTCAGGACCTTAACCAACTTCAGGAGAATATACTGAAGACAAAACAGGTCAAACATTTATAATTTTTGCTGTAGAATTCATATTTCCATCGCCAGTAATCCGTCATACTATAGTATTATGATCTTTTGAAGTGATTAAAGATGAATAGCAATATAATTGTTTTACATCTCTTCCAAGTTACTTTGGAATTTTGTTCATTGCATGCCTAATATTACTGGCATATTACTGTAACTGACCTTCTGTAAAACCTCTGAAATATCAGTTTGAATGCCTCTAGTTAATCTCTTGAGAAGATAATATCTAAAGTATATGACGGAATGTATGGGTCTTTCCATTTTGCTTGTCTTGTGCTTAAAGTTTGGTCTTCACTAAATATGTCCCTAACTAAAATTTTCCTGTCATTTTGTATTTTGGGGATGCATTTGCAGCACTTGGAGGTCATGATTTGGTGCATTAGACATCAATTTTTGGTAAAAGTGAGACCTAGGTTTTCGAATTTTGCAACATGGAGTTCTTCTTTTCATGAAAGGAAATCGGCAGCAATTAAGCGAGCATGGCCTGATCCAATCAATTGTTCTTTAGGGTCTAGTGAACAAAGTGCATCTAGCCTATTTATTGAAGATGCACTTTCAAATCTTGATACAGAGCCAGAATATGTTCACAACGAGGAGGAGTTATCAGTAACATCTTTTCTGGCAGGCGGGGGAAATTCAATATTTCTATCTAGATTTCAGGGAATGGCTGGATTCTACCCTTTTGAAGATCTCCGAACTGCTGTTGATTTGCTTTTTCTCAAAGGAAGTTCTGATTTGGTGGTTGCCAAACAAGCAATTGTATCCTATCTGTTCTAAAACAAGGAATTTTTTGGACTGATGTCTTTCCTTATACCCTTTTTAAAATACACTCCTTTCTACTGAGATAGATTTGTTCAAATTTTCACTAATTTAGTCAACATGTGGTTAAAATTCTAAATTTTACTCATTTCCTTCTATTTTTTATCCTTTTTTTTTCTAGTATTTCAATTGGTTGGAGTATGTTATAATTGTGCTAAATAAAGACGTTTTAGTCTGTTTGGAAACACTTAATGACTCAAACAAGGAGACAAGCCTTTGAATTGGAATACACCAAAATAGGAAAGAAGAATATTTTAACTATTGTTTGGAGTTACATTTACACTTTATGATTCCTTAACCTTTGGCCAAGTTCTTGTATTATCTTTTTGATCGGCATTGGACAATCCCTGATGATGAGTGGAGAAACATTGTTGATGACTTCGCTGTCACATTCAATATAAACAGGCACTCTTTGCTGGAATCTTTTGTCTTCTATCTATTAGATGACCATACTGATGAAGCTCTAAAGGTAAATTAATATCTTCAATTGTTTTTTTTAATATGAAGTTCTATCACTCTCTTTTGAAGTTTGGAAGTGTATGCTATGCTGCACAAACTGGATGACGCCCCCCCCCCCCCACCCCCAACTATTGATATTGTACCAGGGACTTAGTATTGAATTGTTTACATACAATATACGAAATTAATACACACATGATATGTATGATACTAGAAAGAGAATATTGTATATTAATCTATAGAAACTTAAGCCTTTATCATTGTTCTAGATTACAATTTTATAGATTAAGTTTATACTTTTTAGACTAAGAGATAGATAACATGGTAGAAAAAACATCTTTCTACCATACTATCTATCTCTTAGAAAACTGCTGATTACAGTGCTTGGAATCAAATAAGTATTCCAAGGTTTCACTGTTGTTCGCCCATCCACAAATGGACCAATTCTTTCGATGACACAAGGCATACCTAGAAAGCATTTTTTCTGCAAGTCATCTCGAGTTCAAAGCCATCCAAGCAACTCTGGCTTGATTACAAAGAAGGGGCTGTCTCAGATCATGGGAGAGTCGAAGACCTATGGCTAGGAAGTAAGCCAGCTGGAAACCGACAAGTCTACTTTAGCATTTATTTGCAGTGGACTGAGATTAAAATTCTTTTCTGTCAATTGCTTAGAGTAATCGATGTGTGGATTGGAAGTGGCTGCTACATATATGCTACCTTGATTATTATATATATATTCTATACTATACTATTATATTATATTATACATTATTCTATATATGAGATCCTTTTCTTGACACAGTTTGGAGTTCCCTATAACTTAACCTATTAACTTCCAAAATTCATGAATTTTGGAAAGAGGGGAGGACACTTTTGTTCGATCTAGTTTGCGAGTGGACTAAGCCGCAAAGTCTTTATGATGTTCGAATAATGCTTTGTATCCGCTCATTGTTCTTTGCTTTTCTTCGTTATTGTTATCTGTTATTCTCCGTACGCCTATTATCGTTTCCAGTCTTGGTTTTTTCTGTATTCAATTGCTAACTTTTGAAACTTTTCACATGACTTCTTCAAAATTGGAGTGATCTGTCAGTGGACCTTTGGCTTTGCATTTCCTATAGCCATTTGTTAGTTAGCAGTATGCTTGAGTTATTTAGCGGATTTGAAAAATGGTTGGATAGTGTATTTGCATAGAAAAATAGAATGGGCAATTGGATGTCAATTATGGTATCTAAAGAATGAAGCTTGTACAACCATCGTTTGGGTGTTCAAACATTATATGTCCATTACTTTGTTCTGCAAAAAGAAGAGCCTTTTTTTGGGTTAAATGTTCATGCCTATTAGGTTTGCTAGTGCGTAGGTCATATCTTATTTGATAGCATTCTATCCAGCTTAGATGGCAGTGCACAGTGTAGTTTATTTCCCGATCACATATTTTTTTGATGATCTGGATCTGTGATTAGGTATTGATTTTTCTCACATGTTGTATTACTAGGAAGCATGTCGCCTTCTTCCTGAAATTGCGGGCCCTTGTATGCACCCTAAAGTTGTACAGGCTCTGTTAGAGAGAGAGAATCCTGAAGCAGCCCTTTTGGCTTTGAGGTGTTCAGGGCGAGATGGGGGAGCGCCTTTATTTTCATTAGGCGAAGCCATTACTGCTGTTCGGGTTCGGGTAGAGTGTGGACTTCTCACTGAGGCATTCATGTATCAGAGAATGATTTATACCAAACTCAAGGATAAGAAAGTGAAGGATATTGAAGCTGAAGCAAAAAAACAGTTCAACAATTGGCTAATTTGGTTGGAGGCTCTTGTCACTGAAATTTGCTGTCTTTGTATCCGAAGGAGCTTAGTAGATCGGATGATTGAGTTGCCCTGGAACTCTGATGAGGAGAAGCATCTCCATAAATGCTTGTTTGATGTTGCAGTAGAGGATCCTTCATCAGCCATAGGAAGTCTACTTGTGGTTTATTATTTACAGGTACTACAGTACTTTTAATAAGTTTGTGTGTGTGCTCATGCGTAATTGCGCATGTATAAATACATTTAGATGTATGAATTCATTGCTGTTCATGAAGTACATCTTTTTAATTTTAATCAAAATGAAGGTACAATCATATTAATTATATATGGATGGATGGATTAACATTGCTGGTTATTGAAGTGCACCTTTTCATTTCTAAATTACTAAATGAAGGTACAATCTTTTATAAATTATCAATTCTCCTAATGCCTCTCCATTAACTTATTCAATATCAATGGCACCATAATAATTAAAATCAAATATAGTAATTTTGGCTTTCGATACAAGAATCTTTTTGGGATGGAGTATGTTCAGAAGTCAGGATTTGAAGTAGTTAACTATATGGCTATTGCCATGATTTCTAACAACTCAAACATCTATGTGAAGCTATCGGGAGATTGAGAATCATACATTATGCAAAATAATTTAACTAGTCTTATCTTCTAATGTCAGTAAACTTTTTAAACTCAGCGAATCTGTTCATTTTGCTTTAACTTGTATCTAGAAAGCTAGTGCCATTCTAATTACTAATGTTGAGAATAGAAAGCTTAGGCCCTTATAACAAGTGAAATGGGGACATTAATGTGAAATCATATCTAATGACTATGAAGGTTCTTTGTAAGTTGACTGGAGATAAACCTAATGCGGCCAAGTTTCCAAACTGTGTTGGATTTTGTCACGGCATAATAATTGCATGAGTGCTCATATCTTCAAATGATGTGGTTGCTTATATTGGAAATAATTATTTAGGTAGAGTTTATATTATTTAATTTAGAGTGGCCAGATTTCACTGGTGACTGGAATAATCAGTTTCATTTTCACTGTTGCAAGCGGCATCGCTACACTGAAGCATGGCAAGTGGATTCTGAGCTTCAGACCCTGGAGGAGCCCTTCATTTCAAAAATTCAAGATGATGAAATTTCTTATAAAGTAAAATCAATTAGTGATTGGAGGAAGGGCTTAGTTGTAAGTTACCTTTTCTCTAAAATTTTATTAGTTTATGTTAATTAAAAAATTTAAACGTATCAATATGATATTAATACTTTAGCTGTTCTAAGCCTCTAAGTAGGTGGTACTGGATATATCACTCTGAACTTGATTTTGTAAGAACCGCTCTTTAATTGTGATGGATTTTATAATTACCAAGAAAAAATGATCTGATATCTGAATTTTGTTAATCTTATTTGTTTGTTCCTTTTAATAATCATGGATATCATGCTTTCATTGAATTTGTTTGTAATGAGTTTAATTTGCAGGGCCAAAGTGTGGATTTGTTGCCTGATGTCATTCAGCAACAACTAAAGAGTGGGAATTTGCGAGATGGGGTTACTACTGGTTACAGAAGAATTCCAGCAAAATCAATTGTTCCAACGGTGCACGAAACCGTAATGGGAAATTTGTTGTTTAAAGTTCCCTATGCACAATTGGAAGGCAGTAATGGTGTCTTACGTACCTAGCCTTAAAATCAAAATTCATGTAACGAATCAAATTCCTTTCTCTTATGATGCTCATCTCATTCTTTATGTTGGTACCTAAAGGAACAAGCTTGCCTGTTTGCAGTTTCTGTAAGAATGTTTTGTGCTACACTTGCGCTCCTAAGCTAAATTAAGACATTTGTCAAAATTTTCAGAATCTCAAAATCTTGTTTTGAATTTTGATGCGCCGTCTATGAAGGTTTTCTTCTTGGTTTGAGTAGGTGGTTCACATTTGTTCTGTTTTGAAGCAGAATTGATTGTGAGCTCGTAGGTACATTTTGATTCTCATTAAACTGGCTTAATCATTTTGATTCTCATTAAATTGGCTTATTAAGGGAGTTTTTATTGCACTAGTGTTGGAAAACTCACGTTCATGCATAGGGAGAAACCATACTTCTCATCGAAGAGTTTTCGTTGCAGCGTGTTGGAAAAATAACTCACGTTGATAAACGTACAAACCCTAATCATGCAAGGGAGAAATCTTACATTTCTCCGTAGGGTTAAGTCGCAGCGGAAGAGTATCTACGAACTTGTTGGTACTCACGAGATACACTGTGATCTCTGGATCAAACCATACAACAAGGGGCTGTAGATTGTGTTCCACGAATATGTATTAATCTGAAATATGATGAACTGGAACTACGTGTTGTGATTTTGGGAGAGAAAACAAGAGAGAGAGAGAGAGAGAGAGAGAAAATGCTTCTCGTTCTGAATCTTACGTTCTGCACCTTGCGCTTGAGCGTATGAACCAATTAGTCTTTTGTGTTCTGTAATGTGTGTCAATTTATTACCATGCAGATAACTGCTTACGCAGTATAATACATTCCCAAAGGATGGGAGTTGAAAACCGCTACGTAACTCCCTCTCTCCCTCTATTATCCACTTTAATATGTGGATTAATAATTATATAAATAATATATGAATATTATTTACATCTCCCACTCATATATGAAGTCAAAAGTCGTCTGACTCAATTTCTTCATGAATCATATTCTCGTACAGATTAATACATCGTGTGACCCACGAGATATGAGTTTTAATCGTCATACACTTGTTAGAAATATATAACAACTCAACCAGTTTATCAATGAAACTCAACAAGCTCGCTATACCCCAGAACTCTTGAACATTTAAAATACGTTGACATATCTCCTTTCAATCCCTGAATTTGTCAGAGCATATTCAACCCTTTTGCAAAAACTATGTATTCATAATCAAGACCCTGCTTGATTGACTAGTCAATGAATCACAATAGTATATGTTAAATTAAGACGTTCTTCCCATCTCACTAAGTATCTACAGTCTCCCACAGTAGTTGCTTTTCTAGACATGTACCGCATCGCCGTTATTAACCATAGCTCTTTTGGTAACATGCTAAAGTAACAATACTAAAGTGAAGACTTAGAATGTAGTAGAAAGTCATAAGGGTAACCAATAGATGATGACTCATACTTTTGGGAAAATAGGGATAATTTTCTCAATCCTGTTGGGGTCAACTTAGCACATGTCGTTTTCCTAAAACATATGTCACAATGTCTTTAACTTCCTTCCAAGAAAGTGTATGTCGTATTTCATCTAATTTAGATATCGTGTAAATCAGAGTTCAAGTGTTTCTCAAACACTTAACCCGGATATCCTCCCTCCAACGTATAGGATCTCCATCGATTTAGTTTTCTAAAAAGTTGGATTAGATTCGTGGTGAAATTTATCCCGATTACATTAATCATTGTAATCTCATCTCTGCGCTCCTGCTCCCACTTAGCCAGAGAATATTGCTCGTATGAGAGAGCCAATCATAACTTGCCGACATACTATTATATATGAACCATCACATATAACTTATAAAACATATATGTATAGTTAAGCCATTAAATATTCCATTAACATACAAAAAACATATTCAACACATCGTTTTAAATCCTTCGCAAAACCCAATCCCTTTACATGTACTATGTATACATCTCTAGAAATTGGTTTGGCAAAAAGATCTGCTAACATCAAACGAGTAGAAATGTAACTAAGAATCACTTTCTTCTTATCTACAATATCTCTAGCAAAGTTGAACTACGTGTCAATGTGCTTGGACTTTCCATGATATTTGTTGTCTTTTGTGTAAGCAATAACCGCTTGATTATCACAATTAATTAAAACAACTCCCACTGAAGTGTTTGAGACCTACAAATGTTTCATGAATCTTCTCAACCAATAGTCTCTTGAACTGCAGACGAAGTCTGTATCTTGTTACACCATGAGGTTGCTTCATTATTGAGCAAGAAGACATAATCGAGAGTTGATTTACTTATCTAAATCACCACTCCAGTCAACGTATGTATACCCATTCAGTGTACCTGTTATTCCCTTGATAACAGAGAGAATAATCTGCAGTCAATCACATTGGCATATGGTAATCTGGCAATTTCATTCTTTTCATCTTGGGTCTTGGGACACATTTTGTTTACTCAATGATTCGCCTTTCACAATGGAAGTATCTATAGGTTTGCAGGTGTCCATCTTGAACCGTTCTAAAAGTTTCTTGATGTAAGTCTCTTGAGACAAACCCAATAATTTCTTTGAACGATCCCTATGGATCTACACACCAAAGTATGTACTATGCTTCACCCATATCTTTCATTTAGAAATTTGAAGAGAACCATCCTTTTATGGTTTCAAGATACTCTTTGCTATTTTCATCTAGAAGTATGTCATCTACGTACAAGGATAGAATCACAAAACAACCATTGGACCGTTTAACATGAATACAATGGTCTTCATTTATCATAACAAAGTTATATGAGATAATCGTTGCGTGAAACCTCAAAATACCACTGTCTAGAGGATTGTTTAAGTCCATAGATCGACTTTTTCAATCTACAAACTTTATCCTCTTGACCTCGAAGAATAAATCCTACAGGCTATTGCATTTAGATTTCTTCTTTCTCCATTGAGAAATGGAGTCTTAACATCCATTTTATGTAACTCTAAATCCATACCAGCCACTATAGCCAACAATAGACGAATCAAGGCAAAATCTCAGTACAGGTGGAAAAGTTTCTTCGTAGTCTATACCCTCTTGTTGAGTATAACCTTTTGCCACCAAGTGAGCTTTATACCTCTCTATTGAGCCATCAACATTTCTTTTGATTTTGAGAATCCATTTATTCTCAATTACTTTTCGTCTCTTTGGAAGATCTACAAGTTCTTAAACTTGATTTGACTTCATAGACTCCATCTCCTCTTTCATCTCTTTCATCCATTTCTCCTTTACCGGACAAGTCAGAACTTCTTTGACATTTCTAGGCTATTTCTTATCAACAGGAGAAACATCTCAATTTTCTGGTGAAACAATGAAGGCATATCTCCTTCAATATCATATGCCTTTTGGGCACATGTTTCCTAGAAGTTTTTCGAGATAGCTGATGATGGTCTTCTGTAGACAAAAATGCTCTCATTGGGAGTCGCCTTATCCTCAATCGGAAAATATCTATCAAGATCCACACCATCAGCTAAACTACTACTCCCACTTGGATCTTGTAGGTATTGGTTTTCTACTATCTCAAAAATAGGTTTAGCATCCCTGATGTCTTTCCCTCTTTTAGGAAATTTAGTTTCCAGAAAATGAGCATTATGTGATTCTGTCTCAGTTAAGCTCCTATCCTGATCTTCTATGAACATGTAACCCTTAGAATGTTTGCCTCTAAGATCCAACTTTCCATACTGACTCGATGAATCATGTAGATAAGCTGCTGATCCTCAAGCTCTAAGGTTACTCAAGTCAGGTATTCTACCGTCCAAAATTCATATAGAGTCAAAGCAACTGACTTTGAAGGCACGCGATTAAGCACATAAGCTGTCGTAAGTAATGCATCTCCCCAAAAAGAGATAGATGGATTAGTTTGTGCCATCATGGATCTAACCATCTCCAACAAAGTTCCATTCCTTCTTTCAATAACACCATTTGTTGAGGTGTATAAGGAACAGCTAATTGTCGGATTATTCCTTTTCATTATAAAATTTCATGAATTATTTTGATAGATATTCACGTCTTCTACTTTACTCAAGTATGGTCTAAAACAATCCAATGCTTCAGACTTACGAGTTATCATATAAACTAAATAATCATCAATGAAGTAGTGAGCTCCATGTCGTGCTCTCATATTTACAAGACCACATATATCAGAATGGATTACTTCTAATGGAGATTAAGACATAATAGCTTTACCAAAAGGTTTTCTAGTCATTTTGCCAGCAAGATAATGTTCGTATTTGGATAATTTGACTTTAAAAGAAAGATTCAACAATCCTTCTTTCACAAGTCTATTCTTCCTATCTTGCCCAATATGACCTAATCTAGTATACCAAACATCATCATTCACGTTTGCATTACTAGAAGAACGAGCATTTAGCTAATATGAATAATCATCATAATAACTAAAAGTCATTCTACTCAATTTAAAACCATAAAGCCATCAGTTATATGTCCAGATGCATAACAAGTATCATTAATGCTAATTAATTACCACAGTGCCTTTAGTGAATAATACATCATAATCCAAATTACGCATAACTGAAACAGAAATTAGATTTCGCGTGATCTCCAGAGCATATAGAACATCATGTAGGATAAAGTTCGGACCATCGTCATGATCCAATTTGCAAGTCCCAAGTCTTTTGACTTCGACTCATGCATTGTATCATACATATTTCTACCTAGTCCCCTTCGAAACATGGCAAAAATCTACAAAAGCTCTTGTGTCTCTCGTCACATAGTCCATTGCTCCTGAGTCTATAATCCACAATGGATAAGAATCAAATAGCAAGACAACACTCGAGATATTAATTTCACACAAAACAGAATAAGATGAATCCACCTTTTTCATCTTGGGCTCAGGGCATTCACAAGCATAATGACCAAGCTTACTGCAATTGTAACATGTCATCTTGCTTTTATCTTTCTTATTCTTTTTGTCACACTTATTTTCCCTTTTCCGTTTATCAGTTTTTGTAGTTGGATTATTGTCAGGCTTACCACCATCACCATCATATCGTCTTCCCCTCTTTCGCTTCTTCTTATTCCTTTTTCTTTTGAAGCCCGAAGCTCCCTTAAAGTAGAACTGACATAAAAGGTACCAGAAGAAGGTTTTTGAGGCCCGAGCCTCTCATCTTCTAGCTCAACATGCATAATTGAAAGTTTTGATGTTTTCATTATGTGTCAAGTTGACTTTGGGATGTTCCCTCTGATCAGGTAAGGAGTGGATCAGGGCTTTGAATTTACCATTCATCAGAGAGTATATGACCGGCAGTTTTAAGTTCAATTATCATATTAGAAATCTCCCTGAGATTTTATCTAATGTTATGATCAGATTTCTTTTTGAAAGTGTCAAACTTAATAGTCAACTGCCTAAGCCTTGTAACCGATGTACCACTATACTTCTCACGCAGTACACCCAGGTATCATGTGCGGTGGGTTGTTGCTCACATTCATGGATTATTGGTTCGATTACTGAGCTTACAAGAATACCTCGTGCAATGAAAATTTTCTTTTCCATGCCTGGTACGCTTCTTGGTCACGTCACCTTCGCCTGGATTAGTCATCACTTGGTTTATAGCATCCAATGCATCTTGTTCATACAATACGTACCAAATTTTATGACGCCTTGTGTCATAATTATCACCATTAAGTTTCTCACCTTTGTTCAACTCAGGGATAATAGATTTCGAAGCTCATTTCTTTGATTGAGATTAGAGTGATTCATTATGTTAATAATATTTTATTAAGTTTTACGTTAAGCCAAATAGAGACATCTCAATAAATTACACAAGACTTGATCTCGAAAAATAGCTCGGAGACTACTAATCATCAATCACATCATGTGTCATAATACTAGATTCTTATTTCAAAAACATAAAACACATTTAAGGTTCAATTAATTAACAAAAACATTGAACTGCCACTTATAAATTGAAGTTAAACAACCATCCACAATAGCAAAAATACCAAGTCTGACAAGTTATAAACATAAAATTCTAATGAACTCCCTAAGTTCCCAATTAGAAATACAATGGAAATGAATTAAGGAAATCTATGGATTAATCTCCCTAATTTATCATTACTAGATTTCCATCGACGCTCATAATCAAATTTCTTAGTTCCAACACTATAGATTGCTTGCCCTAGAGGATCTATATGAGGATTCTTTATCTAACGCTTCTCTCGACCACTTAGTCTCAAAGAATCAGAACTTCGAATCCTTCCCATCCTTAAGCAGGCTGATCTTAGTGCCCATGTCCTATCTCTTGCTACAGAAACATCAACCAAATCTGGCATAATTTGTCGACCATTAGGTTTCACTTCATAAGTCTCCCACTGAACCCAAAAATCCTTTTGTAGGTAAGGAGGCAAAGTGTTCGCCCAGGTCTCAGGATAGGAAACTTCAAAATACTTAACATGTGGAATCGTATTGCTATAAATTAAAGGCAACAATCGGTTGTAGAGTTTAATCAATTCAATTGCGTGGTCCCTTATGTTGTGTGTAGGCTTTATTTTATACTTCAAGAATTCATGGAGGACTTCATCTTTAGTCCTAATGTCTTCCTCAGAAATTGTTCCCCGTCCTGACATGCCTCTGAGAAAACGAGCAACCAAAAACAAACATACCAGTGTTAGTCAAACTATATCACATGAATTTCCTCTCCATTTAATGCATATGAAATCAACTTTTCAAGATGCAATAGGTATATTCACAAGTGAATAAGTCCAACTCACTTTGGCTCCCACTTTCGTAGGCTACAGGATTTTGAACAATTCTAATATCACTAAACACCATGAATTTAGAATTAAATGACATATAAAGGTGCATATTCTTAAAAAAATAGCAACCAAATAACCACCGCATAGGTTTGTTTTCAAGAAATATGTCATAAAATGAAGTAAAACCACATAAACACACTAAAGATGACATTAATCGCTCTCGATAACGTCACCATTGGACTCCACGCATCGAAACATGTCAAAAATTGTTGGAGAGTCACCGAAAAAAGGCCCTACGCGCCGGCCACGTGCTCGGACACACACTCACGCGCCTTCATGCACCGGCAATTGGGTGGTTAATTTCTGGCACGTGTACCACACGCGCCTTCATCAGAGCCAGTGTTTGTCGGTGCGTTTACACCACGCGCCTCCACTGAAATTGCCAACATTTGGCGCGTGTATTTCACACGGCATTGCCAGAGCCGCCGTCTGCCAGCGCGTTATTGCCACGCGCCATCGTTGGCCCCAGACCGCCGGTGGACTCGTTTCGGGCTGACCCATTTGGTCCGACCCAGTTCTGCCTGGACCGACCCGGTCTGACCCAGTTCAAGAACACTTAGATTTATTACAGAAAGGTCCTTGAACTTTCTCTAATTTTCAAAAACATACCCCTGAAGTTTCTGAAACTTTGCAGTTTTGGCCCAAATTCAAAAAAACTTCAAAAAATCATATCTTGAGTTTTAGAAGGCCAAAAAATGCACAAAAAATACTGACGGACACCTCTCGATGAGGGCTTTCCAGTGGTATAACCAAAACATTCTTTCACTTGCACGAAACATTAACAAAAATTACACCCTTTAACATTTAATCGGTGAAAAAGGAACGTCGTTAACACAACCATTGGAAATTTAAAATTCTTCCTTTAACTCATACGTATGATCAGTAAACACCCCATAAATTAACAATCATACCAGTTCATCAAAAAACATGTATGAGTAAAATCAATGCAAGATAAAAAGCAGAAAACTAAAACTCATGAAATATCTAAATTCCAGAAAATCAAACAGAGTACCAACCATTGGCTCTGATACCAATGTTGGAAAAATAACTCACGTTGATAAACGTACAAACCTTAATCATGCAAGGGAGGAATCTTACCTTTCTCCGTAAGGTTAAGTCATAACGGAAGAGTATCTACGAACCTGTTGGTACTCACGGGATACACTGTGATCTCTGGATCAAACCATACAACACGGGGCCATAGATTGTATTCCACGTATATGTATTAATCTGGAATATGATGAACTGGAATTGCATGTTGTGATTTCAGGAGAGAAAACACGAGAGAGAGAGAAAACGCTTATCGTTCTGAATCTTACGTTCTGCATCTTGCGCTTGAGCGTATGAACGTATGAGCCCTTTTGCGTTCTGTAATGAATGTCAACTTATTACCATGCAAATAACTGCTTACGCAGTATAAAACATTCCCAAAGGATGGGAGTTGAAAACTGCTACGTAACTCCCTCTCTCCCTCTATTATCCACTTTCATATGTGGATTAATAATTACATAAATAATATATGAATATTATTTACACAGAGAAAGAAATCGTATGATCGTCTGTGCGAACCGATTGATACTCACACTTGATAAACTATGATCTCTGGATCGAATCATACAATACGGGACTGTAGATTAATGTTCACGATACAATATTAATCTATAGAATATGATGACTGGATTTGCATTGTGATTATCGAGAGAAATCGAGAGAGGAAGAATGCTTTCTCGTTATGAGTTTGCGTTTTGCGTTCTGTCTGAATACACAAACGTATTCTGTCATACACATACTGTTAGATTGTATACTAAAAGTCTAGCTTTTTGTATGAATAATGTTATAACAATTAATTTGAAATGAGAATCATATAATCAAATGATTGCATCTTATAATTTATTTATATGTTCGATGCAATAGTCCACTTACTTTATAATGTAGATAATATGTTGTGCGACAACAAACGCGGAATATCATATTATTGGTTTCCTTATAAAGTATAAACAGATGCTCACAATCGAGATAGACGGGGACTCTCTATCGGGATGGTTGTAGTGTGGTTTGGTATTAGCTTGTCTTGGCTATAGAATCACATTAGTGCACTTGTGTGTATTGAGCAGGACCGCTTGAGATCGTTCGACTTATACTGACTTATAGGAGAACTTGATCTTAGTTATTATGGAAGTTCGTGCTCTTAATCCCTATATAATAACCTCGACACGTAGGGCAGTATGTATTTCTTTGATTCATCAATGAGTGAGATTTACATGTAATTAAATTAACAAACTCGATGAGTTGGGAAGTAGTGCTGTCTCTATGGTGTGCTGTTGATTGTAGAAGGAATCCGTGTCCGTCATAGGTTGATGATGTCCCCTTGAGGAGCTCATAAGGATTATCATGTAAACCCTGCAGGTGGAATTTATTCCGGCATGATAATGAGGTTGAGTGGTACTACTCTTGGATGAGATATTAATTAATTGAGTTGTCAGTAACTTAAATTAATTAATGGACATTGTATATCTTAAACATGGGGAGACTAACGGGCTCATAATAAGAAGGAGCCCAAAACGTAATTTTGGGATTGGAAAGGCAGTGCAGTAATAATATTTTAGTGGAATATATTATTATTATTGGACTTAAGTATAAGCTTTGGGCTAAGCTTGGATACTTAAGCCCAATGGAGGCCCAACCCAATTTCTCCTCCTGGTCCCTGCTGTAGCCCATGTATATAAGTCACCTCACCTTATCTGGAACCCTAATCTAATTCATTATTCACGTGTGATGAGGGTTGAGAGCAGATTGAGGAGGTCTCGTAGATCGTCGCCCACACGACGTCGAGATCGGACTTGGGACATACGGCAGAAGATCAGAAGGTAGTTTGCTGCTGCTGTCTGCCGCCTTGCGAAATTTATATAAAATTGTAAAGTGCTCAGAATTTGATGATCAATATACTGACGGAAATCCGTCGAAGAGAAAATTATCTGAACACAAAGATCACTCAATTCCGACATCAGACGAGGAAGTTATGGCCATTCTCGTGGGACTGCACAGGCTGCCTGCGAGAATCAATCTTCATCAATATACCTTGGTGAACGGTAATCGTTTCTATGATTTATTGCTTCCGCTGTGATAGAAACATATGAATCCCTAACGGGTCACGTTAACCAAATGATCCAAGCGCCATCAATTGGTATCAGAGCTTCAGTTTCGTGGTGAAGCGTGACACGTTAGGCTAGGGTTTATGTGATTAATTTTTCGAAATTAGGATCACATGTTTAGGGTTTTGGTTTTACTGTGCAAACCATGAATATCCCTATGTGAAATATACCCTATATCATATCTGTTCGTTGATGGTTGTGTGTGAGAGGATTCGACGAAAACTGTTCGTCAATTTCACATGGAAGGAAGAAATTGAGAGAAAATCCAGCGCAGTGATATTGCAGAGGCAATAAACGGAGTTTCAACCGTCGGATCAGGCTGATGTTTGGTCAGCACGTTTGAATTTTGTGGATGTACATTCCGAACGGTGAAAATCGTATTTGGAACTTTGTGTTGTCGGGAATACGCCGAAAATAGAAGCAATTTTTTGGGCGATTCTGTTCTGCGCAGTCGAGGGAAAAGAGCTGTTTCTCACAATCTAACCGTTGGATCGACCTGTAATTTGGACAGCATGTTCAAAACTCACAGATATAGATTCTGGACGGTGGAGATTTGATTCCCAGGTTCTTACAGTTGCGAACCCTGAACGACAGTTGGTGTAGTTTGATGTTGCGTGTTGGGCTGAACTTGGTTCCGTGCAAGTAGGCCCTTGGACGAGCGACAGTTCGAGCGGATTTACATCAGGTTTGATTGGTTTGCATCAGGTTTGATCAATGCTGCACCAGGTTCGAGCGGGTCTGCATCAGGTTCGATTGGTCTGCATCAGGTTCGATCAATACTGCACCAGGTTCGAGCGGATTCACATCAGGTTTGATTGGTCTGCATCAGGTTTGATCGACTCTGCACCAGGTTCGAGCGGGTTTGCATCAAGTTCGACTGGTCTGCATCAGGTTCCACGTGAGTCTTCACAATATGATCGGGCAGGGTGCCAGAGTGATGGAGCAGGCTGCTGGGAGGTCGATCCCCATCGCAGTTGTCCGTATTCGTGATTGGTGGAGAACAATCGAATTCGCTGTTATATAATGTTATAATTGATTTATTAATTGATTATTGTTATATATGTATGCATGATTCTCTATGATTTATTGTCTTAAATAGAAGCATGCTAGATTGCGTATTATATTTGGTATATTATATGCATGTATGTTGGAGTGTTGATCAAGTCAACTTATTTTTGGCAATTTATTTCCTTATATATAACTGCTATAATTGTTTTATTGGTCAATTATTGTTATATATTTTGAAGTATGAGCATGCTAGGTTGCATATTTTATTCTGAAATATTATATGCATGTAAAAACCCTCGGTCTTAAATAACTAAGTGGGAGAGGGGATTGGTAAAAATTCCCGCTGCCTCCATTATTGGTTTGTAAGTGATGTGAGTAAACTTGCGTGTTGGCAATAGGCCTTCCTCCCTAACGGATGAGTTTATTCACGGATCACTGGTACAGACTTCATTACATAATTATTGTTTGTAATGTGGCACATGAACTTGCGTGTTGGCAATAGGCCTTCCTCCCTAACGGATGAGTTTATGTGGGGCTCACTGGTACAAACTTATAATTGATGATTGTAGGAAGCTATCCGAGCGCGTGTGTACTTCTCCAACTGTAAGGCACACAAGCTCGCGCAGTGGACTTGGGATCAAATAATGGTGTACACTTAGGTGTAAATAATTAGTATCCTCCCCAACAGAGTCACTGCTATTATTTGCATGGCTAAAGAGGAACCGACTATTAATTATTTTGTCATAAAGTTAGGTTGACAAATGAAATTAATAGGTAAAACCTTCTCTTGTAAATGTTCGGGTTTGTAAACGTCCACACTAACGTGGCTTGCAGACTCACGGTGCTTGAGATGTCAGTGAATTTTATTTTTATATTGTTTTGAGGGAATCAATATAAAAGGATAAAATTCGAAGTTTTGATCGGTAAATTAATTTATGATTCTCTGATTTACAAATGGTTTTATCTCACATATTATTAACTAAAAGAAATTATATTTACTTGTCCAAATTAGATGACTAGAAAAGAATATTGGTTTTGAATTTTACTGCTTAAGAAAATACATTTGTGTTCTCACAAGGGACGTCTCATGATGCCTATTAAAGTCTCTAGTGAAGAGATGAGAGGTTCATAGAAATATGATGGTCTCATGTAACTCTTTGGATACTTGAGTAAGTTAAAAGGCAGAAGATCATGATTTAATTTGATGAATGAATTGGGAAAGCATGGAGTATAAATTGAAGGGAAACCTAGATCAATTTAATTCTTCGTGAATTGCCTAGATATTTTTGAGTAAGTTCCACCTGAATTACAATAGGATGTATATGGTGGAAAACTTCTGGCAAAACATGTGGCAAAGGAAAGCCATTTTCATCATAATGTGAACAAGTTTTATATCTTATTCACTAGTTGTTTAAAACATGATTAGTGATGGCATTTACTGACACGAAGTGTGTAGATACTGGAATCACTAAATGTTTATTACTAAGTGAGGATAAGATTGTTATGACATGGATAAAACTACAAGAGTAGTGGCTATTGCAGTGGGAGTTGTCTATTTATCTAATGATATGAGTAGACGTTTGATTATGAGAAATTATTTTACGTACGTTTTCATAGAAAGAATTTGATTTCAGTTTCTATGCATTAATAGATGGATACTCCATTTCATTTAAATGACATGGTCATTATAATGAAGGATAGAGTTGTAATCTGTTATTGTACGTTGGTGAACAATTTGTATACTCTTAAATCATGTATATTCCACAGATGCAATAAATAGTAATTAATAATGAATCTTCTAATCTTAGTAAGAGAAAGATACCTTCGGATATGAACTAAACACATATTTAGCATCTAAGACTAGATCATTTTACTTGAGTAGGATTCAAAAGTTGATAGCTGATAGACCCTTAGGTTTATCTGAAGTGAAAACTATCTGACTTTCGAGTCTTGCTTGGGAGTAAAAATGACTAATTGCTTTTTCAAGGCAAAGGGGTGCAGAACCAAAGATATATATGTTGGAATTAGTTCATTATGATTTATGTGGTCCTAAGATTGTCCGGATGAGAGGTGGATATGAATATTCGTCAATCGATGAATTATTCTTGAAATGGATATATTTATTTGATGCACTGCATGTCTAAGTTCCTTGATTAATTCAAGAATTGCAAGGCTGGTACAGTGAAGCGTCATGGAAAATATATCTAGTCATTACGATTTAATCGTGATGGTGAGTACCTCTTAGGATAATTAGGAGCTATTAATCAGAAGTTGAGATTAAATCTTAAATTGTTTACACCGGGCATACCCCAGCTGAATGGTGTGGCGGATAGAAGGTGTAGCACTCTTATGGAAATGATTAGATGGATGATGAATTATTTGGAATTACTAAATTCATTTTATGGGTATGCCCTAGAAACAGTAATTCGTATGAATGTTTGTCTGTTTGTGGGATATCCTAGAAAAATGAAGGGTGATTTATTTAGTCCAAAAGATCGAAGGGTGATTGTTAACACAAACACTAGATTTTTGGAAAAAGACTATGTATTAAATCATAAACCCATGTATAAATTGTTCTAAAGGAAGTGAGAGGGAAAAACACAAAGTATAAGCACCAATTGTACAAGAGGATACCACAAGGTAAACTGCAACGCGAGTCACGTCTGATACACAATTGTGTGTAGTGCCTTGTCGTAGTGGGAGGATTCTTCGACAACCTGTAAGATACATGTTTTGGGAAAGTCGTGAGACTTGGTCCCTAGCAAATATGAAATGGACCCACGGATACGACGAAGCACTACAAGTTAGAAATGCCAAATCCTAGCAAAGTGCAATGAATATTAAAATAGAATCGATGGATTTTAAATTAGGTCTGGATGCTTGTTGAACCGCTAAATGGTATAAAAGCCATTGGAAGCGGGCATGCAAGAATAAAAGAGGATCATAGAATAAGGTGAAAACCTTGGAAGCAAGCTTGTTGTGAAAAGGTATACTCAGAAAGAAAGAGTTCGATTATGAGAAAACCTGTTCGCCGATAGTTATGCCTAAGTTGATCCGGATTCTTTTATTTGTTGCTACTCATATGAAATATGAGGGATAGCAAATAGATGTCGAGACAGCTTTCCTGATTGGAAGTCTTAAGGAAAACATCTATGTGAAGAAACCAGAGTGATTCATTGCAAAAAGCTAAGAGCATTGTGATAATAAGCTTAAAAGTGTTCATTCATGGACTAAAGCAAGCTTCAAGATCATGAAACATCCGTTTTGATGAGGTAATCCAGTGACATGGATCTAATCAATGATCGGATGGGTCTTGTGTATTGAAAAGAGTGATGAAAACGTGGTGGTATTTCTTGTACTATACGTAGATAGTATCTTGCTCATTGGAGACAATGAAAGAGTATTGTCGGGTGTATGAGTATGGTTGATAAAGCGGTATGAGATGAAGGACTTAAGAAGAGCAAAAATATCCTTTTGATCACGGTAATACGGATCACAAGAAAGGATGTTATGCTTATCTCAAGTTTCATATAATGATACGATCCTTACTCATTTATCATGTGAATTTATCTAAGTGAATGTGTCTTGTGACACAAAAGTAGATAAAGAAGATGAAAGCGGTTCCTTATGCTTCGGCAAATGAGGAAGCTTAATCTAAGGAATGCTATGCACGAGATTGGATATCTGTTTTGCCGATGGCATGAACAGTGGGTATCAAGGTAACCCAAAAATAAGAATGTTGAACTGTGGTAAGACATATACTTATGTACCTGAAAAGGACTAGAAACTATATGTGGGCTTACCGAACAGATTCACTGATTCTTATGGATTACATAGATTCAGATTTTTCAAATCAGATAAGGACGGCAGTAAATCCACCTCAAAGGTTATGCGTTTAATTTTAGGAAGTTGAGTCATAATGTGGAGGAGTGTTATATAGAAATATATTTCAGACTCCGGACTCCATCATGGAAAGATGATAAATTGGAGCCTATGAGGCAGCCAAAGTATCTGTATGACTCTAGAAACTTCATGATAGACTTTGGTGTGATTCTAAGTTTGCCCAAGGTTATCACAATTTATATTGATGATATTGGTGCAGTTGCAAACTTGAAGGAATCACAAGTCCATAAGGCAATTAAACACATGGAGTGCAAGTACCACCTGTTACGAGAAATCGTATGATGAGGGGAAGGTTGTTGTCGCCTAGATTGCATCGGATGATGACCTAGTAAATCCATTTACAAGGACCTTAAGGCGAGAGCTTTTGATGGTCGTGTAGTGGGAGTGGAAATCAAATGTATGGCAGAAGACATGACAACATAGTCTTTTAGTATAAGTGGGAGATTGTTGGATTGTATACTAAAAGTCTAGCTTTTTGTATGAATAATGTTATAACAATTAATTTGAAATGAGAATCATATGATCAAATGATTGCATCTTATAATTTATTTATATGTTCGATGCAATAGTCCACTTACTTTATACTGTAGATAATATGTTGTGCGACAACACGCGGAATATCATATTATCGGTTTCCTTATAAAGTATAAACAGATGCTCACAATCGAGATAGACGGGGACTCTCTATCGGGATGGTTGTAGTGTGGTTTGGTATTAGCTTGTCTTGGCTATAGAATCACATTAGTGCACTTGTGTGTATTGAGCAGGACCGCTTGAGATCATTCGACTTATACTGACTTATAGGAGAACTTGATCTCAGTTATTATGGAAGTTCGTGCTCTTAATCCCTATACAATAACCTCGACACGTAGGGCAGTATGTATTTCTTTGATTCATCAATGAGTGAGATTTACATGTAATTAAATTAACAAACTCGATGAGTTGGGAAGTAGTGCTATCTCTATGGTGTGCTGTTGATTGTAGAAGGAATCCGTGTCCGTCATAAGTTGATGATGTCCCCTTGAGGAGCTCATAAGGATTATCATGTAAACCCTGCAGGTGGAATTTATTCCGGCATGATAATGAGGTTGAGTGGTACTACTCTTGGATGAGATATTAATTAATTGAGTTGTCAGTAACTTAAATTAATTAATGGACATTGTATATCTTAAACATGGGGAGACTAATGGGCTCATAATAAGGAGCCCAAAACGTAATTTTGGGATTGGAAAGGCAGTGCAGTAATAATATTTTAGTGAAATATATTATTATTATTGGACTTAAGTATAAGCTTTGTGCTAAGCTTGGATACTTAAGCCCAATGGAGGCCCAACCCAATTTCTCCTCCTGGTCCCTACTGTAGCCCATGTATATAAGTCACCTCAACTTATCTGGAACCCTAAGCTAATTCATTATTCACGTGTGATGAGGGTTGAGAGCAGATTGAGGAGGTCTCGTAGATCGTCGCCCACACGACGTCGAGATCGGACTTGGGACATACGGCAGAAGATCAGAAGGTAGTTTGTTGCTGCTGTCTGCCACCTTGCAAAATTTATATAAAATCGTAAAGTGCTCAGAATTTGATTATCAATATACTGACGGAACGCCGTCGAAGAGAGGATCGTCTGAACGCAAAGATCACTCAATTCCGACATCAGACGAGGAAGTTATGGCCATTCTCGTGGGACTGCACAGGCTGCCTGCGAGAATCAATCTTCATCAATATACCTTGGTGAATGGTAATCGTTTCTATGATTTATTACTTCCGCTGTGATAGAAATGTATGAATCCCTAACGGGTCACGTTAACCAAATGATCCAAGCGCCATCACATACATGCAACTACCTCCACGCAGTAGTATATATCCAATGAGACATGAGTTAATTAAACGGATTCATTAACTCCCTCTCTCTCTTATCCACAATCATATGTGAAATAATATAAATAAATAATATTAATTATTATTATTTACGTCTCCCACTCACATATGAAGTCAAAAGTCACCTGACTCAATTTCTTCATGAATCATATTCTCATACAGATTAATACATCGTGTGACCCATGAGATATGAGTTTTAATCGCTATACACTTGTTAGAGATATATAACAACTCAACCAGTTAATCAATGTAACTCAACAAGCTCGCTATACCCCAGAAATCTTGAACATTTAACATAAGTTGACATATCTCTTTCAATCCCGGAATTTGTCATAGCATATTCAACCCTTTACCAAAAAAAACAATGTATTCATAATCAAGACCCTGCTAGATTGACTAGTTAATGAATCACAATAGTATATGTTAAAATAAGACGTTCTTCCCATCTCACTAAGTATCTACAGTCTTCCACTATAGCTGCTTTCCTAGACATGTACCGCATCGCCGTTATTAACCATAGTTCTTTTGGTAACATGCTAAAGTAGCAATACCAAAGTGAAGACTTATAATATAGTAGAAAGTCATAAGGGTACCCAATAGATGAGGACTCATACTTTTGAGAAAATAGGAATAATTCTCTCAATCCTATTGGGATCAACTTAGCACATGTCTTTTTCCTAAAACACATGTCACAATATCTTTAACTTCCTTCCATGAAAGCGTATGTCGTATTTCATCTAATTTAGACATCGTGTAAATCAAAGTTCAAGTGTGTCTCATACACGTAACCCGAATATCCTCCCTCCAATGTATAGGATCTCCGTCGATTTAGCTTTACAACAAGTTCGATTTGATTCGTGACGAAATCTATCCCGTTACTTTAATTATCGTAATATCATCTCTGCGCTCCCACTGAGCCAGAGGTGATTGCTCATATGAGAGAGCCAATCATAACTTGCAGACATAATATTATATATGAATCATCACATATAATTAATAAAACATATATGTATAGTTAAACCATTAACTATTCCGTTAATATACACAAACATATTCAATATATTGTTTTTAAATCCTTTGCAAACCCAATCCCTTTACATGTATTATGTATACATCTCTAGGAATTAGTTTGGTACAAGGATCTGCTAACATCAAACGAGTAGAAATGTAAGTAAGAATCACTTTCTTCTTATCTACAATATCTCTAACAAAATTGAACTTCATATCAATGTCTTTGGTTTTTTCATGATATTTGGGGCCTTTGTGTAAGCAATAACCGCCTGATTATCACGATTAATTAAAACAGCTCCCAGTGAAGTGTTTGAGACCTCCAAATGCTTCATGAATTTTCTCAACCAAATAGTCTCCTGAACTGCAGACGCACATACCACAAACTTGACTTCCATTAGTGGAGAATGCTATTCAAGACTGTTTCTTGCTACACCATGAGATTGCTCCATTGTTGAGCAAGAAGACATAACCGGGAGTTGATTTACATTTATCTAAATCACCACTCCAGTCAGCGTCTATATACCCATTCAGTGTACTGTTACTCCGTTGATAATAGGATGAATAGTCTGCAGTCAATCACATTGGCATATGGTACTCTAGCCATTTCATTCATTTCATCTTGAGTCTTGGAACACATTTGCTGACTCAATGATTCACCTTTCACAATGGGAGTATCTATAGGTTTGCAGGTGTCCATCTTGAACCATTCTAAAAGTTTCTTGAGTTAAGTCTCTTGAGACAAACCCAATAATTTCTTTGAACGATCCCTATGTATCTACACACTAAAGTATGTACTCTGCTTCACACATACCTTTCATTTTGAAATTTGAAGACAACCATCCTTTTATAGTTTCAAGATACTCTTTGTTATTTCCAGCTAGTAGTATGTCATCCACATATAAGGATTGAATCACAAAACAACCATTGGACCATTTAACGTAAAAACAGTGGTCTTTGTTTATCATAACAAAGTTATATGAAATGATCATAGTGTGAAACCTCAAATACCAACGTCTAGAGGATTGTTTGAGTCCGTAGAATGACTTTTTCAATTTACAAACTTTATCCTCTTGACCTCGAAGAATAAATCCTAAAGACTATTGCATATAGATTTCTTCTTCTAATTCTCCATTGAGAAATGCAGTTTTAACATACATTTGCCGTAATTCTAAATCCATACTAGCTACTATAGCCAACAGTAGACGAATTAAGACAAACATCACTACAGGTGAAAAGGATTTTTCGTAGTCTATACCCTTGTTGAGTATAACCTTTTGCCACCAAGAGAGCTTTATACCTCTCTATTGAGCCATCAGCCTCTCTATTGATTTTGAGAATCCATTTATTCTCAATTTCCTTTCGTCCCTTTGGAAGATCTACAAGTCTCCAAACTTGATTTGACTTTGTAGATTCCATCTCCTCTTTCATCCATTTCTCCTTTATCAGACAAGTTAGAGCTTCATTAATGTTTCTGGGCTCTTCCTCATTAACAGGAGAAATATCTCAATTTTCTGGTGAAACCAAGAAGGCATGTCCTTCAATGTCATAATGCCTTTTGGGCACATGTTTTCTAGAACTTTTAAAGATGAGATAACTGATGATGGTCTTCTGTAGACAAAATGCTATCATTGGGAATCCCCTGATTCTCAATCGACAAATATATATCAAGATTCACACCATCATCTATCAAGATCCACACCATCAGCTTATTACTCCCACTTGGATCTTGTAGGTATTGGTTTTCTACTATCTCAAAAACTGGTCTGGCATCCCTGATGCCCCCTATACTAGGAAATTAAGTTTCCAGAAAATGAGCATTATGTTATTCATTCTTAGTTAAGCTCCCATCGTGATCTCCTTGCTAGCAATTGGATCGTTCGGTTCAACGTGATCGTTAGGATAAACAGGAAAACAAAAATAGCGGAAGCAATTAAAACTTGTTTACCGTACTTCTGGGTCGATGTAGAGGATGAACAGCAGTGAAGAACACCTCTGATCTTCTACCGTATGTCCCAAAGTCAACTCTGGTGTTGGGTGGTCAACAATCCCCAGAGTTCTCTCAATTTGTTCTCTGTTCTCTCCCGTGTGTCAAAAGAGGCACAGACTTAGGTTTAACAGGAACTGAGATGACTTATATACTTGGGCTACAGCAGGGACCAGGAGGAGAAATTGGACTGGGCCTCAATTGAATTTAATTAACCAAGCTTAGCCCAAAGCTTTTAATTAAATCCAATAATAATAATATAGTCCACTAAAATATTATTACTGCACTACCCGTCCAATCCCAAAATTATGTTCTGGGCTCCTTCTTATTATAAGCCCGATAGTCTCCCCATGTTTAAGATATACAATGCCCATTAATTAATTAAGTTACTGACAACTCAAATTAATTAATATCTCATCCGAGAGTAGTACCACTCAACCTTATTATCATGCCGGAAATTAATCCACTTGCAAGATTTACATGATAAACCTTATGAGCTCCTCAAGGGGACATCATCAACCTTTAACGGACATGGATTCCTTCTACAATCAACAGCACACCATAGATACATCACTACTTCCCAACTCACCGAGTTTGTTGATTTAATACTTATAAATCTCACCCATTGATGAATCAAAGAAATACATACTGCCCTACGTGTCGAGGTTATTGTATAGGGATTAAGAGCACGAACTTCCATAATAACAGAGATCAAGTTCTTCTATAAGTCAGTATAAGTCGAACGATCTCAGGCGGTCCTGCTCAATACACACAAGTGCATTAATGTGATTCTATAGCCAAGACAAGCTAATACCAAACCACACTACAACCATACCGATAGAGAGTCCCCGTCTATCTCAGTTGTGAGCATCTGTTTATACTTTATAAGGAAACCGATAATATGATCTTCTGCGTGTTGTCGCACAACATATTATCTACAGTATAAAGTAAATGGGCTATTGCATCATGCATATAAAATAAATTTATAAGATGCAATCATTTGATCAATGATTCTCATTTCAAATATTGTTATAACATTGTTCATACTAAAGCTAGACTTTTAGTATACAATCCAACAATCTCCCACTTATACTAAAAGACTATGCTGTCATGTCTTCTGCCATACATCTGATTCCTACTCCCACTTACGCGACCATTAAAAGCTCTCGCCTTAAGGTCCTTGTAAATGGTTTACTAGGTCATCATCCGATGCAATCTAGGCGACAACAACCTACCCCTCATCATATGATTTCTCGTAACAGGTGGTACTCGCGCTCCATGTGTTTAATTGCCTTATGGACTTGTGATTTCTTCAAGTTTGCAACTGCACCAATATCATCAATGTAAATTATGATTACCTTGGGCAAACTTAGAAACACTTCAAAGTCCATCATGAAGTCTCTAGAGTCATATAGATACTTTGGCTGCCTCATAGGCTCCAATTCATCATCTTTCCATGATGGAGTCCGGAGTCTGAAATATATTTCTATATAACACTCCTCCACATTATGACTCTACTTCCTAAGATTAAACACATAACCTTTGAGGAGAATTTACTGCCGTCCAATCTGACTAAAAAATCTGAATCTACGTAATCCACAAGAAGCAGTGAATCTGTTTAGTAAATCCACATATAATTTCCAGTCCTTCTCAGGCACTTTATATGTGTCTTACTACAGTTCATCATTCTTGTTCCGGGTTACGTTGATACCTTCTGTTCATGCGTTCAGCAACACAGATATCCAACTTCGTTCATAGCATTCTTTAGATTAAGCTTCCTTATTCGCCGAAGCATAAGGAACCGCTTTCATCTACTTTATCTTCTTCTTGTGTCTCAAAGACACATTCACTTAGATAAATTTACATGCTAAACGAGTATGGACTGTATCATTTTATGAAACTTGAGATAAGCATAACATCCTTTCTTGTGATCCGTATTACCGTGATCAAAAGGATGTATTTTGCCTTTCTTAAGTCCTTCATCTTTACCGCTTTATAAACCGTACCCATACGCCCGATAATACTCTTTCATTGTCTCCAATGAGCAAGATACTATCTACGTATAGTACAAGAAACACCACCACATTTTCGTCACTCTATACAACACACAAGACTCATCCGCTCATTGATTTAAATCCATGCCACTGGATTACCTAATCAAAACAGATGCTTCACGATCTTAAAGCTTGCTTTAGTCCATCGCTGGACAATTTTAAGCTTACTATCAAAATGCTATTAGTACTTTACAATGAATTACTCTGGTTGCTTCACATAGATGTTTTCCTCAAGACTTCCAATCAGGAAAGCTGTCTTGACATCTATTTGTTGTTTTTCATAATTCAATATGAGCAGCAATAAATAAAAGAATCCGGATCAATTTAAACATAGCTACCAGCGAATATGTTTCCTCATAATCGAACCATTTCTTTCTGAGTACACTTTTTCGCAACAAGCTTTGCTTCCAAGATTTTCACCTTTCTGTATGATCCTCTTTTATTTCCTTTGACCACTTGCAATGGCTTTTACACCATTTTAGTGATCCTTCAAGCTCCAGACTAAATTTAGAATCCGTAGATTCTATTGCAACATACATTGCAACTTACTAAGATTCCGCATTTTAATCTTGTAGTGCTACGTCGTATTCGTGGGACAATACCATGTTTACTAGGGACCAAGTCTCACGACTCTCCCAAAACATATATTTATGGGTTGTCATACAACCCTCCCACTACGATAAGGCACTACATGTAATTGTGTATCAGACGTGACACGCGTTGCAGTTTACCTTGTGGTATATCCTCTTGTACACTTGGTACTTATACTTAGTGTTATCCTCTCACTTCCTTTAGAACAACTTATACATGGGTTTGTGATTTATTACATAGTCCTTTTCCAAAAAACTAGTTATTGAGTTAACAATTATCCTTCGATCTTTTGAACTCAATAAATCACCCTTTATTTTTCTAGGATATCCCATATACGGACAAACGTTTCACGAATTACTGTATCTAGGGCATATCCATAAAATAAATTTAATTATTCCAAATAATTCATCATCTATCTAATCATAACCATAAGAGCCTTATACCTTCTACCCACCACACCATTCAGCTAGGGCATGCCCGGTGTATTCAACTTGAGATTTAATCTCAACCTCTGATTAATAGCTTCTAACTATCCTAAGAGGTATTCACCATCACGATTAAATCGTAATGATTTGATATATTTTCCATGATGCTTCACTGTACCAGCCTTGCAATTCTTGAATTAATCCAAGAACTTAGACATGCAGTGCATCAAATAAATATATCGGTTCCCAGAATAATCTTTGAATATTCATAACCACCTCTCGCCTGGATATTTTTAGGTTTGCTTGAATCAGAATGAACTAATTCCAACATATATATCTTTGGCTCTACACCCCACAGCCTTGAAAAGGCAGTTAATCATTTTTACTTCCAAGCAGGACTCGTAAGTCCGATAGTTTCCACTTCAGATAAACCTTACGGTCTATCGGCTATCAACTTTTGAATCCTACTCAAGTAAAATGAATTAGTCTTAGACGCCAAATGTATGTTTAGTTCATCTCCGAAGGTTTCTTTCTCTTACTCATATTAGAAGATGCATTATTTAATTACTATTTATTGCATCTGTGGGATGTACATGATTCAAGAGTACACTTTTTATCCACCAACGTACTTTAACGGGTTATAACCTCATTCCTCATTACTATGACCATGTCATTTAAATGAAATGAAGTGTCCATCCGTTAATGCATAGAAACCGAAATTAAATTCTTTCTATGAAACGTACGAAAAGATAATTTCTCATAATCAATCGTTTATTCTTATCATGAGATAAATAAACAACTCCCACTGCAATAGCCACTACCTTTGTAGTTTTACCCATGTTATTAAAAATCTTATTCTTACTCAGTGATAAACATTTAGTGATTCCAGTATCTACATACTTCGAGTCAGTAGATGCCATCACTAATCATGTTTAAACCATTAGTAAATAAGATATTAAACTTGTTCAGATCATGATGAAAAATGGATTTCTTTTGCCACATGTTTTGTTAGAAGTTTCCCACCATATACAATTTCTCGTATTTCAGGTAGAACTTGCTCAAAACATCTAGGCAAATTGTGAAGAATAAATTGATTTAGGTTTCCCTTTCAATTTCTATTCCAAGCTTTTCCAATTCATTCATCAATTTAACCATGATCTTCTGCCTTTTAATTTACTCAAGTATCTGAAGAGTTACATGAGATCATCATATTTCTATGAATCTCTCATCTCTTCACTAGAGACTTTAATAGGCATCATGAGACGTCCTTTGTGAGAATACACATGTATTTTCTTAAGCAGTAATTTTCAAAATCAAGATTCTTTTCTAATCATCTAATTTGGACAAGTAAATGTAATGTCTTTTAGTTAACAATTAGTGAAATTAGACCATCCGAAATTCAGAGAATCACAAATAAATATTCCGATCAAATCTTCGAATTTTATCCTTTTATATTGATTCCCTCAAAACAATATAAAAATAAAATTCACCGACATCTCAAGCACCGTGAGTCTGCAAGCCACGATAGTGTGGACGTTTACAAACCCGAACATTTACAAGAGAAGGTTTTACCCATTAATTTCATTTGTCAACCTAACTTTACGACAAAATAATTAATAGTCGGTTCCTCTTTAGCCATGCAAATAAAAGCAGTGACTCCGATGGGGAGGATACTTATTATTTACATCTAAGTGTACACTATTATTTGACCCGAAGTCCGCGGCCCAAGCTTGTGTGCCTTACAGATAGAGAAGTACACACGCGCTCGGATAACTTCCTACAGTCATCAATTACATGTTTGTACCAGTGAACCGCATATAAACTCATCCGATAGGGAGGAAGGTCTAAGCCAACGTGCAAGTTCATATGCATCACATTACAAACGTAATTATTTAATGAAGTCTGTTCCAGCAATCCATGAATAAACTCATCCGATAGGGAGGAAGGCTCTAATGCCGACGCGCAAGTCTATTCACATTACTAACAAACCAATAATGGAGGCCGCGGGAATTTATAACCAATCCCCTCTCCTTTCCGTGAATAGAGAGGGTGGAAGAATAGTAGTTGTATGGTGGTTTCTTTTTCATACGTGTTTGATCGCAGCGATAACACAACAAATAATTTCCATTGACGTATAAGATATCTTGGATAATCACAGATATACCATGTACAGATTCATATGCTTAAACCATCGAAAAAGCACTTAGGATAATACTCATATAAAATCCTAATATCATGCTTACTATCCGACAATAAACACACGAATAAAACAACCCTACCTAACGTCTCACGTTTCACCACGAAACCAACGCTCTGATACCAATTGCTAGCAATTGGATCGTGCGGTTCAACGTGATTGTTAGGATAAACAGGCAAACAAAAACAGCGGAAGCAATTAAAACTTGTTTACCGTACTTCTGGGTCGATGTAGAGGATGAACAGCAGTGAAGAACACCTCTGATCTTCTACCGTATGTCCCAAAGTCAACTCTGGTGTTGGGTGGTCAACAATCCCCAGAGTTCTCTCAATCTGCTCTCTGTTCTCTCCCGTGTGTCAAAAGAGGCACAGACTTAGGTTTAACAGGAACTGAGATGACTTATATACTTGGGCTACAGCAGGGACCAGGAGGAGAAATTGGACTGGGCCTCAATTGAATTTAATTAACCAAGCTTAGCCCAAAGCTTTTAATTAAATCCAATAATAATAATATAGTCCACTAAAATATTATTACTGCACTACCCGTCCAATCCCAAAATTATGTTCTGGGCTCCTTCTTATTATAAGCCCGATAGTCTCCCCATGTTTAAGATATACAATGCCCATTAATTAATTAAGTTACTGACAACTCAAATTAATTAATATCTCATCCGAGAGTAGTACCACTCAACCTTATTATCATGCCGGAAATTAATCCACTTGCAAGATTTACATGATAAACCTTATGAGCTCCTCAAGGGGACATCATCAACCTTTAACGGACATGGATTCCTTCTACAATCAACAGCACACCATAGATACAGCACTACTTCCCAAATCACCGAGTTTGTTGATTTAATACTTATAAATCTCACCCATTGATGAATCAAAGAAATACATACTGCCCTACGTGTCGAGGTTATTGCATAGGGATTAAGAGCACGAACTTCCATAATAACAGAGATCAAGTTCTTCTATAAGTCAGTATAAGTCGAACGATCTCAGGCGGTCCTGCTCAATACACACAAGTGCATTAATGTGATTCTATAGCCAAGACAAGCTAATACTAAACCACACTACAACCATACCGATAGAGAGTCCCCGTCTATCTCAGTTGTGAGCATCTGTTTATACTTTATAAGGAAACCGATAATATGATCTTCTGCGTGTTGTCGCACAACATATTATCTACAGTATAAAGTAAATGGACTATTGCATCATGCATATAAAATAAATTTATAAGATGCAATCATTTGATCAATGATTCTCATTTCAAATATTGTTATAACATTGTTCATACTAAAGCTAGACTTTTAGTATACAATCCAACACTCCTATGAACATGTAACCCTTAGAATTAGAAATATCTTATGAAGATACATTATTTTGCCTCTAGGAGCCAACTTTTCATACTGCCTCGATGAATCATGTATGTAAGCTGCTGATCCCCAAGCTCTAAGGTTAATCAAGTCAGGTTTTCTACCCGTCCAAAGTTCATATGGAGTCGAAGCAACTGACTTAGAAGGCATGCGATTAAGCACTTAAGCTACCGTAAGTAACACATCTCCCCAAAAAGAGATCGATAGATTAGCTTGTGCCATCATGGATCTAACCATTTCTAACAAAATCCTATTCCTTCTTTCAACAACACCATTTTGTTGAGGTGTATAAAGAATAGTTAATTGTTAGATTATATCATTTTTTAATTATAAAATTCCATGAATTGTTCTGATAGATATTCACATCCACTATCAGTTCTTAAAACTTTGATAGACATGTCTTTTGATTTTCAATTTCACTCAAGAATCGTCTAAAATAATCCAACACTTCAGGCTTATGAGATATCAAATAAACATCCAAAATGTGAAAAATCATCAATGAACGTAATGAAATAGTGTGCTCCATGTCGTGTTCTAACATTTACAACACCACATATATCAGAATGAATTACTTTTAATAGAGATTAAGACATAATAGCTTTACCAAAAGGTTTTCTAGTCATTTTGCCAGCAAGATAATGTTTGCATTTGGATAATTCGACTTTAGAAAATAGATTAAGAAATCCTTCTTTCACAAGTCTATTCATCCTATCTTGCCCAATATGACCTAATCTAGCATATCAAACATCATCATTCATATTTGCATTACTAGAAGAACGAGCATTAGCGAATATGAATAATCATCCACTAAACATCATTCTTTTACAATTTAAAACCATAAAAACATCAGTTATATGTCCAAATACATAAGAAGTATCATTAATGCTCATTTCTATAGTGACTTTAGTGAATAATACATTATAACCCAAATTAAGTAGAACTGAAATAGAAATTAGATTTCGCATGATCTCCGGAGTGTATAGAACACTATGTAGGATAAAGGCTCGACCATCATCAAGGTCCAATTTGCAAGTCTCAAGTCCTTTGACTTCGACTCATGCATTGTTCCTACATATATCCACCTAGTCCCCTTCAGAACACGGGTGAAAAACTACAAAAGCTCCTATATCTCTCGTCACATGGTCCGTTGCTCCTAAGTTTATAATCCAGAATGGATAAGAATCAAACAGCAAGACAACACTTGAGACATTAATTTCACACAAAACAGAATAAGATGAATCCACCTTTACCCTCCTGGGCTCAGGGCATTCACGAGCATAATGACCAAACTTACTACAATTGTAACATGGCATCTTGCATTTATCATTCTTATTCTTTTTGTCACGCTTGTTTTCCCTTTTCCGTTCATCAATTTTTCTAGTTGGATTATTGTCAGGCTTATCACCATCACCATCAGATCGTCATTCCCTCTTTTGCTTCTTCCAATTCCTTCTCCTTTTGAAGCCCGAAGCTCCCTTAGAAGTAAAACTGGCATAAAAGGTCCCAGAAGAAGGCATTGAGGCTCCGAGCCTCTCATCTTCTAATTCAACATGACGAGCAGTATCGTTTAAAGTATTAATACTTTCATTATATGTCAAGTTGACTTTGAGATGCTCCCAACATCAGTTAAAGAGTGGATTAGGACTTGGATTTGTTGTTCATCAGAGAGCATGACCGGCAGTCTTAAGGTCGATTATCATATTAGAAATCTCCCTGAGATGTTGTCTAATATTATGATCTGGTTTTCTTTTGAAAGTATCGAACTTAATAGAGAACTGCCTAAGCTTTGTAACCGATGTACCACCATACTTCTCTCACAGATACACCCAGATATCATGTGCGGTGAGATTCATGAATCATTGTATCGATTACTGAGCTTACAAGAATACCTCGCGCAATGAAATTTTTCTTTTTCCATGCCTGATACGCTTCTTGGTCACGTCTCCCTTAATTTCCAATACCCATGCCTGGATCAGCCATCACTTGGTTTATAACATCCAATACATCTTGTTCATATGATATGTATCAAATTTTATGATGCCTTATGTCATAATTGTCACCATTGAGTTTCTCACCTTTGTTCAACTCAGCGACAATAGATTTTGAAGATTATTTTTTTATAGAGATTAAAGTGATTCAATATGTAAATAATGTTTTATCTAAATTTTGCGTTAAGACAAACAGAGACATCTCAATAAATAACACAAGACTTGATCTCAAAAATAGCTCGGAGACTACTAATCATCAATCTCATCAAGTGTCATAATATTATATTCTTATTTCAAAACGTAAAACACATATAAGGTTCAAGTAATTAACAATAACATTGAACTGCTACTAATATTTGAACTTTTAAACAACCATCCACAATAACAAAAACTCCAAGTCTGATAAGTCATGAACATAAAATTCTAATGAACACCCTGAGTTTTCAATTAGAAATACAATGGAAATAAAACTAAGGAAATCTATGGATTAATCTCCCTAATTTATCATCACTAGATTTCCATCGATGCTCATAATATAATTTCTTAGTCCCCACACTATAGATAGCTTGCCCTAGAGGATCTATATGAGGATTATTTATCTGACGCTTCTCTCGACCACTCAGTCTCAAAGAATCAGAACGTCAAATCCTTCTCATCCTTAAGTAGGCTGATCTTAGTGCCTGTGTCCTATCTCTTGCTACAGAAGCATCGATCAAATCTTGCATAATTTGTTGACCATTAGATTTCACTACACAAGTCTCCCACTGAGCTCAAAAATCCTTTTGTAGGTAATGAGGCAAAGTTTTTGCCCAGTTCTAAGGACAGGAAACTTCGAAATACTTTTCACATGGAATCGTATTGCTATAAATTAAAGGCAACAATCAATTGAAGAGTTCAATCAATTCAATGGCGTGGTCCCTCATTTTATGTGTTGACTTCATTTTATAATTCAGAAATTCATGGAGGACTTCATCTTTAGTCCTAATGTCTTCATCTGAAACTGTTCCCCATCCTGACATGCCTTTGAGAAAATGAGCAACCAAACATAAAACACACCAGTGTTAGTTAAACTATATCACATGAATTTTCTCTCCATTTAATGCATATCGAAACAACTTTCCAAAATGCAATGGGCATATTCACAAGTGAATCAGTCCAACTTACTTAGGCTCCCACTTGCATAGGCTACAGGAGTTTGAACAATTATAACATCACTCAACACCATGATTTTAGAATTAAATAACATATTAAGGTGCATTATTACTAAAAATTGCTACCAAATAGCCTCCCCATAGGTTCGTATTCAACTAATATGTCATAAAATGAAGTAAAACCACACATACATACTAAAGATGACATCAAACGCTCTAAAAAATAACACCGTTGGACTCCACGCATCAAAACACATTGGACAGTCATTGGAATAATGCTCCATGCATGGCCACACGCCGCCACACGCTGCTGGTGGACTCCCACGCACCTCCACGCTGCTGGTGGACTCCCATGCGCCTCCACTTACCGACAAACACCGTCACGCGCCAGGACGCGCCCTCACATGCCGCCACGCGCTGGCTACCAGTAGGTTCCTATTCGGCGCCACCACCAGTTTGGCCAGTCACCGGCGCGTGAATCTCATGCGCCACCACCGGATTGGAGATTTTCGGCACATGGACTCACGTGCCACCGCCGTAATTGCCGCCTGCCGGCGCGTGGTATTCACACATCACTGCCTGCTGCGGTCCCCTGGCTGTCTCTGACACGGTCTGATTCGCCTCTGGTCTGATCTAGTCCTCATCGATTCGGGGCTGTTCTGACTCAATTTGACTAGTTTAAGCCTGTCAACAATCAAGTTTTATTTAATTGCGAAATGGTCCCTGACCTTTATCGAATTCTCAAAAAACAAACCCCAAACTTTCTGAAACTTTGCAGATTAGGCCCAATCATGAAAATAACTTCAAAAAATCATATCTTGAGTTTTAGATGGCCAAAAAATACACAAAAAATACTGACGGACTCCTCTTAATGAGGCTTATCCATTGGTATAATCAAAACATGCTTTCTATGCATGGAAAATTGATAAAAATATGGATCCGTGAATAGTTTCAAGGCATAAAATAGTCACATACATGTAATTGCCACTGGACACATACATTCAGCCTTTAACTCATACGAATGACCATTCAATATCTCATAAATCAATAATCATACCATTTCCATCATAAATCATGTATGAGTAATTATACCGTAAAAAGCAGAAAACTTAAAACTCATGAAATATCAATCCAGAAGATATACGGAGTACCAACCATTGGCTCTGATACTAATATTGGAAAACTCACGTTCATACATAGGGAGAAACCATATCTCTCACCGAAGAATTTTTGTTGCAGCGGAAGAAATCGTATGATCGTCTGTGGGAACCGATTGGTACTCACGCTTGATGAACTGTGATCTCTGGATCGAATCATACAACATGGGACTGTAGATTAATATTTACGTTATGCGTTCTGTTCTGAATACACAAACGTATTCTGTCATACGCATGCATGCAACTGCCTCCACGCAGTAGTATATATCCAATGAGACAGAAGTTAATTAACAGATTCATTAACTCCCCCTCTCTCTCTTATCCGCAATCATATGTTGAATAATATTAATTATTATTATTTACAACTAGAAACATAGTTGTAGAGTTTTTATTGCACTAGAAACATAGTTGTGTTTGGATGGAAAGAAGTAAGAAGGGCAATGTTTTTAAAACCGAACGAACTAGCTGGTTCAATCGGTAACCGGTCTGGAATCCATTCTGAAAATAAATATATAAATGGAAATTGAGTAAAATTGATTCGGACCAGTTAGAATCGGCAAAATCGAACGAACCGTTTGAACTGGTAATCGTTGGTTATGATATATACTTCCTCCATTCCAGGTAATGAGGGTCATAGACCTTATGTTTAACATAAGGTCTCTGTCTTAACCTGGGACGGAGGGAGTAAATATTTGGAATTCGGTGCTGTGGAAAGCACCCATTCATATTCTCTAGTTTGGAAATATAATTTTACATCAATTCTACTGTTTTTTATGGCGGTGGGCTTAAGGTATTTAATGCCTCTTTTTTTTAAAATTTTTTTGGGTAGGTCTTATATGAAATTGATTCACGGGTTCCCTTACGTAAGACGAATTATCCATAAATAAAAAAATATTTTAAATTCAATTAAAAAATATTTAGATGAAGATAAGGCCCTATTTGATTATACTAATTAAACATTGCAAACATTTTTTTTCAGATTCATTTTAATAAATAATTTTATTAATTATTAAATATATATATGTATATATAATAATAATAATTATTATTATTATTATTATTTTCCTTATAAATTTTTAAAATCATGCATCACTTTCTATTACTAGTTTTTAGACGTGCGATGCACGTCACATGCACGTCATACTTTGTAGTTTTTTTAAATTTTATTTATTTATCCTTTTGTGGAGTAATTATTTTTTATTCTGAAAAGTTATTTTTATAATAATGATGAACAATTTAAGTAAATCACCTATTTATTATTTGCATCTAAACTTCTTTATATACAATGTTTTTCGTCTGACAATGTTTATCCAATTTAACAATAATCATTGTATAAATTATCAAATAACTAATTAAATTGTTGTATGTATAATATTTTATCATGTGTCTTCTTGATTTTATACTACTTTGAATCTTGCATCTTTACTCTTTTAGTAATAACATTGAGAACCTTGATATTGTTTTGGTGTAAATAAATGATAAAATATGTTAGGTGTGTTAAGTAGAGGTGATTTTGTTTTAAATAAAGTGTATGAGAAATTATAGTTGTTTTGATTTTTTTTACAATTTCTAAAAGTTGAAAATCTTACATCAAAATAAAAATGGTGAATATTTTTGTGAGATAAAAGGAGTATGTATAAATATTGTGATATTATTGTAGATTATTTTGAGAATAAATTAACAATTTTTCTTAAAAATTATTTTAATTGGTTAATTGTGATAAAATGTAAGTATTCATAAGAAGTTAAATTTGAGGTTTTTTTTCTCTCTTTTTTAATAATTTAAATGATTGATGTTAATTGTAAAAAATACTTTATTCTCCTCAAATGTTATTAATGAAAATTAATAAAGGGTATTAAAATAATTCATCATATTAAACATATCATTTTAAATTTTAATTAATTTCCATAAAATCATATTTATTCATGAATGTAGTCTTTTGATATTTTATATATACTCCATTTCTTATAATTTATTGTTATACTTTAAATTATTTCTTACATCTATCACATTTTAATTTAATAGTATATAATCTATTAAAAAAACATAAAAACATTTTTGCTATAATTAATATTGTAAGAAGTAGTCTAACTCTTTAAATTCTCTTCTTATTTTAAATTTTATACTCATCTATTATAATTTAATTTTGTATAATTAATTTTTATTCAATTATGCCTATTCATCTTCTTTAATTGAATTTAGTATTTTAATGTTTTATTATATAAGTAAAATCAACCTAATAATCTTAGTATTAATTGGAACTTTTGCAATTAATTACTGTCTAACATAGTTTTTATATTTTCACATTTTTACATAATAGAAAAAAGCGCTAAATACTCTCATTTGCTTTTAAAAATACCATTAACTTCAAGAACAAGTGATGCTAGAGTGGTCATGGGGTTTCTAAAGAAGCATATCTTCACAAAATTTGGAGTACCTAGAGTGTTGGTAAGTGATGGGGGTAGTCACTTCATAAATAAGCTCATGGAGAACATTCTCAAGACTTATGGAGTGAAGCATCGAGTGTCTACTCCGTATCACCCTCAAACGAATGGTCAAGCTGAAATTTCCAATCGACAAATCAAACAAGTCTTGGAGAAAAAGTGAGTGTGAGTAGAAAGGATTGGTCAAATAAACTTGATGATGCATTGTGGGCCTTTCGAACCGCATTCAAGACCACTCTTGGTATGTCTCCTTTTCAAATTGTCTATGGTAAGTCTTGCCATCTTCCGGTGGAGTTAGAGCATAAAGCTTATTGGGCCATTAAGAAGTTGAATTTTGACATGAAAGCTTCGAAGAAGGTAAGATTCTTACAATTGAATGAGCTTGAGGAATTTAGAGAAAATGCTTATGAAAACTCAAGGATTTTTAAGGAGAAAACCAAGAGGTGGCATGATGCTCGTTTGAGGAAGAAGAGCTTTGAAAAGGGTGAGAAGGTGTTGGTATTCAATTCTCGACTAAGACTTTTCCCGGGCAAGTTGAAGTCCAAATGGAGAGGACCTTATGTGGTAAAGGAAGTACTTGATGGGGGAGCTCTAAAGGTTATAGATGAGAACGGGGGAGAGTTCTTGGTCAATGGTCATCGCGTGAAGCACTATATGGATCCATCACAAAGGGAGACCCTCTTTGTGGATACTTTATGTGAAAGATGAGCTAAACATTCGTCTAGCTTGAAGACGTTAAACTTAGCGCTCGATGGGAGGCACCCCATCACTATCTTTATTGCTTTGTTTTTGTTGTTTGTTTGTTTTGGCCTTGTAGGTTGATTGTGCTCATGGAGAAAAATGCACATTGAAGAAAAGAGAAATGCTTCATGGATTCAAGTTGATATGTTCCAACATTTGTTGCAAACTTAATTCGTGACTCTTGTCTCGAGTTAAGTTTGGGGGGTGCTAGTGCGTGGTGGATTTAGCTTGAGTCGTATGGATGCGGTTACTTCTCAACAAGAAGATCATCAATGGAAACTACAAGGGTAAGTCTCACCACTTTTTGCTAACTTAAGTCTCAACTCTTGTTTCGATTTAAGTTTGGGGAGAGAGTGTGTGGTGTGACTCACCACTTGAGTATGATGTATGATTCTTGTAAAATTTGGGTAAATTTTAAAATTTTTCTCTCATGAGTATTGGTTTGATTTTGGCATGATTGGTGGTGTTGAAGTGCATGATAGTCCATATTTATAATGAAATTGTTGAAATAATGGTGTTTGTTGAGTGTTTGAGCATGAATGAGAGGTATTGGAAGCATGATGAAGCTTGGAGCTAACGCTTTCCTTACCAAATGCCTATTGAGGGAGTACTCTACACCTTATCATTGTATTACTTGAAATGAATTGATTTTGATTTGGATTGTTGTGACTAGCATGATACTTCATTTGTTATGTTTGTGGGAGGTTTACTTTCGTAATCTAGGATTTCCTTTTCAATAAAGGTTGGGATGAATGTGTACTTAATTTTCTTATGGATGATAGTATTTTGTATTTTTTTTGCATGTTTTGTGTTTTTGTTGTGTCTTGTTTGTTTAGTCCTTATTTTTATGTTTGGTGTGTATTTTCATTCTTGTCTTGGGATGTTTGGTGGTTTGTTTAGGGATGTCGTGAGTCATTTTTGAATGTGAGTGATGATAGGTTGTGGTGATAAGTGATGACAAATTATGATTAAGAAGCTCTACACTTTCAAATTGTGACATGTTTTACTTAATTTGTTCAATTTTGAGATGAATGTGGTGTAATAAGTTCCTTAGGGTCCAAGCACAAGCTTGTGAGCATTTGAGCCTCAACCATGCATACATGGTATTTCTTCATGAGTGGATCGGTTGTGTTTGATAAGTTAGAACTTGCTCAAGGACTATAGGAACGAGCCCGATTAGTGGAGAGTGGTGAAATGATCTAAGGCCATCCTTGTTATTATAGTCATTGCCATATATGTTCCCTACCATGAACATCATCCTTAGTTAACCATTTTGAGCCTATAAGCCTATTTCTTGTGAATTTAGCACATTACAAGCCTTAATGACCTATTCAAAGCTTATATATACCTTTGTGTGGGTGATTGAGGAGATGGTAGCTAGAAAGGATTGATTGATTACCAAAAGAAGAAAAGGACATGGTAAACAAGCAAGAAAAAGGATGAAAAGAGCAAAACAAGAATGGACATGCAACCTCAAAGTAAGAAAGGAGCAAATCAACACCAAAATGCTCAAGTAAACAAAATTCAAAGATAGGAAGCTTGAATCAAAAGATGCTCAATCCAAGGAAAGTTAATGAATAGTGCTTGAGATTGTAAAGATAAGAAAGGAAGAAAGAAAAGTGGAGAAGTTGAGGAAATTGGCCATCTCTTTGATTACTTACACTTGTTGAGTCACTCTTATCCATATACTTCCTACCCTACCAAAGAGCTTATCATTACATCCTAATTAAAGACCTTTTTGATCATTAATTGAAACTTTGGTGGTTTGTGAATATAGTCCGCGAGCAAGCTTATAGTGAGTCGAGCCAATCGATTAATGAGTGTGATCTACCCTATTTCAAAAGAGTGTTGAGAGACATTAATATCCATTGTGAGGCTTGGACTTAAAAGGAACTATATTACACTTTATTCTCTTTTGATTGAACTTGTTAATTTCTCATGTCATGATTTTAATGTTGTAGGATGACTTAGCATAGTTTGTTGTTATTATTGCTAACGATGTGTTATGGCTTATATTCGTTTAGTCTTTTCTAAGTGAAAATTTCTCCTTTTGATTTGTCATTTTCGTTGCTCGGGGACGAGCAATACCTTAAGTTTGGGGGGTTGATTAGAGCTATTTTCACCTAGATTTTAGTGTCTTTTTATATGTATTTTCGTATTATTTTATCCGTATTTTATATGTTATTTGGTTGTGTTTTGTATTTTTATTGAAATGTGTGTGAATGAGCTTAAAAGCGGATCTCAATTCGGAGTTGAAACGAGGAAGAACGAGCCAAAATAGTGAAGAAATGCAGGAGCCAGCACACGAGCCGTGTAGCCAACACGGCCCTGTAAGAGTTAGCCGTGTGGCGACATCTAGTCACTCAACACGGGCAACTTCAGGTCGTGTCCAGTTGCACGAGTCGAGTCGGGAGCACGAGCCGTGTCGCCAACACGGCCCTGTAAGAAGGTGGCCGTGTGGCGACATCAGAAGAGCCAACACGACCACACCTGTGCCCGTGTTACAACACACGACTCGTGTTGCAGCACACGAGCCGTGTTGCGTAACACGGCCCTGTAAGGCGAGGCCGTGCGGCAGCATCAGAAGACACAACACGGCCACCCCGTGGCCGTGTTACAGAGCACGACTCGTGTTGGGTATTTTCCTGCAGAAATTTCCAAATCCTTCTAGAAGCCTCCAAAGGGGTATAAATACCCCTTTATTCAACAATTGGCAGGAGAATCCGAAAATCCTATCATCTACACACACCTCACACACCATTTCTTCCATTTCCCACCATCATCTTCATCCACCTTCATCCATTTTGATCCATCTTCATCATCTCCATTAATTCTCCATCAAAACTTCATCCCTTCCATTGGGTGTGAGAGATCTCAAGGAATCAAGAGCTAGAGGTGGAGATCAAGAAGAATAGAAGATTCTCTTCAAGAAATTGATAGGGAAGAATCCATTCATTTTGTATTTCTTTAGATCTTAGACTATGGGTAATTGTAATGAATCATTTAATTGTTTTGTTACTTTTACTATGATAGGCTAATCCCTCTAGTGGGATTAGGAACATGAAGAGCATATTAGATTTATATTATCATGTGGATTAAATTGGTTTTTGATTTAATTGATGTTGATTTCTATTCATGGAGTTTAATTGTCTTGATGTTGTGATGGCATGGTTTGTTATTCATGAATGTTTATTGGTTTAATGGATTGTTGATCAATGGATTATTTGTGGTAATTAAATGCTATCATGATCTTCATGTATGTATTGCTTGGAGTGAGACGGAAACGACCCTCTATAGTATTAGGAAGGCATGAATAGACATTGAGTTTGGGTTTGACCGAAAGGATATTTGAATTCAATGAGGGGAACCAATCCATTCGTTGGCCTTAGTACACAAAAAGGGAGAGTTTAGTCTAACTAGTACCTAGATGGAAGGGGTTAATGTTGGGCTTTGATCTTAAGTGCTTTTGGGAGTCCAAAATGGATCAACAACCTTTGTAACCCGAAAGGGAGCTTAGGATACAATCGTGATCACCCTTGGTCTACATCAATTGAGTTGAATTCCGTTTGCATGATAATATGAATTGAGTGTGCTTGGATGTTTCTAATCCCATGTTTTTCCATACTTGAACTTAAGCACCCATTTTCTATTCTTGTCATTCTACTTATTTGATATTGTTATTTACTTGTTACTTGTTTTAGTTGTTAATTAATCTCAAAACCCCCCGATCATTCTTACAAAAACGACATGAACATGAGCTCACGTATTTTGCTAGTACGAATATAACTCCTTATTGGATTGATAATTTTTCTTGGGATATACTACTACAACGATCGAGTATTCTTGCTCGTGAGTGCTATAAAAATAGGCAAACAGAAGACACAAACGCTCTGAAGAGATTGAAACACGAGCAACGCTCCTCAAGATCTTCAAGCATCTTCAAGTCAAGAATGACAAACGATTTGGGATTAAGGTGTGGAGCCCCCAAATCAAGCGTTCATCATAAACTAAGTTCTTCGGTGTTCTTCGCACCAAGAATAGTATACGACCCGGGATTAAGGTGCTAAGCACCCCAGTTTGAGTGTTCTTCGGATCAAGTATGTTTAATCCAAACAAAGGCTCGACGCTTCTGGATTAACGTTATAAGGTCCCAAATCCGAGTTCGGACAAGCTTCAACTGAAGATCCGACTCAACACGCACAGTCAATGCGATTAGTGTGGTCAACACAACCAGACAAAATCAAGGTCCAAATTGGTTCAAGAGAAGAATCAGAGGATAGATAGAGATTGTTTCTTAAAATTCTCTAGTTTAATCCATCTGGATTATTATTGTAATTCTCTTGTATTTATTTTATTATAAATATAAAATTTGTTGTTACATATTTTGGCACGCCCAGTGGGACAGTCTCTACCTCTCATCTCTTTATTTCTATAAGCTCGAAGATACAAAGCATGACTCCTCTCAGGATTGCAATAAGAAGACCTTCTACCTTGAAGCATTTAGAGCCGCAAACTGAAGAGATTCAAAAGATAACTCCACTCATGATTGCGTTATGAAGGCCTGCTGCATCAAATCCTCCGAAGTTGCAAACTGAAAAAGTTAGAGTCGTTACAAGAAGTATTCCCGAAGGCTCTGTAGAGGCAAACTATATGGTGGGGATTACTCTCAATAAGTCATTGCACGGAGACAAGAGTGGTGAAAATTTTTCTGCATGCTCAACTCCTCGTTCAACACCAAGCTCTCCATTTGCCTCAGTTGTAGCTGCAGTGATGACAACAAATGCTATAACCATAGAGGAATAACTCGCAAGTATGATGAGAGCTATTGAAGAACTCAACAAGCATATGAAAACTCAAGACGTAAAGATCTCCGTAATTATGAAGAAAAAATAGATAATGCGGAGACAAGCCATGTAAATAAGAAACAAGTTGAGGATGAGCATGAGGGTGAGTACTCCACGAAACAACATTCATCTTAAATGAATCAAGTTGAAGAAGATATACAAGTTTCAGCTGACAAGATGCTTCCTATCAACCAACTGAAAAATATCTTGATAGAGATGATAAAAGACAAGTTTGAAGAGAGTTCCAAATCTTTTGTTGCCTACAAAAAGCCACATACAAAGAGAATTGACAATTTGAAGATGTCAGCTGACTACCAACCTCCAAGGTTCCAACAATTCGATGGCAAAGGCAACCCAAGACAGCATGTGGCATACTTCATCGAGACATGCAATGATGCTGGGACCTCCAGAGATAACATGATGAGACAGTTTGTCCGATCTCTAAAAGGAAATGCCTTTGATTGATACATCAACTTGGAATCCGACTCCATTGACAGTTGGGGCAAATGAAAAAAGAATTCCTCAACTGTTTCTACAGCACGCGAAGAACTGTTAGCATGATGGAGCTAATAAATACTTGGCAAAGTGATGAAGAATATGTCCTCGATTACATCAACAGATGGAGAAGCCTAAACCTCAATTGCAAAGAAAAGCTGCTAGCAACTTCGGCTATAGAAATGTGCATTCAAGGAATGCAATGGAATCTCCGCTATATACTTCAAGAAATTCAGCCTAAAACTTTTGAAGAGTTTGCTACAAGAGCTCACGACATGGAGTTGAGTTTGACATCAAATGACATCGAGTGGCCATCTATTTAGGACTCCTACGAGTTTGAAGACATGCCTTCTAATGAGCTCGTGGAAGAGGAACAACAAACAAAGACTGCAGTTTCCATAAAGATTCATAGAAATAAAGTGGAAGCAAGAGAAAATAGTGCATCCCAAGATTGGGGGCAATGAACGCTTGACAAACTCAAATACAAAGCTCCTCGACATGAGAGAAAACTGTCCACATTACCTCCTTGATATGAGTTAAAACTATGCCTTCTAATGAGCTCGTGGAAGAGGAACAACAAACAAAGACTGCAGTTTCCATAAAGATTCATAGAAATGAAGTGGAAGCAAGAGAAAATAGTACATCCCAAGATTGGGGGCAATGAACACTTGACAAACTCAAATGCAAAGCTCCTCGACATGAGAGAAAACTGTCCACATTACGCTCCTTGATATGAGTTAAAACTATGCCTTCTAATGAGCTCGTGGAAGAGGAACAACAAATAAAGACTGCAGTTTCCATAAAGATTCATAGAAATGAAGTGGAAGCAAGAGAAAACAGTGCATCCCAAGATTGGGGCAATGAACTATTGACCAACTCAAAAGTAAAGCTTCTCGGCACGAGCGAAAACTATCCACATAATGCTCCTTGATACGAGCTAAAACTCTCTAAACCCTCAAGCAACGCTCATTGATTCGAGCTTAAACTATCTAAAATCTCTCAAGTCAGCGCACTTTGACACGAGCGAAAACTATCCACATTATGCTCCTTGATACGAGCTTAAACTATCTAAAATCTCCCAAAGCAAAGCTCCTTGACACGAGCAAAAATTGTCTGCATTAAGCTCCTTGACACGAGCAAAAGCTATCTGCATTAAGCTCCTTGACACGAGCTTATGCTCTTTGATACGAGCTTAAACTATGTAAAAAGCCTCAAGTCATGCTCCTTGATACGAGCCTAAACTCTCCAATACAAATCAAATACCATGCTCCTTGGCACGAGCTAAAATTGTCTACATGATACTACTTGATATGAGCTAAAACTATCTACACATGACACTCCTTGATATGAGCTAAAACTATCTACATAATACTCCTCGACATGAGTAAAAAATATCCACACAAGGCTCCGTGACACGAGTATAAACTATATACAAGTTCAAACTGAAGACTCATTGACATGAGTATAAACTGTCAAAAAATTCAAGTTCCACGCTCCATGACGCACGAGCCTAAACTGCATGTTACTCCTGACCCGCATGAGTATAAACTTTACGACACCCCATCCAAATCAAATCATGTCCTTTTGAACTACATTTTGACTTGATCTTCTTCAAAGAGGAGTGAGTCCAAGTTTGTGCAGCAAAGACAATCAAATTTTTGCAGCGATGAAGGAAATTAAAAATTCCTGTCATATCAGAGGAAATCAAGTTCATGAAGAAAGTCAAGCGAAATGATGAGCTACAAATAGATGTACTTGTGTTTGCAACAAGATGGGAGGATGAATTTTGATAATTGTTGGCAATTATTTGTAGGATACTCTTTAAGATAAATATGGCCCTAAATTAATTTATGTTTTAACATAAATTAAAAAATGAGCCCAATGATGCTTAAAATCCAAGTTCTGGACCAAAGATGTTAATTACTAAGGCCCAAATCATAATAAAGGGTTTTATAATTCATTTGAAGCCCAAGGAAAGGAAATCAAAGCTTTGGAAATGCAATTAAGCTCAAATTGCAATTGGGGATTAAATGGAAAGTCTTGAATCTCAATCAATCAAGGAACTGATTATCTCAAACGAGAGTTGCTCTCTTCAAAATAAATGAAATTGAAAAGAGAATATTTAGCCAACTCAATTTTGTAACCATGTAAAAGGAAAGTCATGTGTGGGTGGTGGAACTGAAATTAAATTAGAAAGTCAAAGTTGAATGTGAGTGTTTTCTCTCTCTAATCAATCAAAGGAAACTTCCTCTCTCATCACACAGTCGCGGAAAAATGTCTCTCTCCATGCTCAGCTATGGTGAAGATGTGTGGCCTGTAAAAATATTTAATCCAAGCCCAATTTGGTAAGCCCAAATTAATTTAATTAATTGGGCCAACTCAAAATAAAGCAAATAAATTCAAAATTAGATTGCTGAATAAGAGATTAATACCAGAACGTCGAGAATTATAGCTTTCTTCAATCTACTGCTCATCCTTCAACTCGTTGACGAAGGCCGCCGGCGGAAGACACCACACCGGTCGGATCTACTGCCAACTAGCACCGAAGCCGCTCGGATCTTCCGCAATGCACTGCCATCGACGTTGCTTCTCCAGTCTCGCTGCAGGAGTCCGTTATCCACCGAGCGATCGCCGGATCTCATCGCTTCTCCAGCCTCGCTGGAGGCTGATTCCGACGTAGCTAAGTTTACTCCATTCATCATGCTATTCACCTCTTCGGTTCAAAGACCGCCGCCAGTGTATCGAACCGGGACTGATGCCGTCCACCTCCACTGTCGGAAACGCCATCGATCAAGCTGCTACCGTGACTCACCACCACGACCATTCCCCTTGCCGGAGTTCCACACTACAGCAATCTTCATCGTTCAGTCACCGGAGTCACCGCCTTCCACTCATGTAGCCGAGAAGAGCCACTAGCCGCCGCTTGCTGTGCACTCCTCCAGAAACCGCGCTTCGCATCGTACCACTCGCCGGCCCTGGTTCGTTGCGATTCAGCCTCACCGCTCATCACCATTTGTCACGCATCTAGCCACCTGAGACTCGCTGCTCGTCTACTTTCCGATCGGATCATCGCAACTCAGCAAAACATCATCTGCAAGCCACGAACCTAAGTACGCCTTCACCGACCGCTGTAGATCCATAACTTCACGGCTGCCAAAGTCGAGAACACAGCCGGTCGCCAAAATCGTGTCGCCAATATAGAAAGTGTAGGAATTGTTATTTTATTGTATAAAGATGTTAATACATTTTGATACAGTTACAAAATCATAACTGATACATATATTAATTTGAAAAGATAATTATGCATGATTTACGCCCCATGATTAGCTAATCATCCTTAATACGCCCCCATAAAATCGAAGTTCCATCTGCAACGGAGATTTTGGACCGCATGTCTTGAAACCTCAATCGAGGTAGTGGCTTAGTAAGAAGATCAACTAACTGATCTAAAGTGTTGACGTAGTTGATAACTATACAACCCTTAGAACTTAGATCACGAACAAAATGCAGATCAAGAGCAATATGCTTCATCCGAGAGTGTTGTACTGGATTCAATGCTAGACGAGTAGCACCCATATTGTCACAAAGAACCTTTGGAGGCAAGTGAAGAGGAATGTGAAGCTCATTAAATAAATGGCGTAGCCAGCAAACTTCTGAAGCTGTAGCAGCAAGAGCGCGATACTCTGCCTCGGTTGAGGAACGTGCAACCCCAGTTTGTTTTCTTGAGCGCCAAGAGATTGGATTTTGACCAAGAAAAATAATATAAGCAGAAGTAGACTTGCCATCTGATAGATCTCCTCCAAAATCAGCGTCTGAGTATGCAGTGATGGATAAAGATGAAACACATCGGAGAAGGAGACCATGATGAAGTGATCCCTTTAGATACCGAAACAAGTTTTTAACAGCATGCCAATGTGAAGCAGTGGGACTTGACATGTGTTGGGCAAGGTTGTTGACTGAGAAAGCAATATCCAGTCTAGTGATAGTCAAGTATTGAAGACCCCCGATTGCACTACGATACGCAGTTGGATCAACGACACCAGTTGCAGAAGAAGGTTTTGAGGACATAGGTGTGGAAATAGGTTTCACACCATCCATATTGTGGTTCCGCAATAAATCCACCGTGTATTTGTGCTGCGAAAGGAATAATCCTTCTTTGCATCTCGCAACTTCAATACCTAGAAAATAAGATAGGTGACCAAGATCCTTTACAGCAAATGCAGTCTTGAGATGTTGTGTGAGAGCCATAATCTGACTATCAGATGAGCATGTAATAACAATATCATCGACGTACACCAGAGCATAGAGACGAAGAGAATCCTTATGTAAGATGAAGAGTGAAGTGTCAGCTCGAGATTACATAAAACCAAAAGAGATTAAGGCAGAGCTCAAGGCATTGTACCAAGCTCGTGGTGCTTGACGAAGACCATATAAACTACGACGAAGTAGGCAAACATTAGACGGTGTTGATGAATCATGAAACCCCGGAGGTTGGTTCATATACACCGGCACATCTAATTTGCCATGTAAGAAAGCATTACTCACATCAAGTTGTCTGAGAGACCAGTTGAATTGAGTTGCCAAAGAAAGTACAGTCCGAATAGTTGTGGGTTTGACAACAGGACTAAATGTCTCACGAAAGTCTATGCCGGGATGCTAGTGAAAGCCCTTTGCAACGAGACGTGCTTTATATTTGTCGACAGACCCATCTGATTTGCATTTGACACGAAAAACTCATTTGCAGCCGATGACGTTTGCATTAGATGGAGGTGGAACCAAATCCCACGTACCATGGCATTGAAGTGCTGTAAACTCTTCAGCTATGGCAGCACGCCAAAGTGGATGTGCTATAGCCTGGTGTACTGTGGAAGGCTCGACATCATCAGGAAGTGGATGTTTGGTTGTGGAGAATATTTGCCTTGGTTTATGAATATTGTTTTGGCTTCTTGTGCACATCCTGTGTTGTCGTTGTTGCTCAACAGGAAGTGGAGGTGTAGGTACGGGATTTTGGCCTGGTGGCTCAACCTGAGGTGGCTCAACTTGAGGTAGTTCAAGAGCTTGAGGATCTGTGGTACGATGCTCGTGATTTCCAGTTCGAGTAGGAAGAATTGAGATATCAATATAATTATCTTGAGGCAATGTAGACAGTGAGGATTGTGATACTGTAGAACCTGGAAATTGAGATTTAATGAAGTGAACATGTCTTGAGACAAAAATCTTCTTGGACTCTGGATCAAGACATTTGTAGGCACTTTGAGAGGTGGAGTAGCCGACAAAGATACATGCCTTTGAAGGCTGTGTGAGTTTGCCTGGAAGATATGGACGGAGCCAAAGGAAGTAGAGACATCCAAAAACTTTGAGCTTGGTGTAGTTGGGTACTCGTCCAAAAAGTAATTGGAAAGGATTTTGATTATTGAGAATTGGTGTTGGCATGCGATTGACAGATAGACAGTTGTTTGAAGAGCGAATGACCAATACGATTGAGGTAGGGCTGCATGCTGTAACAAAGCTCGACCCACTTCAAGAATATGACGGTTGTGATGCTCAAAAATACCATTTTGTTGAGGCGTGTGTGGTGCTGTAGTAAGCCAAGAAATACCATTCTGGTTTAAATAAGATCTCAATGCAGTGAATCCACCTCCATTATCTGTGTAAAAGTTTCGTATATACTGTCCAAACTGTTTCTCAACCAAAGTGCGAAACTGAGCAAATATGGATGCAACCTGAGACTTAGAATTTAGAGGAAACAACCAACAATAACGTGTGAATAAATTCATAAATAACACAAAATATTTTGAGCCATCAAATGAAGTAGTAGATGTTGGCCCCCATACATCAGCAAATAAGTAATGCAGTGGATGTGATGCAATAAATGAAGAAGTTGAAAAAGGCAGCTGATGTGATTTGCTTAGACGACAAGGTATACAATCTGCACCCGAAGGAGAGGATTTATTTAACAAAGGCAAATTATGTTTATTAATAATAAATGTACTTGTATTCATAGACGGATGCCCAAGTCGAGCATGCCACTGTAGAGAAGAAACACGAACACCAACAAAAGAAGACTTCAAATCAGAGTTCTTCAAGGGAGATGGAGTGGTGAAATGATAAATTCCATCACAACAAGAACCTTTAGCTAGAAGCGCCCCCGTGGCCTGATCCTTAACAATGAAGTAATCAGGAAAAAATTCCATAGAAACACAATTTGCCGCAGTAAACTTGCTAACGGATAATAGATTTATTTTTGCTGATGGAACATAAAGGACGTCAGTTAATAAGAAATTACGAGATGGGAGCTGTAAGTGAGAGTTACCCGTATGGGTGATAGGGAGTGTTGTTCCATCACCAATCTGAACCTCATTTGTGCCATCATATTCTGAGTGAATGGAAAGGTTATTCAAATCATTAGTGAGATTGTGAGATGCACCTGTATCCACTAGCCAAGAATTTTGGAAATTATTAGAGGGTGATCCTGCATAATTTGCCAAATAATGTGGTCGACGACAAGTGATTGTTGTATGCCCAATACCGCCACAAAGTTGACATACAATTGACGACCTATTGCCAAAGATAGAGTTACCAGATTGTTGGCTATTATTTCCACCAAATTGGCAAAAGCTTAAATTATTTGGACCATGAGTGGAGTTCATAGAGCTGTTATTGCCGTTGGTAAATCGGGAGCGATTTCCATAGTAGTGGTTTCCATCTCGATTATTACCTGCCTGATTTTTTCGAGAAAAATTGAAACCACCACGATTTCCACCAGCTTGGGCAATGTTAGCGGTGGCCAGGAGGTTTTTATTAGCCTTCTCTTGAGACTTAAGTGAGAGCTCATGTTCAAACAGTAGATCGTGAAGCTCCTCAAAGCGAAGAGCAGATTCACGAGTGCGTATGGGACCAACAATATTTGCATATTCAGGCCCCAAGCCATTAATCACAAATAATGTGAGATCATCGGTAAATACAGGTTCATCGATTAAGGCGAGTTCATCGACCTTAGACTTGACAAAGTGCATATACTCCGTGATGGAGCGATTATCAATAGAGATTCGATACAACTCACTTTTCAATTGGTTGACGCGAGATCGTGATTTGTTTGCAAACAAACGATTAAGAATACCCCAAGCTGCAGTAGATGAATCAGAAGATGAAACAAGAGGAAGGACTTCAGGAGTTAATGATCCAAAGATCGCAGCCAACAGTAAGTTATCCTGGCGAATCCAGGTGGTGACAGCAGATGCATTGGAACCATCATTGGTCAATTTGGGCCAAGGGAAGGAGCCATCAATGTAGCCCAAAAGATCATGCCCACGAAGGAGAGCAAGAAGGTGAGCACGCCAAGAGGGATAGTTTTTATGTGAAAGCTTGATTGGCAGATGGTGGTGAGTTGTAATGGGAACAATTGTTGGAGTGATAGTGGTTGTGGCATTCTCAGTTGCCATGTTGAACAAAGGAAGGAAAAAAAAAGAAAAGGAATTTAGGCCTCATATCGTTCGCTAGAAAGTGTAGGAATTGTTATTTCATTGTATAAAGATGTACAATATTTATTGATACAGTTACAAAATCATAACTGATACATACATTAATTTGAAAAGATAATTATGCATGATTTACGCTCCATGATTAGCTAATCATCCTTAATAGCCTTTGCCATTGCTTCGCTGCACCCACCCACCGACAGATCGCCGCTGTAGATCCGTTGCAGTCCATTGCTGTTCATTGCTGTCGCACAGTGGCGCCGTCGTGCCATCACCAAAAGCCATCTTCAGCCGAGAAGCACGCCACTGTTGCCACCGGGTCTGCCGTCACTCAATTGTCGTTCGCCACCAATCAGCCAGTTCTGTCACTCAGTTGTCATTGTTACCGCCGGAAACCTCAAGGCTGGCCGCCGCATGATCGCTGATGAGCTGTCCTCTTGTCACTGTTTGTTGCCGGATCTTATTACACTGGCGCCAACACCCGCACATCCCCTAATCAGATCGTTGGTGCCACCATCAGCGAATGCCTCTTTCTGCCATCACAGTCTGGTGCACCGAAGTCTGCCGCATCAGCCACCATCGTCGTCCAGTTGAAATCACGAACAAGTTGCCAGTTGCCACTGCTCAATCGCTGAGCCTGGCGTCGAACGGCCACCTTCAGCCACAGCACTTTCGAAATCCACCTGAAATCGCGAGTACCATCACTTCCCTTTGCGGGAAGCTTCCACCGGATCTACCGCACTCTCCCCGCCAATGCAATCGGAGATGTGAACCCATGTGCGAGCCGCCATGTCGCTTTTGGAAAATCGCGAATCACCGTGGAGTTCTTCGCAAAGTGGCCACACTCTCTTCAAACCCATCACCCGGGTTCGTTGCTTCCTCCGCTGCCTGCTTTGCGCTTCTCTAGAAACCACCGTCTGCCACCACCAGTGACCACTACAGATCCGTTTGCTGCTATTGCCCTTCACCGCCAGCCATCGAAACCCATCAGTGTCATCGAAGACGTGAGCTGCCCGTTGTTGGAGAATTGCCAACCACAGCCACTTGCCGTTGTTGATCACCGAAGAAGGTGAATCTCTCGTTGCTGCCGCCGGTCATACTCATCTTTGTCCACGCCCTCCTGGTCGTTGACCTCCGTAAGGGTAGGGTTGACGCATCTGTGATGCCACCATCGTTGACAGCAGATAAACACAGGCCTTAGCCAAATACAGCCGAGAATCACTGTGGCTACATCAACCTCTGCCGACAGGCTATCTCTTTCGTCGAGCCATATTGTTACCGCCTGATGTGATACCGCCATCAAAGAACTTTCTTGTTGACAGCTATCTTCTCACCAGAATACAACAACACCATCCTCATTGTTGTCTGGTTCTGGTTTGCCATGACAAAGGGAAGGCAAGCATCTATTCTCTCACTAGGAAGAATACTTGATACCACGTGCAAACGATGAGTTCTCGACGAAAATTGCAAGGGACAAAGAGAATGCATTAGATGCAAATGAAATTTACGCTACACTTAAAAGAAAGAAAAAAAATTGAAGAAAGAAAAGGAACCAAGAATTGATGTGGAAATCAAAAGCATGAATCCAGTGAAAAGCTTCCAGCAAATTATGAAAATTATTTGTGTGATTGAAATCTCTCAATTTTAAGAAATTTCTTTACTACAAATAAAATTAATTGATAAAGCAAAGATTTGCTAATCGTTTTGATGAGGAAGAAGCAAATCTATTCCATATTTCTTCTCCCGTAATCTTGAAATTAAGCAAAGAAGAGCTGATTTGGGCTTGAAAGAATAAGTTGGGCCAAAAGAAAAAGAAGGGCCAAGAAAAAAACCCACGTTACAAATATCGAAAAAAAAAAGAAAAAGAAAAAAAGAATTTTTGCGATTCCTTCACATCAAGACATTGTATCCGTGAACAAATCGCAAGAGGGCATTTGTAAGTAAAATTAAAATTTACGGTCCAATCAAATGACGACACTTGGAATTTCTTGATTAAATATCAATTTTAATTTATTTGGAAATTTAAATAAATTAATTCCTAAAATAAATTAATAAAATAATTGATAGTTAATTTGAGCCCAACAAATTAAATGAGCTTAAATTAAATGAGGCCCGGTCCAAGTGAAACAAACTCAAGTCAAATGAGGCCTAACTTAAGTCAAACCAGCCCATACAAATTAAATCAGGCCCAAGTAAAATAGACCTGATTACAACCCAAACAAGTGGAGGCCCAAACCCGCAGAATATGCCCCAAATAGAGTTGACCAATCAGAATGCAAGGCATTAATAAGGGAGTCTTCACCTCTCACCTATATAAAGGGGTCTCCTCCCTTCATTTGACACACACATTCAAAGACCTGAAGACACAAACGCTCTGAAGAGATTGAAACATGAGCAACGCTCCTCAAGATCTTCAAGCATCTTCAAGTCAAGAACGGCAAACGATTTGGGATTAAGGTGCGGAGCCCCAAATCAAGCGTTCTTCATAAACTAAGTTCTTCGATGTTCTTCGCACCATGAACATCATACGACCCGAGATTAAGGTGCTAAGCCCCCAGATCGAGTGTTCTTCGGATAAAGTAAGTTTAATCCAAACAAAGGCTCGACGCTTCTGGATTAACGTTATAAGGTCCCAAATCCGAGTTCAAACAAGCTTCAACTGAAGATCCGATTCAACACACACAGTCAACGCGATCAGTGTGGTCAACACAACCAGACAAAGTCAAGGTCCAAAATGGTTCGAGAGAAGAATTAGAGGATAGATAGAGATTGTTCCTTAAAACTCTCAAGTTTAATCCATCTGGATTATTATTGTAATTCACTTGTCAAGCCCAAAAACCCCTCACATCGCGAACCGTACGGGGTCGAGGCCAATCTCTGATGGCTTGAATCTTTGTCGGGTCCATCTCAACTCCCACTGCCGAAATGAGATGACCCAGGTATTCCACCTTCAAACAACCAAACAAACACTTCTTCAAGTTGGCTTTGAACTGATGATCTCGTAAGATTTGATGCACCATTGTCAGATGATCTGCATGTTGTTGAGAGGAACGACTGTAAATTAAGATATCTTCAAAAAATAGCAAAACAAATTTCTTTAGTGTGGTCGTAATAAATCGTTCATAGCTGACTGGAAGGTTGTCGGCGCATTAGTTATGCCCACTGTGCGTGCGGAAGGCCATCTTGTGGACGTCCCCTTCTGCCATTCGGATCTAGTGATAACCGCTACGCAGATCAATTTTAGAAAACATCATCGGCCTGGACAGTTCATCCAACATCTCGTGTATAATAGGAATATGGTACTTATTCAACACCGTTACCTTATTCAACTCCCTGTAATCCACACAAAACCACCAACTGCCATTCTTCTTCTTTACTAGCAACACTGGGCTAGAAAACGGGTTAGAACTAGGGTGAATTATCTATGCTAGTAGCATATCTGAGACCAACTGCTCAATCTCGTCCTTCTGGGTATGTCAACAGCGGTATGGCCGGACAGACACTGGGCCAGTCCCTAGAGTCAATTCGATCCGATGCTCCATCTCCCGTGGTGGTGGCAGTCCTTCTGGCTCAACGAATACCTCCTCAAATTACCTCATAATGGTCGGCACCTCCTCGTACGCCGGTTCTGCCAACACCGGCGGTCCACCCTCCATCACCAAGACCCGCAGCTCTGCATCCTGAATCTGAATCAACTCTCGAATTTTGATTGGACAGTGGCACAAAGTTGGGTCTCTCTTCAATGTTACTTGCTTTCCCTTATAGTAAAACGACATGGTCATTTTTGCACAGTTAGTTATGACATCTCCCAGAGTTGCCAGCCAAGCAACACCCAAAATCATGTCCACTTCACCCAGCAGAAATAAATGGTAATCCGCTGTCAAAGTGACGCCCGCTACCGCGATCTCCACATTGCGGCAATACCCCTCAGACTCCTGACACAGTCTGTCTCCCAACTGTACGCCAAATCGACTGGACCTGTTAAGAGTCAGATTAAGTTTAGGCAATAAAGAGTTGGAGATGAAGTTGTGGCTGGCCCCACTATCCACAAGAACAGTAACATTGTGCCGCTGTAAAACTCCTCCCAACCGCATAGTGCGCGGCCCAGTGATCCCTGCCATAGAATATATCGGAAGCACTGCCTCCTTTTTATCTCGATCCTCCGGAATCGCCGCCTCTTCTTCCTCCTTACCGAAGCATGACAATTTATTAAATTCAAAGCGATGCAGATCCAATACCTCATCATCTTCTGCTGTCAAGACATTAAGTTGCCGCATGGGACCTTGATGCCTCGGCATGTACGTCTTCTTACAGCGAAAGTATAATCCCTTAGCGCGGAGATCAGATATCTCCTGAGGTATCATTCGAGCGAAACACGGAGGAGCTGCAGATTAGCTCATAGAGATTGACCAACCACCTTGACACAGATTGACGTGCCTCGGTATAGATGACCTTGAGTAACCCGTCAATGGCCCAGTGGTTCTCGTTGCTGGGCTGAAGTCAGTTCCCGCCTAGCTGCGGTTGTACGATGATGGTCGACCAAACGAGCTGCCACCTAGCGAGCTGCCAATGGATTCCAGATAACGACCCCCACTCGTAACTGCAAGGTTCACCTCAATATCCCTCGCCAGTTCCATCGCCTTCTCCAAATTTGCTGGGCGAAGGAGGCGTAGAGAACTCCTAACATCATCGGCCAGACCTTACATAAAGTATCCTAGGTAATATTCATCACTGAGACCCAGAACCTGACTTGCCAATTGCACAAACACTGTAACGTACTCGTCAATCGATTCTATTTATTTGACAGCAGCCAATCGTTCAAAGGGGCATCACTTGAAGCGCAAATCAAATCGGCTTGTAAGGGCTTGCTAGAATTCTTCCCAGGTCATGTCAGGTTTCTTGAATCAATTCCATGAAACCCAATACAAAGCCGAATCCTCCATCGCCACCATAGCCGCTAGTACCTTCATCTCTTTGGGTTTTTGGTGCAATTCAAACTGTTGATTGGCCCTAGCCAACCACCCAATTGGATCCATGCCATCGAAGGAAGGTAGCATCGGTGGAATGGGAGGCTTGCTGCCTTCAATTGATTGGATCGACCCTGACGCGAAGAGTGCAAAATCAGCCTCCTCCAATGACTTCTATCACGTCCCAACTTTCGGTGCCATACGCGAAGCTAATGCTATCACCATCAAGGCCGCCAGTGTCCTGGAAATCTCTTTCAACTGCTGCACCATCCCTGTCTGCTCCTCGTTTATCAAATTAAGGTGTTCTTTGATTTCAACATGTCTCTTCTCCAAATCCTCAATCCGTTGTTTGCTGCGTGTGTTCGTCATCTTGGGTGAGTGATCCAATAAGTCGGACCAATTGTTAGTACTTAGAAAATCAAATGCAAATGCATTTACCAAATAGCCAAAAAGGCTTCCTTCAATTTCTTCAATGATGTTTTTTGATAATCAATCACAACGACAACCATAACTTTAAATAACAAATAACAAAACCCTAGGCTCATGCAAATAAGGCCCACGACTCCCAATAACAAAGCAACTAGAATAATAAAAATAACAACGATAATAATAATATTATAAGGTTGGACGCCGACAGACTAGATGCCTTACGCTTTTCCGACACGACGATGCCGACGATAGATAAGCAATGGCCTAGGCTCAAACTTCGCATGCTGCTCCATATCAGTACTCGAATGAATAACTAATAGTGGTCCAGCCTCATTGCTTACACGAATGGTACAAATGTTTACAATTCATTCAGCATAATATTTTTCCCTTAAATGTTGAATTTATGTAATTGCTGAATATCGGCTTCACTTGGTACAAATATTTTCAACTCATTCACCGTGACCTTTCTCTCCAAAAGGGTTAAATCTTAACTTCCGTCCACTACTTTACCGCACATTTGTAGGCTCTATTAAGCGATCTGCCCATTTCTGTTGGTATGATGATGTGGCCAACCGTCGACCTTAGTCATTTACTTTGGTTATCCCTACTTTGTCATGTTTGTCTTTCATACCACTATTTACAAAAACCTCATATCTACCATATTCAGTATAAAAATTAATTATGTTATAGCAAGGACAAGAACTATTATAAATATCCATTATGTTGAATAGTATGGCAAAAATTTATTACCCATACATCTAATTAAATATTATCCATTTGGTTTAGGTTTGGTCCATACATTTCCCACTTGTTATTACTGGATAGGGTGATGATGACAAACCCTTCATCTGCACTATGCATCTCTTACGGCCAAAGTATGTTAGATTCCATTTTCTTATTGTTTCAATTTTTTTCATTTATGTGATTTCAAGCTTCATGCATAAATGTTCCAATTGAGGTTTGATGGATCATATATTAGTTATAATTTGTGTCATCCAAACTATTTCTTTTTACCTCTTATGAAATTATAAATATTTTTCTACGACAACTCCTTCATTTTAAAGTACTTTAGAAATGAGTGTTTTGGCGTTATGGAGTTTTGAATTTCAAGCATCAGTTGTTTGATTAATGTCTATCTACACTACTCCCTTGATATTATTAGATATATGATCATTGAAGATCCCCTTCTTCTCTCTCTACATTTTTCTATCCTCCTCTCTAAATCTCCTTCCTTTACACATTTTCCGGCGAGGGGGCAGGATCTGGGCATTGCTGGACCTGCCCCCCTCGCACTCGAACCCCTTTTTCTCTCATTTTCCTGTGTCCCATACTCCCGTCATCGGATTTTAACTAGAAAATGGCTGTTCACAGTGCATACATGGCATCTTCTATCTTTATTTCTGTTTCCTCTCGGAGTAGCCTGCAAGATGGTCGCCGGATAGCAGCTTCGGCTGCCTCTTCTCCATGACATGCAAGCCTCATCGCTCTTTTGCCATTATATCTTGGCATATCAACCATTCTTTCCGATCGCCGAAAATTAACGACTCCCATCTTTCAGCGGCAGTTTCTCTATAGCTCGTTGGATTTCCTAACTGGCAAACTTTTATTGTCTGCCATGAGCAGGCTGTAAGATAATTATAGCCTAGTGCCATTAATAATAAATATATATAAGATATTTATTATGATCAAATATCTTAAATAATGATATGGTTTAAATAAATAATATATATGAGATAAATAAGGTCATATATATTTATGGATAACAATCACATTGATAGAATGTGATTTGATAAAGATTTAATATCCCGATCTAGTTCTCTCTCCACCTATTAAAGAGACACAGTTTTATTAATTCTCTATCACATTAAGTCTTACGTACTGTGCCATAAAGAAAGGGGTGAGGAGAGAGAAACTAGTTCCCAGCGTAATTGACAGGAACGTATCGTTGGAGGACCGCCATTAGTGGCGTCTCAAGGTAAGTCTTCTAATCGTGTTTATGTGGTGTGAAAATCATGAAGATCTAAGATCCATGTCAATTAATAAATTAATTGTTTATGAAATTATGCTTACATGTGGTATCAGAGCATGGTTTTGGATCTCATGATTTTTCATCTATTAATGTTTTATGATTAAAGTCAATTATGATAAGTTATTCGTCAATAGTATTAAAATGATTAGACTGTTTAATTTCGTGCTATATCATAAGTGATGAACGTAGTGGAAAAACATGATTACGAATTGAACGGATTGATTTAATTATTAATTCAGCATAATGAAATAATCCATCAATCATATTTTATGCTTTATGTTAATAAATAGCATAAATACTTGTTCTACATGATGATTATAACTGCATTATGAATAATAAGTATATCAATATTTTTATAATTTAAATTCATGAGTATCGATCACGGAATTATAATATAATATATTAGATTCACTTACATAAATTTGAGTGCATGCAGTTATTTGATTGGCAAAATATGAATCTTATGTCATTAATGATTAAGTTTTATGGAAATAACTTAAATTAAATTTCATAATTATGTGCCTTTTAAATTCACACATTATTATCTATCATGTGAATATTATGTATGATAATATGCAATTATAAGAAATTGATTAATTTTCTCTTAAATTTATCATGTTATTTACGTGTCATGATAATAATTGACATGAATAATAAATTGATCTATTTATGTACGATAACTTATATGAGATTCTCACATCTCTTAATTATGATATCACCTTAATAAGGGATCTAAAGAATCTTTATAATTGACCTATGATAATGTCAGTAATTAAAGTTATTTAATTAAAGTTATTTTGGGATATATACTAATTAATTGATATTAGAATATCTCATGACTATTTATGATATAGGTATTATTAAGATGCCAAATATATACATGATATCTTTATTGTGATATTTATGGAATGTTATGTATATTTATAATGACAGCATTAAGATTTTAATGAATGATATTGAATGTGATTTATTAATCTTTATGAAAAGATTTGATTATTACTCAACTATTGAGTATAATCTATAATGAGAACATAATCTTTGATAAGATTATAATGAATAATTTAATGAACGATTTATATTTATTTAATGTTGGTCTGTTAATTCCCAAAGTGGTCTGACCTGAAGGATTATAAAAAAAAATCGTATAATTAAATTTTAATTTCCCATATTTATGTGATACTTGAATAAAGAGAATTTATTATATGGGTTATTAAAAATTTCATAATTATAAGACTTTAAATTCACCCAAAGGTGATTGCTAGTCTTTATAATTCGTGAATATGAGTGTAATAAATTGATAATTAATATATTATGACAAACTATTTTGTATGTCCAAAGATGACAAAATAGTTTTAATGAAAATATTTAATTATCAAATTATGTTAAATTTCAAGTATCATTATGATCATAATTGTATATTGTTGTATCGCCCAAAGGAGAACTTCAATATGCATTTATTGCTTTCGATCCTGAATCTATTATTAAATTACTCAAGGTATTTATAGGAATAAATTATATTATTCTTATTCTTAAATTACCGATATTATTTAGTCTCTATTCGCATGCTGCATCTGTTCCATTACAAAATGGATTAAAGTAATTTAACTAGTGCGAATAAATCTAATTTCACCAAAGTGTTTTGGATTTTATTTGTCACTTCAAGATAAATTATTTATTTGCTTCTACTAGCAATAAAAGCTAAGTAATCTGACTGTAATGCTTGGGTTAGATCAAACAGATTGAGCCTTATTTTTATGCGAATAAATGTGACTAAGAAATTAAGTCTATCATACTTAAATTACTAATAAATCTCTTGATGAGATACTAATGGCCACTTTAACCACCATAAAGTTTGATGGTTCTCATGGCATACATGAACTTATCATTAAAGATAACAAATATTGCAGCAAGACTTAAGCATTCCATAATGAATGTGATTACAAACTTGTGTAGTTTACATTCTCAAAGTATGATCTATTCCAAATGAATCATTACACCATGAAAGACAAATGGAATGTGAATTAAATTCACATAATTTAATGATGGTTCAAAAGGAAAGAATGTTTAAGAAACAATTTAAAATTTAAACATTATGTTCGTTTAAAAGTAATGAAGTTTGAACTAAACGTGGCTTTAATGTTTGGGGAAACTTTCCAAACGAATTATTCCAAAAAGATTAATTAAGAATAAAGCCTTTCATGAGATAGGCTTTTACTGATCTTGATATTTGTGTGAATTGCATTAAAGAAAAGCAAATAAAACATACAAAGAATAGAGTCACGATAACTGCACAACTTCTTATAATAGTTTACACCGCTAAATGTGAATCTTATGATAATACCCTTCTTAAAGGAATAATAATATTTCATCCTTTTTAATTTTAAATTTAAATTTTCACATTATGGTTATATTTATCTTAGCAAGAAAATTCTCACTCCACAAATGCTTGATAAACATTTATTAATGATGTTGAGAAAATTAGATAGAAAAGTGAAAATTACAAAGATTGGAAGATGTGATGAATTTTATGGAAAGTGTGATGGATTATCATGCCCAATCACTTAATTACAGGGAAAACTGACATTTATACTAAATGTTGCACACCATAATAAATTGGTGTAGCAGAATGACATAATCGTACTTTATTGAATATGGTTATAAACATGTTAAATGATTAATTTATACCCATATTTTGTGGATTTATACATTTAAAGCTGCCACTTACGTGATGGTCGAGTTTTTAGTAAAACAGTTTTCAAAACACCTTATGAACTTGTAGAAAAACTCGATCTTAGGCAGTTGAATGTTTTAAATTGCCCGGAAGGGATTATGATTTACATCCATATGAAAAGAATTTGGATATAAGAAACTAAAGTGATTTCTTTATAAATTATCCTTGAAGTCTAAAAGGTATGAATTTTATGGTCTTAACAATAGTACAAGAATTTTAAAATTAGAATGTCAAATTCATTAAGAATTGTAAAATCAGTGGGAGTATGAAACCATGAAATGTGGTTATTGAAGAAGTTGGGTGGAGAATTTGAAAATACATTCATCTAAACTTCTTCTAAAGTTGTTATATAGTTGTTAAATAGTCAAACAACTTTCAAGTACAACATTAAGTTATTCTACTCTCTTAAAGGATCCGATTTTACTAAATCAATTATCAATGAGCTTTCATTTGATATATCACATCAAATAGCATTAAGAATGTTTGAAGGACAATATATGCGCTATTTCTAACAATTGCATATGTGGTATAATAAAATGAGCTAAATTTGACATTATAATAAAAGCTAAAATTTCAGTTTTGGAATAAGTCATGGAAGTACTAATTCTATTAAATGAGTAAATTCAATGAAAGGCGAGTTGAAATCAATGGCTCATAATGAAATTTAATATCTTGTTAGAATTGCCAAAGAGTTATAAAAGAATTTGAAACGGATGTATCTTTATGATGGCTATTTCCAAAGATATAAAATTAGAGTTGTTGCTAAAGATTTAACTCAAAAAGATGACATAATTATAAGGAGATATAACAAATTATTCTTTACAAGACTCTATTAGAATTATCATGGCTTTGGTAACTCATTATGACTTAGAGTTGCACCAAATGAATGTTATGCCTACTTTTCTAAAAGGTGATTTGGTAGATGATCAAGTTATATGGATCAACTCAAGAGTTTTTTCATTAAAGGAAAATATCACATGGCGTGTAAACTTAAAGAATTAACATACAAACTTAAGCATGCTTTCCTATAAAGATATCTTTTGGATTTAAGAAAAACATCATAAACGGTGTACATATATATCTGAAAGTTAGTGGGAGCACATTAATTCTATACTTGATGATAAACTTGCTTGCAACTGATGATCTTGGTTTATTATGTGAAATCAATAAATTTCTCTCAAAGAACTTTAGAATAAAACATATGATGAGACAATTAAAGATGTCTCTGTAAGTATATGTTAATAAAGTTCAATAGAGGTTATGGATGGAAAAGTGTTTGTAGAGAATGTTCCAATCCGGAAGGGAGATAAGTTTAACCTTATGTAATTTCCAATAATGAATTGGAACGTACTACAATATTCCTTATATGTATATTATTTGTAGCTTAAGATATACAAGATTGTATAAATACCAAATATCAGTCTTACTGTTAAAATGCTTGGTCATTATTGAAGTGATTCTTAAATGAATGACCAGAATGTTGCATAAGGAAATATTATAAGGTATTCTAATGAACTAAAGCACTCGTGCTTACTTATCGAAAATTTAATTACTTAGATGTAATTAAATATAGATTCAGATTAAGATGATTATATGATGCAAAAAGGTTCACTTTGACTTTTACGTTTCTTAGTCGGGGATATTGTGTCATGCAAAATTGTGAAGAAGTTTCTAAAAACTACATTCACTATTAAAGTTAACTTGTAGCATGATTTGAAGCTACAATTTAAGGACATTAAATGTGGAGTTTAATTTCAGGACTTGAAATAAGTTGACAATAATGTCAAGTCGCTGAAAACTTATTATGATTATTTCGCTGCATTGTTCTTCTTTAAAACGATGGATATTCCAAAGTTGCTAAAACATATGGAATGAAAGTATTTATCGTTAAGAAGAACTTTAGAAACAAAGATGTCAATTGAGCATATTGGAATCAATCTTATGATTTCGGATCCGTTACACAAATGATCTTCTCTAAAACATTCATTGAACGTTACATGAATATGAGATCATTGAAATGCTCTAACAAGCTTATGATGAACAATTGACATTAAGAGCTCATTATGTTTTGTTTCTAATTGATATATCTTGTTTTGTCATTTTAGTATACATGAATGTTGACATTAATTAAACAAGATTTTATCTCGAATTGAGATACTTATGTGGACCATTATTGATCCTTACGAGTTATGTTAAGTAGAACCGCTATGACTTGTGTTAGTCTATACTCAATATTGACTTTATGAGTTGACCAGTTAATTTATCTTATGTCGCGCATATTATGTAAATTATTTAAACCCTTACGTTTAAAGTTTAATTCTGTCACTCGGCCAAGTGGGAGAATGTAAGATAATTATGGCCTAGTGCCATTAATAATAAATATATATAAGATATTTATTATGATCAAATATCTTAAATAATGATATGGTTTAAATAAATAATATATATGAGATAAATAAGGTCATATATATTTATGGATAACAATCACATTGATAGAATGTGATTTGATAAAGATTTAATATCCCGATCTGGTCCTCTCTCCACCGATTAAAGAGACACAGTTTTATTAATTCTCTATCACATTAAGTCTTACGTACTGTGCCATAAAGAAAGGGGTGAGGAGAGAGAAACTAGTTCCCGGCGTAATTGACAGGAACGTATCGTTGGAGGACCGCCATTAGTGGCGTCTCAAGGTAAGTCTTCTAATCGTGTTTATGTGGTGTGAAAATCATGAAGATCTAAGATCCATGTCAATTAATAAATTAATTGTTTATGAAATTATGCTTACACAGGCTTCTTGCAGCTTTGCTTATCTCTGCTTGCCGGTAGCTACAATGCTAGAATCCTTGGTACGCAATGCTCCACGTACAGATCCCTCACATTTCTACGGCGACTATTCTACAGCTTAAGAGGGGATTTTTGGATGGTGAACGGCAAGGATTTGATTCTTGTTTGGGCTCATTTCTTACAGTTCTTCTATATTGGCTGCCACCATCGGTACGCTCCGATTTCTTCTTACAACGGGAGCTTTTCCAGCTGGGTATAGTTTTGAATTTGGCCTAGACACATACGGTTATTCTGCAAAAAGCTTCCATTGGGGGAGCAGGGTTTGCTGATCAATTGCCCTAGATCATCCCCTACGGTTTGCACCTCGCCCCAGCTCATGTTTGGTTTTTGTTAACTCTCTTACTTCTCCCTTGGCCCCCGTTTGGTTCTTCCATCTAGCGTCTCGGTTTCTCTGGTTTTTTCTCCTTGCATCTTTGTTGCTTCGACGCTTCTCTATTTTCTGAGCTCTCTTTTTTCCTTTATTTTTCTTTCTCCGGCACATTGGTTGTGCTGTTTTCTAGATTTTCTGGCGTCTTCCTGGCATTCTTTCTTTGCCAGCTTACCCTTCGGGTCCACTTGCAGCCTGGTGCAGCTTATCAGTTGGTGGACCCACTTTTTTATCTTGTTGTATGGCTTTTTTGTACAATGCATTTAATGCTAGGACATGCTTCTCTCCTATTCTTGCCTATTAGCCCACACTCTTCTCCCTTCCATCCTTTTTCGGTACTGCTTTTGTGGCATTATTGCTACCATTTCGTACACATATAGCTGTCATAACATCCAGCTTTTTGGTTTGCTTCCCAGGAAAAAATACCAAAATTTTGGTGTACCGTACTTATTATATAAAAAAAATACCGATTTTATCGAAATTTTAGGTATTCCGAAATTTTTGATAAGATATGATACTGTATTGAAAATTTTGATACGATAAAGGTATATAAATTATCAATACCGCGATATTTCAGTATGAAATATTCAATTTTTTGGTAATATGATACAATATACCATACTACATGATATATGCAATTATAATTACTCCCTTCATCCCATCCTTATAGTTACGCTTCCTTTGTAATTTACAAAGGAAGCGTAACTATTAGGACGAGACGAAGGGAGTATTATTTATATATTATAATTTTTAATTAAATTATATATATATACTATTTAATTAAAAGATTAAATCTAAAATCCTACTGTAAATTTTATAATTATAAATGGGTGAAAAAATTGATTGGCTTTCATGATAGCGTGAACTTTTTTTTTAATTATGTAGTTCTATCCCTTATGAAAATTTAAACGTATTGATTTTAATATAAGCTCCATATAGTTTTTGAGTAGATCTCTTGGGTACTATATATTTATTTAATGACAAACTCTTGTGTAAATTGGGTTCACATACATTTACTTATATAAATCTTGTTACTCTTTAGTACATAAAAAATTAATCTTTAGCATATAAATTGTTACTCTTCTAAATTAAAAAATTAATCTTCAAATTCTCGTAAATTCTGATTTATCGATTACTTTTTAGTACATGAAAAATTACTCTTTAGAGACATGAATTATTACTCTTCAAAGAGTAATTTTTTATATACTAAAGAGTAATTTTAGAAAATATGGTTTACATGCAAATCAGATTTACATGAGACTAGCTTATATTTAATTTGGTCGTTTGTGAATTGTCATATATATTTCTTATTATGAATTTGTTATCTATTCAAATTTATTTTATAACTATCTTTCACTTTTTTAGTACAATTTTTAATTAGATTTATTGAACTTTACGTGCATAACGACAAACAAACTATCTAATAGGACGATATATATCGATATTTAAGGTATGATACGGTATATCGAAATATTGGTAAGCAGAAGGTATATTTTTTCCTATACCGAAAATTTAGGTAAGATAACGGTATGATTTTTATATACTGAAATTTTCGGTATGGTATTTGGTATGACCATAAATCTTCGGCATGCCATACCGCCCACCCCTACTTCCCACAGCCTGCCACATTTAGTGAATCACATCAATTTTCATGGCAATTTCATAAAGACACTCGTCTAATGGATAATCAAGTGGGTTGGGATATTTGAATCCGGCACGTTCAGTTCTGCACTAATGTGGAGGTTCGATCAAATAGTCCCGTTGCTGCCTAGAAGGCATTTAAAATGGTGACCGTTTCTTACCCTCTACACTTTAGCCTTGGGAACCCATTACTACATCCAACAAGTTGGAGAAAATTTCCTATGTTACTTCCTTCATTCTTCAATAGAGACTAAATCTAACTCGAAATTTTGCTTAATTACTTGTTAGTCTCTTTTGGATTTATTTTGTAATTAATGTATTGACCATACAGTTTGTATTAATCATAGTATTTTTAGACAAGTATGGCTTATTTTTAGCATTAACAAGGCCGACTGTTTGGTCCTCTTTCTCGTTCGCCACCTATTTGGCACTTTGCGTGATCATCTCTTTGATCTTCCTTGCCTTTTTCCTTTTTTCTATAAGATTTTCTTTTTTCTTTTTTTAATATTATTGCCTAGTTTGATATGATCATTGAAAAACTCTTTGGTTGTTTTCTGAAGTTTTTAAATATTTCAATATAGATTGAGTTAGTTACATGACATCATATATATATATAATATATATAATTACACAGATGAGCTGTCAATGTTTTCTACTACACTCGCACCTTCAGTCACAAGATTTCTCTAAAGCAAAAAATGTATAGGCAAGGAGATAATGTCTGGACTTAACTCATTCACGTTGAGAATTTATGTATCGTACATTCGTCTGTCAATGAGGCTCTACAATAAAACGAGTGTTTGCCTCAAATAAAGACCATATTTCATGGTCTTGTAAGTGTCCTCAAAAGTAACACATGGTAATAAATAAAACTTACAACATAAATTAAGGCTTTATATTAAATAATAATATGTTGATTTATGGATGACAAGCCTATTGACCGAGACTTTGTTGATGACATTATTTTTGTTGAAGACAAGGGGATAGTCACAACAATGAGGTTGTGTTATCAAGTACTGAAGGTGGCGGTTGACTCGACCAAATAATTTTCAAGTCATATCACGCTCGAGTATGCTATATATTGCTCGGCATGAAATTCTTCATATGTAATCAATTTTCCCTTTTGAAAGTTCAAGAATGTAATCAATTTTCCCTTTTGAAAGTTCAAGAATAATCCCCTACTTTTTCTATACAATAATATACAGATTGTTATATAAACATTATACCATACTCTTGGAATATGATACTGTGTTGGGTGCGTTAGTTGTTGCCAAGGCCCTTGATATACTTGACAAGTATGCTTGTTGTGTATTGCTCTTTTTTTTCCTGCAAACTTTACGAACAGTCCACACCGTCTCAATTCAATAACAAAATTTTTCAGTAGGTATGGCTTTAGACCCAAGAGATAGATCTCTGGAGGAGATAATGTTTACTTTATAACAGACAATAAGATTCAGACTTAGATGCTTTGGAAGACAGTCCTTCTTGCCATTTCGTTCACTATATTTCACAAATGACACTGTTATACAAATATTATAATTCTATTTGAACTTCACACTTATTGTTAGTTGGAAGTGAAGACCTGTCTAAAATTCAAAACAAAACAGTGAATAGTAAGAATGTATCATTTTTCAATGTCACTAAATTTGCTAGATATGCATACAATGTGAACTAAGTGTACAAAAAAATCAAATTGAACGGGCTAGCACCTCACGAGGTGAGGTACAACTCTTCTAGTATATATATAAAGCCAAGTTAATTTTTCTTTCATAATTAGTTTAAGGGTAAAGATCAAAATTAGTCCTATAAGTATGACAATTTTCAACTTCAGACCTTTTTTTATTGCATTTCTCACTTTTGGTCCTCCGTAGTCCGATGTTAGTCCTTTTAGTCCAAGTTTAGTTCTTTTTCGTCGGAAAATTATACGTGAGTTGTACGTACTCAAAGTTGGTCTTGTAAGTATGGACTGTTCCAACTTCAATCTTTTTTATTGCAATTTTCACTTTTGGTCCTCCATTGTACGATTTTAGTCATTTTTGTCCAATTTAGTCCTTTTTTTTAGAAATTTAAAAAACTCATCAGAATTATGCGTGGGTTGCATACGCTAAAAAATTTGGGAATTTTAACTCAGAGGTGAAGGATCGGTTCGACAGCACCGCCATCTTGATCCAAAATGATTCGCAAACATTGAAACTAATGACGGATTGGTGGAGACACCGTTGGCAATGGCGCTGAAAACAAGCTTCCCTCTGGAAATGCTTGCGTTGATTGCTTCTTTAAGAGTTAAAATTTGAGGTTTTGTAATCGGAGTTGGTTTGATTACTTGATGATCTCTTCAACGCTTTTCAAGGATTTATTTAATTTGACAAGGCTTTTAGTTCCACTAAGTGAGCCCTTGAGATCACGATCAGATCAAGTGCAAAATCAATCCGATTATCGTTATTTAGAATGGGATGCTTGTAATATGAGAAGAACAATGATAGATTCGATGAAGCGATATAGGGCCACTGTAAACGTTTTATCCATAAGATAGAAAGATCATGCGATCCAACAATCCTAGAATTCGATAGCTAAGCTGATGAATCGACATGATCACGATGCTTCTGTTGGCATTCGATCATTTGGTTAACGTAACCCGTTAGGATACCATGCGTTTCTATCATAGCGGAAGCAATAAATCATAGAAATGATTACCGTTCACCAGGGTATGTAGAAGATGAAGGATTCTCGCTGGCAGACTGTGCATTCCCACGAGAATGGCCATAACTTCCTCGTCTGATGTTGGAATTGAATGATCTTTATGCTTACATGATCCTCTCTTCAACGGCTTTCCGTCAGTATATTGATCATCAAATTTTAAGCACTATACGATTTTATATAAATTTTGCAAGGTGGCGGACAGCAGCAGCAAACTACCTTCTGATCTTCTGCCGTATGTCCCAAGTCCGATCTCGACGTCGTGTGGGCAACGATCTACGAGACCTCCTCAATCTGCTCTCAACCCTCATCACACGTGAATAATAAATTAGATTAGGGTTCCAGATAAGTTGAGGTGACTTATATACATGGGCTACAGCAGAGACCAGGAGGAGAAATTGGGTTGGGCCTCCATTGGGCTTAAGTAACCAAGCTTAGCCCAAAACTTATACTTAAGTATAATAATAATATATTCCACTAAAATATTATTACTGCACTGCCTTTCCAATCCCAAAATTACATTTTGGGCTCCTTCTTATTATGAGTCCGTTAGTCTCCCCATGTTTAAGATATACAATGTCCATTAATTAATTTAAGTTACTGACAACTCAATTAATTAATATCTCATCCAAGAGTAGTACCACTCAATCTCATTATCATGTCGGAATAAATTCCACCTGCAGGGTTTACATGATAATCCTTATGAGCTCCTCAAGGGGACATCATCAACCTATGACGGACACGGATTCCTTCTACAATCAACAGCACACCATAGACAACACTACTTCCCAACTCATCGAGTTTGTTGATTTAATTACATGTAAACCTCAACCATTGATGAATCAAAGAAATACATACTGCCCTACGTGTCGAGGTTATTGTATAGGGATTAAGAGCATGAACTTCCATAATAACTGAGATCAAGTTCTCTTATAAGTCAGTATAAGTTGAACGATCTCAAGCGGTCCTGCTCAATACACATAAGTGCACTAATGTTATTCTATAGCCAAGACAAGCTAATACCAAACCACACTACAACCATCCCGATAGAGAGTCCCCGTCTATCTCGGTTGTGAGCATCTGTTTATACTTTATAAGGAAACCGATAATATGATCTTCCGCGTGTTGTCGCACAACATATTATCTACAGTATAAAGTAAGTGGATTATTGCATCGAACATATAAATAAATTATAAGATGCAATCATTTGATCATATGATTCTCATTTCAAATTAATTGTTATAATATTGTTCATACAAAAAGCTAGACTTTTAGTATATAATCCAACAATCTCCCACTTATAATAAAAGACTATGCTGTCATGTCTTCCACCATACATCTGATTCCCACTCCCACTACACGACCATTAAAAGCTCTCGCCTTAATGTCCTGGTAAATGGATTTACTAGGTTATCATCCGATGCAATGTAGGCAACAACTACCTTCCCTTCATCATATGGTTTCTCGTAACAGGTGGTACTCGCGCTCCATGTGTTTAATTGCCTTATGGACTGTGATTCCTTCAAGTTTGCAACTGCACCAATATCATCAATATAAATTGTGATAACCTTGGGCAAACTTAGAATCACATCAAAGTCCATCATGAAGTTTCTAGAGTCATACAGATACTTTGGCTGCCTCATAGGCTGCAATTTATCATCTTTCCATGATGGAATCCAGAGTCTGAAATATATTTCTGTATAACACTCCTCCACACTATGACTCAACTTCTTAAAATTAAACACATAACCTTGAGGTGGATTTCCTGCCGTCCAATCTGACTAAAAAATCCAAATCTAAGTAATCCACAAGAAGCAGTGAATCTGCCCTGTAAGCCTACATATAATTTCCAGTACTTCTCAGACACTTCATATATGTCTTACCACAGTTCATCATTCTTGTTCTGGGTTACGTTGATACCCATTGTTCATGCCATCGGCAAAATAGATATCTAATCTCGTGCATAACATTCCTTTGATTAAGCTTCCTCATTTGCCAAAGTATAAGGAACCGCTTTCATCTTCTTTATCTACTTTGTGTCACAAGACACATTTCTTTAGATAAAGTCACATGCTAAAATAAGTAAGGATCGTATCATCTCATGAAGTTTGAGATAAGCATAACATTTTTTCTTGTAATCTGTATTACCGTGATCAAAAAGATATTTTTGCTCCTCTTAAGTCCTTCATATCATACCGCTTTATCAACCATACCCATACGCCCGACAATACTCTTTCATTGTCTCCAATGAGCAAGATACTATCTACGTATAGTACAAGAAATACCACCATGTTTCCATCACTCTTTTCAATACACAAGACCTATCCGATCATTGATTAGATCCATGTCACTGGATTACCTCATCAAAACGGATGTTTCATGATCTTGAAGCTTGCTTTAATACATGAATGGACACTTTTAAGCTTACTATCACAATGCTCTTAGTTTTTTGCAATGAATCACTCTGGTTGCTTCACATAGATGTTTCCCTTAAGACTTCCAATCAGGAAAGCTGTCTCGACATCTATTTGCTATCCTTCATATTTCATATGAGTAGCAATAAATAAAAGAGTTCGGATCAACTTAGGCATAGCTAGCGGCGAACAGGTTTTCTCATAATCGAACCCTTTCTTTCTGAGTATACCTTTTCGCAACAAGCTTGCTTCCAAGGTTTTCACCTTATTCTATGATCCTCTTTTATTCTTGCATGTCCGCTTCCAATGGCTTTTACGCCATTTTGTGGTTCAACAAGCATCCAGACCTAATTTAAAATCCATCGATTCTATTTTAATATTCATTTCACTTTGCTAGGATTTTGCATTTCTAACATGTAGTGCGTCATCGTATCTGTGGGTCCATTTCATGTTTGCTAGGGACCAAGTCTCACGACTCTCTCAAAACATGTATCAAACAGGTTGTCAAACATCCCTTCCACTACGACAAGGCATTACATGCAATTGTGTATCAGACATGACATGCATTGCAGTTTATCTTGTGGTATATCCTCTTGCACAATTGGTACTAATACTTTGTGTTTTCTTCTCACATCCTTTAGGACAACTTATAAATGGGTATGTGATTTATTACATAGTCCCTTTCCAAAAATCTAGTGTTTGTGTTAACAATCACCCTTCGATCTTTTAGACTAAATAAATCACCTTCATTTTTATAGCATATCCCAGAAACAGACAAATATTCAAATGAATTACTGTTTCTAGGGCTTATCCATAAAATGAATTAAGTAATTCCAAATAATTCATCATCTATGTAATCATTACCATAAGAGTCTTATTCCTTCTATCCACCACACCATTCAGCTGGGGCATGCCCGGTGTAGACCACTTGAGATTTAATCTCAACCTCTGATTAATAGCTCCTAATTATCCTAAGAGGTACTCGTAATGACGATTAAATCATCATTACTTGATATATTTTCCATGATGCTTTACTGTACCAACCTTGCAATTCTTGAATAAATCAAATAACTTAGACATGCAGTACATCAAATAAATATATTGGTATCTAGAATAATCTTCGAGTATTCATAACCACCTCTCGCCTGGATAATATTAGGTTCGCTTGAATCAGAATGAACCAATTCCAACATATATATCTTTGGCTCTACACCCCTTTACCTTGAAAAGGTAATTAATCATTTTTACTTCCAAGTAAGACTCACAAGTCCGATAGTTTCCACTTCAGATAAACCTTATTGTCCATCTGCTATCAACTTTTGAGTCCTACTCAAGTAAAATGATCTAGTCTTAGACACCAAATACATGTTTAGTTCATCTCCGAAGGTTCCTTTCTCTTACTAAGATCAGAAGATGCATTATTAATTACTATTTGTTGCATCTGTGAAATATACATGATTTTAGAGTATACAAATTGTTCACCAACGTACCATAACAGATTACAACTCTATCCTTCATTATAATGACCATGTCATTTAAATAAAATGGAGTATCCATCTATTAATGCATAGAAACCAAATCAAATTCTTTCTATGAAAACGTACGTAAAGACAATTTCACAAAATCAAACGTTACGATATGAATAAACAACTCCCACTGCAACAGCCACTACTCTCGTAGTATTACCCATGTATAAAATAATCTTATCCTCACTTAGTAATAAACATTTAGTGATTCCGATATCTACACAACGTATCAGTAGGTGCCATCACTAATCATGCTTCAACGACTAGCAAGTAAGATTCTATCCTTGTTCACTCATTTTATGAAATTGTATTTCCTTTATCACATGTTTTGTCAGAAGTTTCCCACCATATACAACCTCTTGTAATTCAGGAGAAACTTACTCAAAACATCTAGGCAATTATGAAGAATAAAATTGACTTAGGTTTCCCCTTCAACTTTTATTCCATGTATTTCCAATTCATTCATCAAATTCAATCATGACCTACTGCCTTTTAACTTATTCAAGTATCCGAAGAGTTACATGAGACCATCATATTTCTATGAATCTCTTATCTCTTCACTAGAGACTTTAATATGCATCATGATAAGTCTTTTGTGAGATCACACATGTATTTCTTAAGCAGTAAAATTCGAATCCAAGATTCTTTTCTAATCATCTAATTTTGGACCAGTAAATATAATTTCTTTTAGTCAACCATAAGTGAAATAAAACTATTTGAAATTCAGAGAATCATAAAAAATACACCGATCAAATCTTCGAATTTATCCATTTATATTGATTCCCTCAAAATAATATAAAATATAAATTCACCGACATCTCAAGCACCGTGAGTTTGCAAGCCAAGATAGTGTGGACGTTTACAAACCCGAACATTTACAAGAGAAGGTTTTACCCATTAATTTCATTTGTCAACCTAACTTTATGACAAAATAATTAATAGTCGGTTCCTCTTTAGCCATGCAAATAAAAGCAGTGACTCCGATGGGGAGGATACTTATTATTTACACTTAAGTGTACACCATTATTTGATCCCAAGTCCATTGCGCGAGCTTATGTGCCTTACAGATGGAGAAGTACACACGCGCTCGGATAACTTCCTACAGTCATCAATTATAAGTCTGTACAGTGATCCGCACATGAACTCATCCGATAGGGAGGAAGGTCTATACCAACACGCAAGTTCATGTGCATCACATTACAAACATAATTTTAAAGAAGTCTGTTCTAGCAATATCCATGAATAAACTCATCCGATGGGAAGGAAGGCTCTAATGCCGACGCGCAAGTTTATTCACATTGCTAACAAACCAATAATGGAGGCCGCGAGAATTAATTATCAATCCCCTCTCCCACTTAGTTATTTAAAACCAATGGTTTTTACATGCATATAATATTCAGAATAATATACGCAACCTAGCATGCTCCTATTACGGCACATAAGGCAGTAAATCACAGAAAGCATGCATACATATATAACAATAATCAATTAATAAATAAATTATAACAGTTATATAACAGCGAATTCGATTGTTCGTGACCAATCACGAATGCGGACAACTGCGACGGGGATCAACCTCCCCGCAGCCTGCTTCACTACTCCGGCACCCTGCCCGATCACATTGTGAAGACTCACGTGAAACCTGATGCAGACCAGTCGAACTTGATGCAGACCAGTTGTCACACCCAAATTTCATAGAGAGAAGTTTGCAAAGTATTTTGAAATCGAATATTTAAATTGGGCATGACTAAAATTTACCTTAACAAATAAATAATAATGCAATGAAAAAAAGGTAGTAAATAAGGGACTAGTCCTATCAGTTTTAGAAATTTTTAAGCAAATAATTCAAGTACAAAAAGTTGAATAAAGAGTAGGTCTTTTAAGTTTCTGCAAACTTTAATTAAAATTTAGTATTTGCAGAATTTCTGCAGAACTTTAAAGGAAGGGCAGTAAGTTTAATTTTTTTTTTCAATTTCAAGACCACATAAACATGCAGACCTGTCAAATATCTGATAAATAACCAAATACCCATCATGCAACGAAGTGAATGAATATGATATACATACCCTCAAATCCAACTTGAAAATGGGAACTTGCAGTTTAAAATCTAACTTGCAATTCCTCTCACAACAAATTTTAAATGATTAAAAATAAGGAGTTCCACTCCAATTTGACTTCATGTAAAAATTAACCCCAAACTCCACCAACTAAGATTAATTATCTTTATGCACATACACATTTGAGTGTACCTCTAGATACAATCCAATTGCTAGCCAAACTGTCAACCACACCATACGAAATGCCAAACCTTAAAAGAAACAGATAATAACAAAGTGTTTCACTCCAAATAGGACTCTACTGCCACCTCAAAAATCTACTACAACTCAAACTTGTTTATTAAACACGTGGCAATTTAAGAAAGACACTAAGATGATAACACCCGTCTGCAAAACACGAACCAGTTCTACCCTATCCCAATTCACCTTAAGTTAACCAACATGCATGAAACTCAATCAATTCAACAAGTGCACATGTAAAATCAAGTATAGATTTAATACATCTTGAACCACTACGTTATTCCTGCATGAAATTAAATTTAAAGAACAAGAATGACTATGACAACAAAGTGGTGTTGATGATTCTAAGAATAACAAATAAAATCACATGTTAATTTACTAATTCATCACCAAACCGAACACTTTCCATACTAATTAAAATACAGAACTAGGACACCATAGCAAACACCTGACACCAATCATTAACAATTTCAATAGAATCATCGAACGAAATAAATTTCAATTCACTAAACAGAACCAAAACCTTACTCAAACGTGAAGAATCAGTTCCAATATAAGTATTCAGTTAAACAGAAAAATAGAAAGCTTGTAGCACAATATACGCTGCATTAAATTGAAGTTTTTCATTATTAAGTCTCCTCGCACACGCTCCCCGCTCGTATGCTTTCGCCACGCTTAACCTGAGATAAAATAATTATCGGGGTGAGCTACCACAAGCTCAGTGAAGACCTTATCATGCTTACATATGTCAAGTATATCATGTGCGAGGATTTAATTCACTTACAATACAATCTTATCATGTCAAAATAAGGCACCTTTCGATCCTTATCCATGTAACTTTACGATATCGCGATTCGTTAGTAAGGCACTCCTTCACAGCCCTTACCCATGCTATAGTATGGCACCATTACAGCCCATACCCATGCTATAGTATGGCACTAGTGCAGCCCATACCCATGCCATATATAATTTCATAAGTACAAGAACAATCACAGTGTGATAACAATTTCCAATCAACTTCAACTTTCACATATGAATATAATTCAACATACATAAGATAAGAAAATCCCCACCTTAAACACTTGTGTAGTCTTATGCTTGCGTACTAACGTCACGTTCGGAGTCTTCTTCGAAGCCTATAATTACATGATCGATCGTTACTATTTTAATGTTGTAATACTATTATACAACAAATCTGAAATTTTTGTAAGGATTGCAGACTTGTACTATTAGGGTTAGGGTTTAATGTTAGAAGCATAAAACAAAAGAAAAGAATTCAGTATTGGTTCTCACGATGAACAGGAAGGAGGAAAAGAATGCTGAAAGGAAAATGAAAGGAAAAGAAAAAGAAGAGAAAAGAAGAAGTAAATTGTGTGTTACCTCTCACTGTTTGCAGTCGTATGAAAGTGTATCGTGTGTGTGTGGAGTAAGATTGTTGTAGCGGTATAGACTTATACTTCTACGGCTGGTACAAGATATCCTTTCATAGGATTTAACTAATTTCCTAAGATATGGGTTGATAAGGGGAAAAGATATCTTCTTTATGAAGATCACGATTTATTTCTTAAAGAGCAAGAAATCTTATTCTGCTTCAGTTTGAACTCACGGTTGATAGAAGTAGGGAATGGGTTGGGCTTTGAAGAGTTCGAATTAATGGGCTTCAAGGAGTTGGAAATACTGGGCTTTGATGATTGGGCCATGGCTTAAACTTATGGGGTGTTACATCCTACCCTCCTAATAAAAAATTTTGTCCTCGAAATTCCATAATGATATAAATATCTTACCCGTAATGAAAGAGGGGTATCTTGCTTGAATTTCGTCTTTCTTTTCCCATGTAGCCTCATCTTCCGTATGTCGACTCCATTGAACTTTGATGAGTGGCACATCATGATTTCGAATCCTTTGGACCTTTTGATCCAAAATGGACATAGGTTCTTCTTCATATATCAGGTCCTTGCCAATCTCCAATGTCGAGAAATTCACAACAAGATTAGGATCATGAACATATTTTCTCAACATCAAAATGTGGAAAACATTATGCACGGAGGATAACTCGGGTGGCAAAGCCAAACGATAGGCTAGATCTCCAACTCTATCAAGAATTTGAAATGGACCAACGAAACGAGGTTTAAGCTTTTCTCTTCTTCCAAATCATATGACACCCTTCGTGGGAGCCACCTTCAAAAAGACATGATCTCCGACTTCGAAATGTAAATCTTTTCTTCGTTGATCAGCATAGGAATTTTGTCTATCTTGAGCAATCTTGATTCTTTTTTGAATTATTCTGACCTTGTCCACTGCTTCTTCTATTAGCTTAGGGCCTAGAACAGCTTTCTCACCAACATCATCCCAATATAATGGTAACCTACACTTCCTTCCATAGAGCGCCTCGTAAGGAGCCATCTTGATAGTTGCTTCATAGCTGTTATTGTAGGCAAATTCGACAAGAGTAGGAACTTCTCCCATGCTTCTCCCATGTCAACAGTGCAGGCTCTTAACATGTCTTCCAAAATCTGGATTGTTCTTTCGGATTGCCCATCCGTTTGTGGGTGATAAGCTATGCTGAAATTCAGTTTGGTTCCCATCGCCTTGTGCAGACTTACCCAAAACCTTGAAGTGAAACGTGTATCTCTATTAGACACTATTGACATTGGTATGCCGTGTAGCCTCACTATCTCTTGAATATACAACTGCGCATACTGCTCCATCTTGAATGTCATCTTTATGGGCAAGAAATGAGCTGACTTGGTCAATCGATCGACGATGACCCATATGGCATGATTTCCCTTCGAAGACCTTGGTAAACCTACGACAAAATCCATGGCAATTTGCTCCCATTTCCACTCGGGGATCTCGAGTGGTTTAAGCTTTCCGGCTGGTCGCTGGTGTTCAATTTTAACTTGTTGGCAAGTTAAACATCTTTCAACAAAGTATCCAATATCTCGTTTCATACTTCTCCACCAAAATCTTTCCTTCAAGTCATGGTACATCTTTGTTCCTCCCGGATGAGCGGTGTATGGCGCTCCATGCGCTTCACTTAAAATCTTTTCTCTCAACTTCTCAACCATTGGAACACACAATCTTCCATTTAAAGTCAAAACTCTCTCTTCGTCCACTTTGAAGCCATTGTATTCGCCTCCAGCTAGTGCCTTCTTCATCATTCCTTGCAAGAAATGATCTTGTTCTTGAGCTTCTTTTATCTCCATTTTCAGACTCAGTTGAATTTCTAATGCCGCAATGATCGCCTTCGTGCCGGAGGGTGGTGCCACCAATTCAATTTACATCTTGGCGAACTCTTCGACCAGCTCTTCTTGCTTGGTATATAGACTATTTAGCTCCACTTTGGTTTTTCGACTCAAAGCATCGGCCACTACATTAGCGTTGCCTGGATGGTACTCAATGGTGCAGTCATAATCGTTCACCAACTCTAACCATCTCCGTTGTCTCATGTTGAGTTCCTTCTGCGTGAACAGATACTTCAAACTCTTGTGGTCCGTGAAGATCGTACATCTTCCACCATAAAGGTAGTGTCGCCAAATCTTTAAAGCATGAACTACGACCACTAACACCAAGTCATGAGTAGGGTAGTTCACTTCGTGCGGTCTCAACTGTCTAGAAGCATATGCAATAACCTTTCGATGTTGCATCAATACACATCCGAGTCCTTGCTTTGATGCATCACTGTAGATCGTGAACTCTTCATTCGGATTTAGGATTGTCAACACAGGTGCTGAAGTCAAATCGTGCTTTAACCTTTGAAAGCTCTCTTCACACTTGTCAGACCAAATGAACTTCTCTCCTTTACGAATCAATCATGTCATTGGACCGGCTATCTTGGAGAATCCTTCTATGAACCTTCGATAATAGCTAGCTAATCCCAAGAAACTACGAACTTCTTGAACATTTGTAGGTGTCTTCCACTGATTTACTGCTTCTATCTTAGATGGATCTACTTCAATCCCTTGTGACATCACCACATGTCTAAGGAATGTGACTTGCTTCAACCAAAACTCACACTTCTTAAACTTCGTGTATAACCTCTCCTTGCGAAGTGTCTCGAATACCAATCTTAAGTGCTCCTCATGTTGCGCTTCATCTTTGGAGTATACCAAAGTGTCATCGATGAAGACTATAATGAACTGATTGAGATACGGGTGAAAAACTCGATTCATCAGATCCATGAACACTGCAGGCGCATTACTCAACCCAAATGGCATGACGACGAATTCATAGTGCCCATAACGCATTCTAAAAGCAGTCTTAGAAATGTCTGACTCCTTCACTCTCAATTGATGGTACCCGGATCTTAAATCAATTTTGGAAAATACACTTGCTCCTTCTAATTGGTCAAACAAGTCTTCAATTTGAGGTAGGGGATACTTGTTCTTTATCGTCAACTTGTTAAGCTCTCGGTAGTCAATACACATCCTCATGGATCCATCTTTCTTCTTAACAAAGAGGACTGGCACTCTCCATGGAGATACGCTTGGGTGGATGAACCCCAAGTGCAAGAGCTCTTGTAGCTGAACTTTCAACTCTTGTAGTTCCACGGCCGCCATTCGATACGGAGCTTTGGATACTGGTGCTGATCCTAGTATCAAGTCTATTGAAAACTCTACTTGACGATTTGGAGGCACGCCTGGTAAATCCTCCGGAAAGACATCAAGATACTCTCGGACAATAGGTATGTCACTAGGTGGTACTTCTGTGGTCCTGGTGTCTACAATGTTGACTAGGAATCCCTGGCAGGACTTCTTTCTAAGCATCTTGGCAGCTTTTGCAGCAGATAATATTCTCAGTACTACACCACTCTTGAGCTTGTGTACCACTTCTTTCTCGAATTTTGGTTCTCTTAAGATCAATACTTGTTCCTTGCACTTTATATTAGCTTGATGATAGGTAAGCCAATCCATTCCTAGAATCAAATCAAATCCATACACATCCATAACATACGGCTTGACGCTGAAGTCTACTCCTTCAATGTGTACGCTCACACTTTCTACTAAGGTATTCACAACAACTCTCTTCCCCGAAGGTAGACTAATCTCAAGAGATTCATCACTCTTGACTCGTTTACCGTTAATCCTATTACAATACTTTGTGGAAATAAATGAATGTGATGCACCAGTGTCAAACAAAGTGAAAGCTCGGGATTTACCCACTGCCAACGTACCTGTCATAACATTAGGTTCATTGTCCCCTTCAGCTTGGTTCATGGCGAAAACTCTCCCTCTTTCTCCTGTGCCTTGTCTTGTGTTTCCCCCCGAAGGTGGTCCCCTACGATCAGGTTTAAAGTTGGATGGCTTTGGGCAGTTCTGTGCTTGATGGCCAACTTCATAGCACCTAAAGCATTTGTTTTGTCCCATGAGACACTCTCCATGATGATTCTTTCCGCACTGTGTGCAGAGAGGCTTTGGTCTTTGTGCGTTGGCTGGCGGGTTGTTGTTCGTTCTAGCTTGCCTTTGATTGTTGTTTCTGCCTTGGCTAGAATTTTCCCATTTCCATTTGTTTGGGTTCTCCATCGGCTTTCTGTTCGCTCGCCCTTTCAGTAAGCAATCTTCAACTTTCTGGGCCCTCATAAACGTGTCGGCGTAGCTCATATCGGGCAGTGAAGACATTCTCTCTTGTATATCCTGGTGCAACCCATCCAGGAACTTCTTGGCTCACTTCTCTTCGGTATTGACCAGCTGTGGAGCTGATCGGCGCAGCTTATTGAACCACCGTTCATACTCAATTACGGTCATGTTCCCTTGTTGGAGATTGTAAAACTCATGCTCCATATTATTGCGGTAAACTTGAGGATAGTAATTGGCCATTACTATATCCTTGAACTCTACCCAGGTAATAGCTTCCCGGTTCTCATTAGGTCTCATCTCCCAGTATCCGTCCCACCAATGGTCGGCATTTTCAGTAAATTGGTAGGTCGCGCAGATCAAACGTTGCTCATCATTGCACCTTAAGAGTCGAAAAATTCTCTCAAGTGCTCGTAGGCACTCTTCCACGTACTCGGGACCTTCATTCCCCTTGAAGAAGGGTGGATGGTTTTGGCGAAACTCATGTACTATCTTTGTATGAGCATCCACATCAGCGTTTGGAGCATTCGGTGCGTTTGGAGCGTTAGGGATATTCTGAGCATTCGGAACGTTTTGAGGGTTTTGAGCATCCCTTCTTGGAGGCATCCTTCAATTCCATCATGAAAATAATTTTAGCATTTATTCAAGTTAATGAATGAAATCATAATGCAATAGCAAATGTACGATAGAGGCACAGACATCATAGTAATAAAATTTTGATCATTGAATGAAAAATTGTCTTAAACTTGCAAATTAAATTAGAATCAAATGTTAAATAATGAAATAACGAATGCTAAATAATGAAATAAATTCAAGTCCCTAACATAAGGGATATTGTTTTTAGTTTCCAAAAAAAAATAATTGAATTTAAAACTTAAGTAATTTAGTCTCCATATACTCACTAGTCCTCGGACGGGTCTGACTCGGAACTCTCATCCATTTCTCCTTCATTCATGTCTCCATTTGGCTCGTTATTGGGTTCCGGTGCTGGTGCCGGCTCTGCAAGGTAACCTACCAACCGCTCTTCTTGCTCATTATGAATATCCCAGATATGATGTCCAAGAGGGGGATTTGGCGGATACCATCTTGCGACTCTCACGAACAAAACAGCTGTGAACTACACATGGTACACTTACGGAACTTGGTGTTGAACCGAGTGATGCATAAGTTCAACATGTATGGAATCAGCCACATCTTTCCAAGCCCATGGTAACGTACTGATGAGCTTTAATCCAGCCCAATAGTCAGTAATACCTTCACCCACATCCTTAATTTGTCTCCATAATTGCAGCATGTGAGCAATGTGGGTGGGCAAGTCATGTCTGACGTCCCGGTGATAATTCATGTAGGCTTGTTGTCTTGCCAAGTCACCCATCTAATGCGGTAATATCTTTACTAATCATATAGATTCGCAATAAAATTCTAAATATTCATCATTTATAAAAAAAAAACCCACATTACTCATATAACATAAACTTTCATTTTATATCTCGCATGTCATCAATTTATGCAATTTATACTTTCATACCTTGGTTAAAGTGGGCATCGTACTCGGTGGATGCGTAGCAAGAGACTTTATTTAAACTTTTATACAATTGCAAAATCATATCATTCAAGCCACGAAATTCACTTATATGCGGAAATAAAAACTTAAAATTTTAAGCAAGTATACAGAATCGCATACCTGCTCTGATACCAATCTGTCACACCCAAATTTCATAGAGAGAAGTTTGCATAGTATTTTGAAATCGAATATTTAAATTTGGCATGACTAAAATTTACCTTAACAAATAAATAATAATGCAATGAAAAAAAAGGTATTAAATAAGGGACTAGTCCTATAAGTTTTAGAAATTTTTAAGCAAATAATTCAAGTACAAAAAGTTGAATAAAGAGTAGGTCTTTTAAGTTTCTGCAAACTTTAATTAAAATTTAGTATTTGCAGAATTTCTGCAGAACTTTAAAGGAAGGGCAGTAAGTTTAATTTTTTTTTTCAATTTCAAGACCACATAAACATACAGACCTGTCAAATATCTGATAAATAACCAAATACCCATCATACAACGAAGTGAATGAATATGATATACATACCCTCAAATCCAACTTGAAAATGGGAAATTGCAGTTTAAAATCTAACTTGCAACTCATCTCACAACGAATTTTAAATGATTAAAAATAAGGATTTCCACTCCAATTTGACTTCCTGTAAAAATTAACCCCAAACTCCACCAACTAAGATTAATTATCTTTATGCACATACACATTTGAGTGTACCTCTTGGTACAACCCAATTGCTAGCCAAACTGTTAACCACACCATACGAAATGCCAAACCTTAAAAGAAACAGATAATAACAAAGTGTTTCACTCCAAATAGGACTCTACTGCCACCTCAAAAATCCACTACAACTCAAACTTGTTTATTAAACACGTGGCAATTTAAGAAAGACACTAAGATGATAACACTCGTCTGCAAAACACGAACCAGTTCTACCCTATCCCAATTCACCTTAAGTTAACCAACATGCATGAAACTCAATCAATTCGACAAGTGTACATGTAAAATCAAGTATAGATTTAATACCATCTTGAACCACTACATTATTCCTACATGAAATTAAATTTAAAGAACAAGAATGACTATGACAGCAAAGTGGTGTTGGTGATTCTGAGAATAACAAATAAAATCACATGTTAATTTACTAATTCATCACCAAACCGAACACTTTCCATACTAATTAAAATTAAAAACTTGGACACCATAGCAAACACATGACACCAATCATTAACAATTTCAACAGAATCATCGAACGAAATAAATTTCAATTCACTAAACAGAACCAAAACCTTACTCAAACGTGAAGAATCAGTTCCAATATAAGTATTCAGTTAAACAGAAAAATAGAAAGCTTGCAGCACAATATACGCTGCATTAAATTGAAGTTTTCATTATTAAGTCTCCTCGCACACCCTCCCCGCTCGTACGCTTTCGCCACGCTTAATCTGAGATAAAATAATTATCGGGGTGAGCAACCACAAGCTCAGTGAAGACTTTATCATGCTTACATATGTCAAGTATATCATGTGCGAGGATTTAATTCACTTACAATACAATCTTATCATGTCAAAATAAGGCACCTTTCGACCCTTATCCATGTAACTTTACGATATCGCGATTCGTTAGTAAGGCACTCCTTCACAGCCCTTACCCATGCTATTGTATGGCACCATTACACCCCATACCCATGCTATAGTATGGCACTAGTGCAGCCCATACCCATGCCATATATAATTTCATAAGTGCAAGTACAATCACAGTGTGATAACAATTTCCAATCAACTTCAACTTTCACATATGAATATAATTCAACATACATAAGATAAGAAAATCCCCACCTTAAACACTTGTGTAGTCTTATGCTTTCGTACTAACGTCACGTTCGGAGTCTTCTTCGAAGCCTATAATTACATGATCGATCGTTACTATTTTAATGTTGTAATACTATCATACAACAAATCTGAAATTTTCGTAAGGATTGTAGACTTTTACTATTAGGGTTAGGGTTTAATGTTAGAAGTAGAAAACAAAAGAAAAGAATTCAGTATTGGTTCCCACGATGAACAAGAAGGAGGAAAAGAACGCTGAAAGGAAAATGAAAGGAAAAGAAAAAGAAGAGAAAAGAAGAAGTAAATTGTGCGTTTCCTCTCACTGTTTGCAGCCGTATGAAAGTGTATCGTGTGTGTGTGGAGTAAGATTGTAGTAGCGGTATAGACTTATACTTCTACGGCTGGTAAAAGATATCCTTTCATAGGATTTAACTAATTTTCTAAGATATGGGTTGATAAGGGAAAAAGATATCTTCTTTATGAAGATCACGATTAATTTCTTAAAGAGCAAGAAATCTTATTCTGCTTCAGTTTGAACTCACGGTTGATAGAAGTAGGGAATGGGCTGGGCTTTGAAGAGTTTGAATTAATGGGCTTCAAGGAGTTGGAAATAGTGGGCTTTGATGATTGGGCCATGGCTTAAACTTATGGGGTGTTACACCAGTCGAAGTTGATGCAGACCAATCGAACCTAATGCAAATCCGCTCGAACCTGGTGCAGAGTCGATCGAACCTGATGAAGACCAATCAAACCTGATGTAAATTCGCTCGAACCTGGTGCATCATCGATCGAACCTGATGCAGACCAATCGAACCTGATGTGAATCCGCTCGAACCTAGTGCAGCATCGATCGAACCTGATGCAGACCAATCGAACCTGATGTGAATCCGCTCAAACCTGGTGCAGCATCGATCGAACCTGATGTAGATCTATCGAACCTGATGCAAATCCGCTCGAACTTGGTGCAGAGTTGATCGAACCTGATGCAGACCAATCGAACCTGATGTGAATCCGCTCGAACCTGGTGTAGCATCGATCGAACCTTCATCCGCGCAGCCTCACACAGTGTTCCGCGCGCCACATGGCACGACACCATGCACGCCATCCCAGCATCCAGCAAGCCAACGTGTGCGACTCCTCTCCAACGTGCAAGATTTACATGTCACGCCCCCAGCTCCCAATAAGCACCAATGCCCATTAGGCCGCCCGATACTCAGCACGCTGCTCCGCACGCCAACGAGCAGCACATGCCCAGCAGTTGATCGCTCCTTGCCCGGTTCAAAACGCGCCCCAGCCGTGCCATTCACTTGATGTTGTGCACAACACCATGTGCCTTGACGAGCGCCCCTCGCTCGGACTGTCGCTCATCCAAGGGCCTACTTGCACGGAACCAAGTTTAGCCCAACGCGCAACACCAAACTACACAAATTGTCGTTCAGTGTTCGCAACTGTAGAAACCTGAGAATCCAATCTTTACCGTTCAGAATCTACCCTTGTGAGTCCTGAACATGCTGTCCAAATTAAAGGTCGATCCAATGGTTAGTTTGTGAGAAACAGCTCTTTTGCCTCGACTGCGCAGAACAGAATCGCCCAAAAACCTGCTTCTATTTTCGGCGTATTCCCAACAACACAAAGCTCCAAATATGATCTGCACCGTTCAGAATGTACATCCACAAAATCCAAACGTGCTGACCAAAATTCAGCTTGATCCGATGGTTGAAACTCCGCTTATTGCCTCTGCAATATCACTGCGCTGGTTTCTCTCTCAAAAACGTGAATCCTGTTTTTGACCTCTTTTTCTTCCTTCCATGTGAAATTGACGAACAGTTTTCGTCGAATCCTCTCACACTCAACCATCGAAAAAATAGATATGATACAGGGTATATATCACATAGGGATATTCATGGTTTAGCAGTAAAACCAAAACCCTACATATATGATCCTAATTTCAAAAAACTAACCACATAAACCCTAGCCTAACGTGTCACGCTTCACCATGAAACCGAAGCTCTGATACCAATTGTTGGTATTCGATCATTTGGTTAATGTAACCCGTTAGGATACTATGCATTTCTATCATAGCGGAAACAATAAATCATAGACACTGTAACAACAAAATTTGTATTTATTAAAATAATAAACACAAAAGATATTACAATGATAATTCGAGATGGATTAAACTTGAGAATTTAAGTAAACAGTTTCTAGCTATCCTCTGATTCCTCTCTTGAGTTGACTTCTTTGACTTTATCAACTTTTTTAGCCGGATCTTCGGATGAAGCTTGTCCGTGCTCGGGGTTGACTTGAAGCTTTAAAATATTTATCCGAAGGCGTCGAGCCTTTGTTCAGATAAAACGTTGACTTGAAGATTTGTTGTGAAGAATGCTGTTCAATTTGGTAGAACGTTGACTTCACGGAGACTGCTGGATGAATTTGATATGAAGAACGCCGGATCGGAGGGGCTTAGAATCTTAATCTCTGATCGGAGGCGGTTGGATGGAAAAACGCCGGATCGGAGGGGCTTAGAATCTTGATCTCTGATCGCAGATCGTTCTTGACTTGAAGATGCTTGAAGATTTTAAGTTTTGACTTGAAGATCTTAAGTCTTGACTTGAAGATGCTTGAAGATCTCAAGGGAGCACTGCTCGTATTCTTGATCTCTTCAGAAGCGCGTCTTCAGATGTTTTTGGTATGTCTGGAATGAGGACTGAAGGCCCTTATTTATATGTAGAGAAAATAACCATTTGAGAGATATTTTCTCCTTTAAATGTTGGGCTTTTTTCCTTTAATTAAGCCTGCTAGACTGGATAAGGCTTAATTATCAATTATTTACTCATTTATTTTAGGAATTAATTTATTTAAATTCCTTAATAAATAATTAATTGATAATTATTGCATTAATTTGCCACATATTTTATTTAATAGGCAATAAAATTCAGGTGCCTACAAATGCCCCCTCGCACTTTGTTCACGGACGCCTTTGTGTTGAAGTGAACAAATTGCGACATTCCATTATTGATCAACATGACTGAATTTTATTGCTTGTCTCAGCAACTTGATACGAATAGCCTGAATTATGACTGAACTTAGTGAAGTGCTAAGCGGCTACGTACCTCTACACAGAGAATCAAGTCATAACGTAGTTCAAAAGGACATGATTTGGTTTGAATAGGGGGTGCCGTACACAGTTTATACTCGTGCGGGCCAGGAGTAACATGCAGTTTATGCTCGTGCGTTAAAGAGCTTTGAACTTGAATTTGCTGACAATTTATACTCGTGTCAATGAGTCTTCAATTTGATTTGTAGACAGTTTATACTCTTCTCAAGGAGTCTTGAACTTGAGTTGGAAAGTTTAATCTCGTATCAAGAAGTGTAACATGTAGAGAGTTCCATCTCTTCTCAAGAAAATTTGATTTAAGTGGGATAGTTTAAGCTCGTATCAAGGAGCATAACATATAGAGAGTTTCGTCTCTTCTCAAGGAGATTTGATTTGAGTTTGATAGTTTAGACTCTTGAGTTTGATAGTTTAGACTCGTATCAAGGAGCGTAAAATATAGAGAGTTTCGTCTCTTCTCAAGGAGATTTGATTTGTGTTTGATAGTTTAGGCTCGTATCAAAAGAGCATAACATGCAGAGAGTTTCGTCTCTTCTCAAGGAGATTTGATTTAAGTTAGATAGTTTTAACTCATCAAGGAGCATAATGTGGACAATTTTTGCTCGTGTCGGGAAGCATTGCTTGAGAAATTTTAGATAGTTTTAACTCGTATCAAGGAGTATAACATGTGGACAGTTTATGCTCGTGTCGAGGAGCATTGCTTGAGAAATTTTAGATAGTTTTAACTCGTATCAAGGAGTATAATATGTGGACAGTTTATGCTCGTGTCGAGGAGCATTGACTTTGTTAATAGTTCATTGCCCCCAATCATCGGGTGCATTACTTTCTCTTACTTTAACTTCATTTCTTTGAATCTTTATTGACACCGGCTTCTTTAAATGTGATTCCTCCTTGAGAGGTTCATCAAGTGAAATGTCTTCAAATTCATAAGAGTTTTTGCTTGGCAATTCAAAATGACTTGATGTCATACTTAACTCCATATCATGAGCTCTTGTAGCTAGTTCTTCAAAAGTCTTTGGTTGAATCCCTTGAAGGATGTATCGCAGACTCCATTGCATTCCTTGAATGCACATGTTGATGGCAGAGACTTCGGACAATTGATCTTTACAATTCAAGCTTAGATTTCTCCATCGATTAATATAATCGATTACTGGCTCTTCTTTCCACTGGCAAGTGTTAGTCAATTCGATCATACTAACAGTCCTTCGAGTGCTGTAGAAGCTATTGAGAAACTCTTTTTCCATTTGCCCCCAACTGTCGATGGAGTTAGCTTCCAATTCGATATACCAATCAAAGGCATTTCCTTTCAGCGAGTGGACAAATTGTTTGAGCATATGATCATCAAAGGTTCCAGCATCGTTGCATGTCTCGACGAAATGCGCTATATGTTGCCTTGGATTGCCTCTGCCATCGAATTGTTGAAAGTTAGGAGGTTGGTAGTCAATTGGCATCTTCAAACTGTCAACTCTCTTTGTATATGGCTTTATATAGGCAACAGAAGAATTTGAGCTCTCTTTAAATTTGTCTTTTATTGTCTCTAGTACGATGCTCTTCAATTGGTTCATAGGGAGCATTCCGTCAGCAGAAATTTGTACATGTTCTTCAACTGGCTTCTTTTCAGAAAGATGATGTTTCGAAGAGTCTTCCTCCTCGTCTTTACCTTCAACTTGCTTATCATCTGCATGGCTTGTCTGTGCTATCTCCATCTTTTCCATCAGTTTGGATATCAACAGACCTTGTTCTTGGCTTTGTTTAGTGAGTGCAGCAACGGACTGAGTCAAACTTGCCAGTTGTTCTTCGACAGACGAAGCATTTGTTGCCATGGCAGAGGCTATGGGTGAGTCATACGCTGAATTTTCTATGGATTGAAGAGTTTGGATGTTAGAGTCACCTTCACTATCTTTGTCATTGTGCATTGGCTTATCGAGAAAGATCTCCTCCACAAGGTTTGTCATAGAGGAGCCTTCAGATATACTTCTTGTAACGACTTCGACATCTTTAGCCTGCAACTCTGAAAGCTTTGAGGCAGTAGATCTTCTTATTGCAATCTTGATTGGAGTTGTCTTTTGAATCTTCACAGTCTGCAGCTCTGAAGGCTTTAAGACAGGAGACCTTTTTATTGCAATTCTGAGAGGAGCCATACTTTGTATCTTTGAACTTTTAAAGAGAAGAGATGAGAGGTCGAAACTGTCCCACTGGGCGTGCCAAAATTTGTAAGAACAAAATTTGTATTTATTAAAATAATAAACACAAAAGATATTACAATGATAATCCGAGATGGATTAAACTTGAGAATTTAAGTAAACAGTTTCTAGCTATCCTCTGATTCCTCTCTTGAGTTGACTTCTTTGACTTTATCAACTTTCTGAGCCGGATCTTCGAATGAAGCTTGTCCGTGCTCGGGGTTGACTTGAAGCTTTAAAATATTTATCCGGAGGCGTTGAGCCTTTGTTCGGATAAAACGTTGACTTGAAGATTTGTTGTGAAGAATGCTGTTCAATTTGGTAGAACGTTGACTTCACGGAGACTGCTGGATGAATTTGATATGAAGAATGCCGGATCGGAGGGGCTTAGAATCTTAATCTCTGATCGGAGGCGGTTGGATGGAAAAATGCCGGATCGGAGGGGCTTAGAACTTTGATCTCTGATAGGAGGTGGTTGGATGGAAGAACGCCGGATCGGAGGGGCTTAGAATCTTGATCTCTGATCGCAGACCGTTCTTGACTTGAAGATGCTTGAAGATCTTAAGTTTTGACTTGAAGATCTTAAGTCTGGACTTGGAGATGCTTGAAGATCTCAAGGGAGCACTGCTCGTATTCTTGATCTCTTCAGAAGCGCGTCTTCAGATGTTTTTGGTGTGTCTGGAATGAGGATTGAAGGCCCTTATTTATATGTAGAGAAAATAACCATTTGAAAGATATTTTATCCTTTAAAAGATATGTTGGGCTTTTTTCCTTTAATTATGCCTGCTGGACTGGATAAGGCTTAATTATCAATTATTTACTCATTTATTTTAGGAATTAATTTATTTAAATTCCTTAATAAATAATTAATTGATAATTATTGCATTAATTTGCCACATATTTTATTTAATAGGCAATAAAATTCAGGTGCCTACAGACACGATTACCGTTTAACAGGGTATGTAGAAGATGAAGGATTCTCGCTAGCAGACTGTGCAGTCCCACGAGAATGGCCATAACTTCCTCGTCTGATGTCTGAATTGAATGATCTTTGTGCTCAGACGATTCTCTCTTCAATGAATTTCCGTCAGTATATTGATCATCAAATTCTGAGCACTGTACGATTTTATATAAATTTCTCAATGTGGCGGACATCAACAACAAACTACCTTCTGATCTTATGCCGTATGTCCCAAGTCTGATCTCGACGTCGTGTGGGTGACGATCTACGAGACCTCCTCAATCTTCTCTCAACCCTTATCACACGTGAATAATAAATTAGATTAGGGTTTCAGATAAGTTGAAGTGACTTATATACATGGGCTACACCAGGGACCAGGAGGAGAAATTGAGTTGGGCCTCCATTGGGCTTAAGTAACCAAGCTTAGCCCAAAGCTTATACTTAAGTTCAATAATAATAATATATTCCACTAAAATATTATTATTGTACTACCTTTCCAATCCCAAAATTACGTTTTGGGCTCCTTCTTATTATGAGCCTGTTAGTCTCCCCATGTTTAAGATATACAATGTCCATTAATTAATTTAAGTTACTGACAACTCAATTAATTAATATCTCATCCAAGAGTAGTACCACTCAACCTCATTATCATGCCGGAATAAATTCCACCTACATGGTTTACATGATAATCCTTATGAGCTCCTCAAGGGGACATCATCAACCTATGACGGACACGGATTCCTTCTACAATCAACAGCACACCATTGAGACAACACTACTTCCCAACTCATCGAGTTTGTTGATTTAATTACATGTAAACCTCAACCATTGATGAATCAAAGAAATACATACTGCCCTATGTGTCGAGGTTATTGTATAGGGATTAAGAGCACGAACTTCCATAATAACTGAGATCAAGTTCTCTTATAAGTCAGTATAAGTCGAACGATCTCAAGCGATCCTGCTCAATACACACAAGTGCACTAATGTGATTCTATAGCCAAGACAAGCTAATACCAAACCACACTACAACCATCCCGATAGAGAGTCCCCGTCTATCTCGGTTGTGAGCATCTGTTTATACTTTATAAGGAAATCGATAATATGATCTTCCGCGTGTTGTCGCACAACATATTATCTACAGTATAAAGTAAGTGGACTATTGCATCGAATATATAAATAAATTATAAGATGCAATCATTTGATCATATGATTCTCATTTCAAATTAATTGTTATAATATTGTTCATACAAAAAGCTAGACTTTTAGTATATAATCCAACAGCTTCCACTCTGAGCAATCCTCTACAAAATCTTTATCACTATGTAAGCGCAGATTGAATCCAATCCCGATGTCGGTTCATCGAAAAAAATAAAATCGAATCATGAATTATCAATCCCGATCGAAACACATCATGTTCTTTTCCCAAGACATCGCAGTACCCTTCATCTCCGATCACTGTGTTTGCGGCGTTTCGAAGCTCTAATTGATCAATTAGGGCTTGAAATTGGAGTTTCTTCTTCTATTTAGTCAGGGTTCTCGGCAGCTTACACTTCGCCGCAAACATTAAAGGTTTCTTCAATCGTGAGCATGAGGATTTTGAGCGCGTACAATTCATGTATGATTTCCAATGAGTTTTTAAAATATTCGGCGAAAAAGGACTAAAGTTGAACAAAAAGGACTAAAATGGGACAACAGAGGACCAAAAGTAAAAATTACAATAAAAAATGACTGAAGTTGGAACAGCCCATACTTAGAGGACCAACTTTGAACGCGTGCAACTCACGCATAATTTTCTGGCGAGTTTTTAAAATTTCTAGCGAAAAAGGACTAAAATCAGAAAACGGAGGAACAAAAGTTTGAAATGCAATAAAAAAAAGGACTGCAGTTGAAAAATGTCATACTTACAGGATCAATTTTGATATTTACCCTTAATTTAAAATTTTTAATTTGTTATCAACCAAACAAGGTCCTTTAAATATATTTAGGTCAAATTAATTTTACTCTATAATTAATTATTCAATTTTCTAATTTCATAACAATCAAACAGGGCCCTTTAAAATTATTCAATTGGATTAATGAGTGATCCATCTCACATAAGGGGATCAGTGTCTTACCCAAGTCTTTGCCTTTTTGTTTAGCTGCATAGAATTAAATATGTATTTCTAATTTAGTGTGAAATCAAATTAGGAAAAATATCATTTAATAACTTACAAAATACCATTATATACTTCCTCTGTCCTGTGTTAACGTTGACATTTACTTTTTGCACGAAAATCAAGAGATATAATATTTTAATGTGTAATGAGGTAAGAGAAATAATATTTAATGTAAAGTGGGTAGTTGTATTAGTGTTGTGTGTGGGCCCTATATGAAATAAGTCATTGTTTTGTGTGGGCCCAACTTGACAAAAAAGGAAATGTAACCTTTAACTTGGGACAAATCTAAATGAAAAACGTAAATTTTAATGCAGAATGGAGAGAGTATATAAGTTGCAATATATTTGTAGTGCATTTAATATTTTGTTAATATGTTAATTATTCAATTTATATCAATTTCAATTTTCTTTTAAAAGAAATCATATACTGAAGTTGAAAATTTTTATCTTTTAAAAAAAAGTATGATTATAAAATCTAATAGATTACTTCATCAATCAAATCTATAATTTCTCTCTAATCGCACGTATAATACCTTAAATCCATAACTAATGGATTTCCTCATTATATTTATTAAAAACTTTATAATGTGTAATGTTATTTTATAGTAAATTAAGCGTTTTAATATAAAATTATATAAAATATTATAAAAAAATATATGATTTTCATTTTATTCAGTTGAACCGCTGGTCCAACCGATCAGACCGTGAACCGTTGAAGCTACCAGTTCAATCTCCGATCCAGTTATAAAAACACTGGAAGGATGTAAGAAGGGGTATTAAATTCTTGCTCTGATTTTTGATACATGTCTAAATAAAATTTTAATTCAATGAATTTTTTAATTTAGGAATTAATTTATGATAATATAAAATGGAAAATTCTCATGTGCATTCGGGTGCATGGTGCATCCATATTAAAAATATATATACTAATGAATAAAATTATTCTATTAATGAATAAGAACTTGTACACTTTGTTAGTGAAGTTTCTATTTGTTTTTTAATGAAAAATAGAATATAAAAGAAAAGATATATACATTGTTAATAATATTTAAGATTTATTACTAGGAGATACACAGTTTAGAGATTATTTACATTTAAATACAATGACAAAAAAAAAGCTATTAGGTATATAAATTAATACCAAAAAGGCAAAATTACCTTTCACTAAAACAAGGAAATAAATATCTTCCAACACAAAATTTCTTCCTTTAAACCCCCCATCTCTCCCCTAAATTTCTCATCATCACTCTCAATATTCCAAATGCTATAGCATGAAATGAACTTTATTTGACTCTATTTCGTCCCCCTCGTCAGATTCTAAGAGTAATTAACAATGGCGGTTTCTGGTTTGAGGTCAGGAAGAATGACTAGGGGTGGGTAATATCGCTATACCGAAAATACCGATACCGTACCAAAATTTTTGGTATGGAAAAATCCATATCGATACCGAAATTTTGGTAAATTAAATCGATTACCGATACCATACCAAAATTTACATCATACCAATTTTTCGGTAAATACCGATTAATACCATAATTTTGGCATGCTGCTCCACACCAAAAATTCGACATACCAAAAAATGTCAATTACCGAACCATACCGAAAAATAATATTTAATTTTAATAAAAATAATAAAATTAATTTAAAATATTTCAAAATAATTAAACATTCTAATTTCAAATATTCTCAAAATTTATTTATTTGATTATATATTTTTGGTTATTACATTTTAATTTATATGCGTATTATATTTTTATTAGAGTTTATCTTAAATTTTAAAAAATATTTAAGAATAAATTTGATACATTATTACATACATATAATTTAAATATATTAATAATATTAAAAATACTTAAATATAGTATTATATATAATTAAATATTAAAAATAAATATATAAAATTTCAATATCGGTAAGGTATACCGATACCGAAATACTGAAAAAATATCGGTATACCGAAATACCAAAAATTTTAATATATAATACCGATACCGTACCGAAATTATCGGTACGGCAACCATACTGTACCAAAAATTTTGATATAATGAAAATTCAATATTTTTCGGTATTTTTCGATACGGCGAGCGTGATATACCGAGTTTTCGATATTTTTCCCACCCCTAAGAATGACAGAACGTTAGCTAACTAAGTTGGGGAGATAAATTAGCCCTGAGAGACAAAAGTTTGAACTTAACAATTGAGTGGTAAATTGATATATCTAAGAAAAGAGCTCCCGTCGTTTATTATCTCCCTAGAAATGGTCATATTGAACATCCCATTTTATGAAAGTTTCTCTATCCTTTTCTCAAGGCCTTTTTCTCAAAGGTTTGTGTATAATATTACTCCCTCCGTCCCACGTATTTTTACCCACTTTTCATTTTGGGGTGTCCCACGTATTTTTACCCATTCCATTTTTGGCAAAAATACATAATATTTTATTACCTACTTTTTACAATCCCAACAACTTTAATTACTTTTTTACACTTTATTCATCATTCCCAATAACTTTATTCACTTTTTCTTTTTAAATTACTAATTTATCCATACTTTCTCTTACATTATATATTAAAAAAATAAAACGTCTTAATCTCCGTGCCCGTACAAACGGGTAAAAATACCCGGGACAGAGGGAGTATTTTTTTTTTAAAATACAATTGGTATAATTTGATGATCGACCATTTGCAAATATATACAAAAATGCACATACAAGTATATATATGTAGAGTGATAATATTATAATAAAAATTGATAATTAGTACTTACATTATAAAAAAAGTGTTTCTCATGTGAAAATTTACATGGATTCTTTTATGAAATTATCGACTAAAATTTTCAATAATGCAATGTGCAAAAAAATTATGTAGAAAAATATGCAATGTGCATAAGATAGATATGCACAAAGTTAAAATGTGCAGAAAACATTTTTCAGACAACATATTGTGCGTAAGACAAATTTAAATAAAATTAAAATGTGCAGAAAAAATATACAATAATACAAAGTGCAAAAAAATTGTGTAAAATAAATGCGCAAAATGCAATGCGTAGAAAAATTGTACATAAAAAATGCAACAATGCAATGTGTAGAAATTTTTTTTGAAAGAAATAAATGCAAAAAAATGCAATCTGCAAAAAAAAAAGTGCAATCTATCGTGGTTATTATGGCATATTACATTATAATTAGTGAGAATTTTAACACTATTCCAAATTTTACAACGGGAAATTACATAATTACATTCAAGAGCTGTCGAGTATTGCATAATTGCATTTTTTTTAAAATTTATTAATCTATAATAGGTAACTGGATCTAAGTTGTGGCGGCAGGTGGGATAGTCATTTCACCCACCAAAGTAAGTTTGACTGTTCCTGTTGTGTGAATCTGAAATTTACTGTTCAAGTGTTATCATGGAATAAATTTTCTAAATAATTTTCATGTGGGGCTACCGACATATTATTAAATTTATAATGTTATCTTCCATATAATTGTTTCTTCGAATACATTAGTGATTGTTACCTATTATTGTGATATGTGTCCCATTGGAATAAGTTTCATCAGCTATTCATTGATTCAAAAAATTATAAGTTATCATTAGCATAGTTATTGTTTTGCAGATCAATTCTTCCTAGGCTTCAATTATATGATTCCTTTCCCTTTCCTGTGTTGGGAATATTTTGTGGGTCCAATTTATTATTTATTATATGTGCTTGTAAAGCATTGTGATTAATTGTGATTTGTTGTTTTTTTGAAAGTAAACTATGTAATTCTTAACAAGTTTGTTCAAGACACTTGTCTATTTTTTTGCAGGACTTGTACTACAGTTTCTTGGACATTCCGCATCTTCTATGAGAAGGTACCAGCTCGCTGAACATCCTCTATTGTTATTGTAACAGCTGTATGTCCATCCATCACCTTAAGATGTGGTTAGTTTCTTCTCAGAACCTAATTTGACATATTAGGAAAATATTTTCTGACTGTGAAGGTTGTATGTTCATATGTACAAGTTATGACTTAATTTTACTGTCCTTAATGCATAGAATAATGATAGATTAACATTAGAAAAGTGATTTATTCTTGATTCTAAGCCCTTTTCAGTTTGCTGCATTTATTGAATGCGAGCAATTGTGAATATTCATTGTGTATTTACAAAGCACTTTTATATCAATTTTGGTACTTTATTACATAATGCAGTTACCCTGTTCATTACTATGATTCTCAAGTCTGGAGAACGATTTAATTTTTGAGGAATATGCTTTTTACTCATACTTACTTTTTCATTTAGTGGTGTTACTTTAGCAGCAAAAGCTGAAGCTCTGGAGTCAGCTCCGAAATCTGCAATTCAGAACAACATGCTCACGGGACAGGCATCATCACTTATTTGCTTAGTATTGGAGAAAGAACTCAAGCAGAGTTTTATTAAGGTAAACATGTGATTTATCATATTTAATTGTATAATACTGGTAAATCTACTTTATAATTATATGCATACTAAGTGTTTCTTCTCATTTTTTTGTCACATGTGCAAACTTTAAGCACTTTGTACTTTCATAGAAGGATCCTACTTTTTTCTAAGTGCATAAAGATAATGTGGCAAATCAGAGAGAGCATTGATATTGTTACTAGATAATGTGCTTTTAGGCAACCAAAGCCTGATCGACAACACCATTGGATTGGTGATTGCACTCTGGGCTCCTTCTTTGGTTGTTAATTTTCATCATATATTGGTAAAAGGTTAATGGTTTTACCCTAAGAATTTCTGTTAATTTTTTATTTTATTATTCAAATATATGATATATGCTTTGAACCCTTTAAAATTAATAATTAAACTGTATCTTATTTTCTAATTAATCCCATAGAATTACTATAAAGTACAAAACTAAAGTGTTAAATAATGCTATCTTATTTTCAATTTTCTAAGTGTTACATAATAAATTTTTATTTTTTTGTTATTTCACAATAGTTAAATTAGGTTTTCTGTATCACATTGAAGTTTCTCCACATTGTACGTTACATCAATGATACTCACTATATGTTCATAGAACTGAGATTATGCATTTATAATAGAAATGAACAAGACAAGTTCTCGTCTATAGAATGAATATATTCTTTTGTCTACTTGTCTCCTCCTTGAGTTTTTTTCTTTTTTTTTTTTTCGATTAGAGCGAATCCCTTTTTATTAGAATTTCCTTTTCAGGAGTCTTGTTATAAAAGTACTTATGTGTTGCAAATTTCAGCTGTTGGTGTTGTAAGTTTATGCGTAGAGCACTGTGTGAATTAAATACTTGAGGTGTCGTTTATGGAACACTGTAAAATGAATCGATTAACGAGGTGATATATATAATTTCTGAAATTCATCATTTATTTCAGGGTGCATTATTATGTGTCTACTTGGAAGAACTGTCCCGAAGATAGCAGGTATACTAGAATTAATGGATTGATGTTGAGGATACTTGGTATCATTGCCTACTGATTATTTTCCTATTTTTTTGCTCTTGCAGAAATTTTATAGCACTTTGTAGAGGTATAAGTTGCCATCTTTCTTGTTCTACCTTTTTATGGAATATATATATGACTATATGAGTTTTTAGTTGAATTATTATTTTTAGGCTCTTCTATTTTATGATTCTATGCATAGGATTAGGTGGGGTGTTATAATTGTCTCCTTGGCTTGTTCTTAAGTTATTCGTTCATCATTGGTTGTTCTAACTATGCCCAGGTGATGTGTGTTTTTTTTTTCTTTTTTTACATTTAACTGCTTACTTATTTGAGAATCTGTCAATCATGTTCAGATATGCAAGATTTTTGATGATGTGCTCTTTCTATATTGACAAATCTTGTGATCATTAAAGATTACTATAATTTCTTTGCTTTCCACCTGCTTTCTATGTAACTACTTGGATATGAAAATTTACTTTTGATGTAAAACTTATATTAATCATATAGTAGTGTGGACGTATAGAAAAATCCCAACTATTGTTGTGGTGATATGTGCTGTCCATAAGATAAGATGATTTAACCTGTTTTTAACCAACTATTTCTTATGCTGCATATTATTTTAAATTAGGGGATTTAACCTGTTTTTATCTTAGATAAGATGCTAGATATCAAATCCTACAATAAATTGTTTCTATTTCCCCTCATGGTTTAAGGATTGATAAATGAGAAAACATGGAAAGTGCAATGTTCATGTATATCTTGTTTCTTTTCTAGGCTTCTTTTATCTGCTCTTTAGTTCCTTTTTCTTTTAATTATTAATATTGGCAATGGGAAACGCATCAGATTTCTTACAGAATCAATGCATAACATTTTACTCTTTTTATGCTTCTATACAGCCTTGTTAATGCAAGTTAATTTGTTGTACTTTAGGGTGTTCATATATAATTGCTATGTCTGTTGTTCTCCAGACAATCTTATGGGAGAATGCTCCATTTCCCATCCAATTCCCATGATTTGGTCAGGTAACACCAAAATATGCTTCTCTTTTTTCCTTGCAAATTCAGGATTTCTAAATATGTTAATGTATGTTAGGAAATGGAACATTCATGTATCTATGCATCACCATATTGTAGTGGCCCTCTAAAGCCTCCCTTTACACCCTATGCAAATATGATGTATGGTAATCCTACACTGATGCTTTTGACCGCCTCCATGGTCCCTTTTACACTCTTTTCTCATCCTCTCTATATTCCTTCTATGCGAGGGCAGCAAGGCAGTCTATTAGGATCCCAATATGTTTGATGAGTGTTTCAATTACATCTAAGTGAATAAAATTCCCTCACTGTAATAAATGCTTACTGTATTGTCTCCTTTAATGCCCTCAAGTTAATTTTTCTCTTCATGTTTTGACGAATCAATGTTAATAGTGAAATGTTAGTTGTAGTTACTTCACATCTGAAATTTGACATTGCTTCCATAACTTCTAATTTTTTGCATAACCTTCTAATTATTTTAGTTGAGGTAAACCTATTTACTTTCAATATCATTTATGTTTGCTTAATCATTTATCAGCTTCTGACATGTTTAATTGATCAGGAATTCTTATGCAATGTATGGTAATGAAGCTACAATTGAAGCTGCAAAAACATCATTAACGTGGAAGAATGAAAGTGGAGATTAGAATTGGGTATGTTGTTGATCGTCGCTTTTTCAGCGCACAATATTAATCCCCAAGGTTAAGGATATCTATTGTAGTCGCGAAAGGTGACCAAGTGAATATCGAATCCAAGGACGGCGTAACTATCACTTTGATTATGTTCTAGTAAATCAAGACTATCATGGAGAGTATAATGGAAGTGATGTTGTGGTTGAATAAGAAGAGAAATGAAATAACAAAAAGAAAATAACAGCAACGATAATGAAGTTGTTAGCAAACAAGAAAGTAGGTAGTTCTAAGATAATCCGGTTCCATTCATTAATCCAGCATTCGTGTGCAAAAGTCGACTCTGCCTTGTGATTTATGAACGCATCACTAAACCATGCATTTCTACTCTATAGACACAAGTAGATATACGTATGCATCGTGTGAATATCCTCGGAGTAAGAGATACAATTCCACCCCCCTTTCTAGGTACTATCAGTATCAATTATTTTCCCCTAGGATTGGTACTTTAACCCGATATGATCTCCCTTTATAGGTACTATGAAATTATACTCTTTGTCCTACTTGTTAACCCGAATAAACTATGATTCAATTAACAAATATTTATATAAGATAGTTCTAATAAAACTTCGGAATCCCTTCACTTAGAATTATAACAACAATCCCTGCTCAGCAGTGAACGCACTCAATCGATAATCATGTTATGTATTCAGACTCTACACAACGATTAACGATGCACAAAACTACTGTGAGTATGGATTAAAAACGTGCAATCTTATATAAACTAAATCACAAGTAGTGTTGTACGGAGTTTTACACACGAAATATAAATTAATTCATGAAACCTTCAAAATCCTAGAACTACCATAAGAGGATCTACTCCATGATTGATCTAAGATCAACCATGGTGAGTTGGAATGATCTTACTTGAAGCTTCATGTCCTCCAACACATCAAAAATGGATTGATCGGACTTGAGTCTCCACGTGCAGCTCTTCCTCCTCTTCTTTCTTGCTGATTTGCAGCCCCACATGTCGCTGCTGCTGCTGCAAGTGCAGCCTACAGGCTCAAACGTTGCTGCTTGCTGCCATTGGCAGCAAGCTGCCCTTGCAGCCCTCCTCCTCTTCTTTCTTGTGTGTGTTGTGTTGTATTGTGGTGTGTGATTTGGGATTGGATTGGGATGGTTTGAAGTGTGGTGTTGCTGCCCCTATTTATAGTTGTGGAAAGGGGACAACATCACATGCCTCCATTCCACTTAATGGCTGCCCATGTTACTCCATTCTCCCACTTCTTCTTGTTTGATGCTCCATTGTTGCTGTCCATCATGTGTTGCAGCTCACATGCCACCATTTCCAACTCATCTCTTTGTCCTCTTTGTTTTGTGTTGTCCTTCTTTGTCTTCTATCCATTTGTGTGTTATAAGCTTCATGTGTTGCATGTGAATGGTGTATTATCTTGACTTTAGCCCATGTGTGCACTACACCCACTTGCATCATTGTTTCCAGGCTGGTTTGCACGTGAACAGGTCGAACTACACCCCTCCAAGTCGAATGCAGGTCGAACTGACCTTTTTCCCGCTGAAAACAACCGATTCGACCTTGATTCGACCAGAGGTGCAGGTCGAATCAAGGCTGTCGTGGTCGAATCCCCCTACTGGATATCTTGGCATCCTGGTTCGACCTCGATTCGACCAAGGCTCTTGGTCGAATCGATGCCGTCGTGGTCGAATCAAGCTCTCTGGAAAATATGGCATCTCGATTCGACCTGGATTCGACCAGGGCCCTTGGTCGAATCACTAATGTCGTGGTCGAATCGGCTTCCTGGGCACTCTTCTCGCCTGATTCGACCTGGATTCGACCTGAGCTCTTGGTCGAATCAATGAAGCTCAGGTCGAATCGAGGCATTGGAGGCTGCATATGCCTAGTTCGACTTCCATGGTTGCTCGAATCAAGTTGTTGAGGTCGAATTACTTGCACCTCCTCATTGTTTCGTGTATAACTTCCACATCCGAGTTCCAAATTGAGTAATTCTTGCACTCACGCGATCCTCACTTCCTTTGCTTTCAATCCATGTAAAGAACTTTCATTAACACCAAGAATTGAGTGTGCAATAAGCTATGGAAAGTGGCCAGCAATCCTGCTCGGCATCTCACGCGCGTTGTCATCGTTTTGCTTATAACTTCTTCGTTTGGAACTGGATTGGGTTGTTCTTTGTGCCAAAACGACCCTCTCTTCAGTGGATTTCCAACCATGTGGCACACCATCAGTTTTGATCTCTACATTGAACACAGCATATTTATGAAGTTGGACATGCATTTTTCATTCATCCTTACACAAATTGCACCTTTTGTCCAATCTTGCATTTTTTATCCTTTTTCCACCTAAAATACAATAAAACACCTTAAATGCACCTTTTTCTCACATATATAAAATATAAGGCATTTGTGCTAATATATTACAACAATATCAATCAAATAGGTGTTTAATTGGACACTAAAACACGCTAATTTTCACTCTCATCAGTTGTCCTTATGATAGATTTGTGTTATAATACATTCCTATTTGATTTTTTGTATGAGGCTTATGAGTTGTACATATTGATTTAGTTATTATGTCTTGAAGAATACATTAGAGATTTTTTGTTAAATATTTTATGCGTAATGATACTTTGGGTTGATAATGAATTTTTAAAAATATATTATGTTTTTTTGTATTTTTTTATTATATTATGGAGTAGGTGAAAAAAAATATTCAAACAGCTACGACAACGGGGATTCCCCGTTGTTAAAAGTTGCATGTTTTAATTACACAAACAACGGGGTAAATTGCATATGACAACAAGGATGCACCGTTTTTAAAGATAAGTTACAATGGTTCGAACACCGTTGTTAAAAGTACAGAACCTTTAACAACTGTTGGATTGACAACGGAGCATTAAGGGCTACGACAACGGGGAATCACCGTTGTCGTAGTAAGATACATCAATGGAAAATACGCCAACAACAACAGGGATACCCCATTTTGAAAGAGTAGCTACAACAACGGTTTGAGCACCGTTGCTAAAAGTGTTGAACCTTTAACAAATCTCAGATTGACAACGGAGTATTGATAGCTACAATGGAGAATCACCGTTGTCGTAGTAAGATACAACAATGGAAAATACACTAACAACGGGGATACCCCGTTGTGAAAGAGTAGCTACAACAACGGTTTGATCACCGTTGTTAAAAGTGCTGAACCTTTAACAACTTCCGGATTAACTACGGAGCTTCAGGGCTACGACAATGGGGAATCACCGTTGTCGTAGTAAGATACAACAATGGAGATTCTCCGTTGTTAAAACATATTTTGGTTACCAGCACCAGTTTTAACAATGGAAATTTGGAGCTACGACAGCGGGGATACCCCGTTGTTAAAGATGTTCTACGACAATGGTTCAATCACCGTTGTTAAAAGTCTAGAGCTTTAAAAACTCCCGGGTTAACAACGGAGCTAGAGGGGCAACAACGGAGATTTCCCGTTGTCTTTCCATAGTGTTGGCATAGTGCGAATGATGATGATCGGAAGTTCTTATTAGACGGTGCATTGAATATCAACGATATTACGGTTAAGTTTCTCTCTCATGCCTCTGCTCTCTTTCAAAAGCAATGTGACAGTGTAGTCTAAATGATCATGTTTCATGTGTAGTCTTTCACGGAGAACTTCTTGGCAAATAATCTCAAGACCTTCTACAAGTCAGACCCTATTCTAAAAATAATAAGTTCACATCAATTACTTCAAGGCTCAGTATGCTATTGTAATGTCTCGATTCGGCTACGTCATAATCTTTGCAAAATGATGGGGATGTCAAGGTAGTTGTTGGCAACAACTTCGCTGAAATTGGATGAATCAAAAGATGTTCTTCTTGAGGTATATAATTTTATCCATTGTCTACAACAAACACTTTACAAGAATTTATGCAAAGTGAATTGAGTTAAAGAATTTTTTATACTTTGGAGTATGATGATTGTAGTATATGTAACATGTTTGAAAATAAAAGTGTGATTGAATGTGAATATTTATTTTTTGGTTCTGATGAATTGGTTACGATAATTTTTGTTTGATCCAGATTATGGAGTGGGTTAGATTTAATCAAACAGAAGTTTTCACTTGCTGTCTTCAATTGCCAATATTTGTTTTCGTGTGTTATGTTAGATAGTTAGTACAATTTGTTGATGTTTTCTGTGGACACCTAGCTCTAGGTTTGTTTGAGGAAGTTGATATGTTCAGTTACATCATATGGTTTTGATTATGCCATTCATTACTGTTGGTAGTTTCATCTGATCATAGTATTCATGATGGAGCTCTCAGCTCTTCCGAAATTCCATATTAGCTCCATACTTTTGATAGATCCAATCTCAAAGCATATGTGTCATTTTAATTGATTTAGTATGTTTCCTTGATGATTGGTTCTAATGGATGTGTCTTTCCATTAATTATATGATAGTAATGTCTACATTAGGCATTGTTGAATGAATCAATTTAGGTAAAAGATATGAGCACTAATATATCTCTTATTAGTTATTACAAGACATATACTACTAAATTCCAAATGATAGGATCAGTTACATTTTGAGATGAATTAATTCCTTATTTATGAAACAAATATTAATTGTCAATACAAAAATATTGTTATGTTCAACATAAGATGCAATGTACAATGAGTATTTTCTTATACACTATGAATGTAAATAGCAAATTAGTTTCCTATAAAGCAATGGATTAACTGATTAAGCCAACAAATGATATGAACACAATTTAAACCACGTTGACATGATGTGTTGATGTACAATACAAATTGAAAGAAAATTATAGAACATTCAAATGTAAAATCTTTTTTTACATTTTTTTCTTGTTTCTTTACATGTGTATACCATAGATAAATAAGAGCTATCATGCCTCTAATTATGATAGAATGGGGTTCTCTATTGCATTTTATACGGAAGTTGGGTTTTGGGATGCATGTTGTACCCTTCCCATCCTCAGATCACTTGTAGAGTACCTACAAAACACAAAGAAAAATTGAGCCTTATATAAGCATCACAACCTAAGACAATACTGCTACAAAATAGAGTCACATTATCTATTCAAACTTTAAATTGTAATTAAGGACAATATTTAGTATGCTAATACACAGAAAATACCCTAAGACTTGGACCACATAGGACCTGCGTGGGATAACAAGTTAACATGTTGGCAGAAATGGTGGCTTCCATCATGGTTATCGTGAGTACAATGTAGGTAATCCTATCGGTGATCGTAATGGTGACCATATGGAAATCATTGTTGACTAGTACATGCTAATTTGCAAGTAGGGAATCTAAACACATTAGCATGCCTTTTAGAGGATGTTGCAAATAATCAATTGGGCTTGGTGTAATTGAGTAAAACATGAAGGAAAATTGCAGTGAATCATAATGTGCATCGATAAAGGTAAAATATGAATAAAAGGAAGCATAAGCTACAAAAAAGAATAAAAAATAATAGCTAATCTAGGAACTCAACCATGATTTATTATTATTGGAGAATTGGTTGGCCATCAACAAGCTGCTCAGGCTAAGGAAAATACATTACAACACACATTCTTTTCAAGGCAAGAATCATTTGTTTCGCAAACTACAACTACTTCTGCAATCAACAACTATATTATTTCGGTCTGGGTATATTGCTCTAAGAAATTGCATATGTTTACTAACCTTAAACTAATGCTAAAACAAGACATACTGGGGTTAAGGAGCTAAAATAGTGAACGTGTCACACCCCAAATTTTATATAAAGAGCTTTTCATGTTAATTTCCTTAAATAAGGAGTCTAATAAGGGCATGATCAAATACTTTAACAAATTAATAATAATAACGCAAAGAAGATTAAAATTAAATAAGGTACAAGTCCCATAAGTTTATGCAATTTTTTAAAGAAATAATTTACAAAAATTTTTGAAGATACTCCTAACATTGTTCGAATTGTAATTTTTCTTTCAATTATAAAAATAAGTTTACTCAAATTTGTCACATTCAATTACCGTGGCACCCACCGTAATTATTGTAACCCAAGTATTGAACTCAAAACTTTTTGACAGTTTGTTTAACATGCAAAAATCTACTTTGAATTGTATTGCACAACTGTACTACCTAAACTCCTAACAACCATCATATAATGGAATTAAATAATTTGACATGCATACTTGAGTTGTGCTTCTAAGTTCAAGCCAATTACCAATTAATCCACCACTTTAACCATGAGTGCTATCAAAATCCAGAAGAACTAGCAGCAAAAATGAATTTGACCACTTCTACCAGCAACAAATAAAGTTATGCACTACTCAAAAATACCACTAACCTATATTACTAACCACATGGACCCTATGCAACGATTCCAGAATTACAGATTCGCACAATCAATTCATCACACGCCTTTAACTCATCAACAGCTTTCAATAGATAACTCATGGCAATTAATTAACACAAAATACCAAGTTCGTAATTAATTCAAAGAATACCAATGAAAATGAGTCTCAGAATACTTTAACAATAGCGAATACTCAAAACATAAAACATTATATTTCAAATTAACACAAATTCCCAATAAAAAATTCAAAGTACACAGTCGTATAAGTCACAATTTATTTAGGTTTTTACTTTGTCTCCCTTGCTATCGCATTCCTGCTCGTACGCTACCGCCATGCTCAATCTGCAAAGGGATATAAAGATAGGGGTGAGCAACCGCAACTCAGTGGAAACTAATCATACCATACTAGTTAATATTTCATATACAAAAATTTAAATCACTTACAATATAATTCTTGACATATTGATAAGGCACCTTTCAGTCCATTATTCATGACATAAGTAAGATACGTCATCACGATTCGTTACCCGTAATATTGGTAAGGCACTATTACGGTCCAATACCCGTAACATTGGTAGGGCACCATTATGGTTCAATACATGTAATGCATATAATTCATATCTCATGCTTTCAAATAAAGAATCAATAATAATTCACTTATAACATAAATAATCATATATGAAACAATTAACGAATACATGATGAGAAATCCCCACCTTAAACCTTGTGAAATTTAAACGCGAATACTAAACGTTTCGCTCCGACTCTTGCCTTCTCTTCTTGATTTACAGTCGCGTGAAAATGCTTCTAAGTGCGATGTAATGAAATAAATGTGTGATAGAATATATATATATATATATATATATATATATATATATATATATATATATATATATATATATATATATATATATATATATATATATATATATATTGTGGGCTGTGCAAAACTCTAATGAAAATTTTTATTAGGATTCGACAAACTTCCCTTAATTAGAGAAGTTAATTCAAGGTTTGATTGGGAGATGATCTCTACTGCAGAAAAGATTCAGATTATCTAGGAAGGAAAGTTTCAAATTTGATTTTCTCCCACTCTTATTTACGAGGTTAGAAATAAATGGGTTAGACATGGTTATGGGCATGTTTTTGGCCTTTAAGAATTGGGCCACAATAAAATATGCATGTTGAATTTGTGGGATGTCACATCCTACCCTTTTAATAAAAATTTTATCCTCGAAATTTAAAATAACTTACCACTTCTTCTGAAGCATAGGTATTTTGTTTGTCTTCCATCTTCTTCTTAAAATTTATGAGCAGTTCGGTTTGTACACTGCTGAGCTTTATGGCCTGGTTCATGACCGTTATAACATACTTATTGTCCATATAAGCACTTGCCACCATGGTTTCACCCACACTTAGGACATGAATTTCCATCTCATTATTCTCTTGGTTTGTTGTTTTGTTTCTCAAGGACGAGCAACACATTAAGTTTGAGGGGTTTGATGAGAGTGAAAATTCATGTATTTTTGGTTTGATTTGATACCTATTTGAGAGTGAAATTGATATTATTTGCATAAATATTGATACTTTGAATTTTAATTGACTAAAAGGTGCCTGAGAGGTATTTTTTTTGTGTTTGGATAGGAAAAAGGATAAAAAATGTGAAGTTGGAATGAAAGGTGAACTTATGATACATGCAAGCAAGCAGATGTCCATTTTTCATAATTTTTCTATTTTTTTGTGGAGTCCAAATTAATTATGTAATATATGGTTGTAAGTCACGGAAGAGAAGATCTTTTTGGCTTAAGAAATACCTCAATCTGAGTTTAGATGAGGAAGTAATGCTCAAAACCATGAAGTTGAGCAGGCTGCCAATGGGCACTTGGTAACCACCAAGCATACTCACCCGGTGGCGAGTGAGAGCTGATTTGTTACTCGTTTTTCACCGTGCAAGATCACACGCTGCTGTACAAGAATCCATGTTCACGGTAGTTACCGTGCTATGTCACACGCCTCCGCGCATGTCTTCTGGATGCCGTGTGAAGAGAACTTGAAGCCGTGCTCATTGCTGTGTCCAAGCGCACATCGCCCTGTGAAAGTTAGCTCCCCACCGTGTGCAATTCACACACTGCCATGTGATACCATCCATGACGAGAGTGAAAATAAGCGTGTTTCAATATCCTATTTAACACCTTTTTGATAGGAATTATTGTTATATATTAGCACAAGTGTCTTTATTTGATATATGTGAAAAAAGTGCATTTGAGGTGTTTTATTGTGATTTAGGTGGAAAAAGGATCAAAAGTGTAAAGTTGGAGAAAAGGTGTAACTTGTGCAAGAATGCTGATAAACGCAAGTCCAACTTATGTAATATTTTTATATTTTTTTGGAGCTCAAAAATAGAAGTGTTATACATGGTTGGAAACCCACAGAAGAGAGGATTGTTTTGGCATAAGAAACACCTCAATCGAAGTCGAAAAGAGAAAGTTATGATCAAAATGGTGACGCCGCACTAGCTGTGCCGAACAGAATGGCGGTATCATTTTCATGGCTTGTTACACCTCCATATATTACAGTATTTGTAATTTATTTAAACTAATAGAAAGCCAAGGAAGAGAGGATCGCGTGAGCGCAAAAATCACTCAAATCGGAGTTTGGATGTGAAAGTTATACGTGACATGGTGAGACTGCGCAATCTGGTTCGACCTCATTGATCGGGTTCGACTACTGGTTCAGGTCGAACTAGGAACCTGAATGTTTGTTACAGAGTGGTTCGACCTCCCTGATCTGGTTCGACCAAGCCTAAAGGTCGAACCAAATGCCTGGATAGCTCCAAATCTGTATTTTTACACCCTAGTCAGTGTATTTCCGTGTTTTCCAAGAAAAAAGTCCATCCAAGGTCCATAAGGAGAGCTTACAAGTATAAAAGGGGATGTAGATCACACCAAGGAAAGGACAGCAACAAAATCATCCTACACCCCACAAGGGGGAGGGGGGATCACGCACCAACTATCATCCACATCCTTTCCTCCAACCATCCATCAATGTGAAGATTTGTCTGTGGAATCATGAGGAGAATCAAGAGGAGGATTCAAGACGGAGATGGATGTGACGACTCCCACATCTAGGGTTTTATTCATTTCCTAATTTATCTAGTATTTTCCAGACATATGAGTAAGATCTATCCAACCCCCATGATTGTTCTTCGCAACATCATGGGCTAGAGCTATTTTGGTAGATCTAGGGTTTTGAAGGTTTTTATGAATTAATTGAACTTTCATGTGTATACTCCGTACATCACTACTTGTGGTTTAATTTATATATGATTATGCATTTTTAATTCATACTCAGAGTTGTTTTGTGCGTTCACTACTGAGCAGAATTCCATGTTATGATTCTAAGTGAGGGGACTCCGAAGCTTCATTAGAACTGTCATGAATACTTGTTAATTGAATCCAATTCGGGTTAATAAGTAGGATAAAGAGAATAATTTTATAGTACCTATAAAGGAGATCATATAAGGTTAGAGTACCAAACTCGCGGGAAAATAATTGACACTGATAGTACTTAGAAATGGGGGGTGAAATTATATCTCTTGCTCCGAGATTATTCACACGTGTTACACACATATTTATTTGTGTCTATAGAGTAGATTTGAATAGTTTAGTGATGCGTCCATATTCCACAAGGTAGAGTCGTATATTGATACACGAAAGGGAGATTAATGAGTAAAACTAGATTATCCTAGAGCTACCTATTCTCCTGCTTGATCCACTTTCGCATTCTTCCAGTGATACTTTATTTTGTTTTTTATTTTAATTCATTGTTTAGTAGTTAAATAATTCAATGCCTAACTTTATTGCATTGTCTTAATTAATTTTAGTAAATAATTAAATCGATGATATGCCGTTCTTTGGGTTTGATATTTAACTTGATCGCTTATCTAAGCTACAATAACATTCTTCATACTTGGGAATTAATTGTGTGTTGAGAAAATGTTCATCAAGTTTTTGGCGCCATTTCCCGGAACGGCTGCTGTTATTTTGATTTACTATTTCTAGTTTGATTAGGACTTTTATTTGTGATTATTTAATTCTATCTAATCTTGAATTTTTCTGAGGTACTTGTGCACTAGGAAAGGAGAGGAAGGAAAGGAAGAAATAACACACTGATCTTAACATGGCCGGAGCAGGGCATAATTCAGATTATGTTGTCATACGTGAAATTTTCACAAACTATGGGATTGGCAACATTGGGTTGATAGGAGCAAGGGGGAAGATGATGATTTTGAGATACATCCCGCTCTTATTAACATGGTGGAGAAGAATCCCTTTTCTGGAGGTTCGTTTGAAGATCCATATCAGCATCTCAAAAGATTTCTTGGTTATGCAAACACTCAAAAGTGTGCTGGAGATCATGATAATGCTTAGCGGATCGCCTTATTCAAGTTCTCTTTGATTGATAAGGCAGAAGATTGGTATGAGAGTCTTGATGCCACAGATTGTACTACATGGGGCCAACTGCAGCAGAAGTTCTTAGAGAGATACATGCCACCCTTAAAGGTTTTTAGAATGAAGCAAGAGATCACCCAATTTGTTATGAGTCAGGGTGAGAAATTTCATGAGGCGTAGGATAGATTTAAAGATATGCTCAGGAGGTGTCCACAACATGGAACGTCTAAGGCTCAGTACATAAGCATCTTCTATTATGGATTGGATTGTGAGTCGCGAATTCTTATGGAGGCATCATCAAGAGGAGCACTGTTATTGATGAGTGTGTAAATTCACAAGTTTGGCATCATATTTTGTGCTAGTTTTGGAGAGTTTTGAGGTGGAAATAGGTGGAAAACCTATATATATTGTGAATTAGCATGAATCAGGTGTTAGTGGAGCTATTTAAGTGGTTTTCATAGCAAAATCGGAGTGGAATTACCAAGAATCGAAGAGATGAAGTCGAGACCACTCGAACCGCCAAGGAGAGAGGTGGGTTCAACCTGTTGGAGGAGGGTTCGACCTCTCCAGCAGGTCGAACCAGCAATGCAAAGTGGCAGAAGAGGGGTTCGACCACGACTCGAGGGGTTCGACCTATCTATCAGGTCAAACCAGTTCGCGAAAAAGTTGGTTTGACCACGACATTGGGGATTCGACCTGATGGTTGGTCGAATCAAGAGCAGAAATTGTCCAGTAGCATGGTTCGACCTGTGGTTCGACCAAGACAGAGTGGTTCGACCTGTACAAGAAGTCGAACCAAGTGCAGAATACTTCCAGTAGGTGGGTTCGACCTGTGATTAGACCTGCGGCCAGTGGTTCGACCTGTTTGCTGAGGTCGAACCGTAGTGCGAAAACTTACCTTATCCAGATTTTCGAGACCAAAACACGTGTGATCACTTGAAAAGCCCATTCCAAGCCCTAGAGATGTGATTACAAGTATAAAAGGAGGCTCATGCAGTCAGAGAAGAAGACAACAAGACAACAACCCAACAACAAGAGAGGAGAAGAGAGGCCACAACATACAACACCCCACAAGGGGGGATCACCCCCCAACCATCATTCTTTCCTCCATCCATCCATCACTTTGAAGATTCGTTTGTGGAATCAAGAGGAGAACCAAGAGGAGGATTCAAGAGCGAGAAGGAAGCGATGACGCCACATCTAGGGTTTATTCATTTCCTAATTTATCTTGTATTTTTTGGATATCCGGGTAAGATTTATCCAACACCCATGTGTGTTTCCTACAACACCATGAGCTAGAGCCTTTTTGGTAGAACTAGGGTTGTGAAGGTTTTATCTAGTTAATTGAACTTCCATGTGTATACTCCGTACAACACTACTTGTGGTTTATTTTATATAAGATTGTGCCTTTTTAATCCATACTCATAGTCGTTTTGTGCATCAATAATCGTTGTGTAGAGTCTGAATACATAACATGGTTATTGGTTGAGTGCGTTCACTGTTGAGCAGGGTTTTATGTTATAATTCTAAGTGAAGGGATTCCGAAGTTTTATTAGAACTATCATATATGAATACTTATTAATTGAATTGAATTCGGGTTAATAAGTATGATAAAGAGGATAATTTCATAGTACCTATAAAGGGAGATCATATCGGGTTAGAGTACCAATCCTAGGGGGAAATAATTGATACAGATAGTACCTAGAAAGGGGGGTGAAATTATATCTCTTGTTCCGAGGTTATTCACACGTGTTACACGCATGTTTACTTGTGTCTATAGAGTAGATATGCATGGTTTAGTGATGCGTCCATATTTCACAAGGCAGAGTCGGACATTGACACATGGAAGGGAAGTTAATGAGTAAAACTGGATTATCCTAGAGCTACCTATTCTCCTACTTGATCCACTTTCGTATCCTTCGAGTGATAGTTTATTTCATTTGTTATTTAATTTCCAGCATATTAGTTGTTAGATAGCCATTAAAACGTAATTGCCTTGTCTTAATTAATTTAGATAATAATTAAATTGATAATACGCCGTCCCTTGGGTTCGATATTCACTTGGTCACCTTTCGAGACTATAATTGATATCCTTCATACTTGGGGATTAATTGTGTGTTGAGAAAATACACATCAAGTTCTTGGCGCCGTTGCCGGGGATGGCTGTTATTATTGATTTTATTATTTCTAGTTGATTAAGATTTTTTTTCTTTTTCTTTTATTTGTGATTATTTACTTCTATCTAACCTTGAATTTTTCCGAGTTACTTGTGTGCTTGTAAAAGGAGAGGAAGGAAAAGAAGGAATAAACATTGATCTAAACATGGCCAGAGCAAGGCAGAATCCGGATAATGTTGCCATACGTGAAATTTTCACGAACTTTGGGAATGTCAACATGGGGTTGATAGGAGCAAGGGGGGAAGATGATGATTTTGAGATACATCCCGCTCTTATTAACATGGTAGAGAAGAATCCATTTTCTGGAGGTTATTTTTAAGATCCATATCAGCATCTCCGAAGATTTCTTAGTTATGCAAACACTTAAAAGAGCAGTGGAGCGAATGATAATGCTAGTCAGATCGCCTTATTCAAGTTCTCTTTAATTAATAAGGCGGAAGCTTGGTATGAGACCCTTGATCCAGTCGATTGCAATACATGGGACTAACTGCAGCAGAAGTTCTTGGAGAGATAAATGCCACCCTCAAAGATCTTAAGAATGAAGCAAGAGATCACTCGATTTGTTATGAATCGGGGTGAGAAATTTTATGAGGCGTGGGACAGGTTTAAAGACATGCTCAGGAGGTGTCCACAGCATGGAATGCCGAAGGATGAATACATAAGCATCTTCTACTATGGATTGGATTGTGAGTCGCGTATTTTTATTGATGCATCATCAGGAGGAGCGCTGTTATCAAAGACAGCACTTGAAGCGGAAAAGTTATTTGAAGACATCTCTATGAATTTACGTGACTGGCAAGTAGAGAGAGATAGAGGATCATATGTACTTGGCAAGGTGGCGCAGGTTGAATATCAAGTGAAGCCGAATAGGGATGATGAGATCGTCTCTAGTCTAGCTAACAACAACAAGCTAATAGAGTCCCAGCAGAGGCAGATTACAGAGTTGACACTAAGGGGGCCTAGTATGAAGCAATACGAAGTGAAGAGTGATGAACATACCTTCAATCGATACATGGCTGAGAACGATGCAAGGGTTGACCACATCGAAGCTTGAATGAATGTTGATCATGCAGATTTATCTAAGCAGATGAAGGAGCTTACTTTGATTATGGGGCAGATGACCGCGAACATGAATTAATTGGAACAAAAATTGGAAGATAAAGCCATCACGTTAAGGTCGGGAACACAGTACGAGGGACCAATGATGCCGGAAGTAAAATCAGACATGACGAGGAGCCAGTTCGACTTCGGTTCGACCAACCATATAGGTCAAACCGAGAATGGGAGGTCGAACTTGGCTTCTGAAAGTGTTCCAAGAGCAGCAGGCACTCAGTTCGACCTGGAGGGCATTGATTTGATCAGGCCATCTGGTCGAACCTAGGTCGAACAACCCCATCTGGAGCACTCTGTTTTCACAAATTCTTGGTTCGACTAGTCCGTCAGGTCGAACCCAGGTCGAACCGGCGACCAAAAATCTTCCAGAAGACCAGTTCGACCACAACCTTATTGGTTCGACCTGGATACCAAGTCGAATCCTGGTCGAATCGCATCAAGTGAAACACTCTGTTTCAGATCATCATCAGTTCGACCACGTCACTCATGGTTTGACCACACCTACTGGTCGAACCCAGGTCGAATCGGAGGCCAAAGACCATGCACAGAGCAGATTCGACTTAGGGGAAAGTGGTTCGACCTAGTCATAAGGTCGAACCCAGGTCGAATCATAAAATCAGAGAGAGAATCAAGTTTCAGAAGAGTGGTTCGACCACTACGTGCCTGGTTCAACTTGTCGAACAAGTCAAACCCAGGTCGAACCTAAACTGAAAAGTGAGAATGGACTTACAGGAGCTTGGTTCGACCACTATGTACCTAGTTCGACCAGTACCCCTGGTCGAATCCTCTCAGAACGCACCCGTTTCTGCGCCGAATGCTCCGCATGATGTTGATGCTACTCCAGTACCATTACATGAGTAGAATACTGAGTTTACAATGGAGAAGAAGTGGGAAAGAGCAAAGAAGTTGAGAGCAGAGAAGCTTAGACTGCAGATGGATAATGAAGTTGTGGTTTTCTCTCTTGATCATGCAATGAAGATGCCCATGGAGACTCAATCAAGCAAGAGCATTGATATGATTTCTAACTTGTTTAATCTTGATTTTTCTAAGACAGGTGATTCTGAATTTAAGTGGAAGATTGACAAGAGGGTGTCTAGACAGCTATGGGAGGAAGGAAATTTCAATGATCATATACTTGTGACAAAGAAAGGTGAGGTGTTGAGTGTAGACAAGAAGAGAGAAAGAAAGTATTTGAAGGTGAGGATGCGACAAGACGGTCCTCCGATCAAGTAGTCTACAAAGCGGTAATCCGTCGTGACTCTTCGACGTTAAACATAAGCGCCTGTTGGGGGCTTGCCCTTCCGTTTTATTACTTTATTTCTTTCGTGTGAGTAAGAAATTTTTATATTTAAGGTGCTTATTATTCGGCAATTACATCTTTGCAAACTTAGTTTCAACTTACGTTTTTACTAAGTTTGGGGGGTGTGATGTACTTACCTCATTGAAGCACCAAGAATATAATATTTTCTTTGTAATGTTTGCTAGGGGAGTTGATTTTTTGCGGTATATTAAAACTTTAATCGGTTTTGATGTGTCGATTTTTTACAATTTGCCTAGTGTTCAGTGGTGTTTCTAGTGTGTGGAGTCGATTAGATAGTCAATTAATTCTTTCTTATAGTTCTCCTATTTTATTATTGATGAATCTGTGATGATGAGTGTGTTTGAGCTTTGATGATAGAAAAGGTAACTAGGTGGCAAGACGAGTTCTACATTGAGGCGTTGACTCGAGGAGCTCATGCGTACATTGAAGAAAAATCAGGTGCCCTCGTTTTCTTTTTCTAATTTTTATATGTGCTTTTAATTCATAGGAGTGGAAGGATTATGTTTATGGTGGTGATCCATGTGAGCTTATTTTTAAATTGTCTTGGAATTCATATGCTCTTGAAATTGATGAAGGAGGTGTACTTGAGTTATATTGTGGTATGAAGTTCTATGTGCACTTGTGGGATATTACCTACCATGAAAAGTGCTCGGTTACTTGTTAAAAACCCATGTGAGATTTTGAGCCTTGTTGATCATGTACATAATCACATGATATTTTCTTTTCTGGTGAGTATCGTTCTTGTGTGTATTCTAGAACTTGCCTCTTGTCTTACTTTAAACTACATGTGTGTTAGAAGATGGGAGATGATTTTAGGCCATCCTTGAATTTATGATTCACTTAGCCAAATAATTCCCTACCAAATAATTATATATCCGTAGTTAGCCCTGTTGAGCCTAAAAGCCTTATTTCTTTGGCAACCTACGAAGATAGCCACTTTGATATCCTATTTGAGCCTTAAATTTCTATATTTAGTGGAGAATTAAATGCTGTCAAAGTGTGTTAATGCTGCTTGATAACAATTTGGGAAGGAATAAAATTGGTGTTGAAATTAATAGTGATGGATTATGATAATGCATCTAAGGAGAAGCATGGAGTAGTGCTTAAATCTAGTACTCCATGGAATCAAAAACCCTACGGTAGTGCTTAAATCTAGTACCCTATGGAGGATGCGTGAGGTAGTGCCCGAAACTGGTACCTCGAGAGAAAAAGGATGTGCTTGAGACAAGAAAAAGTATGTTGAGCTTGAAGGAGAGGAGAGAAAAGAAAATTAGAAGAGCATGAAGTTGGATAGCCTTGACGTGTAAAAATCTGCAGTACATAAGATCTCCGGTTTTAATTCTCTACTAATTGAGTCACTTTATCCATATGTTTCCTACCCTTACCAAAGAGCCAACATTACATCCAAAAGAAAAGTCCTTTTTGATCCCATTGTCAAATCATACTTTTAGTGGTGAAGAGCTTGAGACATTTGGCAAGCTTATGGTTATGCATACACTTGAATTGAATCTGAGCGTAAACACCTTAACCCATAAGTGTACATCTTTTATACTTGAGTGCGAGTGATATATACTTCCCGTGAGAACATGTTGATGGAGCATTTGAATTGGTGGTGATTGTCTTAACTTGTATGCTATGAATTGATTATTACATGTAATGAGAGTTGCATGACCTAAGTTGAGGACAATTGCATTGTGAATGGGGTATTGGTCATAGAATCTATATTAGCCTATATAGTGCCTCACGCACTTGAGTGAAAGAGAATAAATATTTATCTTGTGAGCTAGATTACTTAGTACTCTGAATGGTGCGTGATTGGAATGGTTTTGCATGAGTGATATATATGAAGCAATTAATACTTGTTTGATTTAATGAAGTTGCATGTGTGATATGTGTTGTACTTGATCTTGGTGAATTATACACGACTCCTGTGGTTTGATTTGGTTGCCTCAGGACGAGCAACATGTAAGTTTGGGGGTTTGATGAATGTGTAAATTCACAAGTTTGGCATCATGTTTTGTGCTAGTTTTGGAGAGTTTTGAGGTGGAAATAGGTGGAAAACCTATATATATTTGAATTAGCATGAATCAGGTGTTAGTGGAGCTATTTAAGTGGTTTTCATAGCAAAATCGGAGTGGAAGTGCCAAGAATCGAAGAGACGAAGTCGAGACCACGCGAACCGCCAAGGAGAGAGGTGGGTTCGACCTCTCCAGCAGGTCGAACCAGCAATGCAAAGTGGCAGAAGAGGGGTTCGACCATGACTCGAGGGGTTTGACCTGTCTATCAGGTCGAACCATGGCCGAACCAGTTCGCGAGAAAGTTGGTTCGACCACGACGTTGGAGATTCGACCTGACGGTTGGTCGAATCAAGAGCAAAAATTGTCCAGTAGCATGGTTCGACCTGTGGTTTGACCAAGACAGAGTGGTTTGACCTATACAAGAAGTCAAACCAAGTGCAGAATACTTCCAGTAGGTGGGTTCGACCTGTGGTTCGACCTGCGGCCAGTGGTTCGACCTATTTGCTGAGGTTGAACAGTCGTGCGAAAACTTACCTTATCCGGATATTCGAGGCCAAAACGCATGTTATCACTTGAAAAGCTCATTCCAAGCCCTAGAGACGTGATTATAAGTATAAAAGGAGGCTCATGCAGTCAAAGAAGAAGACAACAAGACAACAACAAGAGAGGAGAAGAGAGGCCACAACATACAACACCCCATAAGGGGGGATCACCCCCCAACCATCATTCTTTCCTCCATCCATCCATCACTTTAAAGATTCGTTTGTGGAATCAAGAGAAGAACCAAGAGGACGATTCAAGAGTGAGAAGGACGCAATGATGCCACATCTAGGGTTTATTCGTTTTCTAATTTATCTTGTATTTTATGGAGATCTGGGAAAGATCTATCCAACACCCATGTGTGTTTCCTACAACACCATGAGCTAGAGCCTTTTTGGTAGAACTAGGGTTGTGAAGGTTTTATCTAGTTAATTGAACTTCCATGTGTATACTTCATACAGCACTACTTGTGGTTTATTTTATATAAGATTGTGCCTTTTTAATCCATACTCATAGTCGTTTTGTGCATCAATAATCGTTGTGTAGAGTCTGAATACATAACATGGTTATTGGTTGAGTGCGTTCACTGTTGAGCAGGGTTTTATGTTATAATTCTAAGTGAAGGGATTTCTAAGTCTTATTAGAACTATCATATATGAATACTTATTAATTGAATTGAATTCGGGTTAATAAGTAGGATAAAGAGGATAATTTCATAGTACCTATAAAGGGAGATCATATCGGGTTAGAGTACCAATCCTAGGGGGAAATAATTGATACTGATAGTACCTAGAAAGGGGGATGAAATTATATCTCTTGCTCCGAGGTTATTCACACGTGTTACACGCATGTTTACTTGTGTCTATAGAGTAGATATGCATGGTTTAGTGATGCGTCCATATTCCACAAGGCAGAGTCGGACATTGACACATGGAAGGGAAGTTAATGAGTAAAACTGGATTATCCTAGAGTTACCTATTCTCCTACTTGATCCACTTTCGTATCTTTCGAATGATAGTTTATTTCATTTGTTATTTAATTTCCAGCATATTAGTTGTTAGATAGCCATTAAAACGTAATTGCCTTGTCTTAATTAATTTAGATAATAATTAAATTGATAATACGCCGTCCCTTGGGTTCGATATTCACTTGGTCACCTTTCGAGACTACAATTGATATCCTTCATACTTGGAGATTAATTGTGTGTTGAGAAAACGCGCATCAGTTATCTAAGCAACAGTTGAAGTAGAAAAGGTATTTGAAGACATCTCTATAAATTCACGTGACTGGCTTATAGAGAGAGTAAGAGAATCTTATGTAGTGGGCAAGGTAGCACAAGTTGAATATCAAGTGGTGAAGCCGAATAGGGATGATGAGATCATCCATAGTTTAGCTAACATCAACAAGCTACTATAATGCCAGAAGAGGCCGATTACAGAGTTGACACAAAGAGGGCCTAATATGCTGCAGCAAGAAGTGAAGACCAATCGATACATGGCTAAGAATGCAAGGGTTGATCGACTTGAGGCTACTATAAATTCTACCAATGAAAATTTGTCCAAGCAGTTGAATAACCTTACTTTGATGATGAGCAGATGGCTTGGAGAGTGAAATAATTGACGCAAACATTGGAGAAAGAAAAGTTCCACTCTCAAGGCATAATGAATCCAAAAGAGTGTAAAGCCATCACGTTGAGGTCCAGAATACAGTATGAGGGACCGATGATGCCAAAATTGGATTCTGGATCTTTAGGAAGCCAGTTTGACCCTGGTTCGACCAAGACCCTTGGTCGATCCACCCATAATAAGTTAAACCAGACACCTGGGAACATTACGGAGGTCACCGATTGCTGGTTTTACCTCAGTTCGACCAAAGTCTTGGGCAAACCAGCTCCTAAAGGAGTTGAATGGAAAACCACGGAAGAGAGGATCATTTTCACGCATTAATCACCTTAATCAGAGGTCAGATTCGAAAGTTATGCTAAAAAATGTGAGACTGCACAGTCACTCCCAGGAGGTCCGTTAGATCAGTCGTTCGAGTCTAACCTTCAAGCAATGAAGATGCCCATGGAGACTCAATCAAGAAAGAGCATAGATGTGATTTCTAAATTGTTTAATCTTGATTTTAATAGGACAGATAATTCTGAAATTAAGTGGACGATTTACAAGGAAGAGTCTAGACAGCCATGGGAGGAAGGTAATTCCAAGGATCATATTTTTGTGACCAAGAAAGGTGAGGTGCAGAGTGTAGACAAGAAGAGGAAAAAAAAGTATTTGAAGGTGAGGATGCGAGAAGACCACCCTCTAATCTAGTAGTTCAAAAAGTTACATCCGTCGTGACTCTTCGACGTTAAACATGAGCGCCTGTTGGGGGCTTGTCCTTTTCATTTTATTGCTTTATTATTTCTTTTATGTGAGTGAGGAGTTAATATATTTAAAGTGCTCACGTTTTGGCAATTATATTTCTTTTCAAACTTAGTTTCGACTTACATTTTTACTAAGTTTGGGGGTGTGATGTACTTACCTCGTCTTATGAGCATCGTGGATATAATTTTTCCTTTCGTTGGTTGTTTGTTTGTTAGGGGATTAATTTTTTGCGGCATATTAATATTTTAACCGGTGTTGATATGTCAATTTTTTGCAACTTACTTAATGTTTAGTGTGTTGTGTTGGTGTGTCTAGTGTGTGAAGTCGATTAGCTAGTCAATTGAGTCTTTCTTATAGTTCTATTATTTTATTATTGATGAATCCTGTGATGATGAGTGTGTTTGAGCTTTGATAATAGAAAAGGTAAAAGATGAGGAAAGACGAGTTCTACGCTGAGGCTTGACCTGACCGAGTTGAACAACTCGAAGAGCTCGTGCATACGTTGAAGAAAAATTAGGTGTCCTCGTTTTCTTATTCTTATTTTTATGTTTGATTTTAATTCATGGGAGTTGATGAGTGTTTTCTCAAAATAAAATATTAATCCCCAAGGATGAAGGATGATATTGTAGCTTTGATAAGCGACCAAGTGATTATCGAATCCAAAGGACGTATTATAATCAATTTAATTATATTCTAACTTATTAAGTCTATGTTGGCAATATAGTTGTGGTGATCAAATAACCAATAAACAAATAATTAAAATAACAATTAAAATAAATAAGCAGTAGAGATTAAACAAAATTGAATAAGTTGAAAATTAGGTAGTCCTTCGTGCCATCCAGTTTTGCTTATTAATTTCCCTTCCATCTATCAATGTCAGACTCTGCCTTGTAGAGTATGGACGCAGCACTAAACCATGCAAATCTATTCTATAGACACAAGTAAATAAGCGTGTCACATGTGTGAATATCCTTGGAGCAAGAGATATTTCACCTCCTTTTATATGTACAATCAGTATCAATTATTTCCCGTGCACTAAGTACTCTTACCCGATATGATCTCCCTTTATAGGTACTATGAAGTTATTTTCTTTGTCCTACTTATTAACTCGAATAAGATTCAATTAACAAGTATTTACAGAAGATAGTTCTAATGGGACTTCGGAGTCCCCTCACTTAGAATCATAACATGTAATCCTGCTCAGCAGTTGATTGGTTGTTAATAGTCGGGATGACCAATTAAAGAATTTATCGAACCACGGGGAATTTAGGATTCATGGCCTTCAAGTTATAGTCTCGTATTAGTTAGGGACGACCGAGAAGAGAGATAATAAAAATAAGAAAAGAAACTAATTACAATATTTTTGGAATTCTCAATGCAAAGGAAGTTTTCATGACGCAATTCAAATGGATAAATCAAGTAACACATTTAATTGCCTCCCAATTTAAGTTATGATAGTAAAAGCGATCACGATTTCCACCTAAACTCTCTCTCGAGATACAGAGGATATAGGTCCTTACAAAGACCCCAAAATAGCACATAAGATCAAGACCAAAGTAAACACCTCCCACTAGGTACTAATTACACGTACGAGTTCCCTAAAAGGTACTAAATCATATGTAATATTACCTTTCTAGGTACTATGAATTCACTAAGGTTGGATTCCACTCACTAGATTAATTGACCTCTTGATCTAACCTCTCTAGTGTCCATTTATATAATTCTAAACATGAGAGGTCGTCTCCAACTCTTCCCATATTAACCCATATAATCTACATGATGAAATGATTCAATTAATTTCTAAGACACATAATTGAACTCTCGTTCTAACCACATGTAATAGACAATTAACCACACAAATCAAACATATAGATTAAGCAATTAAGCATCCATAAATGAAATTAATCAAAGCTGGGATCACAATTTAAATAATATCACAAATTAATTCATAATCTAAACATCACTAAAACAACCAAAACAAAGAAAATAAAAAGATAGTAAATAGGATTAGATTTCACCGAATGAAGTTTTTACATCCACCAAGCTCATCCTTTCCTTGGTGTCCCCACCTTCTTGGAAATCAATTAAAATCCTAATCTAGAAAAATATTTAAAACTACGGATCCCTTGCCCGAAAGGGGGAGAGATCTCAACTATGGAGGTCTTACTTAAAAGCCCTCTCAACTATTGAATCTTGGAAATGATTCAATTTAATGGAGAATTTAATGGTTAAAGAATTGATCAATGGTGGCTTTCATGGAAGATGGTATTTATAGTAGTAAGGATGAGAGAAATTTGAGGGGGTTTCCAATGTGGGACAAGTGGGTACATGTAGTGGTAGAGTGAGATGAATTTGTGGTAAGTAATCAATATGAGATAATTTAGCTAATGGGACAAAAAATGAGATTTATAACAAAATTTCCTTTGGCCCGTTCTTGCTCGTTTCAACTCCAAATCGAGCTCTGTTTTCTCCCACATCTTCCTCTTCACTTGCAGAATCCATTTTTATCAAAATCACCTATTTTTCTGAAAAAATAAACAAAAATACCTTTCTCCAAATAATCAAGCAATTAATAGTATTTTCATTAAAATCATGCTCAATTATTGAATTAAAGCCACAAAAATCCACTTAAAACATAGGTGTATTTAACACCTATCAGTAGTTAACGCACTCAATCAATAATCAAGATATGTATTTGATGAGAATTTTATCAACACACAATATTAAACCCCAAATGTTAAGGATGCTATTATAGCTTTGACAAGCGACCAAGTGATTATCGAACCCAAAGGACATATTATTATTAATTTAATTATTTTCTAACATATTAAGACTACTATGATAAAATAGTTGTGTGATTAAGTAACTAATAACTAAATAAATTAAAGAATAATTAAAATAAATAAGCAGTAGAGATCGAACGAAAGTGAATAAGTGAGAAGATAAGTAGTCCTTTGGGCCATCCAGTTTTACTCATTAATTTCCCTTCCGTGTATCAATGTCCGACTCTGCCTTGTGGAATATAGAAGCATCACTAAACTATGCAAATCTACTCTATAGATATAAGTAAATATGCGTGTAACACATGTGAATAACCTCGGAGCAAGAGATATAATTTCATTCCCCTTTATAGGTACTATCAGTATCAATTATTTCTCTGCGTGTTTTGTACACCCGATATAATCTCCATTTATAGGTACTATAAAATTATCATCTTTATCCTACTTATTAACCCGAATAAGATTCAATGAACTAGTATTTATATAAGATAGTTCTAGTGAGACTTCGGAATCCATTCACATAGAATCATAACATAGAATCCTGCTCAGCAGTGAATGCACTCAATCAATAATCAAGATAAGTATTCAGACTCTACATAACAATTAATGATGCACAAAACAACTCTGAGTATGAATTAAAAATGCATAATCTTATATAAAATAAACCACAAATAGTGTTGTACGGAGTAAACACACGGAAGTTCAATTAACTTATAAAACCTTCATAAACCCTAGAACTACCAAAGTGGTTCTAGCCCATGATTGATCGAAGAACAATCATGGTGGTTGGATAGATCTTACCCATAGTCTTGAAAATTGCAAGATAAATTAAGATGCGAAGTAAACCCTAGATGCGGGCACCATCGCGTCTCTCTCCATCTTGAATCTTCACTTGGTTCTCACTTGATTTGACAGACAAATGTCTCTCCACATCTCCGTGGATGATGGTAGGATTTTTGATGTTGCGTAGAATGAAGGTGGTGGTGAACTCCATTTTCCCTTGCGTAGAGTCTTCCTTTTATACTTATGAGCTCTCCTTACGGACCTAGGATGGGCTTTTTGAGTGAAAACATGCACTGAAGGTGTAAAAATATGGATTCGGACGTGTCAAGCGCATCAGTTCGACTAAAGACCTAGGTCGAACCGATCACAGCTGGTTGAACCACAGGTCGAATCGACCTGTAAAATACTGGAAGGTCCCCAGTTCGACTCAAATGGCACATCGAACTAGAAGCTTTGTGGTCGAACTGCAACTGCTAAAACTTATGCTTCTGATTCGACCACTGTACTTGGTCGAACATAGTGTCGTGATCTAACAACACTCCTGGTGACTTTTCGATGCCTGGTTCGACCAGGAATGCTGGTCGAACCACTCTCTGCTTGGTCGAACCGCCTCCCTGAATGGTCAAATCGGGCTCCTTAACACTATTTCTCCGGTCCGATCACTTCTAACTTATTTTCCTTCGAAAATCCACTCAAAGGCACCTAATTCATGACTTTCTACAACTCAACTCGATTTATCTTGACTTAAGATAAAATCTTACATCATTATCCCATGAATCAAGGCTCAAAACACTTGAATTTACACACTCATCAAACCCCCAAACTAACATATTGCTCATCCCGAGGCAACGCAATCAAAACATAGGAGTAATTGTAAATTTCACAAGTCAATCTAGTCAAATACAAGTCATACCTACACATGCAACTCTATCAACTTAAAACAAGTATCACTCGCATCATATATTTCATTCATGCAAAACATCAGTCAATTATAATGCAATTCGGAGTTCTAATTCATCTAGCTCACAAGATAAGTGTTTACTCTCGCACTCAAGTGTATAAGATGTATACTTTAAAATGTTAGTGTATATGCTCACTTCGATTCATATTTCCGTATAACCATAAGCATGACAAAGGTCTCTAAAATCAACTTATAATCACCTCGTTACTAGGATCACAAAGGACTTGCTTTTGGGTTGTAATGTCGGTTCTTAGATAAAGGTAGGAAAATATAGATAAAGTGACTAATTCACTAGTAGAGAATTACCTTAAAATTTTGCTTTTCATCAAATAGCTTCTTCTCTCCTTCTTATTCTCATGATCTTCGTGATTCACCTTTTCCTTCTTTTTCTTGGGATCAACATCATCTTTCTTTTTTTAGCGTACAAGAGTACCAATTTCGGGCACTACTCTTCTAAGCAGTCGGGGTACTGGTTTCAGGCACTACCCCTAACAAGATTTAACCATTTTTCTTTCCTTCTCACATCGCTCAACCAATTATCCTCCTTTTCTTCATATCATTCACGCTAGCATTTATTCACCACAACTCTCTACTAATGAATAGAGTATTCAACATGACGCAAGTATAGGATAAGTAAAGGCTTTTTAATCAAGGCTTGCCAAAGAAAAAGCTTGTAAAGGCTCAAAAGGGCTTCCAATGATTTATTCAGTATATGGAAGGTAAAATTTGGCTACTCAAATAAACAATAACGGCCTAAGATCATGTTCTAATAACTAATCAATCAAAAGTCTCAAACAAGACTCCAAGCCAAGTTCTATAATACAGTCATATGAACGATTCTCACAAGAATAAACTATCATGCATATAACATAATTTCATAAGGATCAAATTCTCACATAGGTAATAGATTCCTAAGCACTCCTTGATGAGAGTAAAAATAAGCATGTTTGAGTGTCCAATTTAACATCTTTTTTATGAGTATTGTTGTTATATATTAGCACAAGTATCTTATATTCAATATATATGAGAAAAAGGTGCACTTGAGGTGTTTTATTGTGTTTTAGATGGAAAAAGGGATCAAAAGTGCCAAGTTGGAGAAAAGGTGCAATTTGTGCAAAGAAGCTTTAAAACGCACGTCCTACTTGTGTAATTATTCTGTATTTGTGTGGAGCTTTAAATGGGAAGTGTGATACACGGTTGAAAATCCGCTGAAAAGAGAATCGTTTCGGCGTAAAGAACACCCTAATCGGAATCCAAACGAGAAAGTTATGATCAAAATGGTGATGTCACGCGAGCTGTACTGAATAGAACGACTGTGTCACTTTCTATGGCTTGTTACACCTTCAAATCTTGAATTTTTTGTGAGTTATTTATATTGATAGAAAGCCAAGGAAGAGATGATCACGTGAGCATAAGAATCACTCAAATCGGAGTTTTGAAAAGGAAGTTATGCTCAAAATAGTGAAGTCGCGCAGTTGCCAGCGAGAATTTCCTCAAATTTGTGCATGTTTTTACACCACTCAGTGTGTGTCGCGTGTTTTTCATCCCATTGCATGTATTTTCGTGTTTTCCAAGAAAAAGTCCATCTAAGGTCCATAAGGAGAGCTCAAAAGTATAAAAGGGGATGTAGATCACATCATTATTCATTAGAATAGAGAGATTGGATTAGAGAGAGGCCACATCCATCCGACACCCCACAAGGGCGGATCACCCCCCAACCATCATCCACATCCTTTTCTCCATCCATCCATCACTTTGAAGATTCGTTCGTGGAATCAAGAGGAGAACCAAGAGGAGAATTCAAGACGGAGAAGGACGCGATGACTCCTGCATCTAGGGTTTATTTCGTTTCCCAATTTATCTTGTAATTTTCCAGACATTCGGGTAAGATCTATCCAATACTTCTTTGCAACATCAAGGGCTAGAGCCTTTTTGGTAGAACTAGGGTTGTGAAGGTTTTTACGAATTAACTGAACTTTTGTATGTAAACTCCGTACAACACTACTTGTGTGTTTATTTTATATATAATTGTGCTTTCTTAATCCATATCACAGTCATTTTGTGTATCTTCAATTGGTATATAGAGTCTGAATATATATCTTGATTGTAGATTGAGTGCGTTCACCGCTGAACAGAATTCCATATTATGATTCTAAGTGAGGGGACTCCAAAGCTTCATTAGAACTATCGCATATGAATACTTATTAATTGAATTGAATTCGGGTTGTTAAGTTGGAAAAAGAGGATAATTTTATAGTACCTATAAAGGGAGATTATATCGGGTTAGAGTATCAATTAGCCAGGGAAATAATTGATACTGATAGTTCCTAGAAAGAGGGTTGGAATTAAATCTCTTGCTCCGAGGTTATTAATACATGTTACATGCATGTTTACTTCAATCTATAGAGTAGATATGCATGGTTTAGTGATGCGTCCATATTCCATAAGACAGAGTCGGACATCAGCACACGGAAGGGAAATTAATTAGTGAAACTGAATTACCCTAGGACTACCTATTCTCCTACTTGATCCACTTTCGTATTCTTCGAGTGATATTTTATTTAATTTGTTATTTTAATTAATTATTTATTAGTTAATCATTCAATCCTCAAACGTTATTGCCTTACGTCTTAATTAATTTAGTAAATAATTAAATTTATAATACGCCGTCCTTTGGGTTCCATAATCACTTGGTTGTTTTCTTAAGCTACAACTGATATCCTTAACACTTGGGGATTAATTTTGCGTGCAAAGAAAATGCGCATCAAGTTCTTGGCGCCATTGCCTGGAATGACTGTTATTATTTGTTTATTATTTCTAGTTGATTAAGACTTTTATTTGTGATTATTTATTTCTATCTAACCTTAAATTTTTCTGAGGTATTTTTCTGAGGTAGTTGTGTACTGGGAAAAGGAGAGGAAGGAAGAAGTAACACACAGAGCTAAACATGGCCGGAGCAAGGCAGAATCCGAATAATATTGCCATACATGAAATTTTCACAACGTTGATAAGAGCAAGTGGGAAAGATGATGATTTTGAGATACATCCCGCTCTTATTAATATGGTAGAGAAGAATCCCTTTTTTGGAGGTTGTTTTGAAGATCCATCAGCATCTCCGAAGATTTCTTGGTTATGCAAACACTCAAAAGGGAGCTGGAGTTAATGACAATTCTAGGCAGATCGCCCTATTCAAATTTTCTTTGATTGATAGAGCAGAAGCTTGTTATGAGACTCTTGATGCCACAGATTGCACTACATGGGACTAACTGCAGCAGAAGTTCTTGGAGAGATATATGCCACCTTCAAGGATATTAAGAATGAAGCAAGACATCACCTAATTTGTTATGAATCAAGGAGAGAAATTTCATGAGGTGTGGTAGTTTAAAGACATTCTCAGGAGTTGCCCACAACATGGAATGTCTAAGGCTGAATACATAAGTATCTTCTACTATGGATTAGATTTTGAGTCACGTGTTTTTATTGATGCTCCTCAGGAGGAGCGCTGTTATTTAAGACAACACTTGAAGCAGAAAAGTTGTTTGAAGATATCTCAATGAATTCACGTGACTGGCCTATGGAAAGAGTAAGAGGATCATATATACTTGGCAATGTGGTGTAGGTTGAACATCAAGTGAAGCCGAATAGGGATGATGAGATCGTCTCTAGTCTAGCTAACATCAACAAGCTACTAGAGTCCCAGCAGAAACAGATTACAGAGTTGACACTAAGGGTGCCTAGTATGAAGCAGCACGAAGTGAAGAGTGTTGAAGATGCCTTCAATCGATACATGGCTAGGAATGATGCAAGGGTTGATCATCTTGAAGCTACTATGAACTCTAATCATGCAGATTTGTCTATGAAGATAAAGTACCTTACTTTGATGATAGGGCAGATGACCACGAATGTGAATCAATTGACACAAATGTGGGAGAATAATTCCATCACATTGAGGTCTGGGACGCCGTATGAAGGTCCGATGAAGCCGGTGAGCAAAAACAATGAAAATAGAAGAACTGTTCGACCAACACCATCTGTTTGACCAGAGTATTCTAGTCGAACAGAGGTCAAACAACCTTCGGAGAAACAAAATCCCAATGCCCTATTTTATGCCCCGTCGTTCGACTAGACTACCTTGGTCGAATGGTCGAACAACAATTGGGGAAGAAGGAGTCGCGATTAGAGCTACCATTCGACCAAAGCACATCCATTCAACCTGACCATCTTGGTCGAACAAAGGTCGAACAATAATCGGAGAACTAGAATTCGCGATCAGAGCATCCGTTGGACCAGCCATAGTCTGTTCGACCAGACCATTTAGGTCGAACAGTGGTCTAACAGCTTTGTTCAATGCCTATTTCGATACCAAATGCTACACCTGTTGTTCAGAACACCTTAGAGCCATCCCAAGAGTAGAATAGTGAGCTTTTTGTTGAGAAGAAGTGGGAAAGAACAAAGAGGTTGAGAGCCAAGAAGCTTAGACTGTAGATGGAAAATGAAAATGTTGTTTTCTCTCTTGATCAAACAATGAAGATGCCCATGGAGAGTCAATCATGCAAGAGCATAGCTGTGGTTTCTAACTTGTTTAATCTTGATTTTTCTAAGACAGATGATTCTGAATTTATGTGGTATGTTGAAACTTTAATCGGTTTTGATATGTCAATTTTTTGCAATTTGCCTAGTGTTTAGTGGTTTTTCTTGTGTGTGGAGTCGATTAAATAGTCAATTGAGTCTTTCTTCTAGTTCTCATATTTTATTATTGATGAATCTGTGACGATGAGGTATCTTGAGCTTTGATGATAGAAACAAGTAAATTGAGGCTTTGACCTGATTGAGTTGAAAAACTCAAGGAGCTTATGCATACTTTGAAGGAGAAATCAGGTGCCCTTGTTTTCTTATTCTAATTTTTATATGTGTTTTTAATTCATGGAGTGGAAGGATTGAGTTTATAGTTGTGGTCCATGTGAGCTTAAATTGTGCGTACTGAAATTCAATAGCTTTTGAAATTGATGAAAGAAGTGTACTTGAGTTATATTGTGGTATGAAGTTCTATGTGTACTTGTGAGATATTTCTTATCATGAAAAGTGCTCTGTTACTTGTTAAAAACCCATGTGAGATTTTGAGACTCGTTATTCATGTACATAAACATATGATATTTCTTTATGGTGGGTTCTTGTCTATGTATTCTAGAACTTGCCTCTTGTCTTACTTGAAACTACATGTGTGTTAGATAATGGGACATGATTTTAGTCCATCCTTGAATTTATGAGTCACTTAGCCAACTACCAAATAATGTTTATCCGTAGTTAGGCCCGTTGAGCCTAAAAGCCTTATTTCTTTGGCAACCTACGGAGATAGCCACTTTGATATCCTATTTGAGCCTTAAAATTCCTATATTTAGTGGAGAATTAAATGTTGTCAAAGTGTGTGAAGTTGATTTTGATGGAGTTTGGAAGGAATAAAATATTTGGAGCTGTACAAGTGATTATGAGCTGAAAAATAAGTTGCTTATGGGTAGTGTCCGAAACTGGTATCCCAAGATGTTAGAGGTAGTACCCGAAACTGGTAACTCGAGAAAAAAAAAGGAAAAAAATGAGAAGGAAAAATTGTTGAGCTTGAAGCAAAAGGAGAGAAAAAAATTAGAAGAGCATAAAGTTGGATAGCCTTGAAGTGTAAAAAATTTGCAGTACAAAAGATCTCCGGTATTAATTCTCTACTAATTAAGTCACTTATCCATATGTTTCCTACCCTTACCAAAGAGCCAACATTACATCCAAAAGAAATTCATTTTTGTTCTCATTATCGAATCATAATAATAGTGGTAGAGAGTTTGAGACTTTTGACAAGCTTATGGTTACGCATGCACTTGAATTGAATCTGAGCATAAACACCATAACCCATAAGTGTACATCTTTTACACTTGAGTGCGAGTGATATATACTTCCAGTGAGAACATGTCAATGGAGTATTTGAATTGGTGGTGATTGTCTTCTCTTGTATGCCATGAATTGATTATTACATGTAATAAGAGTTGTATTACCTAAGTTGAGGACAATTGTATTGTGAATGGGTCGTAGTCCTTGTTTCCCCGCTATTTTACATACTCTCTCTCTCTCTTTATTTTTATTTTGTTGCCTCGGGACGAGCAACGGCTAAGTTTGGGGGATTGATGAGAGTGAAAATAAGCATGTTTGAGTGTCCAATTTAACACTTTTTTTATGAATATTGTTGTTATATATTAGCACAAGTATCTTATATTCAAAATATATGAGAAAAAGATGTACTTGAGGTATTTTATTGTGTTTTAAGTGAAAAAAGGGATCAAAAGTGCCAAGTTGGAGAAGAGGTGCAATTTGTGCAAGGATGCTCTGAAACGCACGTCCAACTTGTGTAATTATTCTGTAATTTTGTGGAGCTCTAAATGGGAAGTGTTATAGATGGTTGGAAAGCCACTGAAAAGAAGATCGTTTTGGCTTAAAGAACACCCCAATCGGAATCCAAACGAGAAAGTAATGATCAAAATGGTGACGTCACGCAAGCTGTGCCGAATAGAATGGCTGTGTCACTTTCCATGGCTTGTTACACCTTCAAATCTTAGATTTTTTTGTGATTTCTTTATATGGATAGAAATCCAAGGAATAGATGATCACGTGAGTGCAAGAATCACTTAAATCGGAGTTTTGAAGAGGAAGTTATGCTAAAAATCGTGAAGTCGCGCAGCTGCCAGCGAGAATTTCTGAGAATTTCCGAATTTGTGCATGTTTTTACACCACTCAGTGTGTGTCGCGTGTGTTTCATCCCATTGCATGTATTTTCGTGTTTTCCAAGAAAAAGCTCATCCAAGGTCCATAAGGAGAGCTCACAAGTATAAAATGGGATATAGATCACATCATTATTCATTAGAATAGAGAGATTGGATTAGAGTGGCCACATCCATCCTACACCCCCCAATCATCATCCACATCCTTTCCTCCATCCATCCATCCATCACTTTGAAGATTCATTTGGGGAATCAAGAGGAGAACCAAGAGGAAGATTCAAGACGGAGAAGGATGCTACGACTCTCGCATCTAGGGTTTATTTCGTTTTTTAATTTATCTTGTAATTTTCCAGACATCCGGATAAGATCTATCTAACACTCATGATTGTTCTTCGCAACATCACGGGCTAGAGTCTTTTTGGTAGAACTATGATTGTGAAGGTTTTTACGAATTAATTAAACTTTTGTGTGTAAACTCCGTACAACACTACTTGTGGATTTATTTTATATATGATTGTGCTTTCTTAATCCATATTCACTGTCGTTTTATGCATCTTCAATTGGTATATAGGGTCTGAATATATATCTTGGTTGTAGATTGAATGTGTTCACCACTGAACAGAATTTCATACTAAGATTCTAAGTGAGGGGACTCCGAAGCTTCATTAGAACTATCACATATATAATTGAATTAAATTCAAGTTATTAAGTAGGATAAAGAGGATTATTTTATAGTACCTATAAAGGGAGATCATATCGGGTTAGAGTATCAATTGGTCAGGGAAATAACTGATACTGATAGTACCTAGAATGGGGGTGGGATTATATCTCTTGCTCTGAGGTTATTCACACATGTTATACGCATGTTTACTTATGTCTATAGAGTAGATATGCATGGTTTAGTGATGCGTCTATATTCCACAAGGCAAAGTCGGACATCAACACACGGAAGGAAAATTAATGAGTAAAACTGGATTACCTCAGACTACCTATTCTCCTACTTGATCCACTTTTGTATTCTTCGAGTAATATTTTATTTAATTTATTATTTTAATTAGTTAATCATTCAACCCTCAAATGTTATTGCCTTACGTCTTAATTAATTTAGTAAATAATTAAATTGATAATACGTCGTCCTTTGGGTTCGATAATCACTTGGTCGCATATTTAAGCTGCAACTGATATCCTTAACACTTGGGGATTAATTTTGTGTGCAAAGAAAATGCACATTGCTCCTCATAGCATATAATCAATATCAATTCGCAATGAACTCCACATATTTAACAAGTTATACATGCTTCTCATCAACAAAATCGACATATGCAAAATATGAATGCAACATACTTAACAAAGAACCCGTCATAACAATCCAAATCAAGTATCTCTAACCAATCCATCAACAAGTATCAAGTATCATAATCTCCATCCAACATCAAATCAGAATATAAGTAGACATACATGCCACTCACACCACAAATACCCATCCTGTAAAGAGAAGAAGAGAAGGGGGATGAGATGAAGCAGACAAAGGGAAAAACCTGGCGCAACGTACTCCTCCGGAGCATCATCCTCATCATCATCATCACTCATCTCTGTGCGCCAACAGTCAAAATCCCTGTGGAGATTATTCAGCTTCCTATCTAGCTGACGCTCATCAGCCTGCATTTTTCCCAATCCCTTATCCATTTCCACATAATTCGTATGCAGTGCAGTGTATCTCATATCAAGTGCTGCATAACTCGTGGTAAGCAAGCCCAGCTGGCGGTTTATCTCTTTCTGATTGTTGTTCAGGTTGGTCAAATGCTCGTTCATTAACTTGAACTACTCCCTTAAGTACTCATCAGGACCGCCCTAATACTGCTATTATGGCACTACTGGAATAGGTCATGGTGGTATCTCGTACTGCTACGGAATATCCATCTTAGGATAAACCTGATCCGCTCCATGTTGATGTTGTGGCTGTGGCTATGGCTCAAACTACCCTTCATCAACAATCCTCTACAGCTCTTGGTACATCCTTGCAGCGTACATCTGTGCCAGAGTTCTCCAATTATCTTTCCTCAAGCACGTGATTGAAATATCCTCATGCGCGGTCGAACAAACTATATAATTCTTCAAGAGAGGTCGTTCGACTTGAACCTTGCAGCTCGACCAAGATGTTGTAGGTGAGCAACAGTCGAACAAAGTAAGTAAAACTTATAAAGACTTTGTTCGACCAAACAGTGGTTGCTCGACCAAGAGAATAAAGTCAAACAATGGTCGAGCAGGATAGAAGAGAACAAGGGGCATGACGATACATGTTGCTCGACTTCAAGCACCTGTTCGACCAATAATTTAGGTCGAACAGATGTCTAGCGAAATGCATGAAATGTCCAAAAAGGTTGTTCGACTTAACTGTGTTGTTCGACGAAGGAGTTTAGTCGAGCAATGGTCGAAAAAAGTGCACAAAACTTACAGAGAATTTTTTTGACCAAACATAGGTTGTTCGATCAAGATATGAAAGTCAAGCGGAGGTTGAGCAAGTCAGGGAAAAATTGAGACTCGATTACACGTGTTGCTCGACTTCCACATGCTGTTCGAACGTAAGATTTAGGTCAAACGGAGGTCGAGCTAGGCAATTTAAAGGGTCAGATCTGGGTCGTTCGACTTACAGATCTTATTCCAGAATCCCTCACAAGTTGAACGGGATCTGGAGCAGTTTTAAAAAGGTAAAATTTCATTCCATTTAACACAAAACCGTCACCCTTTCTCGAGCACCATTTCCAAACTGTAAGATCTTCCTTTTAACCTCTTTTTGACACCTAAGTCTTTCCTCCCACACACTTCACATCTGATTTCGAGGGTTTTCATGATCTAATCTCGGGTTTTCACTTGAATCTTTGGGGAAATTTCGCTCTTGTTCACCACACACGCACCATATTCGACAAAGGTATGTTTTATCTCACTATTAATTGTCGAATTTCATTGTGGATGATTTTCAAGATTTGGTGAGTGGAGTTCACTTAGTTAGGGTTGGGTTGATTGTGGAATTGCTTGAGTTTTTTTATCCAACATTGCATTCAAAATTTTCTTGAATTATGCTTCGTTGAATTGTGAAATACTCATGAAATTAATATTGTATGAAGCATGGGCTTGAGTTTAATTGTGAATTATGCATATGGGTTCATTGAATTTGGGTAATTTTATGGTGCAATTGAGGGTAGAAGTTTAGCATGTTTTAAGTGTTGATTTGGTAAAAGTTGGAGTTGATTTGATATTATGTTTGTGTGTAGTAGTGTTAGATTAATTTGGTCTTGATATTCTTAATTGAAAGTGTTGGTTTAGAGTTTAATTGTGATTGATAGACACTTGAAATTGAGTTGAATTGGATACATGAATTTGAAATCTTGAGTAGGATTCATGTTAGACTTAGGCTTGGTATTTGTTTATCTCTTTTTGTTGAGTATTGAAGTATAACTTTTGTAGGAAAAGAGAGTGCTTCTTCTTCTTCTTCAAAGAGGAAAGGAAATAGGTCACCTCCATTGGGGGAGTTAGTCAAGAAAATCAAGATGGATAAAAGAAAGCCAGATAAAAGAAAACTGCCAGCGGATTTTGGGATCAAGATTGGCAATTGGGAAGAGAAAAGGGAGCTTTGGAATGCAATCTTTCTAAAGATCAGAAGGACTAGATATCAAGATGATCGTGCCATGATGGACTTGAACATCATCAACAATATTCGTTGGATGTTTAATCAAGCGAGCATAGCAAGATTCATGGAGATGAAGAGGGTGACTTACTTTCACATTACTGCAGAGGTCTTATGCCCACTGACAGTTAAGCATGGTGAAGGATATCTTCCGTATGCTATTCAGATGCAAATAGGTGGACAAGAACATACTATGTGGGCTCGAGAGTTTAATGAGATAATTGGTTGTAAGAACGTGGTTGGAACAGAGAGTGATGCCTTTAGACCGAACGAGTTTTGGAGAGCTATCACGGGGAGGCGAGAAGATTATAATTCCAATACTTCGAAGGTTGCTTTCATTCGTAACCCCGTGATTGCTTACATGGACCAGATTTTGGAGAACACATTATTTGCAAGGTCTGAAGGGAGCTGTATTCCGAGTGGGGAGCTCTATGTCTTATGGTGCATGCTAAACGGAGTTCGCTTCAATGTAGTAACCTACTTTTTCCATCAGCTTTATAAGTTCACAACCGATGGATTTCATAGAGTAAATATCGGGGGCTTATCACCATTATAGCAGAGTTTTACAGGGTTAACTTGAGTAGGCATGCTCCTATTCGAGGAGATCCGAACTTGATCTTGACATCATGTGTCAGGATGGGGCTTATTGAGCGAGTGGATGATACTTGGATGTTCATCCGAGGAAAGGAGCCTCGAACACTTTAGTTTCCATTGGCAATAGCTGACATTACCACTGTGAGGAACAACAATAACTTGTTGATGAATACTACGGAGCAGTGATCTCAGAGACACGCTTAGGAAGAGGAAATTAGAGATTGCTAGTTGAGTTGCGTAAGCATGGAATTGGCTTGGATGAGGATATGATCCTGATTGAAGACCCAGATGATTTTGAAGAAGATGAGCCATAACCACCACCTTCTTTTAATTATGAGGAGGATATGCCTCCAGTGCAGCCTCAACAGCCACTTGAGCGAGAATTTTTTGAGCCACCACCACAACCGCAGCCGCAGCCACAGCCGCAACAAGAGTATTGTGTGGCCCAGGATCAGTTTTATCAGGAGAAATTCGGATTGATGCACGATCATTTCGCCACACTCAATGCAAACTAGTTATAAACAAACAGGCAGCTAGTGATTGCAAATACTAACTACGCCACACTCAATGCACGCTATGATACGATGGATGATTGGCTGAGGCAGTTGCAAGACCGTGAGCACTTGATGGCTCAGAATATCATTGATCTCCATCAAGCAGTTGATCAGTAGCGAGCGGAAAGGAGTGATGATGATGATGGGGAGGATGATGGTGATGCTCTGGAGGAGTAAAGCTGCCAAGTCTTTTATTCTTTTCTGATTCTTCTCATCCCCATTCTCTTTAATACTGTACAGGCGCAAGCTTGAGTGTTGTGGGTGTAGTGTGTGATTAATGTGTGAGTGGCATGTATCTGATGATATTGATGATGATTGACTGATTGTGGGAAGTTGTTTTCTTGGAATTGATTAGTGATGAAGATTCATGATATGTATGGGCTCTTATGTTGATGCATGTTGATTTGTTGATGACGAGCATGTTCTAGTTGTACTTGTAGTTCATAGAGGATTGATGTTGATTGCATGCTTTGAAGAGTGCTTAGAATTCTATTAACCATGTGAGGATTTAAGCCTTGTTGATCGTGCTATACGCGTGATCATTTGTTCTTGAGAGTCGTTTGTATACTACCTTATTATATGATTATCGTTGGAAGCCCTTTTGAGCCTTTAAGCTTTTTCTTTGGCAAGCCTTGATAATGAACCGTTTACCTTTTGAGCTTTGAACACCTATTACTAGTAAAGAGTAGAGGTAGATGAATGCTCTGTAAAGGTTTGAAGAGGAATATAAGGAGAGATTTGATGAAATTAGAATCGAGAGACGAGGTTAAATCTTGTGAGGGATAGTGCCTGAAATCGGTATCCCGAATGTTAGAGAGGGTAGTGCCCGAAACTGGTACCCTTATACTTGAAGAACACTAGAATTGGTATTTTACTGTGAAAAAGATGTTGATCCAAGTAAAGATGGAGGAACATGATCGTTAAGAGAACAAAGAAGTGATGAAGGGAGCAATTAAAAAGCAATATACCAAGGTAATTCTTTACTAGTAAAGTTAGTCACTTTTCTATATTCCTCCACCTTTACCAAAGAGCCAAAATTACAACCTTTAAGCATGTCCTTTGTGATCCTAGTATTGAGTCATTTATGGATGGATTTTTGAGATCTTTGTCAAGCTTATGGTTATGTGAGTATATGAATTGAAATTGAGTGTCGATATTAACCATAAGGTGTACATCTTTTACACTTGAGTGAGAGAGTAAATACTTACCTGTGAGCTAGATGACTTAGCACTTGTAGAAGTATCGTGGTTAATTGATGTTTTTATGTGAATAAAATGTACGATGGTTGCATGTTTTGAGTTGATATAATTGCATGTGTTAGGATATGTTGCACTTGATCTTGTGAGTACACTCTCTAGATTTGTTTGATTTTTGTTGCCTCGAGATGAGAAACATGTAAGTTTGGGGGTTTGATGAGAGTGTAAGGACTCTGATTTGTGTGGGAATGGAGTACGATTGAGTCTTTTATTGAGACAAATTAGTACGTTTATGGAAAAGTCACGAATCAGAGGGTACAAGGGTTGTTTGAGCAATTTGTATAGGAAACCAGGTGTAAAAGGTTCAGAATTGGAAGACGCAATTTTAGTGGCAAGGATCGAGTGTCGTTTGACCAAGAGAGCCTATTTGACCACGATGTTGGTCGAACAGAGGAGGCCAAGTCAAGCAGATTGTGCAGATCCATCCAGAGAGTTAGCTCGACTTGGAGGCGTTGCTCGACCAACAAAAGCTTGGTCGAGCAGATGAGCAGAGGTCGAATAAAGTGAACAAAACTTACAAAGAGTTTGTTCGACTTGAAGGTGTTGCTCGACCACATCAATTTGGTCAAGCAAGAGAAGGTTGGTCGAGCAAAATGTTGAAGTTGTCCAGAGAGCTTGCTCGACCAGTTGCTCGAGTTGGAGGCCTTACTCGACCAGTCCATGCTAGGTCGAACGAAATTTTGCTATTGATATTTATAGTCATTCCGGATGTCTTTTACCAAATTTGACGTGTGCTTCAAGCAAAGGCCCATTCTAAGCCCATAAGGAGGTCCTATGAGTATAAAAGAAGAGCCTTCACAGGAGAAAAAAGACAACAACAACACACATAAATCATCCATCTACTACCGAAATCCTACCATCCGAAGGGGTCGTGAGAGAGGCTCGTCTGGCGCGTCAAGTAAGATCATACCAACTAACCATGATTATTCCTAGATCAATCATGGGCTAGAACCACCCCAGTAGTTCTAGGGTTATGAAAGTTTTATGAGTTAATTTAATTTCCATGTGTAAACTCCGTACAACATTACTTGTGGTTTATTTTATATAAGATTGTGCCTTTTCAATTCATACGCACGGTCGTTTTGTGCATCATTAACTGTGATGTAGAGTCTGAATACATCTTTAGGTTATTGATTGAGTGCGCTCACCACTGAGCAGGATCACATGCTATAATTCTAAGTGAAGGGATTCCGAAGTCTTATTAGAACTATCTTATATGAATACTTGTTAATTGAAAGTTATTCCGGTTAATAAGTACGATGAAGAGTATAACTTTATAGTACCTATAAAGGGAGATCAAATCGGGTTAGAGTACTAAGTGCACATGAAATAATTGATTATGATTGTACCTAGAAAGTGGGGTGAAGTATACATCTTGCTCCGAGGATATTCATACGTGTCATACGCATGCTTACTTGTGTCTATAGAGTACGCTAGCATGGTTTAGTGATGCGTCCATACACCCAAGGCAGAGTCGGACATTAACACATGGAAAAGAAATTAACAAGTAAAACTGGATGACCTAAAGAACTACTGTACTACTTACTTGATCACAACCGAGTTTCCTCTATTGCTTGCTTATTTACTTTGTTATTTTTACTTATGTGTTATTTAGTTTTGTAACCAAACCAAATACAATTTTCCAATATAGTCTTAGTTAATTAGAATATAACTGAATCAATATAATCCATCTTTTGGGTACGATAATCACTTGGTCACCTATCGAAACTACAATTGATATCCTTATACTTGAGGATTAATTTTTTGTGTTGAGAAAATGCCCATCACTCTCCGTCGGCTCTGTTAGATTTGTATACTAAAAGCCTTGCTTTTTGTATTGAACAATGTAATAACAATTTTATTTGAAATGAGAATCATATGATCAAACGTTTTTGCATTTTATAAATTGTTTATTTATATGTTTGTGCAAAAGTCCATTTACTTTATACTGTAGATAATATGTTGTGCAACAACACGCGGAAGATCATATTATCGGTTTTCTTATAAAGTATAAACAGATGCTCACAACCGAGATAGACGGGGACTATCTATCGGTATGGTTGTAGTGTGATTTGGAATTAGTTTGTCTTGACTACAGAATCACATTAGTGCACTTAGCATGTATTGAGTAGGACCGCTTGAGATCGTTCGACTTGTACTGTCTATATAGAAGAACTTGATCTCTGTTATTATGGATGTCCATGCTCTTAATCCCTATACAATAACTTCGACACGTAGGGCAGTATGTATTTCTTTGATTCATCAATGGGTGAGATTTAAATGAATTAAATCAACAAACTCGATGAGTTGGGAAGTAGTGCTGTCTCTATGGTGTGCTGTTGATTGTAGAAGGAATCCATGTCCGATTTAGGTTGATGATGTCCCCTTGAGGAGCTCATAAGGTTTATCATGTAAATCTTGCAAGTGGATTAATTTCCGGCATGATAAAAAGGTTGAGTGGTACTACTCTCGGATGAGATATTAATTAATTTGAGTTGTCAGTAACTTAATTAATTAATGGGCATTGAATATCTTAAACATGGGGAGATTATTGGGCTCATAATAAGAAGGAGCCCAGAACATAATTTGGGATTGGATGGGTAGTTCAGTAATAATATTTTAGTGGACTATATTATTATTATTGGATTTAATTAAAAGCTTTGGGCTAAGCTTGGTTAATTAAATCCAATTGAGGCCCAGCCCAATTTCTCCTCCTGGTCCCTACTGTAGCCCTTTATAATAGTCTGCTCAGCTCCTGGACGCCCTAAGAATTGAGAACGCCGTTCTTTTATCTAAAAAGTGGTTAGGAGCAGATTGCGTGATCCTACAGACTGTTGACCACACAACAGTAGGATTGACTAGGGTAATACAGTAGAAGAACAAGAGGTAGTTCTTCTCAAACATTCATCCTCTACTCCAATCCAGAAGACAGGTATTGATTTTGCTTCCGTTGTTTTTTATTGCTTGTTTTCTTTTCAAATCGTGTTCACCATAAGATCCAATTGCCAACAATTGGTATCAGAGCCATGGTTTCTTGGTGAAACTGATTTGTAAAGAATTATGTGATTAATTGATTATTTGTTTTAATCTGAATTTTTCACATGGAGAAGACAGACAGGCATGTTTGTTTGTATGGTGTGTAATATTAATTGATTAATTGTTAATTATGTGGCACACACTTCGAGAGACAGCCCTGCTCTTCCACAAACACGCACAACACCCTTTCCCCCCCTTTCCTCTCTCTCTCACTCTCTCTCTCTCTCGTTACGTCTGGGGACGGCGACTGCTTCTGACGGCGGCTGGCGGCGGCGACCGAGACGGACGGCCTTTAGACAGTCGCCGGCAATGGCACGACGGCTGGGTTTCTCGGTGATTCGAGGCAAACCGGCGGCGATGGTGGCAGAGGGAAAATCGAAGAAGGTGGGGTGACAGGGAGACTGTCCCAATCGAATCGGTGATGGCGATGGTAGTTGACCGGCGACGGAGATGACACGCCGCTATCCGGGTGAGTCACTGGCGACGACACCAGATCGGACGAAAGCGGCGGTGGCAGTCACGATGGCGCAAGGTCGAGACGGAGAATTCTATATTAACGCTTCGACTGAAGCGCTGCGATGACGGCGGCGTCGTCTTCACGGCGAGGCACGTCTGGACTGTGCGATCGGGACAGATCCATCAGCGACGTGGTCGAGGCTGTTCAGATCGGAGGCGGCGGCACTGGTGCGGGCATCGACCACGGTGGCGTCGGCTCGGTGGAGGCAGTTCTTGGCGAAGCGGTTGCGGCGACTATCGACTGTCGACGGGATTGGCAAGGTGAAGCTTTCACTGCAGTGGTCGGATGACGCTTTTTTGGGCGTACTGACAGCGCGACTGCGCAAGGTTGTGGGTGTCGTCGGCGGCGGCGGCGTTGGCGGCAGCGGCGGCTGGTAGCTCCGGTACTGGCTCTGTTGTTACTGTCGTGGAAGTCGGGCGCTGATGGTTTGTCTGCGGTGCGGAGCTAGGTCGCTGGTGGGGAAACGGCGAGTTTCCGGTGGACTGTTGGCGGCACCGCCGGCAGCGGCGGCAGCTGGTGGCGCCGGTGGCTTCTGGAGGCTGACGGCAGTGGCGGCTGGACATGGGCTAGGGTTTCTCTAGAATGGGCTGGGCTTGTTTTTTTTAATTAATTGCTGTTGGGCCTGTTTTTTTTTTTTGTAATGGGCTTACTGGGTTGTAATTAATTATTTAGAGCAGCTGGGCCTGTATGTGTTTATTTATTAATTGTTTGTGTGGTTGGGCCTAGTTTAACTTTGGGTTTGTTCCAAGGAAATAAATTGGCTGGCTTAATGGGCTTTAATTTTTTTTATGGCTGCTCATTAATTGCTAATTTTATTTGGAATAGGTAGGCCCAATTTTTGATCCAATTTTATTTTGCAATTAATTGAATTATATAATTGATTTAATTGTTTAACATGACGATTAATTGTTATATATGTGTAAAACATGTTTTATGTGATTTATTTAATTTTAAATTACTTGGATTTAAAGCATGCTTTATTGTATATTTTATTTGTTAATATTATATGCATGACAAAAACCCTCGGTATTAAATAACTAAGTGGGAGAGGGGATTGGTAAATAAATTCCCATGGCCTCCATTATTGGTTTGTAAGTGATGTGAGTAAACCTGCGTGTTGGCAACAGGCCTTCCTCCACAACGGATGGGTTTTATTCACAGATCACTAGTACAAACTTCTTTATGATGATCGTAGGAAGTTACCCAAGCGCGTGTGTACTTCTCCAACTGTAAGGCACACAAGCTTGCGCAATGGACTTGGGATCAAATAATGGTACACACTTAGATGTGAATAATCAGTATCCTCCCCAACGGAGTCACTGCTGATATTTGCATGGATAAAAAGAAACCGACTATTAATTATTTTATCATAAAGTTAGGTTGATAAATGAAATTAATGGGTAAAACCTTCTCTTGTAAATGTTCGGGTTTGTATACGTCCACACTAACGTGGCATGCAAATCCACGGTGCTTGAGATGTTGGTGAATTTTGTTTTATATTGTTTTGAGGGATTCAATATAAATTGGTAAATTCGAAGTGTTTGATCTGTTTATTATTTATGATTCTCAGGTTTTTCAAATGGCTTTAAACTCACTTTCTGTCATACTTAAAGAACACAAACTTACTGGCACTAATTATGTCGACTGGAAGCGTAACATGGATATTGTTTTAACTGCTGAAGATTACATCTTTGTACTTTCTGAGGAATGCCCTCCGGCACCTACTGATGCCTCTACCGAAGAGCAAAGAAATGCTTATAATAGGTGGGTCAAAGCTGATAAGATGGCTAAGTGCTATATTTTGGCTTCAATGTCAAATGTGCTTCAGACTCAGCATCAAGCTATGGACACCGCCTATGATATGATGCATAATCTTAGGGAACTCTTCGGTCATCAGAGTCGTCCTGCTAGGTCGAAGGGCATGTCGGTCTTGATGAACACCAAAATGGCTGAGGGCACTTCCGTAAGGGAGCATGTCCTTAGGATGATGGGCCAACTCAATGAGTTGGAAGTTCTTGGAGTAGAAATCGATGGGGAAACCCAGGTCGATATTATACTCCAAAGCTTGCCTAGGAGTTTTGAGCAGTTTCGCCTGAACTATGGTATGAACAAACGTTTGTACTCGTTGGCGGAACTGATGACAGAACTCGTGGCGGCGGAAGAACTATTTCGTAGACCACCTCAGGTTCATGTTGCTGAACATGCTTCTCATCCTAGGCCGAAAGGCGGTAGGAAGAAGAAGAAGCAAGGGAATCCAGCACCGGTGAACCAAGTGAAGGCAAAGACGGGTGCGGTCAAGAAACCTAGAGGCAAGTGCTTCAAATGTAAGCAGCCGGGACACTACAAGGTTGACTGCCCTCTTCTGAAGGGGAACAGGAATGGTAAGTCTTACATACTAGTTGTTGAATCGTGTTTAGCGGCGGTATCTGCTGACACTTGGTGTGTAGATACAGGAGCCACTGATCATGTCTGCAATTCTATGCAGGGGTTCCACCAAACTCGGCAGCTTAGTGATGGGGAGATTACCATACTCATGGGGAATGCTACAAGTGTAGCAGCTGTTGCAGTGGGAGACGTGCATTTATTTTTCAATAAGAATAAAACTCTTGTTTTGAGGAATTGTCTTTATGTACCTCATTTTAGAAAGAATTTAATTTCAGTTTCTAAATTGTTTATGGATGGATATTCTGTTTCTTTTAATGACAAGGTTGTTATAAGGAAAAATAGAATTGTTATCTGTAATGGTGCATTGATAGATAATTTGTACACTCTTAATCCAATTTCTCCCACGGTGCAACAAATTGAAACGAATGATACATCTACTAATAAGAGAAAAGAACCTTCGAAAATGAACCAAACATATCTTTGGCATCTAAGACTTTGTCATATTAACTTAAGTAGGATTCAAAGGTTGATAGCTGATGGACCTTTGAGTTCATTAGAAGTGGAATATTATCCAACTTGCGAATCCTGCTTGGAAGGAAAAATGACCAAAAGGCCTTTCAAGGCAAAGGGGTATAGAGCCAAGGATTTGTTGGAATTGGTTCATTCCGATTTATGTGGTCCTATGTCTGTCCAGGCAAGAGGGGGTTTTGAATATTTCGTCACTTTCATTGACGATTATTCAAGATATGGATATATTTATTTGATGCGCCGCAAGTCTGAGTGCTTTGATAAATTCAAAGAGTACAAGGCTGATGTGGAAAAGCATCTTGGAAAATATATCAAGACACTACGATCTGATCGTGGTGGCGAATACCTCTTGGGAGAGTTTAGGAATTATTTATCGGAAAATGGGATAGAATCCCAATTGTCTGCACCAGGCACACCCCAGCAGAATGGTGTAGCGGAAAGAAGGAATAGGACTCTTATGGAAATGGTAAGATCAATGATGAGTTATTCGGAACTACCAAATTCGTTTTGGGGATATGCCTTAGAAACAGCGGCTTACATTCTAAACTTAGTACCCTCTAAATCAGTAGCTTCCACACCCATTGAATTGTGGACTGGGCGAAAGCCTAGTTTGAAACACTTTCGGATTTGGGGTGCTCCGGCACATGTGTTAAAGACGGATAATGATAAGTTAGAGTCACGTACGAAAGTTTATCTGTTTGTAGGATATCCAAAAGGAACGAAGGGTGGTTTATTCTATAATCCAAAGGACCAAAAGGTGATCGTTAGCACGAATGCTAGATTTTTGGAAGAAGATTATATAATGAATCACAAACCCATGAGTAAAATTGTTCTAGAAGAAGTAAGAGGGGAAACACCAAACATAATACCAACTGTACAAGAGGATATACCACAGGACACTGCACCGCGTGTCACACCTGATACACAATTACCTGCGGAGCCTCGTCGTAGTGGGAGGGTTGTGAGACAACCGGATAGATTCATGGGATTGGGAGAGTCTTCTGACTTGGTCCCTGGTGAACATGAAATTGACCCATGGAATTACAACGAGGCACTGCAAGATAAAGATGCTCAATTATGGCAAAATGCAATGAAATCTGAAATAGAATCCATGTATTCTAATCAAGTCTGGGAGCTTGTAGAACCACCCAATGGTGTAAAAGCTATTGGATGCAAGTGGATCTATAAAAGAAAAAGAGGATCTGATGGTAAGGTGGAAACCTTTAAAGCAAGGCTTGTGGCTAAAGGATATACTCAGAAAGAAGGAATCGATTATGAGGAAACCTTTTCCCCTGTGGCCATGCTTAAGTCAATCCGGATTCTTTTGTCTATTGCTGCTCATATGGATTATGAGGTATGGCAAATGGATGTCAAGACAGCTTTCCTAAATGGAAGTCTTGAGGAAAACATCTATATGAAGCAACCAGAAGGATTCATTGCTAAGGGCGAAGAGCATCTAGTGTGCAAGCTTAAAAAGTCCATTTATGGATTGAAACAAGCTTCTAGATCATGGAACATCCGTTTTGATGAAGTAATCCAGTCATATGGATTTATTCAATGTCCGGATGAATCATGTGTGTACAAGAAGTGTGACGGAAACGTAGTGGTATTTCTTGTACTCTACGTGGATGATATTCTACTCATTGGAAACAATGTAAAGGTATTATCGGGCGTAAGGGTATGGCTGTCCAAGCAGTTTGAAATGAAGGACTTAGGAGAAGCCGGACACATTCTTGGGATCAAATTGATAAGGGATCACAAGAAAAGAATGTTGTGCTTATCCCAAGCTTCATACATTGATACAATCCTGGCTCGTTTTAGCATGCAAGATTCCAAGAAAGGTTTTCTACCTTTCAGACATGGAATACCTCTATCTAAGAAAATGTCTCCTAAGACACAACATGAAATAGAGGCAATGAAGCTGGTCCCTTATGCTTCGGCAGTGGGAAGCCTCATGTATGCTATGCTATGTACGAGACCGAATATCTGTTATGCCGTGGGCATGGTCAGTAGGTATCAAAGTAATCCAGGACAAGGGCATTGGACTGCGGTAAAGCACATTTTAAAGTACCTGAAAAGGACTAAGAATTATGTGCTGGTTTACCGGGCAGATACTTTGTTACCTTTGGGTTATACTGATTCGGATTTCTAGTCAGATAGGGATGCTAGTAAATCCACCTCGGGTTATGTGTATACTCTTGGAGGAGGAGCCATAATATGGAGGAGTGTAAAGCAGAAATGCGTTGCGGACTCCACCATGGAAGCTGAATATGTGGCAGCCTCTGAGGCAGCTAAGGAAGCAGTATGGCTCAGGAACTTCTTAATGGACTTGGATGTGATTCCTGGTTTGCCCAAAGCAATCACAATTTATTGTGATAATAGTGGTGCAGTAGCAAACTCGAAGGAACCACGAGCCCATAAGGCGAGTAAACACATTGAGCGCAAATACCACCTGATACGAGACATCGTTAAAAGAGGGGAAGTCGTTGTCGCTAAGATAGCATCTGAGGATAACCTTGCTGATCCTTTTACTAAGAGCCTTCCAGCGAAAGCGTTCGATGGGCATGTAGAAGGAATGGGGATTAGATGCGTGTCAGCAGATATGGCAGCGTAGTCTTTTAGTATAAGTGGGAGATTGTTAGATTTGTATACTAAAAGCCTTGCTTTTTGTATTGAACAATGTAATAACAATTTTATTTGAAATGAGAATCATATGATCAAACGTTTTTGCATTTTATAAATTGTTTATTTATATGTTTGTGCAAAAGTCCATTTACTTTATACTGTAGATAATATGTTGTGCGACAACACGCGGAAGATCATATTATCGGTTTCCTTATAAAGTATAAACAGATGCTCACAACCGAGATAGACGGGGACTATCTATCGGTATGGTTGTAGTGTGATTTGGAATTAGTTTGTCTTGACTATAGAATCACATTAGTGCACTTAGCGTGTATTGAGTAGGACCGCTTGAGATCGTTCGACTTGTACTGTCTATATAGAAGAACTTGATCTCTGTTATTATGGATGTCCATGCTCTTAATCCCTATACAATAACTTCGACACGTAGGGCAGTATGTATTTCTTTGATTCATCAATGGGTGAGATTTAAATGAATTAAATCAACAAACTCGGTGAGTTGGGAAGTAGTGCTGTCTCTATGGTGTGCTGTTGATTGTAGAAGGAATCCATGTCCGATTTAGGTTGATGATGTCCCCTTGAGGAGCTCATAAGGTTTATCATGTAAATCTTGCAAGTGGATTAATTTCCGGCATGATAAAAAGGTTGAGTGGTACTACTCTCGGATGAGATATTAATTAATTTGAGTTGTCAGTAACTTAATTAATTAATGGGCATTGAATATCTTAAACATGGGGAGATTATTGGGCTCATAATAAGAAGGAGCCCAGAACATAATTTGGGATTGAATGGGTAGTTCAGTAATAATATTTTAGTGGACTATATTATTATTAATGGATTTAATTAAAAGCTTTGGGCTAAGCTTGGTTAATTAAATCCAATTGAGGCCCAGCCCAATTTCTCCTCCTGGTCCCTACTGTAGCCCTTTATAATAGTCTGCTCAGCTCCTGGACGCCCTAAGAATTGAGAACGCCGTTCTTTTGTCTAAAAAGTGGTTAGGAGCAGATTGAGTGATCCTACAGACTGTTGACCACACAACAGTAGGATTGACTAGGGTAATACAGTAGAAGAACAAGAGGTAGTTCTTCTCAAACATTCATCCTCTACTCCAATCCAGAAGACAGGTATTGATTTTGCTTCCGTTGTTTTTTATTGCTTGTTTTCTTTTCGAATCGTGTTCACCATAAGATCCAATTGCCAACAGGCTCTTCCTACGCTTCTACTACCTCTTCCTCCCCCATGGGTTCATTGTACTCATAATGCTGCAAGTCCAGGGTCTCATCTCCCTCTTCTGCCTGTTGGCAATTGGATTGTGCGGTTCAACGTGATCGTTAGGAAAACAGGTAAACTAAATCAGCGGAAGCAATTAAACCATTTACCGTACTTCTGGGTTGGTGTAGAGGATGAACTGCAGAGAACTACCTCTGATCTTCTACTGTATGTCCCAAAGTCAACTCTGGTGTTGGGTGGTCAACAATCCCCAGAGTTCTCTCATTCTGCTCTCTGTTTTCTCCCGTGTGTCAAAAGAGGCACAGACTTAGGTTTAACAGGAACTGAGATGACTAATATACTTGGGCTACAGCAGGGACCAGGAGGAGAAATTGGGCTGGGCCTCAATTGAATTTAATTAACCAAGCTTAGCCCAAAGCTTTTAATTAAATCCAATAATAATAATATAGTCCACTAAAATATTATTACTGCATTACCCGTCCAATCCCAAAATTATGTTCTGGGCTCCTTCTTATTATAAGCCCGATGGTCTCCCCATGTTTAAGAAATACAATGTCCATTAATTAATTAAGTTACTGACAACTCAAATTAATTAATATCTCATCCGAGAGTAGTACCACTCAACCTTATTATCATACCGGAAATTAATCCACTTGCAAAATTTACATGATAAACCTTATGAGCTCCTCAAGGGGACATCATCAACCTATGACGGACATGGATTCCTTCTACAATCAACAGCACACCATAGATACAGCACTACTTCCCAACTCACCGAGTTTGTTGATTTAATACATATAAATCTCACCCATTGATGAATCAAAGAAATACATACTGCCCTACGTGTCGAGGTTATTGTATAGGGATTAAGAGCACGAACTTCCATAATAACAGAGATCAAGTTCTACTATATAGTCAGTATAAGAAGAACGATCTCAGGCGGTCCTGCTCAATACACTCAAGTGCACTAGTGTGATTCTATAGCCAAGACAAGCTAATACCAAACCACACTACAACCATACCGATAGAGAGTCCCCGTCTATCTCAGTTGTGAGCATTTGTTTATACTTTATAAGAAAACCGATAATATGATCTTCTGCGTGTTATCGCACAACATATTATCTACAGTATAAAGTAAATGGACTATTGCGTCATGCATATAAAATAAATTATAAGACGCAATCATTTGATCAATGATTCTCATTTCAAATATTGTTATGACATTGTTCATACTAAAGTTAGACTTTTAGTATACAATCCAACAATCTCCCACTTATACTAAAAGACTATGCTGTCATGTCTTCTGCCATACATCTGATTCCTACTCCCACTACACGACCATTAAAAGCTCTCGCCTTAAGGTCCTTGTAAATGGTTTACTAGGTCATCATCCGATGCAATCTAGGCGACAACAACCTTCCCCTCATCATACAATTTCTCATAACAGGTGGTACTCGCGCTCCATGTGTTTAATTGCCTTATGGACTTGTGATTTCTTCAAGTTTGCAACTGCACCAATATCATCAATGTAAATTGTGATTACCTTGGGCAAACTTAGAAACACTTCAAAGTCCATCATGAAGTCTCTAGAGTCATATAGATACTTTGGCTGCCTCATAGGCTCCAATTCATCATCTTTCCATGATGGAGTCCGGAGTCTGAAATATATTTTTATATAACACTCCTCCACATTATGACTCTACTTCCTAAGATTAAACACATAACCTTTGAGGTGAATTTACTACCGTCCAATCTGACTAAAAAATCCGAATCTACGTAATCCACAAGAAGCAGTGAATCTGTCCAGTAAGTCCACATATAATTTCCAGTCCTTCTCAGGCACTTTATAAATGTCTTACCACAGTTCCTCATTCTTGTTCCGGGTTACGTTGATACCCACTGTTCATGCTTTCAGCAAAACAGATATCCAATATCGTTCATAGCATTCCTTAGATTAAGCTTCCTCATTCGCCGAAGCATAAGGAACTGTTTTCATCCTCTTTATCTTCTTCTTGTGTCTCAAAGACACATTCACTTAGATAAATTTACATGCTAAACGAGTATGGACTGTATCATTTTATGAAACTTGAGATAAGCATAATATCCTTTCTTGTGATCCGTATTACCGTGATCAAAAGGATATATTTTGCCTTTCTTAAGTCCTTCATCTCTACCGCTTTATTAACCGTACCCATACGCCCGATAATACTCTTTCATTGTCTCCAATGAGCAAGATACTATCTACGTATAGTACAAGAAACACCACCACGTTTTCGTCACTCTTTACAACACACAAGACTCATCTGCTCATTGATTTAAATCCATGCCACTAGATTACCTAATCAAAACAGATGCTTCACTATCTTAAAGCTTGCTTTAGTCCATCGCTGGAAAATTTTAAGCTTACTATCAAAATGCTATTAGTACTTTGCAATGAATTACTCTGGTTACTTCACATAGATGTTTTCCTCAAGACTTCCAATCAGGAAAGCTGTCTTGACATCTATTTGCTGTTCCTCATAATTCAATATGAGCAGCAATAAATAAAAGAATTCGGATCAATATAAGCATAGCTACCAGCGAACATGTTTCCTCATAATCGAACTATTTCTTTCTGAGTACATCTTTTCGCAACAAGCTTTGCTTCCAAGATTTTTACCTTTCCGTATGATCCTCTTTTATTTCCCTTGACCACTTGCAATGGCTTTTACACCATTTTAGTGATCCTTCAAGCTCCAGACTTAATTTAGAATCCGTAGATTCTATTTCAACATACATTGCAACTTACTAAGATTCCGCATTTTAATCTTGTAGTGCTACGTCGTATTCGTGGGACAATACCATGTTTACTAGGGACCAAGTCTCACGACTCTCCCAAAACATATACTTATGGGTTGTCATGCAACCCTCCCACTACGACAAGACACTACATGCAATTGTGTATCAGACGTGACACGCGTTGCAGTTTACCTTGTGGTATATCCTCTTGTACACTTGGTACTTTTACTTCGTGTTTTCCTCTCACTTCCTTTAGAACAACTCATACATGGGCTCGTGATTTATTTATTACATAGTCCTTTTTCAAAAAATTTGGCGTTTGTGTTAACAGTCACCCTTCGATCTTTTGGACTAAATAAATCAACCTTCATTTTTCTAGGATATCCCATATACAGACAAACGTTTCACGAATTACTGTATCTAGGGCATATCCATAAAATGAATTTAATTATTCCAAATAATTCATCATCTATCTAATCATAACCATAAGAGCCTAATACCTTCTACCCACCACACCATTCAGCTGGGCATACCCGGTGTAGTCAACTTGAGATTTAATCTCAATTTCTGATCAATAGCTCCTAACTATCCCAAGAGGTATTCGCCATCATGATTGAATCGTAATGACTTAATATATTTTCCATGACGCTTCACTGTACCAGCCTTACAATTCTTGAATTAATCAAAGAACTTAGACATGCAGTGCATCATATAAATATATTGGTTTCTAGAATAATTTTCGAATATTCATAACCACCTCTCGTCTGGATAATATTAGGTTCGCTTGAATCAGAATGAACTAATTCCAACATATATATCTTTGGCTCTATACCCCATAGCCTTGAAAAGGCAGTTAATCATTTTTACTTCCAAGCAAGACTCGCAAGTCCGATAGTTTCCACTTCAGATAAACCTTACGGTCTATCGGCTATCAACTTTTGAATCCTACTCAAGTAAAATGAATTAGTCATAGAAGCCAAATGTATGATTAGTTCATTTCCGAAGGTTCCTTTCTCTTACTTATATTAGAAGATGCATTATTTAATTACTATTTATTGCATCTGTGGGATGTACATGATTCAAGAGTATACTTTTTATCCACCAACATACTTTAACGGATTATAGTCTCATTCCTCATTTCTATTACCATGTCATTTAAATGAAATGAAGTATCCATCCGTTAATGCATAGAAACCGAAATTAAATTCTTTCTATGAAACGTACGTAAAGACAATTTCTCATAATCAATCGTTTATTCTTATCATGAGATAAATAAACAACTCCCACTGCAATAGCCACTATCTTCGTAGTTTTACCCATGTTATTAACAATCTTATCCTTACTCAGTGATAAACATTTAGTGATTCCAGTATCTACATACTTCGTGTCAGTAGATGCCATCACTAATCATGTTTAAACCATTAGTAAATAAGATTTTAAACTTTTTCACATCATGATGAAAATTGGCTTTCTTTTGCCACATGTTTTGTTAGAAGTTTCCCACCATATACAACCTCTCGTATTTCAGGTAGAACTTGCTCAAAACATCCAGGCAAATTGTGAAGAATAAATTGATTTAGGTTTCCCTTTCAATTTCTATTCCAAGCTTTTCCAATTCATTCATCAATTCGACCATGATCTTCTGCCTTTTAATTTTCTCAAGTATCCGAAGAGTTACATGAGATCATCATATTTCTATGAACCTCTCATCTCTTCACTAGAGACTTTAATAGGCATCATGAGACGTCCTTTGTGAGAATACACATGTATTTTCTTAAGCAGTAATTTTCAAAACCAAGATTCTTTTCTAATCATCTAATTTGGACTAGTAAATATAATTTCTTTTAGTTAACAATTAGTGAAATAAAATCATTCGAAATTCAGAGAATCACAAATAAATATTCCGATCAAATCTTCGAATTTTATCCTTTTATATTGATTCCCTCAAAAAAATATAAAAATAAAATTCACCGACATCTCGAGCACCGTGAGTCTGCAAGCCACGTTAGGGTGGACGTTTACAAACCAGAACATTTACAAGAGAAGGTTTTACCCATTAATTTCATTTGTCAACCTAACTTTATGACAAAATAATTAATAGTCGGTTCCTCTTTAGCCATGCAAATAATAGCAGTGACTCCGTTGGGGAGGATACTAATTATTTACACCTAAATGTACACCATTATTTGATCCCAAGTCCACTGCGCGAGCTTGTGTGCCTTACAGTTGGAGAAGTACACACGCGCTCGGATAGCTTCCTACAATCATCTATTATTAGTTTGTACTAGTGAACCGCACACAAACTCATCCGTTAGGGAGGAAGGCCTATTGCCAACACGCAAGTTTACGCGCCACATTACAAACAATAATTATTTAATGAAGTTTGTACCAGTGATCCGTAAATAAACTCATCCGTTAGGGAGGAAGGCCTATTGCCAACACGCAAGTTTACTCACATCACTTACAAACCAATAATGGAGGCCGTGGGAATTTATTACCAATCCCCTCTCCCACTTAGTTATTTAACACCGAGGGTTTTTAACATGCATATAATATTCTGAAATAAAATATACATTCTAGACATGCTTCTATTAACAACAATTTAAATAAATCACATAGAACATGCCTTTCATATATAACAATTAATTGTCAAATTAAAACAATTAAATCAGTTATATATCATAATTAATTGTATAAATAGTGGATCAATTAATTTGGGCCTCAAGAGCAACAAATAAGCACAAAATGAGCAGCAGATTAAATAATTAATCAAGCCCATTATCCATGGCCCATAATCTTAGCCCAAAATCAAATTAAGTCCACCAAGCCCACTAGCACAAAATTAGTCCATTAATATAATTAATTAATTTATCATGCTTGGCCCATTACCCACAATTAATTAAAATAAATTAATCCAGCAGTTAAGGTCCAACAGCCCATATCCATTTTAATTAAAATTGGGCCCATGAGAACAGCCCAAAACCAAATTAAAACAAGGCCTAGCTAAGACACCCAACACAACAAGCCCATTGCCAGCTCAAATAAATTGGGCCCAACTGTACACAGGCCCAAAATCCATTGGCCAGCAATTAAAAAAATGGCCCAGCCCATTTGCTTGCTGCCCTAGAAACAGCCGCCGCCTGCACACACTGCCAGCAAACGACCGGCGCATCCAGATATCGCTGCCGCCGGCGCCGCTGCCCAAAGACCATCAGAACCGCATCGTCAGGTCACCGCGACTGGAACGCCATGGATGCGAAGCAAATAGAGACGCCTCATAACCTCAGCCATGGACTGGCAATTTTTGATCCCTTCTGAAATTACCGCTCCAACCGATGCCGAAGACGATAGCCAACTTACTGCTTCCGATGGCCGCGCCAACCGTCGTTCCACAGCCCAGACCACGCAACTTCGCCGGCCCACCACGAAACCACCAGCCTTTGCCTACAGCAACTCCGTTGTTGCACCAGTCAGCGGCAGTCTTTGCTTCCAGTGAACATCAACTCGCCAGAACTCAGTAGCGACCCGGCCGGAAGCTGCTGCAGTACGTCTGGCAATGGCGTGTCCAGCATCACCATCTTCTGCCAGCCACCGGAGTTGTGCCACCAGTCTTCCATCAAACAACAGATTGGCCGACTCCAGCGCCTGCTCCCTCAATTGCGACCACCTGCCACTATCACCCGAACACCCGCCGTGAGGCTCGCCCGGAAGTGGGTTCGCCATTGACCAGTCATGCGCCGATCAGCCGCGCTCCACCATCAGTGCCGCCGTATCTGCATCGATCTGCCCCGATCTGCCTGGATCTGTCTCGAATCGCCCAGCCAGAGCTCTCCCTCAATAGAGCATCCCCGTCTACACACTAGCAAGCGGCGGCGGTTACAGTCGAGCTCGGAATCCATCGACGCCGCCTGCTCCATTCCCGTCAATTACTCACCACCCGCTGCCGACCGTTTGGTCCAGTCTTGCGTCGGCTGTTGATTGTCGTTATTTTCACCTAGATTTTAGTGCCTTTTTGAGTGTATTTTGCGTATTGTTTTATCCGTATTTTTGTGTATTTTGGTGGTGTTATGTATTTTCATAGGAATGTGTGAGAATGATCTTAAACATACATATAACAGGTGAAAATGGAGTAAAAATGAAGAAGGAAGATCAAACAAAGAAGAAGAAACAAAGGTGCAAGAACACGGCCGGCCGTGCTGGCAACACGGCTCGTGTTGCAGCAAAACGGCCCGTGTGCCAGACACGGGCCTGTCCAGAAAGGTCGTGCGGCGGCATCTATTTATCCAACACGACCACCACTTGGTCGTGTTGTGGAGCACGACCCGTGTTTCAGAGCACGACCCGTGTACAAGACACGGGCCTGTAAGCGGAGGCTGTGCGGCGACGTCTAGGCATTCAACACGGCCACCCTTTGGCCGTGCGACGCAGAACGACTCGTGTGCCGCATGCCCTGACACGACACGACCCGTGCTACGTGACACGACTCGTGTCGGCACCAGAACAGGATATTTTTTACAATTCTTCTAGAAGGTCTCCATGGGGTATAAATACCAATCCATTCAACATTTTAAAGGAGATCCGAAATTCTACTGTTCCAACACACCTCACACACCATTCCTTTGATTTCACACCATATTCTCCATCCCATTCATCCATTTTTGAGATCTACATCATCTCTCCATAATTTCCTCCATCCAAATCAAGTGAAGAAGCAAGGAAGCTTGGGTGATCACCAAAGGAAGAAGGGAGATTCAATTGGATCCATTTCCAAGGGAGTTTTCATTCCAATTTTGTGTTAATCCTTTAGTTTATCATGATTTGTAAGAATTATAATGTCTATGTTATGGATCTTATGAAGATTGTAGGCTAATCTCCCTTGTGAGATTAGCAACATGAAGGTTGTTGGTTAATTTGTGGATCTATGTAATTAAATTCATATGTTGATGGGGATATTTGATTTTCTATCATTGGTGCTTATATATCTTGAGATCTATGATGTTTTGTGTGTTTGATTGTTCTAATTATATGATTAGATTGAGAAATCAATGATGTGCTTAGGATAGTCAAGTGAATCATTTCATCAAACACCTCATGTGCATTATAGATGGTAAAGTGATTGAGAAGTCCTTTATTATTTAGAACCCTTTGATGGAACATGTGATTAGTTAGATTGAGAAGTCAATTGATTATATGAAGGGATTCTATAATTGAACTTAGTACCTAGTTGGAATAGTTTAATTTAGAACCAACCTTTGAGCTATTTTGAGATTGTGCAAATGATCTACATCCTATTCATTTCGAGAGGAAGTTTAGGTGGTATAAGTGTTGGCCCTTAGTCTTAACCCTTGATACATATGAGTTTAATGCATGAATCCATAAGTTACCACTTCAATAGTGTTGTTAATCTCACTTCTACTCAATTTGGAAAACCACTCATTCATCAATTTTATCTTGTCATTGGATTATTGTTTGTCTACTTTCATTTAATTACTTGTTACCCAAACCATCCATCTATGATTCGTCTCTATAAAATCGTGATAAACGTGATATCGCTTAAGTGCTAGCATCGACCTCCCTGTGGTTCGATAAATTCTTGAATTGGTCAACCCGACTACAAGTTATGGCTAATCAAATGGCGCCGTTGCCGGGGAGGTAACGGTTGCTAGTAGCTTAAAGAAGGAACGTTTAAAGCGATCTTACTAGAGACATTTATTTTCTTGTATTTATTACTTGTATTTGCTTTGTGAAAATTTGTTCTAATTTTTCTTGTCTTGAAGGTGTATGCAAACGAGGTCAAAAGGGAAGCAAGTCGAACCAATTGATCTAGAGCTTGAAAACACTTTGAGGAGAAAGAGAAGAGAGAACAAAACCAAAAATAGTAATTCAATGGAGAATTTTCAAGGTGACAATCGTGTTGGGATAGAGCATGATGGGGAAGGAGGACACAATATGAACGTGCATGACAACGCACATCAATTCAATGAGAATCCTCCTCAACAAGCCTATCAAAATCATGGAGCTATAAACAATCAAGCTTATATTCAACAACTTGTGCAACAAGCGATGATTCAACAAGGTTTTCAACAACCTTATCCTCCTCAACAACAAGCTTATGTGCCACCACCTCCACCTCCGGTTCAACATGGAGTTCAAAATGATCAAAGGGTGATACGGGACTTCTTCATGCCAAGGGCACTTCCACAAATGATGGGACCACCAATTCATGCCAACAATTTTGAGTTTAAAATGGGCTTGATTTCATTGGTGAGAGAGCAACAGTTTGGTGGAGCTCCGAATGAAGATCCTAACGCTCATCTAGCTCAGTTTGTGGAGATTGCCAACACAGTAAAGATGAACGGAGTGAGTGAGGATTGCATAAAGATGAGGTTATTCCCATTTTCTTTGAGGGATAGAGCAAGAACATGGCTCTCCACTCTTACTCCCGGTACGTGCAACACTTGGGATGAGCTAGCGCAAATGTTTTTGAACAAATACTTTCCACCTTCTAAGACACTTCAAATGAAGAGCTTGATCACACAATTCAAGCAAATGCCTCAAGAGAGTTTTTATGAAGCGTGGGAAAGGTTCAAAGAAATGCTACGCAAGTGTCCACAACATGGCTTCCCGGAGAATCAACAAGTTGGATTTTTCTATCAAGGACTTGTGAACGGACAAAGAGTGCTTGTTGATGCCTCGGCAGGAGGATCCGTACTAGGTGTAACTCCGGAAAGGGCTATTCGAATTTTTGATGAGATTGCTACAAATGTCTATCAATGGCCATCGGAGAGAGTTAGTGGAAGCTATGGTTTTGAAAGCTATGATAAAGGACAACAGTTTAGTGTGAAGAGTGTAAGTGTTGAACCAAGTATGCCAAGCATGGAAAAGATAGTGGCAGAAGTTGTTAAACAAATGAGCTTGAATCAAAGTATGAACAATCAAGGAATGAATATGGTTGAGGGGTTACAAGTCGAGCAAGGTGTGCTACCTCCGAATGCTGTGAATGGTGAACAATGGACCAACTCTATGCCACGTGTTGAGGATGTGTCTTATATGCAAGGAAGAAATTATCAAGGTAATTATCAAAACAATTACCAAGGTAATTTCAATCAAAATCAAGGAAGTTATCCACAAAGGCAAGGGGGATTCAACGCTCAAAGTAGTGGAAGTTCACATTCACAACATCAACCAAGGCAAGGAGGGTTCACTAGCCAAGGAAGCGGAAGTTCTTATCCACAACAACCAAGGAGGCAAGATAATTTTTCTTATGCAAACCCAAGTAATGCGATTGCTTATCCTCCGGGGTATCATCCGGGAGCTAAAGCGCCAAATAATGAAGGGAAGGCGACTACCGAAGAACTTCTTGAAAAATTGATTGCTTCCAACAAAAATCAAGAGGAAGTAATTGAAAGAAAATTCAAGGCTTTTGAGGAAGTAAATGAAAGACGATTAAATGCCATTGAGGAAAACAATGATAGAAAACTCAAAGCCTTGGAGTATTCATTTAGTCAAATGGCGAGCTCAATGAGTGCTAATGAGAAAGGAAAATTTCCCTCCACTACCATTGTGAACCCAAAGGAACAATGCAAGGCAATTACCTTGAGAAGTGGAACAAATTATGATGGACCGTCTATGCCATTAGAAGATGATAAGGTGGAAGAGAAGGAAATGGAGAAAACCTTGGTTGAAGAAGAAATCGATGTTGAAAGTGAAGTTGAAGATAAATTGAATGAGGAACCGGAATTGATTGATAACAAGGTTGTTGAAAAGAAATGGGAAAGAACCAAGGCGATGAAAAAGAAAGAGGAAGAAATTGAAGTGGAAAGGGATAGTTGGGGAATTCCAAAAACACAAGTACCTATTCCTTTTCCACATCGATTTTTGAAGAAAGGCTTGGATGAAAAGTTTGCAAAGTTTTTGGAAATTTTCAAGAAAATCCACATTAATATACCCTTTGCGGATGCTTTGAAACAAATGCCTCACTATGCGAAGTTTTTGAAGGACATCATGTCAAGGAAGAGGAGCTTGATAGAGAATGAGACCGTCAACTTGACGGAGGAGTGTAGTGCAATAATTCAAAGGAAGTTGCCTCCAAAGCTCAAAGATCCGGGGAGTTTTGTTATTACATGCGAAATGGGCAAGAGTGAGGTTCATAAAGCTCTTTGTGATCTTGGGGCAAGTATTAACTTGATGCCTATGTCCATTTTCAAGAAACTTGGTATAGGGGAAGTGAAACCTACATCCGTTACATTGCAATTAGCGGATAGGTCTTTAACCTACCCTAGAGGAATAGTGGAGGATGTGTTAGTCAAGGTTGGAAAGTTTATATTCCCGGTTGATTTTGTAGTGCTTGATATGGACGAGGATGCAAATGTTCCATTGATATTGGGGCGTCCATTTTTAGCAACGGGAAGAGCTTTAATTGATGTACAAAAAGGGGAGTTGAAGTTGAGAGTAAATGAGGAAGAGGTGGTTTTCTCGTTGAAGAGTGCTATGAGATATCCAAATGAGAAAGAAGAATGTAGAAGGATCGACATGATTGATGAAGTTGTTGAAGAGAACCTACCATTCATCTTAGCTAAAGATCCTCTTGAAATGAGCATAAGCCATTCTCTTACTTTATCTTTAAACTCTAATCATTCTGTTCATTGTTTTGAAGATGAAGATATTAATGATTGTTTACATGAATTGAATGCTTGTAGGGAAATGCAAGAGGGTGAAGCAAAGTTGGCATACTATGGAAAGAGGGAATACCTTCCATTAGAGATGGAGATTGAAGAGTCAAAGGTTGATAAAGGAAAGGAAGAATTGAAGCCTCTACCCGATCACCTTAGGTATGCATATTTGGGGGACGAGAAGACATTTCCGGTAATTGTATCATCATCCCTTTCTCCTTTAGAACTTGATAAATTGTTGAGAGTACTTAGAGATCATAAGAGTGCTATAGGGTGGAGTTTGGATGATTTGAAGGGAATTAGTCCTACAATTTGCATGCATCACATAAGGTTGATTGATGAGAACAAATCATGTATACAACCTCAAAGACGTTTGAATCCTATTATGCAAGAAGTTGTTAGAAAAGAAGTTTTAAAATGGTTGGATGCTAAAATTGTTTATGCCATTAGTGATAGTCCTCATGTAAGTCCTTTGCATGTTGTGGCTAAGAAAGGAGGGTTAACCATTGTTAAAACGGAATTTGATGAAGAACTTGCAACAAGGGTGAAAACGGGGTGGAGAGTTTGTTGTGATTATAGAAAACTTAATGACAATACTCATAAGGATCATTTCCCTTTGCCTTTTATTGATCAAATGCTTGATAGGTTGGCGGGATACAAGTATTATTGTTTTCTAGATGGTTACTCGGGGTATAACCAAATCATGATAGCCCCCGAGGATCAAGAGAAAACAACTTTTACTTGTCCGTATGGCACATTCGCTTTCTATAAATTGCCTTTTGGGTTATGCAATGCGCCCGCCACCTTTCAACGTTGTATGATGGCTATTTTTGGAGGATTGATTGAAAATGTGATGGAAGTTTTTATGGATGATTTCTCCGTGTTTGGATCTTCATTTGATATATGCTTAACTAATTTGTCCATGGTCTTGCAGCGATGTCAAGATACGAACCTCGTCTTGAATTGGGAAAAATGTCACTTTATGGTTCAAGAGGGTATCGTACTTGGTCATCATATCTCCGAAAAAGGTTTGAGAGTTGATAGAGCGAAGGTTGTAGCCATTGAACATCTTCCCCCTCCTAAAAACGAAAAAGGGATTAGATCGTTTCTTGGTCACGCTGGGTTCTATCGACGTTTTATAAAGAATTTTTCTAATATTGCCAAACCTTTGTGTAAATTGCTTGAAAAAGATACTCCATTTGAATTTAATGATGAATGTCTTGATGCTTTTAGGGTGTTAAAGGAAGCTTTGATTTCTTCACCAATCCTTGTCTCTCCCGATTGGAGCAAGCCCTTTGAACTCCATTGTGATGCAAGTGATAGTGCTTTGGGAGTAGTGCTTGGACAAGTGCGAGAGAAGAAATTTCGAGCTATCTATTATGCATCAAAGACGTTCAATGCAAATCAAAAGAATTACACCACAACGGAAAAGGAGTTTCTTTCCGTAGTCTATGCTTTTGAAAAATTTCGTCCATACTTAGTTGGCACGAAAACCATTGTCTATACGGATCATGCTGCCATTAGGTATTTGATGAGTAAAAAGGATGCCAAACCAAGACTAATTCGTTGGGTTCTTTTGTTGCAGGAGTTTGATGTTGAGATACGTGACAAGAAGGGAGTCGAAAATGTCATAGCAGACCACTTGTCACGATTGGAGAATGTTGATGAAAAAGGAACCATGGAGCTCATAAATGATATGTTCCCGGATGAAGAGATACTTCAAGTGGATTTTCATCAGATGTACACTTTGTGTGAGACCGGAAGACCGTGGTACGCGGATTTGGTAAATTATTTTGCGTGTGGTATCAAGCCGGCCCATCTCACCGAGTCAAAAAGGAAAAAGTTCTACCATGATGTTAAAGAATATTTTTGGGATGATCCTTTGTTGTTTAAGCATTGTCCGGATGGTATCATACGGAGGTGTATTCCGGAGGAAGAAAAACTAAGTGTCATGGAGATGTGCCATAGTTTACCATGTGGAGGACACTTTGGGTTTCAAAAGACGGGAGCTAAGATCTTACAGTCGGGATTGTTTTGGCCAACATTGTTCAAGGATTGCAAAGAATACGTCATGGAGTGTGATAGATGCCAAAGAATTGGAAGTATTGGACAAAGAGATGAGATGCCTATGAAGAACATCTTTGAAGTTGAAGTGTTTGACGTTTGGGGGATGGACTTCATGGGCCCATTTCCGTCTTCCAATGGTTTTCTTTACATTTTGCTTGCGGTAGACTATGTGTCTAAATGGGTAGAAGCAATTCCTACAAGAACAAATGATGCTCTAATTGTCAAAGTTTTCTTGAAGAAGAACATTTTTGCAAGGTTTGGAGTACCAAAGGCAATCATTAGCGATCAAGGTACTCATTTCATAAACAAGATCATTGAAAAGCTTTTGAGAAGCTATGGAGTGAAGCACAAGGTGTCAACACCTTATCATCCGCAAACAAATGGTTTGGCGGAGGTATCAAATAGGCAAGTAAAGCTTGTACTTGAGAAGACAGTAAAGGGGAATAGGAAGGATTGGTCTTCTAAGCTAGATGATGCGCTTTGGGCTTATCGAACGGCGTACAAGACCACTCTTGGTTTGTCTCCGTATAAACTTGTCTATGGGAAAGCATGTCATCTTCCGGTTGAAATAGAACACAAGGCTTTATGGGCATTGAGGAAGTTAAATCTTGAGGAGAAAGAATCGGGAAAGAAAAGATGCCTTCAATTGATTGAGCTTGAGGAATTTCGTGAGGAAGCATATTCAAACTCACAAATTGTCAAGGAGAAGCTGAAACGATGGCATGATGAAAGAATCAAAGCAAAGGAGTTTATACCGGGGGATAGAGTACTTTTGTTCAATTCTAGATTGAAACTGTTTCCCGGAAAGCTTCGTTCAAAATGGACTGGTCCATACGAGGTGATTGAAGTTAGAGAAAATGGATCTTTAATGCTTGAGGGATCGGATGGGAATTCTTTTATTGTCAATGGTCATAGGGTTAAGCATTACCATTCTCCCTCTCAAAGGGAGTTGGTATATGTTGACACCTTCTCTTCTTGAGATCCGTATCCTTTTAGTAGTTTAGGTTTGTATATATTTCTTTTCTTGTTTTGTTTTCTTTTGGTATCGTAGGTGGATTGTGCTTATGAGGAGAAGATTTTTGTTAAAACATTCTAAGTGTGTGTCACTGATGTGAACGATTTATCGTACCACTTTTTGCAAACTTTCTTTGAAACTCTTGTTTAAATTCAAGTTTGGGGGGATATGATGTGATACGATATATTATATTCTATGTTGACATGCATTCGTGTGTTTTTGAGCCAAATTTGAAATTTTCTCATAAGTTCGGTTTAGTTTTGATTCGTTTTGGTGGTGTTGAAGTTGATAGTCTTTTTTTTTTGTTTTGATATTGCCATGAACTAATGATGTTGATGAAGTGTGAGCATGAATAGGGAGTTTTGGAAGCATGGAAACAAGGAAAGACAAGAGTTGAAGATGAAAAGTGGAAGATTCAAGGGAGTAGGAACACGCCTCGTGTCGCCGACACGGCCCTGTTAGCTTTGGCCGTGCGGCGACATCAGTTAGTCCAACACGAGCAGGATTTGGTCGTGTTGCGTGACACAGGTCGTGTCCAAGCGCGAGACTCGAGTCGTGTCGCCGACACGACCCTGTACACTTTGGCCGTGCGGGAGCACCAGAACACGTAACACGGGCAACTTATGGCCGTGTTACGTGACACGACTCGTGTCGGGTCTGAAGCAGCGTTTTAAAAGGCAGATTCTGAACACAGCTCGAAGGCCAAAAACTCATTCCACCGTGAATTTCCAGTCGAAACTCCACCCATCATCCTCTAAACACCAAAGAGTGGTAAGATTGTGAGTGTAGAAGGTGAACTTCAAAGCATAAACAACAATCCCCTACATTTTGTTCAATAGAATTCAAGGTATGTCTTCTTGTGCCCTAATTCTCAATTCGAGGTATGAATGGCGAAATTCATGTATGGGTTTTGAATGATGGAATGTATAAAGCATGTCTAGGATAGTGAAACATGAATTTGTATATTTAATTGTTGGATTGATTGAATTTTGATTAGATTTAGGGTTCATGAAGGATGAATTTGGGGATAATTGTTTTAGGATGATTAATTTAGGGCATGTGATTGTTAAATTGATTAATAATGCTTCTATGATGATTGTATTGATGTGAATTAGTTTAGGTATTGAGGAATTGAGCATGAAAGCATAGTTAAGACTTGTTGAATTGAATAGTGAAATAGGTGCATGCCAAGTGTTTGATGAAATGCCTAAATGAAAATTCAAATTAGAATTCAAAGTTTTTACATGAAGCATTATTGAATTGAATTATGCCCATTGAAAAAGTGAAATGTTATGAAAGAATGAGAGGATTAGGATGTTGAAAGTGAGTGATTGAATGAATTTTTGAAATAACTTTGTGTTAAGTTGATTGGATCGAAATGTTAAGTCTTTGAAACAAAATGTTTATTGTGCTTGAATATGTGCTAGGATTAACACTTGGTTGAATAACTAGTGATAATTCTAATCAACATGAGACATTTTGTTTTGAGTTAACTTGAAACTAATTTGAATTATGTTGGACATTGTAGATGGCTGAAAGAAGAGTAAGGAAACGCAATGAGGACTTCATTTTCATTGAGTCAGATATGGAACTGTCCAACCTTGATGCCAAACTGCTAATGAAAGACCAACACCCTGAGAATTTTGGAGTAGAGTTCATGGAATGGGAGAAGTACGCATTGAGATGGGAGTACATAATCCCAAAGATTAGGGCAACTCGATTCCAAGATCAAGCAACCATGGAAGGCCTTGGAATAGAAGGTGATCTGAGGACTCTATTCCGACGAGTGGAAATGGAGGAGTTTTTCGATAAGAGACCTCCCACTTATCTCCACCTTACAGCCGAGTTCATGAGCACCTTGGAGGTTCACAGAGATAGGAACAAGTTTCCTATTGCTATCACATTTCAGTTAAACAATGAGATGTGGGAGAAGATACCTGTGAATGAGCTGAATAGATTTTTTGGGTGCCCAATCATGAGAGGCCATCAGAACTTCCTACCACAAGGGGGTTTCAATCAACAAACGTGGTGGAGAAAATTGGTTGAGGATGGGACTGAGCCTCCAGAGTACATTCCAAGTTCGTCTAAAGGGACAGCCATAAGGAACCCAGTCATGAGGTACCTTGAGAAGATAGTATCAAATACTATTCTGGGTCGGTTCGAGAGTGGATCTGTTGGGGAGAAGCAGTTGTACATCATGTACAGTATATTCAAAGAGTTCACAGTGAACATTGCAGCTCACTTCGTTCAGCATGCAGAGAGAGTGGCGAAGAGAGAGAACACTAGAGGGATTATGATTGGAGGAATGGTGACAATGATTGCTCAAGGGTTAGGCATCAACCTTAGAGGGATGCAACACTCGATGATTAGTGAAGGGCTCACGTACAATCAACTCATAAGGATGGAGTTCCTATCATTCATAGGAAATATGTATTGTTTGAAGCAAGATAAGGGAGCTCCATTCCCTCTACCTGCTCCTGAGCTCACCACACTGCAAGGACGAAGAAAGCACCAGAATTTAGCAATGGCAAGTCCTAACCACTCCGCAGTCGTGAGAGCTTTCTACCGAGAGAATAGAGATGGAGTGGAAGCAGTGCTCCAGCAGATGAGAGTGGATGAGAATCCTGAGCTAAGGAATCTGAGAGCTGAGCCGATGGACATGGATGTAGGGGAGGAAGAGCAACATCATCAGGTGGAATTTGAAGAGCATGCACCAGAGCCTCCAGCATTTGAGCAAGAAGAAGAAGAACAAGAGGAAGGAGATGGACCAAGAGAGGGGAATGCAAGATGGAATCTTTTGGAGAACGAACTCATGGAGATCAGGCAGACGCAGCAGGCGCTTGGAGATGAGATGAGAGAGTTCCGAGAGGAACAGCAGAGGCAGGGTGCAATGATAAGGGAGATCCATGAAGGGCAGCGTCGTAGGGAGTACTATGAAGAGAATACACGATCACGCTCGAACAACATGGAAGAGATGATCACAAGGATGTTCAATTTCCAATTCCCTACCACACCTCGTGCTTATACTCCTTGGGGATCATGGCATAATCAACCCCCTCCGCCTCCGGATAACTAAGGGAGTACTTTTGGTGTTCGACACTTCATTAGTTCATTTTCTTTAGGGATTTAATTTGTGTTGGATTTGAGACTTCGTATTGTTTTGTTTTGGGATGTTTAATTTCGTATTTTTCTTTCAATTAAGGATTGAGATGATTTTTGTTGTGTATTGATCATGGATGGGGTGAATTTTCTTTGTATTTTTTTCTTTCTTTTATTGTTGTCTTTGTGTTTTTACTTTTGTCGTTTTGATGTTTCTTTGGTTTATTTGTGTTTGTGTGTTGTTTTTATTTTTTCGTGTTTAGGTTTGATTTGGTGGTTTGTTTGGGAGGTTGTGAGTCGTTTTAAATATGAGTGATGATGCATTATGGTGATAAGTGAGGTCGAATTATGATTAAGGAACTCTACGCTTTCGAATTGTGATATGTTTTATTTAACTAATTCTATTAAAAAGAATGAATAAGTTGTAATAAGTCCTTTTAAGTCGAGCATAAACCTGTGAGAATTTGAGCCTCGACCATGTATACATGGTACCTTTTCATGAGTGGATCGGTTGAGTTTTGATAAACTAAATACTTGCTCAAAGACTTTAGGAATAAATCCGATTAATGGAGATCGATGAAATGATTTAAGGCCATCCTTGTCATGTATAGTCATTGCCAAATATTTCCTTACCTTTAAAAATCATCCCTAGTCAACCACTTTGAGCCTATAAGCCTATTTATTGTGAAGATAGCACATTACAAGCTTTAATTACCCACATGAGCTTAAGATATATACCTTGAGTGTGAGTAATAAAGAAGATGGTGGCTAAAAAGGTGTGATGAGATAACAAAAGAGAAAGAGGAAATGGTAAATAAGTAAGGAAAAGGATGAAAAGAGCATAAGAAAGAATGGACATGCAATTTCAAAACAAGAAAATGAGCAAGCAACAATAATATGCTCAAGTACTTAAGAGTCAAAGAAAAGAGGCATGAATCTATAAGAAGCTCAATCCAAGAAAGTGATGATTAGTGCTTATGATCAATAAAGAAAAGAAAGGAAGAAAAAGAATGTGAAGGGATGGAAGAAAGTAGCTACCTCTTCGATTACTTACACTCGTTTAGTCACTTTTACCTATATTCTTCCTACCCTACCAAAGAGCCTATCATTACATCCTTAATTAAAGACCTTTTTGATCATTGATTAAATTTTTGGTGGTTTGTGAATAGAGTCTACGAGCAAGTGTATGGTGAGTCGAGCCAATTGATTGATGAGTGTTGATTTACCTTATTTAAAGAGTGTCGAGTGAAATTGATAAACTTATGTGAGGCTTAGACTAAAAGGACTATATTGCTCTTTATTCTCTTTTGATTGAACTTGTTAATTTCTCTTATCATGAATCTAATGTTGTAGGTTAGCTTAGCATGATTTGAAATTCTTGTTGCTAATGATGTGTTCTTACTTGTATTCGTTTAGTCTTTTTACTAGGTGAAAACTTCTCCCTCAGTCTATCATTTTCATTGTTCGGGGACGAACAATACTTCAAGTTTGGGGGTGTGATTGTCGTTATTTTCACCTAGATTTTAGTGCCTTTTTGAGTGTATTTTGCGTATTGTTTTATCCGTATTTTTGTGTATTTTGGTGGTGTTATGTATTTTCATAGGAATGTGTGAGAATGATCTTAAACATACATATAACAGGTGAAAATGGAGTAAAAATGAAGAAGGAAGATCAAACAAAGAAGAAGAAACAAAGGTGCAAGAACACGGCCGGCCGTGCTGGCAACACGGCTCGTGTTGCAGCAAAACGGCCCGTGTGCCAGACACGGGCCTGTCCAGAAAGGTCGTGCGGCGGCATCTATTTATCCAACACGACCACCACTTGGTCGTGTTGTGGAGCACGACCCGTGTTTCAGAGCACGACCCGTGTACAAGACACGGGCCTGTAAGCGGAGGCCGTGCGGCGACGTCTAGGCATTCAACACGGCCACCCTTTGGCCGTGCGACGCAGAACGACTCGTGTGCCGCATGCCCTGACACGACACGACCCGTGCTACGTGACACGACTCGTGTCGGCACCAGAACAGGATATTTTTTACAATTCTTCTAGAAGGTCTCCATGGGGTATAAATACCAATCCATTCAACATTTTAAAGGAGATCCGAAATTCTACTGTTCCAACACACCTCACACACCATTCCTTTGATTTCACACCATATTCTCCATCCCATTCATCCATTTTTGAGATCTACATCATCTCTCCATAATTTCCTCCATCCAAATCAAGTGAAGAAGCAAGGAAGCTTGGGTGATCACCAAAGGAAGAAGGGAGATTCAATTGGATCCATTTCCAAGGGAGTTTTCATTCCAATTTTGTGTTAATCCTTTAGTTTATCATGATTTGTAAGAATTATAATGTCTATGTTATGGATCTTATGAAGATTGTAGGCTAATCTCCCTTGTGAGATTAGCAACATGAAGGTTGTTGGTTAATTTGTGGATCTATGTAATTAAATTCATATGTTGATGGGGATATTTGATTTTCTATCATTGGTGCTTATATATCTTGAGATCTATGATGTTTTGTGTGTTTGATTGTTCTAATTATATGATTAGATTGAGAAATCAATGATGTGCTTAGGATAGTCAAGTGAATCATTTCATCAAACACCTCATGTGCATTATAGATGGTAAAGTGATTGAGAAGTCCTTTATTATTTAGAACCCTTTGATGGAACATGTGATTAGTTAGATTGAGAAGTCAATTGATTATATGAAGGGATTCTATAATTGAACTTAGTACCTAGTTGGAATAGTTTAATTTAGAACCAACCTTTGAGCTATTTTGAGATTGTGCAAATGATCTACATCCTATTCATTTCGAGAGGAAGTTTAGGTGGTATAAGTGTTGGCCCTTAGTCTTAACCCTTGATACATATGAGTTTAATGCATGAATCCATAAGTTACCACTTCAATAGTGTTGTTAATCTCACTTCTACTCAATTTGGAAAACCACTCATTCATCAATTTTATCTTGTCATTGGATTATTGTTTGTCTACTTTCATTTAATTACTTGTTACCCAAACCATCCATCTATGATTCGTCTCTATAAAATCGTGATAAACGTGATATTGCTTAAGTGCTAGCATCGACCTCCCTGTGGTTCGATAAATTCTTGAATTGGTCAACCCGACTACAAGTTATGGCTAATCAGCTGTCGCCATCGATCAACTTGTGTGTGTGGGGGGGGAAGGTTCCAGTGTGATATGACGTGAATGGTTAGCATAAGGATTGTGTATCAATTGATGATGGATTATGTGTTTGTTCAGTATAATCATTCACAATAATCATACACAATTACATGAATAATTGACACATATAAAATCCCAAAACACAGCCTCCAGTTTTGATAAGGAACACACGAATGGCTCAACAAGCATGTGATTAAAACCAGATTAAATTAATTAATCAAATAATCACAAAAAAAACCCAACCTAATGATTCACGTTTCACCACGAAAACCAACGCTCTGATACCAATTGTTGGCAATTGGATCATGCGGTTCAACGTGATCGTTAGGAAAACAGGTAAACAAAATCAGCGGAAGCAATTAAACTGTTTACTGTACTTCTGGGTTTGTGTAGAGGATGAACTACAGAGAACTACCTCTGATCTTCTACTGTATGTCCCAAAGTCAACTCTGGTGTTGGGTGGTCAACAATCCCCAGAGTTCTCTCATTCTGCTCTCTGTTTTCTCCCGTGTGTCAAAAGAGGCACAGACTTAGGTTTAACAGGAACTGAGATGACTTATATACTTGGGCTACAGCAGGGACCAGGAGGAGAAATTGGGCTGGGCCTCAATTGAATTTAATTAACCAAGCTTAGCCCAAAGCTTTTAATTAAATCCAATAATAATAATATAGTCCACTAAAATATTATTACTGCACTACCCGTCCAATCCCAAAATTATGTTCTGGGTTCCTTCTTATTATAAGCCCGATGGTCTCCCCATGTTTAAGAAATACAATGTCCATTAATTAATTAAGTTACTGACAACTCAAATTAATTAATATCTCATCCGAGAGTAGTACCACTCAACCTTATTATCATGCCGAAAATTAATCCACTTGCAAGATTTACATGATAAACCTTATGAGCTCCTCAAGGGGACATCATCAACCTATGACGGACATGGATTCCTTCTACAATCAACAACACACCATAGATACAGCACTACTTCCCAACTCACCGAGTTTGTTGATTTAATACATATAAATCTCACCCATTGATGAATCAAAGAAATACATACTGCCCTACGTGTCGAGGTTATTGTATAGGGATTAATATCACAAACTTCCATAATAACAGAGATCAAGTTCTACTATATAGTCAGTATAAGAAGAACGATCTCAGGCGGTCCTGCTCAATACACACAAGTGCACTAGTGTGATTCTATAGCCAAGACAAGCTAATACCAAACCACACTACAACCATACCGATAGAGAGTCCCCGTCTATCTCAGTTGTGAGCATCTGTTTATACTTTATAAGGAAACCGATAATATGATCTTCTGCGTGTTGTCGCACAACATATTATCTACAGTATAAAGTAAATGAACTATTGCGTCATGCATATAAAATAAATTATAAGACGCAATCATTTGATCAATGATTCTCATTTCAAATATTGTTATGACATTGTTCATACTAAAGTTAGACTTTTAGTATACAATCCAACACTGCCACCATAACATGTAGCTGCTTTAAGGGGCATACATGCCCCGAAGAATACATCATTTTGCAGCAATGACACAGCCCCTTCGCTCTCAAATCTGCCAATTCTTGCAATGACATGCGAATAAATCAAGATCATGCATTAGACGATCCGTTCAATTCCACTCGCGTGGCTGGTGGCCATTCGAGTGTTCTGGGAGAGCTGCCCATATACCCTCCTTGGCTGCCTCCTTTGACCGTCCCCACCACCATTGTTGCTCGGCCATGAAAATGAGTTTGTGCGCGCGTCTGGTTGAGTAAAACTCCGATACGGGCGCACTCCAGCCTACATCGCTAGATTATCCTCAATATCTCTGGACAATTCCATAGCAGTTTCCAAATCTCCTAGTCTAAGGAGGCGAAATGAACTTTGAATGGTCCCCTTCAATCCCTTCATGAAATAGCCGAGGTAGTGAGCATCAGTCAATCCCGGAACCTGACTCGCCATTTGCATGAATAGGTTCACATAATCATCCATTGATCCAGTTTATCTGATGTCCACCAAGCATTCAAAAGAGCTCCCCTTGAAGCGTGTATCAAAACTTGCCACCAAAGCATGTGAAAAGTCCTTCCACGTCAACCCCGGCTTACAAGATCACAACCAAGTCATCCAATACAATGCAGCATCCTCCATAGCCACCATAGCCATTGCTACCTTCATTTCCGAGTTAGTGTTGTGGATCTCAAACTACTGACTGGCACGGGCCAGCCAACCGATAATGTCAGACATATCAAACAACGACAACTGAACAGAACTCACCGCCAGTTGAGAAGGATTTTGTGGCAAAAGATTCGCTGTTCTTGTCTTTGTATTCACAGCTTTCTACCGACGCTGTTCAATGATAGCCTGCTACATCCCTGATGGTTTCGAGATCATTTTCGTAATCTGTTCCAAGGTAGCCATGATTTCTTCCAAACTCTGCTTCATCTCCTCCTGATTTTGTTTCATTTCTTCCTGATCAGCCTCAATTTTATCCATTCTCTCTCCAAAAGAACGTGTTGTCGCCATGTCGATGGGGCAGGATCTGGCAGGTCAGACCAAATTGATAAGAATAGAAATAATCAAATGGATCTCCATTTGCCCAATAAGCCTCTTGGCCTCCAATTTCAATAATAATAATATTCCAGATGCTCATTCACAAACCCTAACAACTAGTTAAATAGTCCTGCCCACCAAAACTATAAAAGGAAACTACCAACCAAAATAATACTAAACAGAAATAATAAAATAATAACTAGTATAGTATTAAGAACTCAGCCCACGGACAGTGGGCCTAATCCCATCCACGCCGACGATAAACCAAAAGAGGCTTAGGTCTTTCTGTTTCATCCAACACATCTTCCTGCCCTAACTCTTACTCTCTATCACCCCCACAGCACATCATCGAGCTTCATAGCCAAATCCTTCCTATTGGTTCCCTCTACTTTCTCCAAAAATTACTTCACTTGTTGGTTATAGACCTCGGCTTGCCCATCAGCTTGAGGATGGTAGGGTGTAGTAATTATATGCTTCACACCATAATCCTTGAGCACTCTCTCTAGAAGCTTGTTGACAAAGTGGGAACCTCCATCGCTTACAAGTGCTCTAGGAACTCCATAGTAGGCAAAGATATTTTTCTTCAAGAAAGACAATACAGTTTTTGAATCATTCATGCGAGGAGGAATGGCATCTACCCACTTAGAAACATAGCCCACAGCAAGAAGGATGTATAGAAATCTATTAGATGGGGGAAGTCGCCCCATAAAATCAATCCCCCATACATCGAAGATCTCTACAACAATGCTCGACTGAAGTGGCAACTCATCTCTCCTACTTATGTTTCCTATCCTTTGACATCTATCGCATGTCGCTACATAGGATTCATAGTCTTTAAACAAAGTAGGCCAATAAAGAGCAGATTAAAGTACCTTAGCTGCCATCTTTTGAGCTCCGAAGTGCCCCCCGTTGGGTTGTGCATGGAAAAAGTCAAGAACACTCTCCATCTCCATCTAGGGCACACACTTACGGATGATAGAATCCGTACAAATCTTGTAGACGAATGGATCATACCATATGAATTTCTCAACCTACCTCTTAAACATCGCAAGTTGATATCTATTGAGATCTCTTGGAATTTCTCCTATGGCAATGTAGTTGACATAATCCACATACCATGGATCCACTCCTTGAGTAGAAACTACGCAAGCTCTTTCCGCTCCTTCAATAGACACTGCCATGATCTTCTCATCAGGAAACATCTCTTCTATGCATTCAAAAGAATCATCATAATGCTCCCTTTTCTCCAACATTGATAGGTGATCCGCCAACACATTCTCTATTTATTTCTTATCTCGAATCTCCATATCAAATTCCTGTAGAAGAAGATTCATCTAATGATCCTTGGCTTCGCTTCCTTCTTTTCCATTGAGTACCAGATCGCAGAATGATCCGTATACACAATGGTCTTCATGCCAATCAATCACTGTCGAAACTTATTGAATGCATACATAATAACTGGAAACTCCTTTTCAGTGACAGTGTAGTTCTTTTGTGCTGCATCAAAAGTTTTACTCGCATAGTGAATGGCACATAACTTCTTTTCATTCATCTGCCCAAGCACCACTCCAAGTGCTTGATCACTTGCATCACACATAAGTACAAATGGTTGAGTTCAATCCGGTGTGATCAAGATAAGCACAGTAATAAGTGCCCTCTTAAAAACCTGAAAAGTTGTTAGGCATTTATCATCAAAAATAAAAAGAACATCCTTTTCAAGTAAGTGAGACAACCTGGTTTGTAGTATTTTGAGAAGTCTTTGATAAATCTCCTGTAAAATCCTGCATGTCTAAGGAAGGGCCGCATTCCTTTTTCATTAGTAGGTGGTCGAAGCTCCTAAATTGCCACCACCTTTGCTCTATCCACCTACAATCCTTTAGTCGAAATATGTTGTCCAAGAACAATCTCATCTCTCACCATGAAGTGGCACTTCTCTCAATTCAAGACAAGATTAGTTTTCTTGACATCTCTTCAAAACAGTAGATAGGTTAGACAAACAAATATCAAAGGAGGAACCAAACACAGAAAAATCATCCATAAACAACTCCATAATCTTTTCTATCAAACTATCAAATATGGCCATCATGCAGCGCTGAAATATAGCAAGTGCATTACATAATCCAAAAGGCATCTTTTTAAAGGCAAAAGTTTCATAAGGGCAAGTGAAAGTAGTCTTTTTTTGTTCCTCGGGTGCAATCATGATTTGATTATAACTTGAGTACCCATCCAAGAAACAATAAAAATCATACCCTGTAAGATGATCAAGCATTTAATCCATGAAAGAAAAAGGAAAATGGTCTTTGCATGTATTTTCATTTAGTTTCCTGTAATAAGTACACACACGCCATCCCGTAGGAATTCTAGTGGCTAGTGTCTCTCCATCATCGGCTTTCACTATAGTCATGCCCCCCTTTTTAGTTACAACATGCAATGGACTCACATGGGGACTATCACTAATGGGACAAATAATTCCTGCATCTAGTCATGTTAGGATTTGCTTCCTAATCACTTCTTGAATAGCGGAATTTACTCTCCGCTGATTCTGAATGCTACTCTTAGCTTCATCTAACAATCTTATCTTATGCATGCAATATGATGGACTAATACCTTTCAAATTATCAAGAGACCAACCAATTGCAGACTTATACTTCCGAAGCACATCTAATAAGTCACCAAGTTGATCATCAGTTAGAGAAGAAGATACAATTACCGGATATGTTTCATTGTCACCTAGATAGGCATACTTCAAGTGCTCCGGTAGCGGTTTCAACTCCTCATTCTTTTCTTCTTTGATTGTGCTTTCTCTATCCAAAGGCAAGTATTTTCTAGTCCACTTCACCTCTTCAAACTTGACCTTTTTTATTCATACCTGTCATCACCCAAACTAAGTAGGTTTTCCAAAAATTTAATGCATACCTCATGGAGAGCTCATCTAGCTCGGTGGTGGGAAAGGTAAGAGACTCCGCTATACATGTCTCTAAAGGATCCTTAGAAAGGATCAAGGACATATCTTCCTTCACAATCTCCTCCACCACATCGATGCTGTGACACTGTATCTCCATCGGCATCTTCATTGGTTTATCAAGGTTGAACAACACCTCTTCTTTATCCATACTCAATCTTATCTCACCCTTTTGAACATTAATCATAGCTCCAACCATAGCAAGGAATGGTCTCCCTAAGTTAAGGGGAACATTATCCTTGTCATCCTCCATCTCGAGTACAAGAAAGTCCACAGGAAAGACTATTTTCTCTACTTTCATTAGAACATCTTCAATCATGCCTTTTGGAAAAGTCATAGACCTATCTGTAAATTGTAGAGCAACCGTTGTGGGAGTTAACTCCCCTAAACCAATCCTTTGAAATATCGACAAGGCCATCAAATTGATGCTTGCCCCAAGATCACACAAGGCTCGTCGTGCCAATCCCTTCCCAATCTCACATAAAATAGTGAAGCTTCTCGGATCCTTTAACTTTGCTGGCAGCTTCCTCTGCATGATCGAACTACAGTTCTCAGACAAATTCACTATCTCAATTCCATTCAAGGTTCTCTTTTTCAGAAGTATATCCTTTAGGAAGCGGGCATAATATGGCATCTCTAAGATAGCTTCAGAAAAAGGAATGCTCAAGCTTATCTTGTTTATGATTTCTAAAAACTTCTTGAACTTTTCTTCCAATCCCTTCTTGACTAGCTTGGAAGGAAATGGATGAGGTATCTTAGTTTTGGGAATCCCCCATTCATCACGTTCAACCTTCTCCGCTTTATCCTTTTCGGCTCTCAATCTCTTTGCTCTTTTCCATTTCTTTTCTGCTGTAAGCATAATATTCTACTCTTTGGATGGCAATGGAGTAGCATCAACATCAAGTAAAGCATTTGGCATGAAAAATAATGCCGAACAAAGTGGTTCGACCATGGTTCGACCAGGGGTGCTGGTGGAACTAGGCGAGTAATGGTCGAACCATGTTTCAGAAAGTGCTTCCTTTCCCGGATAGGCCGATTCACCATGATGATCATGGTCAAACCGCGCTTTTGAAAAATAGAATGCTCTGGATAGGCCAGTTCAACCATGGTTAGACAAATTTGATTGGTCGAACCAAATCGGTCATGGTCGAACCGCTCGGTTTGGATCTTCAGAAGTTGCCTAGGTGTCTGGTTCGACCTCCTTAGTGCTATTCGACCATCTATGTTGGTTGAATCGAGGTCGAATTGGGCTTCTGGAGCTTCAGAACTCATTTTCTGCATCATCGGTCCCTCATAATGTGTTCTAGATCTTAACGTGATGGCATAGAACTACTTTGGATTCGCCATACTTTGCGATGGGAACTTCCCCTCCTCTATAGTTTGCATCAATTGGTTAACATTTCTGGCCATCTTTCCCGTCAACAACGTCAAATCCTTCATTTTCTTAGAAATATCCTCATGATTTGCATCAATTTTCTTTTCAAGCTTGGCCTCGAGACGATCTACTCTTGCATCATTACTTGCTATTTGCCTGTTCACCGTATCCTCAAAACCAAGTTTTTCTTCTTCGACCTTAGCACCCGAATCAATACCAACAGGAGGTTGTACTACTGTATTAGGATCTCTCCATGAAAACTCTGGCGTCCTTGGTTGTTGATAATTACCCGGGGACAACGATTATTGTAGTTCCCATGGTAATTCCAATTTTCTTGATTTTGGGACCTCGTTCCTGAATATTTTGACACATGGCATAGTTTGCCTCTTTTAATTCCTCTTGACTAGCTTCTTCATTACACACATCCTATTGCATAATTGGTACTCGCTGAGCAATGTCAGTAATATGCTTTTGCTGTGACTCAAGTAACTTGTTGATATTAGCTAAACTAGAGACGATCTCATCTTCCCTACTTGACTTTACCATCATGTGCTCAACCTGTGCTACTTATCCAAGAACATAAGTGCCTCTTACTCTATCAGTTGGCCAATCCCTTGAATTCATTGAAATATCCTCAAAAAGCTTTTCTGCCTCTACGGATGACTTTGTAAGCAATGCTCCATAGGAAGAAGCATCTAGTAAAACTTGAGAATCACAGTCCAATTCATTGTAGAAAATACTGATGTATTGAGCTTTAGAAAGCCCATGTTGCGGACACTTTCAAAGCATGTACTTGAATCTGTCCCAAGCCTCATGAAACTTCTCAATACCATGGATAACAAATTGATTGAATTCTTGTTTCATCTTAAACACCTTTGAAGGTGGCCTATAACACTCCAAGAATTTCAATTTCAATTTCTCCTAGGTATCACATTCAGCAGCATTGAGATTATCGTACTAATCTCTCTCCTTTTCATTCAGCGAGAACTTAAACAAGATGATCCTCCTTGCATCTTTTTGTGTACTTGCATAACCAATGAACTTATTCAGATGTTGTTGAGGATCTTCAAAGGTTCCCCCAGAGAAGGGACTCCTTTCAATCATGCTGATCAAAGCAGGGTGAAGATCAAAATTAGCTCCGGCCCCTCTCGCTCCTAACACCCTGCATTGCCTCGTTTGTTGTTCTTAAAGACATCACGGATGGCAAGATTATCTGGATTCGCCGCCATGTTAACTACTTCTGATGCACCTTCAGTTGCTTGTGGATTCAGCTCGTCAACTTCAACTCCTAAATTAAGGGCCTCCGTTGGTTCTATGTTCTTATTATTCTTCTTCTTCCCCTTCTTCTTCCTTGACGATGCTACAATATCCAGATTGTAAGGTTCTAACTCTCCTACCTTTGATCTAGTGAGCATACACCTAAGAAAAATAAGCGTTAGAAAATAAAGAAAAGAAAAATATAGTCTTAATTAAACTAAAAATAATAAACTAATAATTAATGCCATCCCCGGCAATGGCGCCAAGAACTTGATGAGCGTTTTCTCAACACACAATATTAATTCCCAAGTGTTAAGAATGCTATTGTAGCTTTGATAAGCGACCAAGTGATTATCGAACCCAAAGGACGTATTATTAATTTAATTATATTCTAACGTATTAAGACGACTATGGTAAAATAGTTGTGTGATTAAGTAACCAATAACTAAAGAATTAAAAGAACAATTAAGATAAATAAGCAGTAGAGATCGAACAAAAGTGAATAAGTAAGAAGATAGGTAGTCCCTCGGGCTATCCAGTTTTACTCATTAAATTCCCTTTCGTGTATCAATATACGACTCTGCCTCATGGAATATGGAAGCATCACTAAACCATGCAAATCTACTCTATAGACACAAGTAATTAAGCGTGTGACATGTGTGAATATCCTTAGAGCAAGAGATATAATTCACCACCCTTTCTAGGTACTATCATTATTAATTATTTACTGTGCAATTAGTACTCTAACCCGATATGATCTCACTCTATAGGTACTATGAAGTTATACTCTTCATCCTACTTATTAACCCGAATAAGAATCAGTTAATAAGTATTTATATAAAATAGTTCTAATGAGACTTCAGAATCCCTTCACTTAGAATCATAACATAGAATCTTGCTCAGCAGTGAACGCACTCAATCAATAATCAAGATATGTATTCAGACTCTATATAACAATTAGTGATGCACAAAACAACTCTGAGTATGAATTAAAAATGCATAATCTTATATAAAATAAACCACAAGTAGTGTTGTACGGAGTATACACACAGAAGTTCAATTAACTTATAAAACCTTCATAAACCCTAGAACTACCAAAGCAGTTTTAGCCTATGATTGATCAAAGAACAATCATGGTGGTTGGATAGATCTTACCCATAGTCTTGAAAATTACAAGATAAATTAAGATGCAAAGTAAACCCTAGATGAGGGCACCATCGCGTCTCTCTCCATCTTGAATCTTCACTTGGTTCTCACTTGATTCAACAGACGAATCTGTCTCCACAGCTCCATGGATGGTGGTAGGGTTTTGGATGTTGTGTAGAATGAAGGTGGTGGTGAACTCCATTTTCCCTTGCGTAGGGTCTTCCTTTTATACTTATGAGCTCTCCTTACGGACCTAGGATGAGCTTTTTGAGTAAAAACATGCAATGAAGGTGTAAAAATATGGATCCAAACTTGTCCGGTGCATTAGTTCGACTAAAGGCCTTGGTCGAACCGATCACAACTGGTCGAACCACAGGTCGAATCGACTTGTAAAATACTGGCAGGTCCCTAGTTCGACTCGAATAGCACATCAAACTGGATGCTTCGCAGTCGAACTGCAACTATAAAAACTTATGCATCTGGTTTGACCATGGTTCGACTACTGTGCTTGATCGAACCACAGTGTCGTGGTCGAACCACACTCCTAGCCACTTTTCGATGCCTGGTTCGACCTGGGATGCTGGTCGAACCACTCTCTGCTTGGTAAAACCACCTCCTGAATGGTCGATTCAGGCTCCTTAACAACATTTCTCCAGTTCCGATCACCTCTAACTCATTTCCTTTAAAAATCCACTCAAACAGACTCAAACGCACTTGATTCATGACTTTCTATAATATAACTCGATTTATCTTGACTTAAGATGAAATCTTACATAATTATCCCACGAATCAAGGCTCAAAACACGTGAATTTGTACACTCATCAGTATTCAGACTCTACATAACAATTAATGATGCACAAAACAACTCAGAGTATGAATTAAAAAGGCATAGTCTTATATAAAATAAACCACAAGTAGTGATGTACGGAGTATACACATGGAAATTCAATTAACTAAAAAAACCTTCATAAACCCTAGTACTACCAAGGTGGTTCTAGCCCATGATTGATCGAAGAACAATCATGGTGGTTGGGTAGATCTAACCCATAGTCTTGAAAATTACAAGATAAATTAAGATGCGAAGTAAACCCTAGATGAAGGTGCCGTTGCATATCTTTCCATCTTGAATCCTCACTTGGTTCTTACTTGATTCGACAGATGAATCTCTCTCCACAACTCTATGGACGACAGTAAGGTTTCGGATGTTATGTAGAATGAAGGTGGTGAATCATCTCTCTTCTCAGCTGCGTAGGGTCTTCCTTTTATAACTTTAGTTCTTCTTATGGACTTTGGATGGGTTTTTTGAGCGAAAACACATACTGAAGGTGTAAAAATAAGAATCCAGAAGTTTCTCACGTATTGATTTGACCAACACCCTTGGTCGTACCACACATGGCCTGGTCGAACTGGCTTGTAATGAATTGGCAGGTGGCTGGTTTGACTCGAACAACTGGTCAAACCAGAAGCTTCATGGTCGAACCACAACTGCTTGTCTTTAGGCTTTTGGTTCGACCACAGTTTGACCATCACACCTGGTCGAACCACATCACCGTGGTCGAATCGCTCTTCTGCTGACTTCCAATGCTTGGTTTGACCCGAACCGATGGTTGAACACCTCTTATTTGGTCGAACAAGGTGCTAACTTCCTCCTCTATCGGTTTTGAGCAATTCTGTTTTGTTTTTTTTCAAAAATCCGCTCAAACGTCCTCACACACACCTAATTCGTGACTTTCCACTATATATCTTGATTTATCTTGACTTAAGATCAAATCATACATTATTATCACAAGAATCAAAGCTCAAAATACGTGAATTTACACACTCATCAAGATTAAAGGATTGAGAATTTGGTTTGGTGATCCACATGATCTTATATTTTTAATTGTGCTTGAAATTCATGTGCTTTTGAAATTGATGAAGGAAGTGTACTTGAGTTATATTGTGGTATAAAGTTCTACGTGTACTTGTGGGATATTGCTTACCATGAAAAGTGCTCTGTTACTTATTACAAACCCATGTGAGATTTTGAGCCTTTATCATGTACATAATCACATGATATTTCTTTTCCGGTGAGTATCATTCTTGTGTGTGTATTCTAGAACTTGCCTCTTGTCTCAGTTGAAACTACATGTGTGTTAGATGATGGGAGATGATTTTATGTCATCCTTGAATTTATAATTCACTTAGCCAAATAATTCTCTACCGAATGATGTTTATCCGTAGTTAGCCCTGTTGAGCATAAAAACCTCATTCTTTGACAGCTTACGAGAAATAACCACTTTGAGCATCCGAATTTTTTGAGCCTTGATTCTATGACAAGAATTAATAGCTTTTCAAAGTGTATTGATGGAGTTTTATAATAGCTGGGAATGAATGAAATTGGTGTTGAAACAATAATTGAGCTAGAAAATGCATCTAAGGAAAAACATGGAGTAGTGCTTAAATCTTGTACTCCATAGAATAAAACACCCTAGGGTAGTGCTTAAATCTAGTACCCTGTGTAGGATACGAGAGGTAGTTCCCGAAACTGGTATCTCAAAGAAAAAAAGAAGGTAAAAGAGTGATGTTTTAAGAAAAAAGTGAAGGAGTTGACGATGATGATGTGCTTAATTGAAATGAATAGGAAGAATGAAAGATCGAGAGAGACTGCAGGCTTGGTGGATCCGAGTTTTGAGTCACTTATCTATATATTTCCTACCTCAACCAAAGAGCCAACATTACATCCAAAAGAAAAGTCCTTTTTGATCCCATTGTCGAATCATACTTTTATTGGTGGAGAGTTTGAGACATATGGTAAGCTTATGGTTACGCATGCACTTGAATTGAATCTGAGCGTAAACACCTTAACCCATAAGTGTACATCTTTTACACTTGAGTGCGAGTGATCATATATACTTTCCTTGAGAACATAACAATGAAGTATTTGAATTGGTGGTGACTGTTTTAAGTTGTATGCTATGAATTGATTATTATATATACTTAGAGTTGCATGACCTAAGTTGAGGACAATTAAATTTTGAATGAGATATGAGTCATGGTCCTTGTTTCCCTACTAATTTTCTTACTCTCTTTCTCTTTATTTTTATTTTGTTGCCAGAGACGAGCAACGAGTATGTTTGAGGGATTGGTGAGAGTGAAAATAAATGTGTTTTAATAACTTATTTAACACTTTTTTTATGGGAATTGTTGTTATATATTAGCACAAGTGTCTTGTATTTGATAGATGTGAGAAAAAGGTGAGTTTGAGGTGTTTTACTGTGTTTTAGGTGGAAAAAGGATCAAAAGTGCAAAGTTGGTGAAAAGGTCTAACTTGTGCAAGAATGCTGAAAAACGTACGTCCAACTTGTGTAATTTTTCTGTGTTTGTGTGGAGCTAAAAAATGGAAGTGTCATATGTGGTTTGAAAGCCACAGAAGAGAGGATTGTTTTGGCGTAATCGGAGTCCAAACCAGAAATTTATAATCAAAATGGTGACACCGCGCAAGTTGTGCCGAACAGAATAACTATGCCACTTTTCATGGCTTGTTACACCTACAAACATTAGAGTTTTTGTAAGTTTTTTATATGGATGGAAACCAAGGAAGAAAAGATCGCGTGAGCGCAAGAATCACTCAAATAAGAGTTTGAATGTGGAAGTTATACGTGAAACGGTGAGACTGCACAATCTAGTTCGACCTCACTGATTTGGTTCGACCACTGGTTTAGGTCAAACTGGGAACTGAAAGTTTGTTGCAAAGTGGTTCGATCTCCCTGATTTGGTTCGATCAAGTCCAAAGGTCGAGCTAAATGTCTGGATAGCTCCTCCGTATTTTTATACCCCAGTGCGTGTATTTTCATGCTTTCCAAGAAAAAACCCATCCAAGGTCTATAAGGAGAGCTTACAAGCATAAAAGAGGATGTAGATCACACCAAGGAAGGGACCACAACACAATCATCCTACACCCCTCAAGAGGGGATCACCCACCAACTATCATCCACATCCTTTCCTCCATCCATCCATCACTGTGAAGATTCGTCTGTGGAATCAAGAGGAGAACCAGAGGAGGATTCAAGAGGGAGAAGGACACGACGACTCCCACATTTAGGGTTTTATTTGTTTTCTAATTTTTCTTGTATTTTCCAGACATATGGATAAGATCTATCCAAGCCCATGATTGTTCTTCGCAACATCATGGGCTAGAACTGTTTTGGTAGATCTAGGGTTTTGAAGGATTTTATGAATTAATTAAACTTTCGTATGTATACTACATATAACACTACTTGTGGTTTAGTTTATATATGACTATGCATTTTTAATTCATACTCGGAGTTTTTTGTACATCATTAACTGTTATGTAGAGTCTGAATACATATCTTGGCTATTGATTGAATGTGTTCACTGTTGAGCTGAATTCCATGTTATGATTCTAAGAGATGGGACTCCAAAACTTCATTAGAACTGTCATATAAGAATACTTGTTAATTGAATCTAATTCGGATTAATAAGTAGGATAAAGAGGGCAATTTTATAGTACCTATAAAGGGAGATCATATCAGATTAGAGTACCAAACGCACGGGAAAATAATTGATACTGATAGTACTTAGAAAGGGGGGTGAAATTATATCTCTTGCTCTAAGATTATTCACACATATTACACACATATTTACTTGTGTCTATAGAGTAGATGTGCATGGTTTAGTGATACGTCCATATTTCGCAAGGCAGAGTCGGACATTTATACGCGAAGGGGAGATTAATTAGTAAACTGGATTACCCTTGAGATACCTATTCTCTTACTTGATCCACTTTCGCATTCTTCCAGTGATACTTTATTTTATTTGTTATTTTAATTAGTTATTTAGTAGTTAAATAATTCAATACCCAACTTTATTGTATTGTCTTAATTAATTTAGTAAATAATTAAATCTATAATACGCCGTCCTTTGGGTTTGATATTTAACTTGGTCGCTTATCTAAGTTACAGTAACACATCCTTCATACTTGGGGATTAATTGTTTGTTGAGAAAACGCCCATCAATCCCTTGTGAACTGTCATGTGGCCCATTATTCACTTTCGTGTCCTATTTTTTAGCCTAGGCCCATTACATGAAGTCTAAAAGCTTAGTCTGATTCCATTAATTAGAATAGACCATTCATGCCCTAATTTCACCCATCAATCACCACCTTCCATCCATCTACCGGAGAGAAGATCAAAGTTGCTACTTGGATCGGAGACAGAGATCCTGACGGAGATTGTAATTGAAGAATCGGAGTCCTCCACAAGGATTCTTTATTTTTCAATTATTATCTTCTGTTATTTTAGAACAATGGTTGGGACTTATTACATCTTTGTGATTTGCCTTCGTAAATCCAAGGGCTAAGTTTCTTCGTTGGTAATTGTAACGACCTAAATAAATACTCCCTCCATCCCGCCCAAAGAGATGTATTTGCTTTCTGCAAGTAGATTAAGGAGTATTATTATTTTATGTAAAGTGGGTAGGTGTATTAGAGAGACGTGATGGGTAGTGGTGGGCCATTGGTGGGCCCTTTTTACTAAAAGAGGAAAATATTACAATTTGGATGGGACGCCCAATATAGTAAAATGATGCTATTTGGGTGGGCCGGAGGGAGTATATATTTATGGGTAGGTCTTGGGTGAGACCGTCTCATGGATCTCCTTATGTGAGACGAGTCATCCATTAACCCAAATAATGGAGTATTAAATAAAAAGAAAATTAAAGAAAAAAAGGGCTTTGTTTGGCTTGACTAATTAATAAAATCCTATTTTACTAACCATTTAAGCAATATAACGCGCTAACCGCTAAGCACGTTATTTTAAAATTTTCACTTTTAATAAAAAAATTATTATGTTACTAGTTTTTTTTTGTTCATTGGATAATTTAACAGTCATATTACCACTTTATTATAATCAGGAATCACTTTATTGTTAGATTGTATACTAAAAGTCTAATTTTTGTATGAACAATGTTTTAACGATTTATTTGAAATGAGAATCATATGATCAAACATTTTGCATATTATAAATTATTTATTTATATGTCTTTGTGCAAAAGTTCATTTACTTTATACTGTAGATAACATGTTGTGCCACAACACGCGGAAGATCATATTATCGATTTTCTTATAAAGTATAAACAGATGCTCACAACCGAGATGGACGGGGACTCTCTATCGGTATGGTTGTAGTGTGATTTGGTATTAGTTTGTCTTAACTATAGAATCACATTAGTGCACTTCGTGTATTGAGTAGGACTGCTTGAGATTGTTCGTCTTATGCTGACTATATAGAAGAACTTGATCTCTGTTATTATGGATGTTTGTGCTCTTAATCCCTATACAGTAACCTCGACACGTAGGGCAGCATTTATCTATTTGATTCATCAATATGTGAGATTCATATATTAAATCAATAGCCTCGGTGAGTTGGGAAATAATATTGTCTCTATGGTGTGCTGTTAATTGTAGAAGGGATCCATGTCCGCTATAAGTTGATGATATCCCCTTGAGGAGCTCATAAGGATTATCATGTAAATCTTGCAAGTGGATTTATTGGAGTTGTCAATTAATGGACGTTGTATATCTTAAACATGGGGAGACTGTCGGGCTCATAATTAGAAGGAGCTCATAACATAATTATGGGATTGGAGTAGCAGTGCAGTAATAATATTTTAGTGGACTATATTATTATTATTGGACTTAAGTATAAGCATTGGGCTAAGCATGGATACTTCAGCCCAATGGAGGCCCAACTCCAATTTCTCCTCCTGGTCCCTGCTGTAACCTGTTTATAAGTCATCTCAGTTTCCTGGAACCTTTACTCTGCACCATTTTTGATGTGAAAGAGAGGAGAGAAAGCAGATTGTGAAGATCATGAAGATCGTCGCCCACATGACGTCAGGATTTACTTGGGATATACAGTAGAAGATCAAGAGGTTGTTCTCTGCAGCAGTTCTTCAACAACATACCCTTGTGAAAGGTAATGTAAACTTTGATTTATTGCTTCCTCTGATCTAGTTTGCATGGAACTCTAACGGTTCACGCTAATCAAATGATCAACAGACAATAATTGGTATCAGAGCTCCAGTTTCATGGTGAAACTTCACATGACATATTAGGCTAGGATTTATGTGCTATACATGATTCCATTGTCGCATAGAAAGCATGATAATTAGGGTTTGGTATATGTGTGAATTATCCATGAAATCCTATGTGCATTGTCGCTGTGATCTGCCTGTATACCTTGCTATTCGAACACGCTGAAACACACACCCACACATGGTTGTATGTTTGTGGCTGGTGAAAGGCGTGAAAGGGTGGCGGCGGTTGTTAGACAGCTGACGATGGCATTTGGAGAAGACGATGGAAATCATGCGAGATGCTCAAAGGCTAGATAGGGAGCTCGTTTTGCGGATGAAATGTGATATCCACTTCCGGAGCAGACTGATGGCGATTTTTGTAAAAGAATCTAGATGGCATGAGTGTGAGATCGAACGTGTTGCCTAAGATTATGAGCTATTGTGGCTCGATTTAATCGTGAAAGGCTGGCGGGGATGAAAGCAATAGCACTGGAATCGAACTTGCAATGGGGTACCTGATGAAGGCTGACGGGAGGCATATCAACGGCGAGCCTTGTCATGGCACAACACGATGATGATGTCGCAGATGGAGGGTGGCGTGATGTTTCCTGGTGGCCTAGATGACGAGCAGTCAGCCAAGCACATGGACAGGCTGGACGCTCAGCGACGCGCATGACATGTCACCTGGAGGGGAGCAATTCTGGGTGAGTTCAGACAGTTTCCGTGCGAGTCAAGCTTGGCTTCCGGGCGAGTCCAAGTTGCATCTACGAGAGTTCATGCTAATTCTAGGTAGGTCTGAAATATCACTGAGCGTGCGTGTCGCGCATGGCATCGCGTTACACACACTCGACATCGTGTAGTATCGCACGATAGATGGCAGACGTAATGTACTTAGCACACGTTGTATCGCACAGCTGATGGCGGGCAATGGCACTGGGCGTGCAGGTGAACAGATAGATGTGCATGGGCTTTTGGCGTATAGGGCACGACTCGTACTAATACCTTGCATGAGTCATGAAGATGTTATCTTTTGGGCAGTTGGGTTCGTTTTTGTGATTCGTCATTTTTTGCATTTAATTTGTGATATATAATTGCATTAATTAATTTATTTGACGATTATTGTTATATATGTGAAAAACATGTTCTATGTGATTTATTTTTTTTAAATTACTTAAAATAGAAGTATGCTAGGATATGTATTTTTATATTGAAATATTATATGCATGTTAAAAACCCTCGGTAATAAATAACTAAGTGGGAGAGGGATTGGTAAATAATTCCCGCGGCCTCCATTATTGATTTGTAAGTAATGTGAATAAACTTGTGCATTGGCTATAGTGCCTTCCTTCCTAACAAATGACTTTATTTACGGATCACTGGTACAAACTTCTTTATGATGGTTATAGGAAGTTATCCGAGCATGTGTGTACTTCTTAAACAGTAAGGCACACAAGCTTGGGCAGTGAACTTGGAATCAAATAATGGTGTACACTTAGGTGTAAATAATAAGTATCCTTCCCAACGGAGTCATTGTTTTTATTTACATGGCTAAAGAGAAACCAACTATTAACTATTTTGTCAAAAAGTTAGGTTGATGAATGAAATTAATGGGTAAAACCTTTTCTTATAAATGTTCAGGTTTGTATAATTCCACCCTAACGTGGCATGCAAATTCACGGTACTTGAGATGTTGGTAAATTTTATTTTATATTGTTTGGAGGGATTCAATATAAATTGATAAATTCTAAGTGTTTGATTTGTTTATTATTTATGATTCTCAGGATTTTCAAATGTCACTCAACTCACTTTCTGTTATACTTAAAGAACACAAACTTACTGGGACTAATTATGTTGACCGAAAATGAAACATGGATATTGTTTTAACTGCTGAAGATTATAACTTTGTACTCACTGAGGAATGTCCTGTGGAACCTGCTGATGACTCTACTGAAGAGGAAAGAGCTGCTTATAATAGGTGGACCAAAGCTGATAGGATGGCTAAGTGCTATATATTGGCTTCAATGTCAAGTGTTTTTCAGCATCAACATCAAGCTATGAACTCTGCCTATGATATGATACAGAATCTTAGGGAACTCTTCAGGCACCAGAGTCGTCCTTCTAGGTCAGAGGCCATGGCAGTGCTGATGAATACCAAAATGGCTGAGGGCACTCCCGTAAGGGAGCATGTCCTTAGAATGATGGGCCAGCTCAATGAGTTGGAGGTCCTTGGAGCTGAAATCGATGGGGAAACCCAAGTTGATAGCTACTCCAAAGCTTGCCTAGGAATTTTGAGCAGTTTCGTCTCAACTATGGTATGAACAAACATTTGTACACATTGGTGGAGCTTCTGACAGAACTTGTGGCAGCGGAAGGGCTGTTTCGTCAAGCTCCTCAAGTTCATGTTGCTGAAAATACTACTCGTCCTAGGCCAATAGGCAGTAGGAACAAGAAGAAGCAAGGAAATTCAGCACCGGAGAACCAAGTGAAAGCAAAGGGTGGTGCGGTCAAGAAGCCTAAGGGCAAGTGCTTCAAATGAAAGCAGCCGGGATATTACAAGGCTGACTGTCCTCTTCTGAAGAGGAACATGAATGGTAAGTCTTTTATACTAGTTGTTGAATCATATTTAGCGGCTGTATCTACTGACACTTGGTGTGTAGATATGGGAGCCACTGACCATATCTGCAATTCTTTGCAGGGTTCCAGCAAACCTGAAAGTTTAATGATGGGAAGATTACCATACTCATGGGGAATGATACAAGAGTAGCGACTGTTGCAGTGGGAGACGTCTATTTATCTTTTAATAAGAATAAAACTCTTGTTTTGAGGAATTGTCTTTATGTACCTCATTTTAAAAAGCTTTAATTTTGGTTTCTAAATTATTTATGGATGGATATTCTTTTTCTTTTAATGACAAGGTTATTTTAAGAAAGAATGCAATTATTATTTGTGATGGTGCATTGATAGATAATTTGTTTATTCTTAATTTAATTTTTTCCACAGTGCAACAAATTGAATTGAATGATACATCTACTAATAAGAGAAAAGAACCTTAAAAAATGAACCAAACATATCTTTGGCATCTAAGACTTGGTCATATTAACTTGAGTAGGATTCAAAGGTTGATAGCTGATGGGCCTTTGAGTTCATTAATAGTGAAAAATTATCCCACTTGCGAATCCTGCTTGGAAGGAAAAATGACAAAAAGGCCTTTTAAGGCAAAGGAGTATAGAGCCAAGGATCTATTGGAATTGGTTCATTCTGATTTATGTGGTCCTATGTCTGTCCAGGAAAGAGGTGGTTATGAATACTTCATCACTTTTATTGACGATTATTCTAGATACGAATATATCTATTTGATGCGCTGCAAGTCTGAGTACTTTGATAAATTCAAAGAGTACAAGGCTGATGTGGAAAAGCAACTTAGAAAATATATCAAGACACTACGATCTGATCGTGGTGGTGAATACCTCTTTGGAGAGTTTAGGAATTATTTATCAGAGAAAGAGATTGAATCCCAATTGTTTGCACTGGCACACCCCAGCAGAATGGTGTAGCGGAAAGAAGGAATAAGACTCTTATGGAAATGGTAAGATCAATGATGAGTTATTCGGAAATACCAATTTCGTTTTGGGGATATGCCTTAGATACAACAACTTACATGCTGAATTTAGTACCTTCTAAATCAGTAGCTTCCACACCCATCGAATTATTGACCAAGAGAAAGCCTTGTCTTAAACAATTTCGGATTTGGGGTGCTCAGGCACATGTGTTAAAGGCGGATGATGATAAGTTAGAATTGCATATGGATGTTTGTCTGTTTATAGGGTATCCTAAAGGAACAAGGGGTGGTATTTTTATAGTCCTAAGGACCAAAAAGTGATCGTTAGTACGAAAGCTATATTTTTGGAAGAGGATTATGTAATGAATCACAAACCCATGAGTAAAATTATTTCAGAAGAAATAAGAGGGGAAACACCAAACATAATACCAATTGTACAAGAGGATATACCACAAGACACTGCACCGCATGTCACACCTGATGTACAATTGCCTGCAGAGCGTCGTCATAGTGGGAGGGTTGTGAGACAACCCGATAGATTCATGGGATTGGGAGAGTCGTCAGACTTAGTCCTTGGTAAACATGAAATCAACCCATGGAATTATGACGAATCACTGCAAAAAGCAGTGAAATCTGAGATAGAATCCATGTATTCTAATCAAGGTTGGGAGCTTGTAGAACCACGTCATGGTGTAAAAGCCATTGGATGCAAGTGGGTCTATAAAAGAAAAAGAGGATCTGATGGTAAGGTGGAAACCTTAAAACAAGGCTTGTCACTAATGGATATACTCAGAAAGAAGGAATCGATTATGAGGAAACCTTCTCGCCTGTGCCCATGCTTAGGTCAATCCGAATTCTTTTATCTATTGCTGCTCATATAAATTATGAGGTATGGCAAATGGATGTTAAAATAGCTTACCTGAATGGAAATCTTGAGGAAGACATCTACATGAAGCAACCTGAGGGATTCATTGCAAAGGGCGAAGAACATCTTTTGTGCAAGCTTAAAAGGTCCATTTATGGATTGAAACAAGCTTTAAGATCATGGAACATCCATTTTGATGAAGTAATCCAGTCATGTGGATTTATTCAATGTCCGGATGTATCATGTGTGTACAAGAAATGTGATGGAAATGTATTGGTATTTCTTGTACTCTACATGTATGATATTCTTCTCATTGGAAACAATGTAGAGGTATTGTCAAGCATAAGGGTATGGCTTTCCATGCAGTTTGAGATGAAGGACTTAGGAGAAGCCGGATACATTCTAGGGATCAAATTAATAAGGGATTGCAAGAAAAGAATGTTGTGCTTGTCCCAAGCTTCATACATTGATACAATCCTTGCTCGTTTTAGCATGTAAGATTCCATGAAAGTTTTTCTATGCTTCAGACATGGAATACCTATATCTAAAGGAATGTGTCCAAAGACATAACATGAAATAGAGAAAATGAAGACGGTTCCTTATGCTTCGGCAGTAGGAAGCCTCATGCATGCTATGCTATATATGAGGCCGGATATCTATTATGCCGTGGGCATGCTGAGTAGGTATCAAAGTAATCCAGGACAAGAGCATCGGACTGCTGGTTTACCGGGCAGATACTTTGTTACCTTTGGGTTATACTGATTTGGATTTTCAGTTAGATAGGGATGCTAGTAAATCCACCTCGGGCTATGTGTTTACTATTGGAGGAGGAGCCATAATATGGAGGAGTGTAAAGCAGAAATGAGTTGCGAACTCCACCATAGAAGCTGAATATGTAGCAGTCTCTGAGGCAGCTAAAGAAGCAGTATGGCTTAGGAACTTCTTAATGGGCTTAGATGTGATTCCTGATTTGCCCAAAGCTATCAAAATTTATTATGATAACAGTGGTGCAGTAGCAAACTCGAAGGAACCACGAGCCTATAAGTCAAGTAAACACATTGAGCGCAAGTACCACCTGATACGAGATATGTTAGAAGAGGGGAGGTAGTTGTCGCTAAGATTGCATCTAAGGATAACCTTGCTGATCCTCTTATTAGGAGCCTTCCAGCGAAAGCGTTTGATGGGCATGTAGAAGGAATGGGGATTACATTTGTGTCAATAGATATGGCATCGTAGTTTTTTAGTATAATTGGGAGATTGTTAGATTGTACAATAAAAGTTTAGTTTTTTTGTATAATTAATGTTTTAACGATTTATTTGAAATGAGAATCATATGATCAAACATTTTGCATATTATAAATTGTTTATTTATATGTCTTTGTGCAAAAGTCCATTTACTTTATACTGCAGATAATATGTTGTGCAACAACACGCGGAAGATCATATTATCGATTTTCTTATAAAGTATAAGCAGATGCTCACAACCGAGATGGACGGGGACTCTCTATCGGTATGGTTGTAGTGCGATTTGGTATTAGTTTGTCTTGACTATAGAATCACATTAGTGCACTTTGTGTATTGAGTATGACCGCTTGAGATCGTTCGTCTTATGCTGACTAAATGAAGAACTTGATCTATGTTATTATGGATGTTCGTGTTCTTAACCCTTATACAGTAATCTCGACACGTGGGGTAGTATTTATCTCTTTGATTCATCAATGGGTAAGATTTATATATTAAATCAATACACTTGGTAAGTTGGAAAATAATATTGTCTCTATGGTGTGCTGTTGATTGTAGAAGGGAACCGTGTCCGCTATAGGTTGATGATGTCCCCTTGAGGAGCTCATAAGGATTATCATGTAAATCTTGCAAGTGAATTTATTCCGGCATGATAATGAGGTTGAGTGGTACTACTCTTGGATAAGATATTAATTAATGGAGTTGTCAGTAACTTAATTAATTAATGAACGTTGTATATCTTAAACATGGGGAGACTGTCGGACTCATAATAAGAATGAGCCCATAACATAATTATGGGATTGGAGTGGCAGTGCATTAATAATATTTTAGTGGACTATATTATTATTATTGGTCTTAAGTATGAGCTTTGGGCTAAGCTTAAATACTTAAGCCCAATGGAGGCCCAACTCCAATTTCTCATCCTGGTCCCTGTTGTAGCCCGTATATAAGTCATCTCAACTTCCTAGAACCCTTACTCTACGTCGTTTTTGACGTGAAAGAGAGGAGAAAAAGCAGATTGAGAAGATCCTGAAGATCGTCGCGCACACGACGTCAGGATTGAACTTGGGATGTACAGCAGAAGATCAAGAGGTTGTTCTCTGCAGCAGTTCTTCAACAACATACCCAGGTGAAAGGTAATGTAAACTTTGATTTATTATTTCTACTGATCCAGTTTGCATGGAACCATAACAGTTCACGCTAACCAAACGATCGAAAATCAACATTTATATTAAAAATATTATCACTTTTTATTCCAATGAAATTTTTCTGAAATAATTTAATTAGATGGATATCACTTTTCTTTGATTATGAATTACTCCCTCCGTCTCATTTCAAATGACACACTTTCCATTTTGGGATGTCCCACAAAAGTTTGCACATTCCAAAAAAAGCAAAAAGTAAAAAACAACCACCCTTCTCCATACACTTTATTACAAAAAACCATCTCTACCTAACATACTTTATGATTTATTTATTTCATAAAAATACCATTATACCCCTAAAAATTATCACTTTCTTAATCTCCGTGCCGGAATTGGGGGTGCAATCTTTTGTGGGACAGAGGGAGTACTTTTTATTATTCCAGTAAATTGTTCGTGACATATATTTTTTTAATTAGTTATCACTTTTTAACGAAAATTTTTAACATTTTTCTTTGATTATGAATTATTTTTTACTAAAAATGTTATCGCCTTTTATTATTCCAGTAAATTGTTTGTGAAATGTAAATCTTTTTAATTAGTTATCACTTTTTTATGATTGTTGTTATCAATTTTCTTTTCAGATATTAATACTTTTCATTTATATTATAAAATTTTCATGAAATATAGTTCACAATAAAATTATCACTTTTCATCAAATAAGTATCACATTATATAAATTTATAATTTTAAATTAAAAAATAAATTAAATTAATAATAAAATTATTACTAATAAAAATTTGAAGAATAAAATATATAAATTGAAATAAAAAACGTAATATATAAATATATAGATATAATAAAAAAGGCCAAATTAATTTAGTTCATAATCAATTTTTAAATTTTCTAATTTGATTAAAACCAAACAGAGACCTATAAAATATGCTTAATGGACTAATAGATAATCCGTTTCACATAAAGGGATCCGTGAGTCGGTCTCACTTAAGTCTTTGCCTATATTTATATTTGTACATTCATCTATTTACTTATTTACACTTATTATATGTATTTAATTAGATATATCATAATTATTTAATTAATTTATTTACTATACCTTTACATTAGATTTTATTTATTTTTTATATTTTTAAACTTAATCCCCTATTGTTGAGGGATGCAACTATTGGCTTTCGATCGTTTGGTTTGTTGGATTGTATGCTAAAAGTCTAGCTTTTGTATGAACAATGTTATAATAATTAATTTTAAATGAGAATCATATTGATTAAATGATTGTGTCTTATAATTTATTTATATTTACGATGCAATAGTCCACTTACTTTATACTGTAGATAATACATTGTGCGACAACACATGGAAGATCATATTATCAATTTCCTTATAAAGTATAAACAGATGCTTACAACCGAGATAGATGGGGACTCTCTATCGGGATGGTTGTAGTGTGATTTGGTATTAGTTTGTCTTGACTATAGAATCACATTAGTGCACTTCGTGTGTATTGAGCAGGTTCGCTTGAGATTTTTAGACTTATACTGACTTATAGAAGAACTTGATCTCAGTTATTATGGATGTTCGTGCTCTTAATCCCTATATAATAACCTCGACACGTAAGGTAGTATGTATTTCTTTGATTCATCAATGGGTAAAATTTATATGTAATTAAATCAATAAACTCGGTGAGTTGGGAAAAAGTGTTGTCTCTATGGTGTGCTATTGATTGTAGAAAGAATTCATGTCCGACATAGGTTGATGATGTCCCCTTGATGAGCTCATAAAGAATATCATATAAACCCTGCAGGTGAATTTATTTCGGCATGATAATGAGGTTGAGTGGTACTACTCATGGATAAGATATTAATTAATATAGTTTTCAGCAACTTAATTAATTAATGAACATTGTATATCTTAAACATGGAGAGTCTGTCGGGCTAATAATAAGAAGGAATCCATAACGTAATTATGAGATTAGAACGGTAGTGCAGTAATAATATTTTAGTGGTATATATTATTATTATTAGACTTAAGTATAAACTTTGGCCTAAACTTGGATACTTAAGCCCAATGGAGGCCCAACTTTAATTTCTCTTCCTGGTCCCTATTGTAGCCCATATATAAGTCACCTCAGCTATTCTAACCCTAGATGAGATATTCCTAACACATGAGTAGGGAGAGAGATCAGCAGATCTCAAAGATCTCAAAGATCGTCGCCCAGACGACGTCGAGATTGGACTTGGGAATACAACAGAAGATCGAAAGGTTGTTTGCTGCTGCTGTTCATCAACTTCCATGATTTTTATAAAAATTTGTAGTTCTTCAAACTGTTTGTATAATATACGAAAAGCCACTGAAGAGAGGATCGTTTTGGCATATAGATCACTCATATCGGAGATCACATGAGAGAGTTGTGCCTAAAATGGTGAAACTGCGCAGGCTGCCTGCGGGAATCTTTCTTCTCCAACATACCCTGGTGAAAGGTAATATAGTTCTTAGTTTTCTTGCTTCTGCTGAATTAGAAACATATGGAACCCCAATAGTTCACGTTAACCAAATGATCGAACGCCAACATGGTTAACGTGAATCGTTAGGGTTCCATGCAAACTATATCAGCGGAAGCAAAAATATAATTTTGCATTACCTCTCACCAGGGTATGTTGAAGAAGAGATCGATCAACAGCTACTAATGACCTTCTGGTCTTCTGCTGTATTCTCAAGTCCAATCTTAACTTAACGTTGTGTGGGCGACGATCTTCAAGACCATCTCAATCTGCTTACTCCCTACTCTCATCATGATAATAGGAGACAGAATTAGGGTTCCAGGAAGGTGAGATGACTTATTTATGGGCTACAATAGGGACCAGGAGTAGAAATTAGACTCGGGCTTCTATTGGGCTTAAATATCCAAGTTTAGCCCAAAACTTATACTTAAGTCCAATAATAATAATATAGTCTACTTAAATATTATTACTGCACTGCCACTCTAATCATAAACTACTTTATGGGCCCCTTCTTATTATGAGCCCGACAGTCTCCCCTATTTAAGATACACAATGCCCATTAATTAATTAAGTTACTGACATCTCCATTAATTAATATCTCATACGAGAGTAGTACCACTCAATCTCATAATTATGCTGGAATAAATCCACCTGCAGGGTTTACATGATAATCCTTATGAGCTCTTCAAGGGGACATCATCAACCTTTTAATAGGGCATGGATTCCTTCTACAATCAACAACACACCATAGAGACAACACTATTTCCCAACTCATTGAGATTATTGATTTAATACATTTAAATCTCACCTATTGATGAATAAAAGAGATATATACTGGTTTACGTGTCGAGGTTATTGTATAGGGATTAAGAGCACGAATATCCATAATAACTTAAATCATAATCTTCTATATAGTCAGTGTAAGTCGAACGATCTGAAGCGGTCCTGCTCAATACACATAAAGAATACTAATGTGATATTATAGTCAAGACAAACTAATACCAAATCACACTACAACCATCCGGTAGACTGTCCTTGTCTATCTCAATTGTGAGCATCTATTTATACTTTATAAGGAAACCGATAATATGATCTTCCGCGTGTTGTCGCACAATATATTATCTACAGTATAAAATAAGTGAACATTTGCAATAACATATAAATAAATTATTATATGCAAAAACGTTTGATCATATGATTCTCATTTAAAATTAATTGTTGTAACATTATTTATACAAAAGCTAGATTTTTGTATACAATCCAATAGTAACTAAACTACCCACAATCCAGCATATTTTCTCCTAAATATTATTCCTCTACATAAGTGGGTTCTACATCTTTATTTTTACTTTTTGAAAACCCTCTTCTCTAAATTTCCCATTCACGATTAACTCTCTTAACCAAAACTAAGTAAGTTTCATCTTCTAACACTTTATATGTCCATTATTTTACGCAAAATATTTATGCCCTTGTATTAATTCGGAATTGTGTTGAACTCTAGGAGAAAACCTTGCTGAAGTATACAATGTATTTTTTATATGTGTATATGGACACTACTTTTTTTATCAAGCAGAATACCCAATACCTTTTTACAAATTAATGCATCATACTGCTGCTTAACCAGTTTAATCCGTCAGTAACCCACATAATCCATACTGGTGTCGATATTCATAGTGGGTTTACATACATGAGGCATATATTATTTAGATTCCATTGACATAATCACATTCCGCAGCATTCTGTACACCACGATTTCTATCTTAATATTTAATAAGTTGTTTATTTACACTTTAAACATTTTGTATGTATATTTAATATTATTTTGGAGCTTAGTTCCTAATGAACTTATTTATTATATTTGTAGCGCTTATATATAATATATGTTATGCCCATACTAAGCATGTAGATATGAGTAATTATCTTATTTTTAAATTATTTTATTTTATTATCTATTTATGACAGACTTTCATTTTAGTATTAATTGGAACTAAGTATTATTTATATTTTTATTTATTATTAGGCGACGAGAAGTTCATGAGTTAGAAGTTCTGCTGCATCAATATTTTGGATTACAGTCAACTCAATTTCATTTTAAAGATTGGGAAATTCTTACTTGACTCTATTAACTGCTACTTGTGGTATCTTTGAGTTCATGTATGTACGGATAGGTCTCCTGACCTTTATAAATGAGACATAGGTCTCTTAACTTTTATAAATGAGACTTTTACTACTTCAATAATTGAGAAATCAGTTATGCAGTACATTTACATTTACATGATTGATGTTACATAATTGATATTTGCATGTGATATTTAATTCTGGCAAGTATATTTCTCCATTGTGCTTGTGGTTTGCTCACCCATTTCAGATGGAGGAGCTGAAGTGGTGGGACAGAAGGATGATGCTTAGCACAATTTCTATTTTATTAAGACTTATTTAATTTAATTTTTTCTAGACTTAAGAACTTATGCATTTTATTTCAGTAATTACATTTGGATTTTATATCACTTATTAACTTGGATCTTTTAAATTATTAAAATTTAATTCTTTTTAAGCTTACGCTAAAATATTATTTTCTATTTTATAAATTAAAGTATTTTAATAAGTAAAAATCTAGGTCGTGACAGTAATGTTAGGGCGTTACACACTTTTGATTATATGATTTGATTGCCCTAAACTTGAATTTATTATACTACATAATTTTTATTTCCTTGTTGAAGAAGATATTTTAAGACTTCAAATTATTGTATTTTGAGTTTTGATTCCTTTGATTATTCATGACGGTATCACTAATTGGATAATTAATAGGATTCTCTTTTTACATGATAATTTTTGTTTCCTGTGTCAGTTTTAGGGGATTGGCATATAATTCTTAAAACATTTAGACAATCAATTTGGAATATTAATAACTTTTTAAAACATCATTATAAGGTAATTTGTAAGGAGTCAAAGGGATTAATAATTTAGTACCAAGAAAGGGAAAGATGAAATAGCGCAAGCACCTATAGAGGGAGTAAGAGTTAAATCCTAGTTGATTCTAGGTTTTTCAACTCATTATAAGTGTTAGATCCTATCTGATCAAGGTAATTTAACTAAGCATAGTGATCCACTTATAATCGTCTGCAGGTAATTAATTTGGGTCTAGAATAATCTGTCACATAGTTAAGATGGCTTGTCTTAGTATTACCAATTCTCCATTCTTGAATTCTAAATCGTTTCTTTATGTGATTTATTTTATTTCATATTAGTTTAATTATTAATTTCAATTTTTATTAGTTTAATTAATTATCCTTAATTATTATTTTCAATTTTTATTCATTTAATTAATTATCCTTTCAATACTCCCCGAATTTGTCTTGCATTGAAAGTGTCTTACATAAAATTAATTATTAGATCTAGAACTCTCTCGTGGGTTTGGTATTTGGGTTGGTCACGTGCACTACAATTGATCCCTTATACTTGAGGGTTTAATTCATATTTTCAAAAGAAAATAGTGAATAGTATGATTGGTGGAGATTGTTAATGTGAGTGTTGAAGTTAGTGTCGCGACATCTGGAATCACACCGGTCCTTAGCGATTTCTCTTAACCACTAACATTTTTATATTGTTCGACTTATGTTGTATTTAGTGTTGTTTCAGATTTGTAGCGATTGAAACTAATGGTGGTCTGAAGTTGATACAAGGTCAATACAAACATGGAAGTCATGAAAGTTGAGTGGAGATTACCTCACTCATGGGTGGTTTAACCTCTCCTAATGGACCACTAACCTGTTCGACTACAACAACATTTCCATGTTTATATTTTAAGTTGCTGGATGGTCAAAATGATGGAAGAGGATAACCCCCCACTGCAGAATAGAGAGACGACATACTTAGATTCATATCTTTATTTTTCTCCTGTAGTGTTTTCACTAGTGTTGTCTCACTTTGTGCAACACTTTTTGTATACGTTTATCCCGCTCATTTTGTGTGTATCGTTTACAGGTAGTGGGTTGCATACTTGAAGTATGCTTAGAACTAATAGTCTAGGTTTGCCATTTGGGAACTCGTTTAGATATTATATCCGATTTCACATTGAAGAATGAAAGCAATGTTTCCATCACTTAGATTTATTTTGGTATTTTCCAAGATAGTGATTTTTATGCAATGAGGCCGCCACATACTGAAGTTTATGGAAAGATTGAGTAATCTGTATTTGAGCCTTCTGCTGTTTAAACTTGCCAACTCTGTTCAAGTTTCCATTTTAATACAAATTAGTGTTGTTCGTATCCACAACACTTCGGACAATATCGTTGTAAAAAACACACTTACACCCAATGAGCACCCTACAATTGTAACATGGGGCACACTTGTGTGAGGCCATCCCATGGTGAAATCATTTTACGTTTTTCCTAGTTAGTTATTATTTTTATTGAAGATATTACTCCCCCCGTCCACTTTAAAGAGTCCATTTTTTTCCATTTTGTGCGTTCACCCTAAAGGGTCTTATTTGCTTTTTTTACACACATGAGACTCATACACACCCACTAATACAATTAAAATAAGGAACCCACACACTCACTAATACAACTACCCACAACTACTCTTTAATTCACATATATAAATTATTCATGAAATAGTTCACAAAACCCTATTTAGTAAACCATAACTATTGGCGTTCGATCGTGTAGTTAACATGAACCGTTAGGGTTCAATGCAATTCTATATCAGCAGAAGTAAGAGTATAGAATTATATTACCTTTAACCAGGGTATGTTGTTGAAGAAGAACATCTGCATAAAACAACCTCTAGATCTTCTGCTGTGTTCCCAAGTCCAATCTTAACGTCGTGTGGGCAATGATCATCAAGATCTTCTTATTCTGCTCTCCTCACTCTCTTAAACATGTTTTAGATGTGTAAGTTAGGGTTTTGGGAAGCTGAGATGACTTATTTATAGATTACAGCAGGGACCAGGAGGAGAAATTAGAGTCGGGCCTCAATTGGGCTTAAGTAACCAAGTTTAGCCTAAAACTTATACTTAAGTACAATAATAATAATATAGTCTACTAAAATATTATTACTGCACTGCTGCTCCAATCCCATAATCACGTTATGGGCTCCTTCTTATTATGAGCCCGTTAGTCTCCTCATGTTTAAGATATACAATGCCCATTAATTAATTATGTTACTGACAACTCCATTAATTAATATCTCATACGAGAGTAGTACCACTCAACCTTGTTATCATGCCTCAATAAATCTACCTGTAGGGTTTACATGATAATCCTTATGAGCTCCTCAAGGTGACATCATCAACCTATTTAATAAGACACATATTCTTTCTACAATCAACAACACACTATAGAGACAACACTATTTCCCAACTCACCGAGTTTATTGATTTAATATTAAAATCTCACCCATTGATGAATCAAAGAGATACATACTAGCTTATGTGTCGAGGTTATTGTATAGGGATTAAGAGCACGAACATTCATAATAATTGAGATCAAGTTCCCCTATATAGTCAGTATAAGTTGAACGATCTCAAGCGGTCTTGCTCAATACATACAAAGTATACTAATGTAATTTTATAGTCAAGACAAACTAATACCAAATTACACGATAATCTTCCCGATAGATTATCCCGTCTATCTCAATTTTGAGCATCTGTTTATACTTTATAAGAAAACCGATAATATGATCTTCCGCGTGAACTTTTACAATAATCATTATAATATGCAAGACATTTGATCATGTGATTCTCATTTCAATTTCATTGTTAAACATTGTTCATACAAAAAGCTAGACTTTTAGTATACTATCCAACAATCTCCCACTTATGCAAAAAGACTATGCTGTCAAGACCATTGACATACATCTGATTCCCACTCTCACTACATTACTATCAAAAGCTTTCGCCTTAAGGTCTTGTAAAAGGATTTATTAAGTAATCATCCGATGCAATCTAGGCGACAACATCTTTCCCTCATCATATGTTTTTTCGTAACAGGTGGTACTTGTGCTTAATGTGTTTAATTACTTATGGACTCGTGATTCCTTCAAGTTTGTAACTGCACCATTATTGTTACAATAAATTATAATAATCTTGGGCAAACTTAGAATCACATCTAAGTCCATTACGAAGTTTCTAGAGTCATGCAGATGGATTTGGCTGCCTCAGAGGCTCCAATTCAACATCTTCTTATGGTGGAGTTCGAAATATATATCTATATAACACTCTTCCATATTATGGCTCTACTTCCAAAATAAACACATAACCTTGAGGTGGATTTACTATCGTCCCTATCTGATTAGAAAATCCGAATCTATGTACCCTACAAGAAGTAATGAATCTGTCCGGTAAGGCCACATATAATTTCTAGTCCTTTTTAGGTACTTCAAAATTATGTGATACCACAGTTCAACATTCTTGTTGTTGGTTACCATGATACTCACTACCCATGCGTTTAGCAAAATAGATATCCAATCTCGTGCATAATATTCCTTAGATTAAGCTTTCTTATTCACCGAAGCATAAGGAACCACCTTCATCTACTTTATCTTCTTGTGTGTCTTAAAGACACATTTCCTTAGATAAAGTCACATGCTAGAATGAGGAAGGATTGTATCAATTCATGAAGCTTGAGATAAGCACAACATTCTCTCTTGTGATCCGAATCACCATGATTACAAGAATATATTTTGCTTCTCTTAAGTCCTTCATTTCATACTGCTTTATGAATTATACAATACACCCGACAATACTCTTTCATTGTCTCCAATGAGAAAGATATTATCTACGTACATACAAGAAATACCACCATGTTTCCGTCACTCTTTTAATACACATGACCCATCCACACATTGATTAATTAAATCCATATGACTGGATCAAAATGGATGTTGTATGATTTTGAAGCTTGCTTTAGTCCATTGATGGACACTTTTAAGCTTACACTCAAAATGCTCTTAGCCCTTTGCAATGAATCACTCTAGTTGCTTCACATATATGTTTTCCTCAAGACTTCCTTTCAGGAAAGCTGTCTTGACATCTATTTGCTATATCTCATAATTCAATATGAGTAGCAACAAATAAAAGAATTTGGATCGACTTAAACATAGCTATCGGCGAACCGGTTTCTTCATAATCGAACCCTTTCTTTCTGAGTATATCTTCTCGCAACAAGCTTAGCTTTAAAAGTTTCACCTTACCGTATGATCCTCTTTTATTTTGTATGTCCACTTTCAATGGCTTTTACACCATTTAGTGCTCTTACAAGCTCTCAGATTTGATTTAGAATCCATGGATTTTATTTCAAAATTCATTGCAACTTACTAAGATTCTGCATTTCGATTTTTGTAATGCTTCGTCGTATCCGTGGGTAAATTCATATTTACTAGGGACCAAGTCTCATGACTTTCCCAAAACATATATCTATCAGGATGTAAAACAACCCTCCCACTACGACAAGGTGCTACAGGGAATTGTGTATCAGACGTATCACGCGTTGCAGTTTCCTTGTGGTATATCTACTTGTACAATTAGTACTATACTTTATATTTTTCCTTCTCACATCCTTTAGAACTATTTATACAAATCTTTATGATTTATTACATAATCCTTTTCAAAAACTATAGTGTTCGTGTCAACAATCACCCTTTGATCTTTTGGACTATCAAATAAGATACCCTTCACTTTTCTAGGATATCCCACAAAAAGACAAACATCCTTACGGCAGGCTGTTTCTAGGGCATACCCATAAAATAAATTTTGTGATTCCAAATAATTCAACATCTTTCTAACCATTTCCTTCTATTCTCCACACCATTTAGCTGGGGTATGCCCGGTGTAGATAACTTGAGATTTAATTTCATCCTCTGATGAATAGCTCTTAAACTATCCTAAGAGGTACTGGCCACCATGATCAAATCGTAATGACCACCTCTCGTAGGGATAATCTTAGGACCGCTTAATTCAGTATGAACCATTTCCAACATATCTTTGCATGGCTCTATACCCCTTTGCCTTAAAAAGGCAATTAATCATATTCACTTCCAAGCAAGACTCGCAAGTCAGATTGTTTCCACTTCAGATAAACCCAATGGTCCATCAGTTATCAGCCTTTGTATCCTACTCAAGTTAATATGAATTAGTCTTAGATGCCAAGAGTATGTTTACTTCATCTCCGAAGGTTCCTTTCTCTTACTAAAATTTGAAGATGCGTTATTAATTATTATTTGTTGCATTCATGGAATAAACATGATTTAAGAGTGTACAAATTGTCAACCAACGTGCTATAACAAATTATCCATCTGTAAATGTATAGAAACTGAAATTAAATTCTTTATATGAAAACGTACGTAAATACAATTTCTCAAAATCAAATGTTTATTCCTATCATAAGTAAATAAACAACTCCCACTGCAACAGCCACTACTCTCGTAGCTTTACCCATTGCAGTATCTACACACAATGTGTCAGTAGACACCATCACTATTTATGTTTCAACAACTAGTGAATAAGATACTAACCTTGTTCACATCTTAATGAAAATTGATTTCCTTCGCCACTTGTTTTGTCAGAAGTTCCCCACCTGATACGACCACTTGTAATTCAGGTGGAACTTGCTCAAAACATCCAAGGTAAACTATGGAGAATAAAATTGACCTAGGTTTCCTTCTCAATTTCTATCCATACTTTATTTTCAGTTCATTCATCAATTCAACCATGACCTCCCACCTATCAACCTTACTCAGGTATCCGAAGAGTTACATGAGACAATCATATTTCTATGAACCTCTTACCTCTCTACTAGAGACTTTAATAGGCATCATGGGATATCCTTAGTGAGAACACATATGTTTTCTTAAGCAGTAAAAATTGAAACTAAGATTCTTTTCTAATCATCTAATTCTGGACCAATAAATATACACTACACCAAAAATGCTGATAGACATCACCGAATAGACATCGGTTATGCATAAAATGTGATGTCTTTTTGTTAAAAACCGATGTCTATTGATAAAAAAGTATGCTGATAGACATCGATTTCCAATGAAAATGCACTGATAGACATCGGTTTTCATAAATCGATGTCTTTCTAGCGATGTCTATTCGCAACTCATAAAAAATATGCTGATATACATAAGTTTTGACGATATCTTTCAAGCGATGTTTATTCTATGATAGACATCGACTTCTTGAAACTACGCTAATAGACATCAGTTTTTGCACATCGATGTGTATCAAGCGATGTCTATTCGTGACTTTTGTAAAAAAATTCATATGTAAATTTTAGGGTTAATTGCGATAAAATACATGACCATTATCTCTTTTATCAATTTAATCACGAACTATTTTTTTATCAGAAAAATACATGATCTTTTCCTCTTCCATAAATTTAATCATGAACTTTTTTTTATCAATTAAACAAACAAATTTATTATAATTTTTAATTTTATCACAAACTTTTTTTATTTATTAAACACGTAATCTTTTATGTTTAGAAAATTTAATTTAATTAAAATTCGTCTATTATTAAAAAATCAATACGCAATAAATATTTAAAATATAATGCAAAACTTACATATTAAATTTGAAAAAATAATAAAAAATCGTAAAAATTCATATAATATATCTCAAATTTAAAATTAATGGATAAATTTTAAGATAATATTTCAAGAATAAAAAGGAAATATTCTCAACTTATTGTTTAATGTGGTTATATTTTAGTCAACGATTAAAACATCAATGCTTATTGAAAATATTCTTTTTTATTTAAAATTTTCAATTCTTTAATTATTTTAAAAGCTAATTAATTTTAAATCGAGTTAAATATTTATATAAATTTTTTTATATAATTTTATGATTTATTAATATTTAATATTCAATTTGTCTATTATATTCAAATATTTAATGTGTAGAATTTTAATAATAGAAGAATTTAATTAAATTGTAAAAATTAAAATTTTACATACTTGATAAAATTAATAAAATTGAAAAAATGAAATAAGATGGTGTATTTAATTGATAAAAAGAAAGTTCGTGATTAAACTGAAAGAAAAGAAAAAGATTGTGTATTTTTTTAATAAAAAAAATAGTTAGTCATTAATAATTTAAATTAAAAAGAAAGTTTGTGTATTTTATTGTAATTAATAAAAAATATAAATCCACTACTAATCCATTTCCTTTATTCTCAAATTAGTACTCCAGCTAACTCATCTTCTTCTCTAAACTATGAACCCTAATTTCACAAACTCGCGCTGCAGAACGAGGGAAGATACCATCGTCCACTAGCGCCATCGTCTGTGCACATTGTTGACGGAGATGTCGGTTGAGCCGCATATTGTTTGCATCACTAATTTTACCGACTCCTCTCCTTGCAGCGTTGCTCTTGCCCTTGCACAAGGTATTATGCTCTCATTTTCTCTCATTTTGACATACGGTGTTAGCTTGCGGCGGATTTTCTTTAGTGATTGGGGTTTATCGGGTTTAAGATCAGTGATTCTTGATGGGTTATGGGATAGAGTGCCTCTTTACCATTAATCGTTGACAGCTACATCCTCCAAGCCCTCCAATTCATCCATACTTCCTCAATTCAGACAAGTTTAATTTGATTCTCTCTGATAACACACACAGCCGCCCCTTTTCCGTCGCCCATCTTTGTAGCCTCCTTTAGCCACACCTACACCAGTCAAAACGGTGTCATCGCCCTCACCCTTGGTAGGAGCTATAACTCCTCCTCCACTGCCGCCTAAGAAGGAGCCATTTATTCCACATTTTAAGTTCATGCTGCCACCATCTCTGCAGCGTTATAGGTTCCTAGTGCTGCTAGTATTGTTTGTAAATTTCATCTTGGGAGGTTTTTTCTTCCTTGTCTTTCAGATAGATAATCTATAATGATTTCGTGGCACTTAATGTGAGTTGAATTCATAATTAGACTTTGTTGTATTGATAATTTTGATCATTTATTACTTTCTGATCCCTTTTTTGCTAAGATGGTTTGATTATTTTGGTTTCATGAGTTAGTAAAAACTAATTCCGTCGTTAGATTTTGATGATATATAGTTTGGAAGTGTGTGAGTTTCTTGTTATAAAATCCAGCGTAAAGGTGAAACTGAATAAGCACTTTCTATTGGTGAAATCAACTTGATTAGATATAATGCACTTTTGATCTGTAGAAGCACTCTAGAAAGAGCGTATCTCTTATTTAGAATTGTATATGGATTATGATTGCAGTGCAAGTGAGTTAAGGGGCATTGAAATATTATCTAAGATCATATAATATTTAAAAATGCACAAAATTTACTAATAAAGTTGTACATTACAAATTAAACACGTATGACTAATCCAACTCGCAGTTTCCAACCTTAATCAAGTAATGTGAAATTATGCTGCGACTATTCTGTTTTCATATGGAATTATGTATGAATGCTTGTCCTCTCACCTTTTATGTTATTTGTTTCTATGAATTATTGTGAAACTGAATGAAAAGTAAGAAGTATTATTGGAGTTATCACAATTATGTAGTTGAGTAATGCTTATTCTACAATACTAGTGATGATTGGAAACTAGAAGATGGTTTATATCTTAAGGGTAAAAAATTCTTTTAGTAATTTGAAATTTCTATATTAAATCAGTTAAGATTCTTTTATTCTTTCATCCATTTTGAAAAAAAATTAAAAAAAAAGTCTCTAGCTTGGACATATAACCTCTAAATGATTGAAATGAAAACTTCTCTTTCTCTTTAAGTTTGTTAACATTGGAGTTGTCTTTTTCTTAATTTTATATTTCATTTTTTGCTCACGATTACTAAGATTGAATCATGCCATTGTTTTGATTTAGTACTAAGAACTGTAAGTGTGTTTTTGCAGCTGCTTCTATTTTTGTTATGGCATCTAATTTTGCTTCTCAAATATTACTGCCTTTTTGTAATCTCTCTCTCTCTCTCTCTCTTTCGAATTTACTCACTTGTGCTAGAATTTGTTGGTGCAAATTAGAAAAAACAAATTTTATTGGGTTTTGGCATTCATTTGCAACTAGTTTAATGTAGAGTAACATAGTGAAATTCCAAAGCAATGAAATATAAGAAGTTCTTTTCTGATGAATACCTAGAAATTACTAGAGAGAGACACATATTGCTCATTTGCAGACGTAATCCATGCAGAAGATGATTTGTTTGTGCTTATTAGCAGTCTTTTTTGCATTTCATTGGTAAAAGCAAGAAAATACTAACAACTTGGAATACCATAACAGTAGGATTATGCTTTGTAGATTAAACCTAATGCATTTTATTGAATCCTTTTTAACTTTTTCATTTTCTAGGTTTCCTTTCACGAAATTATAAATGTAAAAAAGATATTAGGAATTGTCTAATAAATTAGTTGTGTAATTTTTTAATAATCTGATTTGGTGTTTAATTAAATTTAATATTGATCGCTAAGTTCTATATGGTTTGCTAAAAGATGGTTCCAGGGAACTAATGCCTGATAGAGAATTATTACAAGCTTTTTTTGTCTTTAAGATCAATTTAATAGGCACCGTGAATTGGATAAGTACAATATTTGATAGGTATGTAACACGTCTCATCATGACAAAATTTGTGGCTAATTGTGGACTATTAATGAGCCCTAGTCTACTGACGATAATTTGTAATTAAATTACATTTAAAAATGATGTTAGGACTAAAAGAAGAGATTATTAAGATCTTGGGTAAAATTATGAGATCTGAATATTAGTTAGCACAAAGTGGTATTAGATTAGTTAGAAAGAAAGAGTGATTGGTTCTTGTTCTCGATTCTTCCTATGATTGCTTCACTTTCTCATGTTCTAATCATCATAATGATCTGGTTAAGTTTAATATGCAGTTAGGTCATCATTTTATGTGATTTAATGTTAAAATCTCTCCAGTAATACTATATAATCATCTTAAACCATGTGCAAATTGAAATAGTTTGGGAACTTTTGAGACTAACAATAACATATCCATTCGAAGCTTCAGTTATTACGTTGACTTATGCATTTAATATTTTCTATAATATTTTTTGTTACTTTTTAAAACATTTGATTACTTTAAAATACTATGGGTTTTATTTCCAACTGTTATTTAAAAGAGTTGATTCAATTTTCTCTTTTCTCAAAGTAATTTATATAGCCTTCTCACTTTGCAATCACTAGACTTGAATTTTTTTTAAATGCCCACTAAGTAATTACATTATCAGCTTGAAGGGGGTGGTGTTGCCAGTGGTGGTCTTCGTGAACTAATCCCCTTCATTGCCCGAACAACAGTTGCTGTTGGGATAGATAGAAACTTTATGGAGGTACACATTTCAAGATTGACACTTATTTATCTTTTATTATTTTCTATTTACATGTTTTTGACAATTTATGAAGGTGAAATTCATAGCTAATGCTTACAGTTCTATCTCTTGAAGGATTAACTTACATGTTTATTTTCATTTTATTGAAGGTGCAAGATGTATGTTACATCATTTCTATCTTGCATGTTACTCTCCCTGTTGAATTGTGTTCTTTTACCTTATGTAGGAACACACACATTTATATCTTTAGTTTTGTAATTCTATAATACATTAGATACTACAGTTTTTTATTTTGTTTCTGTGTTTTGTGTGCATGTGAAGAATGAGCTAAATGCCTTTAATGTAAGAATTTATACCCGCAAAAGCAGACCAACCAACACATTCATCAAAGACCTTGGTTTTGATGATACTTGTTACTACACTCTGTTATTATTTGAGTTCCCTTGTTCTCTGTATATATTTTCTGTTCACTACAACAAATTTGCAGAAAGACATCCCCAAATTATACCTATATTACGTGTTTAATTGTCATAGTGGCGTATCTAATTATTGCATTATATTAGAAGCTTGACACTTTGCTTAAATTTTTCCAGATTGAATGAATTCCATGAAGTGGAGTTGAAGATTTGGGACTATGAATTGGATAAGTATGGTGTGGTAAATAATGCAATTTATGCAAGTAATTGTCAACATGGTGAGTTTGATGTGCTCATATCCTTGGCATATGCAAGATTTATGTTCTTGATGTTTGATAAGCTTTTACCAACTTTGCATCTCATCATTCATTGTCTTTTCTTGTAATGTGGATATCTTAGGTTTTAGTAAAGTTTGTGGCTTTACAAAGTTTGTATTTCCCAAATTGAGCTTATTTTATTGGTGCAAAAAATTCTACTTCTTGTGAATGGTCTTTTGGTTTTTTATAGTTTAATTGTTGTTATGGATTTTATGAGCAATTATGTCTAAAATAAATTCAAGATAATTGTATTGGTTTTTAGATTGCCCAATTTTTATAATGTAGCACATCTCATCATATGTATCAGTACGTCAACTTATGATTTTCAAATCCATGAATTCGAGTCAGTCTCTCTGATTTACTCGATTTACTCTTTTGTTCCTATTAGTGTCTACGATTGTGCATGTGTTACAATAATATATTAAGTAGATGACCAATCCTAATCGCAATGGTGGATTCATTTATCTAATAAGCATGTCGATCATTCTGATTTATTGAAAATAGACTATTTTACTAATAAATGTAGTGTCAAGCCACTATACTTTTCTCGACACTCAGTGAGATCTAGGGCTTTTGTTAATATAAGTTTCCAACTTATATACATAGGTTTTATTTATGAAGAATTGATGTTTGGATTTAATGTTAGAATATTATCATACTTTTTTTATGTAGAGGATGACTTTCTGTGTATTTGAAATTCTTGTAAGAATTCATATGTTTTGAGTTATATAGCATAACTGTATATAATTTTATTTTAATAATAATATAAATTTATATATAAAATTAATAAAAATAAAATAAAATTATAAAAGACATCATGTAAAGTGTGAAAATAATGTCTATGCAAGGATAGACATCGGTGGAGAAACGATGTAATTTGGTGCAAAATCGATGTTCTTTCAATAAAAAGACATCGGTGGAAAACGATGTTAAATAGAAGCTAACCGATGTCTTTAAGTGTGTAGACATCAGTTAATAATCGATGTCTAATGTGTCTTCACCGATGTCTTTGACATCAGTTTATAACTGATGCCTTTTTGTTCTATCCGATATCTTTTCTAGAAAAGACATCGGGAATAAACGATGTCTTATGTGTGCAAACCTATCTTCCCATTGAAAGACATCGGTAAAAAACCAATGTCAAAGGATGCAACTGATGTCTATACAAGAGAAAAGATTTTGGCTAAAAACCGATGTCTATCAACTCCCACTTTCAACATCGGGGGCTTCAACATCGGTTGCTTAGTGAAATAAACATCGGTTAAGCATTTTTGGTGTAGTGATAATTTCTATTAGTAAATAAAAGTGAGATAAACCATTTGAAAATACAGAGAATCACATAAATAAATACATCAATCAAATACTTCGAATTTATCCATTTATATTGATTCTCTCAAAATAATATAAAATAAAATTCACCAACATCTCAAGCACCGTGAGTTTACATGCCACGATAGTATGGACATATACAAATCCAAACATTTACAAGAGAAGGTTTTACCCATTAATTTTATTTATAAACCTAACTTTATGACAATAATTAATAGTCGGTTCCTCTTTAGCCATGCAAATAACAACACTGACTCCGATGGGGAGGATGCTTATTATTTTCACCTAAGTGTTCACCATTATTTGATTCCAAGTCCATTGCGCAAGCTTATGTCCCTTCAGATGGAAAAGATCACACGTGCTCGGGTAACTTTCTACAATCATCAATTATAAGTTTGTCCAGTGATCTGCGAATAAACTCATCTGATAAGGAGGAAGGCACTATAGCCAATATGCAAGCTTACGTGCATCACGCTACAAAACAATAATTATTTAATGAAGTCTGTACCAGTGATCCAAAAATATACTCATCCGATGGGGAGGAAGGCACTATAGCCAACACGTAATTATACTTGCATCACATTACAAACCAATAATGGAGGCCGCGGGAATTATTAACCAATTTCCTCTCCCACTTAGTTATTTAACATCGAGGGTTTTTACATGCATATAATATTCCAAATAAAATATACAACCTAGCATGCTCCTGCAGTAAATCACAGAGAATCATGCATACATATATAACAATAATCAAGTATTAAATCAAATTATGTCAGTTATATATCAGCGAATTCGATTGTTAGTCACCAAGCACGAATGTGGGGAACACAGACAAGGTTTGACCTCCCTGCTGAGGTTGCATGGATCGATGATGAGTGATATTTTCACCTAAATTTTAGTATCTTTTTATGTGTGTTTTCGTATATTTTTATCCGTATTTTATGTGTTATTTGGTTGTGTTTTGTGTTTTCATGGAAATGTGTGTGAATGAGCTTAATTCGGAGTTGAAACGAGGGAGAACGAGCCAAAACAGTGAAGAAATACAGGAGCCAGCACCAACACGGGCCGTGTAGCCAACACGGCCCTGTAAGCGATGGCCGTGCGGTGACACCTATTCGTTCAACACGGGCACCTTAAGGCCGTGTCCAGTCGCACGAGTCGTGTTGGCAGCACGAGCCGTGTCATCAACACGGCCCTGTAAGAAAAGGCCGTGCGGGAGCATCAGTTCACATGACACGGCCACCTTATGGCCATGTGACAGAGCACGACTCGTGCTGTGTAAAATCCTGGGAAAAAATCAGAATCCTTCTAGAAGCCTCGCAAGGGGTATAAATACACAATACTTCAATATGTGAGAGGAGATCCGAATTCCAACCTTTCTACACACACCTCACACACCATTTCTTCCATTTTACACCATCATCTTCATCCATTCACCATCCTTTGGATCTACAATCATCCAATCATCAAAATCATCATCCAACTGAAGAAAAGAAGCAAGGAAGAGAGGAAGATAACAAGGGAAGGAAGGAAATCACCATTGAAGTGACATCAAGGGAGTTTCCATTCATTTCTTGTATTAAACCTCATAGTTTCATCATGTTTTGTAAGGATCTTAATGTCTATGTTCATTTCCTTCTTAATATGGTAGGCTAATCTCCCTTGTGAGATTAGCAACATGATAGTTGTTGGATAATTTTGGGGATTTGTGTATTTGAATTCATATGTTGATTGGATCTATGATTTTCTATCATTGATTATTAATTGCTTGATTTGTATTGATGATTTGTGTGTTGAGTTGTTCTAAATATGTGATTAGATAGAGAAATCAATTATATGCTTAGGATAATTGAGTGAATCATTTCATCAAACACTTCATATGCATTATAGATTGTGAAGAGATTGAGAAGTCCTTCATAGTTTAGAACCCTTTGGTAGGACATGTGATTGGTTTGATCGAGAGATTGATTAATTGTGTGAAGGGACTCTCATTTAAGCTTAGTACCTAGTTGGAATTGTTTAAGTGAGAACCAATCCATTGAGCTATTTGATATTCATATCCTATCCATCTCGAGAGGGAGTTTAGGTGATCTTAATGTTGGCCCTTAGTCTTCAATCCATGATACATATGAATTTGATACATAATTCTTAGAATTTCCACTTCTTGATTGTTGTTAATCTCACTTTTAATCAATTTGGTAAACCACTTTCCATCATCATCTTGTTCGTTTGATCATTGCTTGCATTTGATTACTTGTCATTTATTTGTTTACAACCAATCCCATTGATGATTCGTCTCTATAAAATTACAACAAACGTGAGATCACTTAAGCACTAGTGTCTACCTCCCTTGGGTTCGATAATTTCTTGAATTGGTCATTCTCCACTAAACTATGGCTAATCAAATGGCGTCGTTGCTGGGGAGGCAACGGTTGCTAGTAGCTTGACGAAGGATCGTTTTGATTATTCTTAATAGAGACATTTTTTTATTATTTTATTTGTTTACTTGTATTTACTTTGTGAAACTTTGTTCTAACTTCTCTCATTTTTGAAGGTGTATGCAAACGAGGTCAAAAGGGAATCAAGTGGAACCAATTGATCTAGAGCTTGAAAACACTTTGAGGAGAAGGAGAAGAGAGAACAAAACCAAAAATAGTGATCTTATGGAGAATTTTCAAGAAGATAATCGTGTGGAGATAGAGCATGATGGGGAAGGAGGACACAATATGAACGTGCAAGACAACGCACATCAATTTAATGCAAATCCTCCTCAACAAGCCTATCAAAATCATGGAGCTTTCAATAACCAAGCTTTGCTTCAACAAATGGTGCAACAAGTTCTAAGGCAACAAGGCTTTCAACAAGCTTATGCTCCTCCACAACAAGCTTATGTGCCACCACCACCACCTCCGGTGCAACATGGAATGCAAAATGATCAAAGGGTGATCCGGGATTTTTTCATGCCGAGGACAATGCCACAAATGATGGGACCACCAATTCATGCCAACAACTTTGAATTTAAAATGGGCTTGATTTCATTGGTGAGAGAGCAACAATTTAAGGGAACCCCGAATGAAGATCCTAATGCTCATCTAGCCCAATTTGTGGAGATTACCAACACCGTGAAGATGAATGGGGTGAGTGAAGATTGTATCAAGATGAGGTTGTTTCCGTTTTCTTTGAGGGATAGAGCTCGAACATGACTCTCCACTATTACACCGGGTACGTGCAACACTTGGGACGAGCTAGCACAAATATTTTTGAACAAATATTTTCCACCTTGAAAGACGCTTCAAATGAAGAGCTTGATCACTCAATTCAAGCAAATGCCTCAAGAGAGCTTTTATGAAGCGTGGGAAAGGTTCAAGGAAATGCTACGCAAGTGTCCACAACAGGTTTCCCGGAGAATCAACAAGTTGGATTTTTCTATCAAGGACTTGTGAATGGGCAAAGAGTGCTTGTTGATGCTTCGGCGGGTGGATCCGTACTTGGAGTAACTCCGGAAAGGGCCATAAAAATTTTTGAAGAGATTGCTACAAATGTGTACCAATGGCCATCGGAGAGGGTAAGTGGATGCTATGGATTTGAAAGTTTTGATCAAGGGCAACAATATAATGTGAAGAGTGTAAGTGTTGAACCAAGTATGCCAAGCATGGAAAAGATAATGGCAGAAGTCATTAAACAAATGAGCTTGAATCAAAGTGTGAACAATCAATGAGCGAATATGGTTGAGGGGCTACAAGTCGAGCAAGGTGTGCTATCTCCGAATGTTGTGAATGGTGAACAATGGGCCAACTCTATGCCACGTGTTGAGGATGTGTCGTACATGCAAGGAAGAAACTACCAAGGGAATTACCAAAATAATTTCCAAGGTAGTTTCAACCAAAGTCAAGGAAACTATCCACCAAGGCAAGGAGGTTTCAATGGTCAAAGTAGTGGAAGCTCATACCCACCACAACAACAAAGAAAAGGTAACTTTTCCTACTCTAATCCGAGCAATGCGGTTGCGTATCCTCCGGGATATCAACCGGGAGCTAAGGCACCGAACAATGAGGGAAGAGCATCAACCGATGAGCTACTTGAACAATTGATTGTATCAAACAAAGCTTATGGCCGTGTGACAGAGCACGACTCGTGCTGTGTAAAATCCTGAAAAAAAATTAGAATCCTTCTAGAAGCCTCCCAAGGGGTATAAATACCCAATACTTCAATATGTGAGAGGAGATCCGAATTCCAACCCTTCTACACACACCTCACACACCATTTCTTCCATTTTACACCATCATCTTCATCCATTCACCATCCTTTGGATCTACAATCATCCAACCATCAAAATCATCATCCAATTGAAGAAAAGAAGCAAGGAAGAGAGGAAGATAACAAGGGAAGGAAGGAAATCACCATTGAAGTGACATCAAGGGAGTTTTCATTCATTTCTTGTATTAAACCTCATAGTTTCATCATGTTTTGTAAGGATCTTAATGTCTATGTTCATTTCCTTCTTAATATGGTAGGCTAATCTCCCTTGTGAGATTAGCAACATGATAGTTGTTGGATAATTTTGGGAAATTTTGTATTTGAATTCATATGTTGATTGGATCTATGATTTTCTATCATTGATTATTAATTGCTTGATTTGTATTGATGATTTGTGTGTTGAGTTATTCTAAATATGTGATTAGATTGAGAAATCAATTATATGCTTAGGATAATTGAGTGAATTATTTCATCAAACACTTCATGTGCATTATAGATTGTGAAGAGATTGAGAAGTCCTTCATAGTTTAGAACCCTTTGGTAGGACATGTGATTGGTTTGATCGAGAGATTGATTAATTGTGTGAAGGGACTCTCATTTAAGCTTAGTACCTAGTTGGAATTGTTTAAGTGAGAACCAATCCATTGAGCTATTTGATATTCATATCATATCCATCTCGAGAGGGAGTTTAGGTGATCTTAGTGTTGGCCCTTAGTCTTCAATCCATGATACATATGAATTTGATACATAATTCCTAGAATTTCTACTTCTTAATTGTTGTTAATCTCACTTTTAATCAATTTGGTAAACCACTTTCCATCATCATCTTGTTCGTTTGATCATTGATTGCATTTGATTACTTGTCATTTATTTGTTTACAACCAATCCCATTGATGATTCGTCTCTATAAAATTACAACAAACGTGAGATCATTTAAGCACTAGTGCGTACCTCCCTTGGGTTCGATAATTTCTTGAATTGGTCATTCTCCACTAAACTATGGCTAATCAATCGACCTTCTAGGTTAGGTCGCGGGGTTCGGGGCAGCGTCCCGAAACCTAATCCAAAAAATTAAAACCGACCTTTCAAGAATTTTCCTTCAGATTTCATGCCCGCCATTCTTCCAGGACCACGATCAACCAATCGACAATGTGCCTATCTATCTGCGCATCTAGTACCTATCACCATGAAACTTGACTCGAGTTGATTCCCACGGTGGAGCTCGACTCGAGCACCTGTGCCCTAGCTTGCCCACAAGCCAACCTGCTCGTCAGCCGCACGTCCGCCCACCATCAGCTCAGCACACCGATGTTTTCCACCTGCATGACTGCTCCTAATCATACCTTCCTTACATCCGAGTCGTGCCATCCACAGTCTCTGACTTGCGCCGATCGCAGTGCCCAAACATCCCGTGCCACCAGCACACAACCACGCCTAAGAAGGATCAACCAGCGACGTGTCAATACCCAGTAGCGAGCGTTGCCCATCAACGACATCCAACTAATCACACTTGCACCAGTTGTACTTGAATCGTGCTGTCAGCACACACAACTTCCGTAAATGTCGTGCCTTCCACCATGCAACTCGCTTGAAAAATGTGTTGGAATCGCTCGAAAAATATGATGGAATCACCTAAAAATTATGATGGACTTGCCTGAAAATTATGATGGACTCGCCCGAAAAGAGCTTGTGACTTGCCTGGAATGTTGAACCAACGTGCAACCTTTTATTGACTTTGCCTATGAGTTCCACCGACGAGGCTTTCCAACTGAAACCCAGACTATAAATCATGATTCTAGTACCAGCCACCAGCAATGAGCCCAACAACCACCACTATCAGCTTTGGCTTGCTCCACATGTCATCGCCTTCGAATGGTGTTGTTCGGTAAAAAAACACAAACAAGTTTCCTTGAATCACCTAAGCCCCGGCCACCACGTGAAGTTGACAAAATCGCCACCCATACCACCTTTCAAAAGTCCAGCTGCTTGTACTGGCAACCACGTAAACGATCTGTGACCCACTCAGCAATTTTCAATCATGTTCCGCCGTAAAAAATCATCCATGAAGCGGCAAAAGCTGCTCCACAAATCCATCTTTCACCATGCCATTGTGACGTTCATTTCCGTCACTAGCCACCCACATCCATCACCACTCATGCCGTGTCGCAGCCTCTAGCTTCCTCTCACTTGTAAGCTGTGTGATACCATTCGTGCGCTGAAAGTGTGTGCAGTGTACAGTTAGGGTTTCCAACAAGAATCAAGTTCTAAAACCCTAATCATGTATGGCACAAAAAGCCCTAGCCTAACTTGTCATGCTTCACTATGAAATCAAAGCTCAGGTACCAATTGTTGGCGTTCAATCATTTGGTTAACGTTAATTGTTAGGGTTCCGTGCAATTCTATATCTGCGGAAGAAAGAGTATAAAATCATATTATCTTTTACCAGGGTATGTTGTTCAAGAAGAACAGCTGCAGAAAACAACCTCTTTATCTTCTGCTGTATTTCCAAGTCCAATCTTAACGTCATGTGGGCGACGATCTTCAAGATCTTCTCAATCTGCTCTTCTCCCTCTCTCAAACATGTTTTAGGTGAGTAAGTTAGGGTTTTGGGAAGCTGAGATGACTTATTTATGGGCTACAACAGGGACTAGGAGAAGAAATTAGAGTCGGGCCTCCATTGGACTTAAGTATCAAAGTTTAGCACAAAACATATATTTAAGTCCAATAATAATATTATAATCCACTAAAATATTATTATTGCACTGCTGCTCCAATCCCATAATTACGTTATGGGCTCCTTCTTATTATGAGCCCATTAGTCTCCCTATATTGAAGATATACAATGCCCATTAATTAATTAAGTTACTAACAACTCCATTAATTAATATCTCATCTGAGAGTATTACCACTCAACCTTGTTATCATGTCGGAATAAATCCACCTGCAGAGTTTCATGATAATCCTTATGAGTTCCTCAAGGGGACATCATCAAACTATTTAATAGGACATGAATTCCTTCTACAATCAACAGCACAACATAAAGACAACACTATTTTCCAACTCACCGAGTTTATTTATTTAATATTTAAATCTCGCCCATTGATGAATCAAAGAGATACATACTAGCTTATGTGTCGAGGTTATTATATAGGGATTAAGAGCATGAACATCCATAATAACTGAGATAAAGTTCTCCTATATAGTCAGTATAAGTCGGACAATCTCAAGCGGTTCTGCTCAATACACATAAAGTATACTAATGTGATTTTATAGTCAAGACAAACTAATACCAAATCATACTACAACCTTCCCGATAGATTGTCTATGTCTATCTCGATTGTGAGCATTTATTTATACTTTATAAGAAAATCGATAATATGATCTTCCGGTATTGTTGCATAGCATATTATCTACAGTATAAAGTAAGTGGACTTTTGCAATAATCATTATAACATGCAAGACATTTGATCATGTGATTCTCATTTTAAATTCATTGTTAAACATTGTTCATATAAAAAGCTAGACTTTTTAGTATACAATCCATCAATAACTATATTCATGAGACGAATGGAATATATATATGTGTGTGTGTGTGTGTGTATATATATATGTATATATTCATTGTGAAACTTTCTCATGGATCTCGTTCTATGAGACAAATTGTTCATTAACCCAAGAAATACATTTAAATGAATTTTTTATACACTATTAAAGTGAAATAAGTTTCTTAAAATAGAATTGAAATACGTGAGGTGTTAAGTTTGGGTTTTTTTAGCATATATGACTTCTCTTATTTTGTGAGGTGATAATGTTTAATTGGTTGGTTGATTCTAAGGAAGTTATGGGTTCAAATCTCAGACGCATTTGTTTAAATATTTTTTTATATATATACTTTTAAATGAAAACTTTTAAATTTTGTTGGACAGAAATTTTAATTAATGTTGGGAATTATACCTAGGCTGTTTCTTTTTATGTTAGTATAAACTCAAATTCCACATCATTCCTATTTATGTTGGTACATCTAATTAATTTGTTCTGCCCATTAATCATCTCATTTATATTTTTTCAAAAATTAAATCACTCAAATAAAGGGCTAAAATATTGATGGCTTAAATCGAAGTAAATGATATATATTCCATTTTTAAAATGACTAGTCATTTATAAATACTGGTTGCTAAGAATTATAGCTACGCATTTCAAGAACAACACTTTATCTTTGTTATGTAACAAAGTGAGTATCATTCCGTAATTTGTTGTTTAGTATAAAAAAAATATTTTTATATTTTATTTAAGATAGATAGATAAGGAATTTTATGTTTATATTTTTTCACTTTAGTAATTTTGAAAAGTGTGTTTATTGTTTTTTTATTTATTTATTTAGGTTCTGTCATGGTTGGCTGAGAAAATGAGTTTACTTTAATAATAGACAATTATCATTATCAATCGGTTAGTGTATTCCACTAAATTTTCTTGTTGATAAATTAACTTTAATAAAATATGATAACCTTAAAATATTTGTACAATGTAATTGCCTTTTACTTATTTTATGTTTTATAGAACCTACCACATTGCGTAACAAACTTATTGGGAATAAGAAATACATTTATCGATTTGAAAATGACTTCTCTCAATGGGTTAAAATTGATTAACTATAAAGGCTAATACTACTGTGCACCTGGGTTCACCTCAAGATACGATGTACCCACTTTAAAAAACGTATACAATATAGAACAAAAACATATACAATTATGTACAAAAATGTATACACTTTGTTAGTGAATTTTTTGTTAGTTTTTTTAATGAAAAATTCAGTGTAAAAAATATACGATTATTAAAAAACATGTATACACAATTGAATAAAAAGTAAATATCGATGCTAGTTTTTTAATGAAAAACTGAGTGTGAAAAAAGTATACAATTATTAAGAAACATATATACAATATATAATAAAAAGTTATACATATATGGGTGAACCCTTGCACCCGGGTGCACCGAATATCACCACAACAATAAATGTTTTTTTGCTTTTATTAACTTACTACGTGCTTCATCACTAGAGGATGGAAGTACCAGGGTCAATCATAAAAATTTCCATCCCTGAGTCGGGATATAAATTTGGGTCTTAATTTTAATTCTTTATAAATTTTGTTTCAAATTTTGTATCTCTTTAAAGTATTCTTCTTAATATTATCATAATACATGATTAAAATTCCTTTTCATAAGTATCTTGATTTATGAGAAAAATAAATTTAATTCGTAAAAAATAAAATCAGTAAGAAAATAATAACAATATGAGAAAAAGGAGATATAGAAAAATTAAATACTTTCACTGTCCCATAATTTTTTCACATTTTTCATTTTCTTTTGTCTCATAAAAGTTTTAACATTTCTAAAATCACAAATGCTTTTGTAAACCGGGTTTACATACGTTAATATGTAAACCCTGTTACTCTTTAGTACATAAAAAATTACTCTTTAGACACATAAATTGTTACTCTTCTAAATTAAAAAATTATTTTTCAAATTCTTGTAAAAATTTTGATTTTTCTATTATATTTTAGAACATGAAAAATTACTCTTTACTGACATGAATTATTACTCTTTTATATAAAAATTATTACTCTTCAAAGAATTAATTTTTATATATTAAAAAGTAATTTAAAAAAAGATTTATATGTAAACTCGATTTACATGAGACTCACCCTTCTAAAATAGTAAAACAAATCAAAATAATTAATCTCCTTCACACACTTTATTGACAAAAATAATACTCTTTCCTAACACATCTAATACACTATATCATATATATATTACAAATAAATATCAAATATCTCCCAAAAGTAAAATTTTATTTTCATGACAGAATTAATAAAAATAGATGAAGTTAATCGAAAGATACTTACATAAAATGTTAAAATAAGAAAAAAGGAATAAGTATCAAATTAGAAAAAAAGGTTGGATGGAATTGGGAATCGAACATGAAATCTCTTGAGATACTATCTCCTTCAATACTACTTACGCATCAAGCCCTTCTAGTACAAATTGGAGATTATATATATAAATAAGATATTATAAAATTATGAGCCCCAAAAATTGATTAAATTTTTTGGGCTTGAATTGATAGATTCATCGGACTCACATCAGGATAGGCCCTAGGAAGTACGTGATTGAAGAACTTGTAAATTTTCCATGAGATCAAGTTGTCTTTAAGATTTCAGATATGAAATCAAGATATTTGTGAATGGTCTTTGATGTATTTAGCACATCTATTAACAATCCCATTTGATATCTTTCCGTGATTATGATTGATTATTGTGAAAATTTGCGTGTTTTAGGGTCCGTATTAGCACTGTTTTATGGTATTTATATATGTATTTGAGCATCTTTTGGTTGAATTGCATTCAATTGTGTTACAGATGTAAATGAGGTGTCATTTTGTGTTTTTAGGTGGAAAACAAGGTAAAAAGAGAAAATGGAAGTCGGGAGCGAAGTCGGGGAGGAATGAAGCTGGCACGAATCGTGCCAGTCGAGGGGTGCACTCGTGCCATCCATCCTCACCCAATCATGCCACACATACTACCGAGCATAGCCACCCTAGTCGAGATGTGTCGCCGTGCCGCCGAGTGCTACTGAGGATTCCCACAATAGTACCACGCCCGTGCCAAGTAGCTGTCGAAGAACTTCACAAACGACCTATCGACACGACTCGTGCCACCCCTGACACAACTCGTGCCACTACCTAATTAGGCCCAATTCATCATTTTGTGTCATTTTCTTGGCCCGAAGTTTTTGACGTGAAAAGCCCAATTTTGAGTTAGAATTCGAGTATCAGTCCTCAACTATAAAAGAGACACATTAGAAATTTTCTATGTAACTCTTCATCACTTTTCCATACCCTTCCCCTGCCACAATACCGAAATCAAGATTTACCATCCCATCATCATCCCGCCATTGGAGAATTCTTCAGTGTTGTTTACTTAAGAAGGAGAACGGAGAAGGTTTAGAATCATGGAGGAAAGAAAGGAGAATCGCGCCATAACTAAAGTTTTTTCTTTTTTCTATCTTCTTAACTTTGAATAATAGACTTGTGTATTTGTTTTCATCTCTAACCATTGGTATTGCTTGTGACACCATGAGCTAGTACTTCTTTTGATAGTTCTACGTTTTGAAGGTTTGAATTGGATTGAATTGATGACCTAGACTAGTTTGGACTCTTTAGTATATTTATTCCTTTATTAATGTTTTGAATTAAGACTTATATTTTTATCTTATATGATCTGTCCTTATTCATGAATATGTCATTGTATTATGCATGTTTATGATTATTGCCTGTGTCATAGAAGGATTATATTTTTCTATCTGTTATGGATAGAGGGATCTAACCGTATAACCTATACTCATTAGAATAATTAATATTAGACACTTAATATATCTATTAATTATCATTCTAGATGATTTGGTTTCTTAGATTGTTAAGTGGGAACTGGGGATATTTCTTAACAACCTATACAGGGAAGTCTAGTACTCTAACCTTTCATGGAATTTTGCATTAAATACCTAGAAAGGATGCATGAATTATTCTTCTGCATCTGAGGGTTTGAACCAGATATATGCGTTAAATTTACTTTAAAAATAGGATTTAACATAGTTATGTGTTTGCTTCTATAAAATCTATAGGAATTCAAACCGATTGTCTAGTGATTTAGTTTGACCAATTTAAATTAGATTTCCTAGAGCTATCTATCTTCTCACTTGAGCACTTACATATTAATTTAATTTGTTACTTTATTATTTTAGTATTTATTTCTTGCATCTTTAGTTTAATTAATTCTCTTAAAATACCTAAATTTGTCTTAAATTAGAGTAGTCATAAATTGAATTAAATATTGAGTCTAGAATTATTCTTTGGGTACGATATTTTACTTGGTCACACGCTGAGTTACAATTGATTCCCTAAACTTGGGGACGCACACAAATATGTGAACAAGCAAATGGCGCCATTGCCGGGGATAGCGTTAGATACTTATAAGTCTTTTGTGATTTATTTTTGTTTAGAACGTTAAACTTTGTGCTTGATGGGAGTTAACCCATCCTTTTATTTATTTATTTATTGTTGTGTCTTGTACTAGGTGATTTATACTCAAGGTGTGTGCTTACACTTAAGGTAATTACATCCTTTGAAACTTATATTTAACTTACGTTTTCATCTAAGTTTGGGGGTGTGATGTTCTTCCCTAGCTCCATCTACACCCAGGTATGTTCACTCTGCATTGTTTTGTATTTGTGTCCTTTGCGAGTCTGGAAGTCGATTTTTTATGATTTTTTAGATTTTTTATTTTTCAATTTTTGATTTTTTTGTGATTTCCCAGATGTCTCTGATATTTTTATTACTACTGAATCCTGTGATGATAAGTTTTTTGTTTGAGCTTTAATGATTGAAAAGGTTATCGGAGTAGCAAAGACGAGTTCTAACTGAGGTTTTAACCTGACCAAGTTGCACTAGATATACTTGAGAAACTCTTGAATGCAATGAAGAGAAATGAGTTCTACAACTGAGGTTTCGACTTGACCAAGTTGCGTGCAACTTGAGGAACTCTTGAAGGTGATCAAGAGAAGTAAGTTCTATCTGAGGCCTAGGCCTGACCGAGTTGTTTAACTCGAGGAACTAGCCAGATGTGAAGGAGATTGTAATCAGGTTACTTCGTTCCTTATTCTAATTTTTTCTGAAAGTTTTGAATTCTTATGAGTAAGGAGCATGAGCTTTAAATTCTGATAACCTGAATTTCATGAGGATTTATGAGCTTTTATGATGCCTATGTTAAGATGTTGATTATGGTTGATAAGGGGAATATGCTTTGATTCTTTAGTACTTGAAGTTCTTGATGTGTTTGTTATGATGTATGCGTAGCCTTGAAGGGTGCTCGTTCATTCTATGAAAAAACCAAATGAGATTTGAGCTTATAAATCACGTTACATGGATGCATGATTAATTTTTTTCTTGAGCGTATCATTCTTGTGCTTTTATTCTAGAACTTGCCTCGAGTATCCTTGAATATTTGAGAATAGTCTAGTGGATTATGGAAATAATATTAGACCATCTTTGATTTTTAGCCCATTTTTCCAAAACTTTTACCTAAATTCATTAAATCCTTAGCCAGCCTATTGAGCCTTATATATCCATTCTTTGAATAAATCCTTTGAGCTTAATCAATATTTGAATTTTTCTTATTTTACTTGGATCGATTAAGTAATTGTTGAGGAGGTTAGAAGAAGAATGTGAATGTGTTGAAGTTGAAAAGGATGATGAAGAAAGGAGAAGAAGAAAATGATATAAAAATCTTATTAAGTCGAAAAAGAAAAAAAGTAAAAAGAAGTAGTTGAAAAGAAAAAATAAAAAGAAGGATCGTTTTGGCGCGTAGATCACTCAAACCGGAGATCAGATGAAAGAGTTATGCCCAAAACAGTGAGGCTGTGCGAGAATTCATTCTCTTCTTCAACATACCCTGGTGAAAGGTAATATAATTTTATGTTCTTGCTTCCACTGATATATAATCGTATGGAACCCTAACGATTCACATTAACCAAACGTTCGAACGCCAACAATGTGGTATTTCATATCATCAAACTTTATAGAAATTATGGTTCATAGGACCTATATTAGCTTATAAATTATTGTAAGGTGGTGGTACTTTCCTAAAAATTATACATCTTGTAGCTTATAAGGACAAAATTGAAAGAAAGATATGTTAAATAGAGAACTTACAACAGTTTTGTTAGTGAGATCCTGGTTGAGAAGAAGACTTGTATCACTAGCTTTTGCATCCTTGTTTTCTTAATTCAAGGTCTCTTCATTAGCTTTTATCATCGCTCTATATTTGACTCCCACCCTTCGTATTAAGTGGTATGTATTGCATATATAGAACGATCCTAGCTGTAAACTAATCTTACAATATCTGCAAATATCAAGGTAAACTATCGCAAATTCATTTCCACATTAATGTCACTATGCCAAAACTGTGGATTAACAACGGTGGAATGACAACGGATTAATGAAAAATCGTTGTTAAAAGGGCAAAAAAAGACTAAAAATGAATCCCGTAGTTATAAGTTGAAAGACACGCGCATTAACAACGGGGAATTTCTTCCCTTGTTGTAAGTGCGTTGTTAATGGAATTTTCTATCCTTTTTCTTATTTTTTAAATTAAATATTGTCTTGGGTATAAAAACAGGACTTGGAATTTTTTTTCTGGACTTCAAAATTTTTCATTCTCCCCTCTCTCAAAGTTGCCCTACCCTCGACGCCCGACGACGAAATTGTTGCTGCCGACGACCCCCGTGCTGATACCCATCGAAGAAACGATCAACGAAGCAAAACTCTACCTGGGTTGCTTCCGTGCTGAAACCCGTTGAAAACCCTTCTTCCTTCCCTCACCAAAGGCGACCCACGGTACGTAAGAATTGACCGACAGCCACCGGAAATGCTTCACTAGGGAACGAGAACTACACCCCGCTTCATTTCGTCGCACTTTGATTTTGATATTCGGCACCTGGGTTGTTCTGTGAAAGTCTTATTTTTAACTTTTTCCTCTTCTGGTTCTTGGGGAATTTCTTTCAATATTTTACTGCTCCAATGTCATGCTTCTTTTGCTTGGCCTCTATTTCAATTTGGGCCCTTCATAGGGCTCAGGGCTTTTCTTGTTCTGCACTTGTTTTCTTACTTCTCCCAGATGCTTATTTCTTATTTTGTTCTGCACTAGTGCTAAAACAGGAACTCAAACTCCTTTCTTCTGCTACTTTATCAATCCTTAATTTTTGTTTTTAGTGTTATTTCCCCACTTTTTATATCAATTAATACTTCCTTTAGTTATATACTTATTCGTTGTAGTAGTAGTAATAGTGACTTTGATAAAGAAAATTTCTCCAAATTTAAGTTGTAGTCTGCTTGATTAGTCTAAATTTTTCTGATTTAGTCCAAATTTCTCTACAAGTGTGCCTGAACTGATTCAGTCAGTTTTAGTTCCACCAAAGGCTCCAGTGGGTGTAGCCCACTCATTTATTGATGTTTCCTTTTTAATGTACAGTGTCAATTTTTTTTTGCTTGAAGGCCAGAGTATTGCATTGTTGTTTTTCTATATTTTACAATCAGGATTTTCGATAGAGGAGAGATGTTGATTATTTTTCCCTTTTCAGTTCCCATTTCTAATATGTTATTGATCCTTACTTGTGAAAGAGTTTGACCTCAGTACTTGACTAAATGATGAATATAAGAATTGTGGTTAAATAATTTTGGTGTTTCTACAGCATGCTGGATATTAGGATAGCACCAAGGAATGACAATAGTCATAAGTCAGGTGATCTAAAATTTAATTGAAATTGGTTGTTCAAGGTTATATTTAGGTGGTTATTGATAATACGGCATGACCTAGTTGATGACCATTATATAATATGTGGAAAGAAGTTTGTTTGCATTTTCTTGTGTTGATTTTTGCTGGCGCAATATGCTGCTCCTGTTCCTTTTGCTAATGCATGTGATATTTATTTTGTTTGATAGATAATATACATATGCATTATACAAGAATTCCACGGAGCTCGACGAGTAATGAATTTATGCATACAAGGGCGGAAGAAAGGTGGATAAAAACATATGTCCTAATCCTGTCTACTTTAAGTAAAAAAAATTAAGATAAGAGAAAGGTTATGGCAAAAGGGGCAAAAAGTAAACTACAGTGCATGTTTTCAAGTTTTTTATTTTTTAAAGTATGGATGACATTCTCATCTAGTGTGGTTTAGTTATGCTTACAATATCAGTACTTCCTAAAAGAAGAATATCATTCTGTGCAAAGAGACTAGTAACAATGAATATAATGAGCACAGGTGAATATGAGTTAGATGAATATGATGTAAGTCCTATAGATTAATCGTTTCAAAGTTGCTTCTCTGATAGTGATCGACCGTGAACAGTCTTCAAGTTTACTTGATAAGAAACAATCTGATGCTTAAGGATTTCAAAATCAAACAAATTCCATTCAATATTGTGTCGATTATGTTTATCTAACTCATATCAATGTGATATTATAGTTGCATTTAAGTGGAATTTCTGTTCCTTATGCGGGGTGATTATCACCTTCTTAATGATATGTTGAGTATTATTAATGTATTTTTCTATAACTGCTCTTGTTGTACTCTCAGTTCATATAATTGATCTTTTCTAACCAAAGCTCAGTAACTCTCGAGATTTTGAGAAATTCCAGTACTAGTAATATCAACGTAAATGCAGGAACGTATTCTTGTGTGACCCTTCCTTTGAAGTAGTTTTTAAACCTGATTTCTCTTTGTTTCTTTTTCTCTTGGATGAATATCTGCTCTTTTTTCCAGAAAGATAGTTTGGATTGGGTCGAGGAGATTCAGCACTACAAAAGAGGACAACGGTGGAACACTTAAACTGGTTGAAGCACTTGGTATTTTAAGCAGTTTTGATGTATCTTTTGTTGGGAAAGAATTGCTGAACAAACCTAAGCTTTCTTCAAATGTTAATTTTTTTAGAAGTGCAGCTGTTGTTTGGGAGGTTCTTAAAGGAGTAAAGCTTCCTGGGCTCATGGCATTAGACAAAGTACATCTCTAAAACCAATCTCTCTGTTTATGTGCAAATAATGATTTTTTTGGTGGAAATTTTTATAAAGGATCATGCGCATTTGTTGAGCATATATCTATCACATTCATTCTTCTCCCTCCAACTTAAACTTCAGTTGTTATAAATTCTGGAAATCAAATTTTTTTCTTAACAATGTTCATGTACCTCATATTCTTTGAACTTTGCACAGCCATACCCTTTTAAGGTAGACTGAGAGTATGATTTATGATGATCCAATGAGGCCTCTGTTTCTTGATATCAGAGATGGTTATTTTAACTCAACTAATGCTCATGATTGTGCTATTGCATATTGTAGCTTGATTTTTAAATTTAACCACATCACTTTATTGCACCAAAATTGGTTTCTAGCTATTTCAACCTATTACATGAAATCATCCCAAACTAGATAGGAAAAACTTATTAAAATCATTTACATATTTATGAGATGGCTAATTTATTATATCAGAATAAAATTGAAATTCTCAATTTGACCCCACATGAGGAAATAGTATTTTTGCTCTGACATTTTTGTTAATATGCAAAAACTTTTTTGTTTAAATAATTGCTCAATAGATTTATTATTATTTTAATTCTTGTATAAATTATTCAGTCTAAAAAGATTTGCTAATAGAAGTGAAGTAATATTTGGGTGTTTTGACAGGAAATGGCACGTTCTTGTTCGGAAAGGAGACAAGGAGGAAAGATATGAACTTTATAGGGGTTGAAATAAATGCAAAAGTCTTACTATTATATAGTAATCGATGGTTACTTTTTGTGGATTAAACTAATTGGTGATTTTTTGCTGTTCATCTATCCAGCTGGTGGATCGTTGCATAGATGATATTCATCATCATGGTATCCATAATGTGTGCGTAGTTTCATCCCTGTACTACTTCTATCCTTTTTACATAGAAATGATTATTTATGTCTAAGTGGATAAAAATTACTAAAATGTAGGTCATATAACTATCACATTTCTCTTGTTGTTACCTACACTGTTTATATTGTGATATCACTTTCTATGAAATAATGTGTATGCATTTGATCTTTTCTTTAAACTATGTTTTATATGTTGAATAATGCTTTAATTTTGTTCATTAGGGTAGAACAATATGTTGTTGTGGAATTTAACACTACAATATTAGACCTTTACCTTTTATCTCTTTAAGTTCTTTTGTGGATTTAGAGTGGTAACATAACTTGCTATATCTCTTGCAGACTTAAAAAATAATTTGAAAGCAAACCATTTTTGCCATGAACATGCTGGGCGTGTTAGAGGTGTTGGAGGTCATGTCACTCCATCGACCTACTTCAACATTGGAAAAGGAAAAAAAGTTGATAAAGAGCTATTAGCAAGACAAGAACTATTCATCATGGCTCAAGAGATGCGCTTGCGAAAGCTGGAAGAAGAATTTTATAATAATCGTGAAGGCAAAGGCAGTGCCCCATAGTTCATTGGAAAAAATTACAGCGAAATGGATATCGATGAAGTGCGAAAAGAGTGGGCTTCATGCATCCAACAGCACATGTCAACGACTCGCCTAGGAAGAGGTAAACATTGTAATATATCTTGTAATGAGAATAATAACTTATACGATTGTGCTAACCTTAGCTTATGTCTTCTTTACCAGCCTTACGAAAAGACTAAAGTGTGTCTAAGGGAAAGGAAAACATGATGAACGCTTTGTTGTTTATGTTTATGGGAAGACGGTATTTGTCGATCATGGATACATTATGAAGTATTTTAATTGTTGTTGGTGAATTGTATTGGTTAGAGAGATGTTGGGATGTTATATTCGAACGTATTGATGTTGGTTTTTGTATTTGGAGTTCAATTACTTTCGAATGCATTGATGTAATTGAATTAGTTATGTTGTATTGAAGATCAGGGATTATGACTATTTTAATTATTAAACAGGTTAAAATTTTGATAATAACAACGGGGATATAGCATACGACAACGGGCATAAACCGTTGTCAAAGAGAGCTATGACAACGGGGATTGCCCGTTGTTAAAAAGAACAATATTTTTAAAATTAATCTACAACAACGGGGATAAAACTAACAACAACGGTGATAAACTGTTGTTAAATAGAATTTACGACAACGGGCAAAATTCCGTTGTTAAAAGTAAGACCCTTTAACAACTCCTGGATTAACAACGGAGATTTCGAGCTACAACAACGGTTAATCTGCGTTGTTAAATTAATCTACAACAACAGGGATAAAACTAACAACAACGGTGATTCACCGTTGTTAAAGAGTACTTACAACAACGGGGAAAATGCCGTTGTTAAAAGAATGACATTTTTAACAACTCCCGGATTAACAACGGATATTTTGAGGTACAACAACGGGTAATCCTCGTTGTTAAATTCATCTACAACAACGGGGATTCAATTAATGACAACGGGGATTCCCCGTTGTTAAAGCTGACATACGACGATGGGTCAAAAACCGTTGTTAAAGGGTAGGTACCTTTAACAACTCCCGGATTGACAACGGAGATTTTGAGGTACAACAACGGGTAATCCCCATTGTTAAATTCGTCTACAACAACGGGGATTCAATTAATGACAATGGGAATTCCCCGTTGTTAAAGAAGACATACGACCACGGGTCAAAAATCGTTGTTAAAGGGTAGGTACCTTTAACAACTCCCGGATTGACAACGGATTTTATTAGCAACAACAACGGGGATAATCCATTGTTAAAAATGCCCTACGACAACGGAGCTGCAGGGGCTACGACAACGGGGATTCTCCGTTGTCTTTCCACAGTTTTGGCATAGTGTGTGTTCTATTAAAACATAAATGCATTTACTAAGAAATTATTAAAATTGAAAATTTAATTATTTTTCTAATTATGAAAACTGTCCTTTCATAAACTTATGTTGTTGTGTAATTGTGTATACAAGTTCTGAACAAATCGGTTTTTCTCAAAAATTATTCTCAAGCTTATCACATGTCTACTCTATATCAAGCACTACTTCTTAGATGTAGATCTCACTATTTGATTCATTAGTGTAGCCATTCTGTAAAATGTATTCCTCATAATTTTGTAGAAATGAATTATTTTTTCTGATTTATTAAAGCAAAGAAAATACACTCACAAAAGTCCCAAAAATCCTCGAACCTATATGCAACCAACACGTACAGATCAAGATTGTCACTAGAAAAGCCAGCACACCTTAACAATTATAAAATGTCAATAAGTTTAAAACTATTTCAGTTTTCCCATTTCACAATAATAACTGATATGATGGTGAAAATAAAAAAATACCACCTATAACTTAGTTCTCTTATCCAAGTTGAGGAAAACTATTAAATAGCGCTAAGTTTTCATATAAAATGACACTGGAGTGATTGTGCAAGTGCTCACAGCTTTGGGATCATGATCATCTGAAACTAATTACTTAAGCTTTTGAGTTGACTCCCAGTCATGCTTAGTATGTCTTTAGGTTATTCTTTAAAAAAATAAAATAGCAAATATGTTATATGTGCATGCATAGATATCCCTATGAAGTAAAAAGAGCTAATTGACCAAAATTATGAGAGTAAATAAAAATTCATGTAACATAACACTGATGCAAATATCACCTACATGTATGATTAAAAGGCATCTTGGTAGCTAAATTCAATCTAAGTAAACCAAACCGTATCTTTATTAGTACTAGATATTTAATACGTGCGTTGCGCGTCGTCAGCACGTTTCACTCGGTAATATTTCTTTTGCATTTTTTTATGATAAAATATTGAGCTTCACATTTAAATTTTGTATTCATGAACGAACCACATACTTCTTAGAGTTCCTCATTTCTTAAAGGTGAGCTTCAATGTGTTAATCACCTCAACGAACAACAAAAGACAATTCCTTATCATTCTTCATTAGTGGTTCAGGATCTTTTTTTTTTCAAAAATAGGGTGTATAATACCATTAAAACAACATTCGAGTAGCTGTTATGCTTGAAGCATGCATTAAATAGCCACTTGATATTCTCGAATTAAACAATGAGCCATTTCCCTTAATCCGATGAAGAAAAACTTGCGTGTAAATCTGGTGGGTGGGTTTATGGACAAACTAAAAAATGCAACATCTATTAACTGCGACTTGAAGGATCACCAAAATTAATTGGAAAAATTAACTGAAACCAAAGCATCAGCACACAAAATACCATGTATATGAACCAACAAATATATATACAAAGTAAATGAAAATAAACGTGAGACATTCTTGTTATTTATATTAAAATGAATTTAATATATATAGGTACTATAAAGCAAGCTTTCTTTTAAATTGTCCAGGGGGCAATGGTGTTTTGGAGATACTTTCTAAATCTTACTTAAGTAGTCTGCTGACATTCTTATAAATTGACTGTGGCAATTGAAATTATTAAATAAACAATACTATTTTGTTAAGGCAGATAGTTGTTTGCTTTTAATACACTGATAGGAAATAATTTTCTTGTGGAACGCGTATGAAATCGTAAGCAAAGTGTATTACACTACCCATGAGCTCATGATCCCTAGCAGAGTATAGGGTGGAACAGATTAATGTAAAATGATGAGATTAACACTGAGTACTCATAATCTTTATTATTTCACATCTACTAATTCACTATTAATAATGTAATGTGGCGCCAACCATGGGACGAAAAAAATATGACTGAATTTCTTTAATTATCTCATAACTATAGCTACTATTATCAGTAAAATTGGAAAATATTAAACAATAGAGCTTCCCATTATAATCATAATGATATCCTAGCTCAAATTAAATAACTGCCAAACATACTAATAAATTGAAAATTCCTTCATAATAATAAAAAGATTAATAGCTGTCAGAGATAAATTAATATATTGGGACGCTGGTAGACTTTGCACATACTTTAAGCTAACACATGAAAGAGGATAGAGTTCATTTTAACATGACGTGAAAGAAATTCATCTAATATAAGCTAGGTATCTCTATTAGCTACTAACTTATTAATCATAGTAATATATTAGAGCCAGACACAGATAACATAATTTTTAGTAGCGTTTAGATGATATAATAAGTAAATGATTGAAAGTTTATCTGAGCACGTGAGTGGAAAATAAATAAAAATCAGAACTGCACTATAATAAGTAAAAAAAACACAACTGTGATTACGAATCTTGTTCCTACTTAAGGTTGTGATTTGGTGATGCTTGTTGAGAAATTTGTATATTTTTTGCTGCAGTATGAGTAAAACCAAAGGTCATTATGTCAGTACTAATAAAGTATGATATATTTGATGCAAGTAAATAGTTTATCCAGAAATTGGAGGTGTATAATGTATTATGAATTATCACTTATGCCTTTGTTGCCAAACTCCTGCTAGAAAACTCTCATTTATTTGGTCACCTACCATTGTTCATGAGTTTCTATACCTGGAAAATTTTAAAATAATACTAAAAGTTCAGCTCATAAATTGCAATATTATACCAGAAGCTAAAGCCTGAAGTTTTATCATATTGCGAACCACAACCTAAACCATAAATTTTAAGCATTACAATAGAGAGCAAAAGTAACATAGATGCAACTAAAAAATTTCTAGTTGTGAAAATAGAAAATGATTAGGCTCGCACAAAGTAGTTTACAAGAAAATATAGAATATAGAGAATTTTAGAGGATTACACAGTTGTATTACTAATTTACATGGCCCACTCCAAACACTGCATACACATATATGTGCATACTTATCAGTTATCATGCATGTGAGTTGATCCTTAACCAAATTGATGCAGAAAAATGCAATGTGAATGAAGGTGTCCATATTGTTCAAAGTATTTGGTATACCCACATTCACAAAGTTATGTAACTCATTATTAATGTTATATCAATTAGAATGATTACGTGAGATTATTCTTAAATCCCATGCTTCCTGTTGCACAAAAGTTGCACCTTGAATGATGAACCTCTTCTCCCTTCTCATCAAAATAGTTTTAACCAACACTAAATAAAGCAACAAAGAACCCTGTCAATATGATTAGATAACTTATCAAATTAACCAAACTTTTACAACACATAACTAAACCTTCAATGAGCATCAAGGTTATGCCCATTTCAGCCATATGGAGTAATCACATATGGAATTATCCTAAGATTATCCATTTTAACTAATAACGGGAAAAAAAGGGAGCAGTATCTTTGCAAAGATATCATCTTAGCAGGAACAAAAACTGAATAAATTAGACAACGCTAGAAGTGTACATAAGATTTTCATAATTACTTACTGTGGGATGAAGCCCAACACGGGGAGGATCAACTATGGCCACAACATTTTTGAAAAGATGCGCAGGAGTTGTACTGCTTTCAGGATGCAGCTCTTCTCCAATTGTGTTTCGTTATTTGATTTACTTTTATCAGATTCCTTCTCATGGTCAACATTTGAGGTACCCTCCTTAACTTACAACACCGTTATCCAGCCTCTTCCCCTACCCTTTTCTTACTTGGTCTTCCTCCCACGTCTTATCCTCCTCGTTCTCTTTATCATGAACCATTCAATTCCCCTATCTTTTGGCATTGCTCTATCCTAAAGTCCTCGTACAACCCTTTCTTATAACTATCCATCAACTTTCTAGCCAAAGAATCCAATCCTTCCCATACATTTGAGCTCCTAATCGCATGAACCTTCAGGCCCATCGTAACTACTCCCTCCTTCTACAGCTATATAATCTGAAGCCGCAGTTTTGGCTTGCCTCAGCCTCTCTCTCTTAGCACTAATTGCTTGTATTGTGGCCTGATCAAGTATTACTCCAAATTTAAAACCTTGCACTTGTGATCACAGCTCATTTCATCTTGATTTCTACCCGCACTTCCATAATCAAAGTAATTTGAAATAGTGGGATTTATCTTCACATTTCAAGTGGAGGAAGTCACTCTAGCTAGCAAAATACTTTCAACTGCTAATTATTACTTGAAAGGATTACGAAAATGGAATTATTTGGAGCAAGCAACAAAATTAAACTCTTGGAAACTGAAATCATACTTGAAAGTTGGAGAAAAGTACTATTTGGTCTCATCCAATTCAGCAATTGGGATATCCAGTGGGCCTATGGAATAAGATCCATCTTGAAAATTCATAGATGAAACTTTTAGTAAAATTAACACAAATATTCTTCATATATCATATATTAAACAAATGAGAAGCCAAGAACACTATAGGTGCTCATTTTAATTCTATTAGTATCTGGTTAATTTGAATGTCAAACGCAGCCGAAATCAAGCTTCGTTCTGGTTCTACTAAAATATAGAGGATTATAAATCAAAATAAAGTTAATGAAATTAGGTATTATAACTTCAAAGAAAAGAAAACCAGGTTCCATCCCCATAACATCTTCGAATTTCCATCAGTTGTCTATACATCTTAATTTTTAATTGCAATAAAACCAACTCTATTACTTTAAAGACCTACAATTATTTCCATCAATCTCTACCACCCTAAACCATATAGCTTAAAAGAACTTTAAATAGTATGGAATATAAGTGCCTAATGAATACATTAAACACAAATCAAAGAAAAATTACCTCGTTAAAAAGCTAAAATTATCAGTTTCCTTCCAACTCGGCAATAATATTTCTTAGCCTTCACTTTTGTCCGAGCCTTTTTTGTCTTCTTTTGGTTACCGATAAATCAGTTCAACTTTGATTCTTTATATCCAAGTTGGTCTATAAAATCATTAAACGATCAATTCCTTCTTTCATCTTTCACTTCAAACTGGGGGATCATGGAATCTTAATTAATTATCTATAATTGAGTTTCAAGATTCAAATTGTTGTTATTGCAAAACACGAACTCACAACAACGTGGTAAACTATACCACAACCTCCAAAAGAGAAAAAATCATAAGCAATTTATCAAGAACCTTATTCAGTTACTGAAAATTAAGAAATTACCAATTTTTTAAAAAAATGCTTAAACGTCAGTTATGTAGACATGTGCCTAGCACATGTTAGTTAATAGATATTTTCAATACTGTTGACACTTGGCATTTTTCGATTGGTACTTGATTTGTATACGTACTTGAAAACTTGTAACCACTCGGAAGTTTTTCCAATTAATGAAATCAGAATTTTCTCTCTTTTCTTCTACTTCTAACTGCCGATGGATCTTCTTCCTTCTATGATGAATCTCTTCACTGTTCTTCATCCTATTGTTTCTACATGGTATCAGTTACCAGATTTCGATCCATTTTGATTGCTACGATTTGCTACAGTAATTCCTTTTTGATTACTATGGTTTTTGCTTCGTTTTGATTGCTACGGGATTCCTTCGATTTGGGGATTTATTTCTTGTTCTTCATTTCGCTTCCGCACATGGCGAATCAGTGGAATACGGAGTGGCCTGTTCTTGCAGCGACGACTAATCGTACTTCTACTGCAGCGAATACTCGCACATCTGCCCCTGCGATTGGTTCTTCGACGGTTGCTGCTTCTTTTTCTGATCCGGCGGCGAGTGGTTTTCCGACTGTCAATATAAATGATCCACTTTATTTGTCTCCCTCGGATCATTCTGGTATTACACTTGTAAGTCATCTTCTTACCGGCTCTAATTACATTTCATGGAAGAGATCCATGCTTTTAGCTTTGAGCACGAAGTTGAAGCTTGGCTTTATTGATGGTACATTTCCTTCTCCCTCTGAAACTGATGCTGTTTTTCCCAATTGGAAACGTATTGACAGTTTGGTGATTAGTTGGATTCTAAACTGTGTCTCCAAAGAGATTTTTGATTCTATTGTGTTTGCTAATTCTGCTAAAGAGTTGTGGGATGATTTAGCCCAACGTTTTGGTGAGAGTAATGGCCCTCTCATTTATCAATTACGTCGTGAAATTAGTAGCATTAGGCAAGGGAATGATTCTGTTGCTCTTTACTATACTCGTCTAAAAGGGCTTTGGGATCAATTGGCTTGTGTTCAGCCTCTGTTAGTTTGTCAGTGTGCTCTTAGGCAGGCTATTCTTGATCGTGATCAGGCAACTAGGGTCTTGGAGTTCTTAATGGGACTTAATGAAACTTTTGAGACAATTCGTGATCAAATACTTCTTATGGAGCCTTCGCCTACTGTGAATAAGGTTTATTCTCTATTGATTCAAGCTGAAAGGCGTAGGTCGGTGGATGTTCATTTTACTCCTGATGCCCCTGCCATGTAGGTTAAGAGTTCCAATTCCCCTTCTCCTATTCTTGGTGGTGCTATGGGTAAGGGCCCTTCTAGGATGACAAGAGAAGAAAAGAATAAATTGAGTTGTGGGCATTGTGGTCGCCCCGGGCATGAGTCATCAACTTGTTTCAAGATACATGGTTTTCCAGATTGGTATAAGGCTTACAAGGATAAAACTGATCAGGTCAATTCGGTTGTCACACATGATTCTTGTTCTCATGCTTCGTCTGCTAATTTTTCGTCGGAGTTTTCTACTCTTTTTCAGCAAGAGATGAGCAAGTACTTTTGTTCCAATGGCATGCCCCAGCCTTCATCAACTCACGCTTCTCATGAACAACATGTTCATTTTGCTGAAACGAATGATTTCGAACCTTCTTTGGGTTCTTGGTAGTCTGTTTTTTTTCTGATTGTTCTACGTCTTTTGGTAGTACTAAGTGCTAGTGCTATTTCATGTCCATTCTTCTGCTGCGTTGGTATAGTTGCTGCTGCTGTTTAGTTATGGTTTATTCACCATGCTTATGATTTGGTGCTATTGGTTCATTGCTACTCTTGGTTTGAGGCTTAGCTGGTTTGCTTTTGGATTTCTGACTTTTCTCGGTTCCTGTTTGCTACTCTCCTACTGCTATTGATTTGCTGCTACCTTTATGATTCTGCTATGATTTGCTGGTGATGGTATTGATGGATTGGCATGCCTCTGATTTTCTAGTGTTAATTCTACCTGATTTGTTGCTGCTGCTATTGGGTTTTCTTTTGCTTCAATGCTGATTTTCTCCTATTGCTATTTGGATTGCTACCTCTATTGCTATTGATATTGGATTGTTATTGCTACTCACTCTGATGCTGCTAATTCTATCTGGTTTTACTGCTAAATGATTCTTCTATTGCTATGGTTTGTTACTAATGGATTGCTACAAGACTACTGTTCCATCTGATTTGTTACTAATGGATTGCTACAAGACTACTGTTCCATCTGATTCCTTTGAAGACTTTGCTATGGCGATCTTGCTTATGGTTTGCTATCTTGCTTCGTTTCTGGATTGCTGGACGTGGATTATGGTGGTTTGTTTGGTTTCTTGAAGATTTGCTGATATGATATCTGCTCTGTTCTTCTTTGTAGCGTGCTGATTTCGGAAGAATGCTACTGCTCATGGTTTTTGTTCATTGTTGTCCAAGTTGGATGTCCAACTTGAGAAGGGGGTGTAGACATGTGCCTAGCACATGTTAGTTAATAGATATTTCAATACTGTTGACACTTGGCATTTTTCGATTGGTACTTGATTTGTATACGTACTTGAAAACTTGTAACCACTCGGAAGTTTTTCCAATTAATGAAATCAGAATTTTCTCTCTTTTCTTCTACTTCTAACTGCCGATGGATCTTTTTCCTTCTATGATGAATCTCTTCACTGTTCTTCATCCTATTGTTTCTACAAGTTAAGTATAATCCAGAAATTCACGATTAAATCATATATCCAAAAAATTATAACACCTCTTCGATTCCCAAGAACACACAATAATAACAGCGTTCAGTGAAATGAAAGAATTAGAGACAGGTGCAAAAATGCTTACTTTTCCTCGTAATTTCAATCAGGTAAAGGTTTCGCAGAGTCCAACGCCGGATGCAGTTTGGAGGGCAGCCATGGGAGGCTTATAACTGAGTGAATTGCAGAAAATTGTAGGTGAATGAAATGAGAAAACAAACAACGTTGAGGTTTATCATCATGCCTCTCGTAGCTAGGCTTCCTGCAATCTTCCTCCACGGATCGGCCATAGCTATTACTTTCATACTCATCTATTTGATAACTGGGACGGCAGAGCGGGGTGGCAAAATTGGCCATAGATATTCCTTTCGTACTCGTCTATTTGATAACTGGGATGGAATAGAGAAAATTTTAACTGATGGAAATTTAATAAAGGGAAGAAGGAGAAGGTGAATAGATTGATTACGAATAAAATTTTCATTTAAATAATGATATGATGAAATAAGTATGCAGAAAGTGAGAAGACAAAATAATTATACAGAAAGTGAGAAGACATTTAGCCTTTAAATTAGGATAAAATTGTAGTTATAAAAATGTGTAAGGGAAAAAAGTGTCTAAAATTGTTTTACTAGTGCAAGGCACTTTTAATATATTAAGATATAGATACCTTATGTAACTCAAATCTTATTGGGCTTTATTCTCCAATAAAAGTAGATAGATTTTCACTTATTTAGGAATTCTAAAAAGAGCATATATCTTTTCAAAAAGTAAGGAGTAAAAAATATCAGTTAATTTCCCAAATTAGAGAGATTACAATATCAAGCATATGTAAAAAAATGTCAGGTTTAAGACACAAGTCATTCTTTCTAGTACCATTTGGGAATGACACAGTGATAAACCACCTCTACCTCCTAAAGCATGAATACATTTACATATTCGTAATCATTAATTCGTGATCAATGAAAGACAATGAACTACCTATCTTGCTTATAACATTCTTCAAGCATGCAAGAAGCGTATTAAGATTTTAGCTCATTAAATCATTTCACCCATTAGAAAAACTCGAAACTTTCTACACCAGAAAGAACAACTAATTTTTCATGGCCACTTAAACCAAACTATCTTCTTCAAATTAAATGTCTAAAAAGTTTTATACAAGAGATTACATAACTTCTCATAGTTCTATTCGATCATATATCGAGAATAAACTCAGAACTCTTGTATCTTAACTTTCAACTTTCAATTAACAGACATATAAAAGGACAATGTGTATGCACTGTCAGGTGCCCAATGGTGCAAAGTGTGTTTTTGGTACGATGTTGTCCTAAGTGTGGTGACACTTTGAATAAAACTGTATGTATTAGAATATAACTTGACTAAGTATAGAACAAGTTGTAAATTAATAGAAGACTTAACACACGGATTACTCAATCTTTCCACAAACATTTGCAAGTTTGTGGCAGTCTCATGGCATAAATATCACTATTGGAAAATGTGATTACAAAAATAGACTTTTAGGTGTGGAAACAATTCTTCCACCCTTCAAATACAAAATCAGATCTAAAATCCAAACACGTTCCCAAATGGCAGAATATAGACTTGTTAGAATCTAAGCCTACTTCACATGTGGGTTTCCACTACTTGTGAACAGCACACAAAAATATACGGGAATAATAGTAGACAACTGATATTAAACCAAGTGTTACAATACCAGTACAAACACTATGACAGAAACCTATCTAGGATCTTTTACACTATATAGTGGGATTGCCTTTAAGATCAATTGACATGGCAACTAGCAGCTTCTATTTATAGATGGCTGCAGGCTCCAAATGATGAGTGACCCACGTAGAAGATGTAGAAACCACCTATGCAGGCTCAAATAACCGACCACTAAGAGAGGTAGTTATTTTTGCCTTTTAGATCTTTCTAGAGCTTACGGATCTTTCTAGTTTGCTCCAGGGTCCACAAGGTATGCGTTTGACTTGGTCTTTGCGTCCAACATGTTCAGCACTTCAACCACAATAACCCTGAAAGAAACATTAAGCACAACACCAGTTGAAACAACAAAACAACGTTAGTGGTTAATAAAACAACTAGTGGAGGACAGGTGTGATTCCAGATGTGATAACACTGGTCTCAACACTTCACATCAACAATCACCCCTAGTCACGTCTATTCGCAACCACATAACCTGATGGAAGAAAATAATGCAGAACAAGATATCCAAAGTAATATATCAGATGTTAGTTCGACAGTTATGCAAAAATAACCAAGCATTCTAAAGCATAATTACCAAAGTGATTAACGATAACCACTTAAGTAACATATAAGTCCAGAGCTTAGATCAGAGTTTAAACATAAAATAAAGTATCTAGTCACCATCAGAAAATAAAAATTAGTTTAACATCCCATCATCAAATAGTTAGAAAAGTTAGTGAGGCAGCAACAACTTTCAGTCATCGACAGCAACAAGCATGAACACTTTGATCTCTTTTCTGATCTCCCCCTCACCATGTGAACTCCCCCTAAGTTGCAACATTACCAGCAACATCACTAGCAGCATCACCTGCACTAGGAACATTTCCAGCAACATTTCCTTCTTTTAGTTCTTCAGTGATGTCCTCAATCACAATTCCTCCAGAGTCAGAGCTTTCAACTGCAGTAGGTTGAGCAGCAGCAGTAGGTATATCTCCCCCTGTGGGTGTGGATAGCATCTTACTCCAGAACTGAGCTCTTTGTTCTAGAATGTCTGCTTGTCTGTTCATAGCATTGGCTTGGAGTCTGAGGTTCAAGACATGTCGTGCTAGGGCAGCAGCTTATTACTCAATGTACTTACAATTCAGAGCAACATAGATAACTTCTCCAGCTTGTGCAGAAGTGTCAGGTCGAACCTAAGTGTTAGCAGTATCAGGAGCCACATTCTGAGTACAGCAGTAGCAGGGGCAGGAGCAGGGTTCACATAGGGTAGATCAACTACACGGTTACCTTCAAGTAGTGGTTTAGCAATACCAAGAACTAGAGCACTTGAGGAAAAAAATCACCTTTACCTTTCTAGCACCTTGACCAGTTAACGGACAGTGAATCAAAGCAGGATAAGGTAACTTACCAACCTTGGAGATATTTTCACCATAACTGATCAGATTCTTATAAATCACTCTACCAAGGTTAAAAGGTAGGTTCTTTCATATCTTATAGATCAACACAGCATGCTCAGTGGTAACTCTAGTGGTATTGGAGGAAGGCAGCCAACTGTAAACACATAGCTTGTGCAATATTGCCTGTAAACTAGTCAAACTTGGACTGAACAACTTCTTAGGCTAACTAACAATTAAAACTCCTGTTATCTCAGACACAATCTCATCCATATTATCAATTTCATCATCACTTTCAGCATTTAGAGTCCCTAAACACTCATTAATCTTTGTAGGAGAAAAATCATAAATCACCCCTAAAGAAAATTCTTCCAAATTTGGGACTCGTACTCTTAATCATACTAGCACAGATGTGTGCATAAAACTCACAACCCAATTAGTGCAGAATGAGGTAGAGTACTTGAGTGATTTCAACAAGCTTCTCTCCCTAAAAAGTTGAGGAGGTTGTGTGGAGTGAGGTCTGCATCCTTCATCTTTCTTTCATGAATTATGTCCTTCTTGGCAAACTTTTTGTATCTGGCTTTGCCATCAGAGAAGTAGAAGTTTCCAGCTCCAAAGTTTTCAAAGTCATAGTCAGAGTCATCAGATATATCATCAGCATCATCAGGGGACTCATCACCATCATTATCTTTGGCTTCATCTTCACCATCAGAACTCTCAACATTTTGAACATCAGCATCCTGATCAAATTCATCAGATTCTGCACTTCGTCAGTATCCTCAGGTGCATCCTCTTCATCATCAGAAGATGAAGATGAATCATGGTCAGGATCAGAAGTTCTGCATCTGCAACAGTAGGTGTTGGCACTGAGTCAGAAACATCTATGGCAACATCATCAATTAGCTGGTTCAGATCAGCATTTTCCTCATTAGATTCATCTGGTGTTTCCTCAAGAGTGGTAACATCAGACACATCTTTCTTTCCTCTCCATCTCTTCTTCAAAGCTTTGCAATGATCATCTATAGTAGGATTTTCATTTGCATCATCTACAGCTATAGGAGTAGCTTCATCAGAATTAGAGATGGAGATAGGGGACTTCCCTTTTTCAGAGGTGGTTACATCCTGTGTTGGGCCTTTCTTGCGGAGTCTGATTGACCAATGCCGTGGAGGCGCTTTATGGTTCGGAGCATATGGTTTAGCAACCTATGAACTGCTTGGAATCGGTGGTGATGACGAGGGAGAAGACACTTGTGGATTTTGTTCAACAAGAGTAGGTGATGTATTTGGAGATAATGAGATAGGGATTTGATCAAGATTCTGAGTCTCAACATTCTCTGATGGTAGGCTTTCTTCTGGAGTCACAAAAGGGACAATGGCGGATTTATTAGGAGTATCGATGGGAATTTTAGAGTGAGCTTTAGTGGGAATGGATCGTTCAAGGATAGGATTTTTTATTCTTGAAATAGGAATGTTCGACCCAACGAACTGAGTTCGAAGAGATTCAAGAACTGAATCGGGTGTACCAGCTGGATGGACAATACTTTGAGGAACATGGGTTCCAGAGATAGAAGCAGTCAGTTGTGTAGCAGCATTCAGATTGATATCTGGTGCAGCATCCGACGTGGCATTTTTGGCCATTTCAGCTAGGGTTTGGAGTGGATTTTTTTAGGAAGAAAGTTTGGATTTGAAAGAGGAATGGGTTGCTTTTGAAGGTGCCTTTTGAAATGTGAGAAAGACAGGCTTTTATCGATAACAGTGAGTGAGAAGATGAAACGGAGGATCACCCTCATGCCCACAAACATGTCACATCAAACATTATATTCCAAGTTATATAGAGAGAATGAACAGTAGTGGGATGGAGGTTATTTCCACTAATTAAAAATTGCAAACAATGTGTGAAAGAATATGCAATGCAGTTGTTTATGAGAATTCATGGCCACTAACACATATTTCCTTAAAAATTGGCCATGATAAAAATTATGGAGAAATAATTATGCAAGAAAATTAAAAAATACAGACAAAATAAACACTATAAGTTCTATCACTTAATGTATAGAAAACAAATAATTTAATAACAATTTTGTTAAGGCTAAAAACATTCTAGAAAAATCAATCAAGGATGAATAATTTAGGCACACATACACTTTTATCCTTTTGTGGATTTTATGACGCACTTAATCTTAAAAATTCATACAACCTTTTGAAAAGATCACATCGTGGTTGTCAGCCCCGTGGTCTGGTTACTCAGTAGCAGTTCAAGAGTGTTCTTTATTCTATTTTTGAAACAATAACAACCTTTTGAAAAGAACACATCGTGGTTGTTAGCCCCGTGTTCCTAGTTACTCAGCATGTTTAGACCTTTAATTTTTTAAGAACTGTGCTTTTAGTGTATATCCAGTAATATCTCAAGATTCAACCAGAATATAGTTAGCAGCAACAAAATAGGTCACCAAATCACTTAATTTCGACATAAAATGACAAAACTTACAGTAGTGTTGCCTTGAGTGTCGAAACACTCTAAGAAACATCATGCATGACCTTATGGAATGCAGAGTCCAAGAGATTTCCTGAGTGAAGAAAACCTCTCGAAATCAAGTGCTTTTGTGAATATGTCGGCAAGTTGTTTCTCAGTGGAAATATACTCCAACTTGAAAAATCCCTTCTCAACTAAATCTCTTAGAAAATAATGTCTAATGCTAATGTTTTTAGTGAGTGAGTGTTGAACTGGATTTTTTGAAATGTATAAAGCACTCGTGTTATCACAGTAAATCATTAAAGTGCCAGTCTCAAGTGCATAATCATCTAGCATCTTTTTTAACCAAAGCAACTGTGTGAAATAACTTCCAGTAGCAATATATTCAGATTCAGCAGTGGATTGGGATATGCAATTTTGTTTTTCAGAATGCCAAGAAACAAGATTGTTACTCATGTAAAAACATCCACCACTTGTGCTCTTCTTGTCATCACAATCACCAGCCCAATCAACATCACTGTAACCAACCAGAGAGCTGTTAGTGTCCTTTGAAAACCATAACCCCATGTCAGCAGTTCCAGCCACATATCTGATAATCCTCTTTACAGCTTTTATATGAGATTCCTTGCGATTTTCTTGGTACCTAGCACAAACACAGACACTATACATAATGTCAGGTCTACTAGCAGTTAAGTACAGAATGCTACCAATCATAGATTTATACAGAGTGTGGTCAACATCAGGGCCAACATCATCTCTGCGCAGTTTCTGTGATGTTTCCATAGGTGTTTTCATAGGCTTATCATTTTCAAGATCGAATCTTTTCACCAAGTTTTTAGCATACTTACTCTATAAGATGAAAATACCACTATCACTTTGCTTAATTTGGAGCCCTAAAAAGTAATTTAGGTCACCAAAAGAAGCCTAATAGACTCTATTCTAGCTACAGGGGCAAATGTTTCATCAAAATCTATCCCTTCAACCTGTGTGTATCCTTGTGCAACAAGTCTAACTTTGTTTCTTACTATATTACCAGATTCATCAGTTTTGTTCTTGAAAATTCACTTAGTTCCAATGACATTAGTGCTTGTAGGCCTAGGGACTAGACTCCAAACATCATTCCTAGTGAATTGTTCAAGTTCTTCATGCATAGCCGGAATCCAACATCCATCTTTTAAAGCTTCAGAAACATTTTTGGGTTCTACAGAAGAAAAATAACATTCAGCACATACCTGATTGCATATGTTGCACATGCAAACTGATCTTAACATGTCTCTGAATTTACCTTTCCTTCTGGTTTGAACACCAATTGAGGATTTTCCTATGATCTGTGAAGAAGGGTGATCCTTCTTATATTTGTAGTTAAGTGAATTCTTGGGAGTTCTGTGGATCTGATTCTCATAATTTTCTAACTCATTCACAGATGTTGTAGGTGATGTGATCACATTTGGCTCAACATTATTTATTGGTTCTGCAATTTCAATCAGATCAGAGATGTCATCTTCCATCTTTTTACCTGCAATATTTGATGTATCATCAAATACCACATTTATAGATTCTTGAACAGTTTTGGTGCTAAGATTAAAGACTTTGTATGCTTTGCTATTCTTAGAATAACCTAAGAAAAGACTTTTATCGCTCTTAAAATAAAACTTTGAAATATATTTTCTATCATTCACAATATAGCACATGCAACAAAACATCTGAAAGTATTTCAGGTTGAGTTTTCTCCTATACAGCAACTCATAAGATGTAATAGAACTACCTGGTCTAAACAAAATTCTATTAGACACATGACATGCAGTGTTCAATTCCTCAGCCCAAAATCTTTTAGACACATTCATTGAAGTAAGCATGACGCTAGCCATTTCTTTCAGAGTTCTATTTTTCTTTCAACTATACCATTTTACTGTGGGGTTTTAGGAGATAAAAACTCTTGCACTATACCTTTCTTTTCACAGAATTCAGAAAACATGTTATTTTCAAATTCTCTACTATGATCAGTCATAATCCTACAAATATTAAGATTGAAAGCATTTTTGAACCTTTTGTAAAGAACTTTAAACACTTCAAACACATCTATTTTTTCTCTAATGGATTCAACCCATGAAAACCTAGAAAAATCATCTACCACAACGAAAGAATACTTCTTACCACCAAGACTTTCAGTCTCCATAGGACCCATAAGATCCATGTGAAGCAATTCAAAATATCTTGAAGATGTGCACATAGTGGTGATTTTGTGTGAAGACCTTACCTGCTTACCTTTTTGGCATGAACCACAAATGGGAGGGTCTTTGAAACTGAGCTTATGTATTCCTTTAACAGCTTCCAATTTAACCAATTTTTGTAAATTTCTATAATTTACATGGCCAAGTTTTTAATGCCAAAATACACTTTCATCATGTTGTGAGATGTTGCAGTAAGTGTTGTTACCAATCAGATAACAATTATCAACAGATCGATTACCAACCATCACACACTCAATAGTTTCATTCAACACAAAACATGAATTCTTATCAAATTTTACATGCAGATTATCATCACATAATTGACTTATGCTTATCAAATTAGCACGAAAACCTTCAACATGCAGCATATTCTTCAAATTTGGGAAATCTTTAACATTTAAAGTTCCTTTACCAACAATGTTACTCTTAGAGCCACCACCATAAGTAACCTTACCACCATCAAAAGCTTCATAATCTTTCAAATATTCAACATTTCCAGTCATATGTCTAGAACAACCACTATCAAAATACCATAAACTAGGTACACATGCTTGTAAAGAAGTACAAGCCACATTAGATAGCATTTTTGGTTTTCTGACCCAAGCGGTTTTTGGTGTGTGTGTACTTGTGTGGCAACATTTCAGGAAACACTTTTCCGGAGAATAAGTCATCTTTTAGTTTAAAACAAAATGGACGAATGTGACCAGAAACTAAACAGTAATGACACATAAAAGTTCTCTTGCCTCTCTGTTTTGGAAATTTTTTAGAAAAACTTTTTGATCCAGGTTTCACAAAATTTACAGGTTTTTCAAAACTAAAAGGGTTAGAATTTTCAGAAAATCCAAGACCACTCATATCAGATTTACTAACACACAAAGCTTCATTCATGACAGATGTACTCTTAGAGTTTTTTTTGAAACTTAGTGTTGAAGCAGTCAATTGTTCTTGGAGTTTTGAATTTCAGCATCCTTTCTAGTAAGATTTACCTCAAGTCTTGTGATAGTTTCAATCAAACCATCATTCTCTTGGTTGACCTTTTGAAGTTCTTTCAAAAGTTCAGCGATTTTGCTTTCCAATTGCTCTTTAGATGCACCTGCTCTAGTATAAAAAGAATTATTACATTTCACATCAGAAACAGAAATAGACCGAACCTTGCTTGATGTAGAAGTAGATGTTGTTACATCCAACTCAACATCTGAGTCATTTCCAGAAAGTCCTTCACTTACACATTCTGACAGACATGCCAACTCTTCATCCTTTGTCTCTTATCACCTTCAGATTCATCATCACTCAAGGAAATATTTAAGTTCATCCTTTTCTTCAAAAGAGTGTTAGCACATTCATTTGCATAATGACAAAAACCAGTACATTCACTACAAATGAGGGTCTTCCTAAATTCAGGATCATACTTAAGTTTTCTTTGAGTGGGTCTACAAGTATGAGTTTGAGGAGTATGAGGAGAATGTTCTATCCTAGGCTAAGTATTTTCTTTTAACTTGTTTTTCTGTTTTCTCAAATAAGCTTCAAATTTCTTAGCAAGTAAAGCAATATTATCAGTGTCATCTGAAATGTCATCAACATTTTCATCAACTTGTAAAATTTTAGTAATGGTTGATGTACTTCCAGAACATAAAGGAGCATCACTTTTAAAAACAACAACACCTTTCCTATCATACGCAGAATCTTGTTGAGACATATCCACTTGTCTGGTGCCCAATGGTGCAAAGTGTGTTTTTGGTACGATGTTGTCTTAAGTGTGGTGACAATTTGAATAACACTGTATGTATCAGAATGTAACTTGACTAAGTATAGAACAAGTTGTAAATCAGAGGAAGACTTAACACATGGATTATTTAATCTTTCCACAAACTTTTACAGGTTTGTGGCGGCCTCATGGCATAAATATCACTATTGGAAAATGTGATTACAATAATAGATTCTTAGGTGTGGAAATAATTCTTCCACCCTGATGAGTGTGTAAATTCACGAATTTTACGCATGAATTTGTGTCTTGTTGAGGTGTGAAAAGGTTGTAATTGCTTGAAAATCGATTCATATTATGTAAATCACTAATCAATTGATATCAAAGATGTTTTAAGTGGTTTTTCACAGGAAATCGAAGTAAAAGTATCAAAAAAATGGAAGGAAGATTCATTGCTACGGAACAAAAAGGCAGAAAAACATTATGATTCGACCTGTTTATCACTGATTCGACCTTAAGAATAGGTCGAATGGAGCATCACTAAGTCGAATCAATGTTCTGGAGTGAAGATTGGCTCATTCGACTTCCATTCGACATCGAGCTCAAGTCGAATGGATTAAGTCGTGGTCGAATGAGACTACTGATGTCCCAGGCTCCTCATTCGACTTCCATTCGACATCAAGCCCAGGTCGAATGGCGTCCATCGTGGTCGAATGACACTCCTGACTTACAGAACACGCTGTTTTCTGTCACTATTCAATCACCATTGGTTAGTTGCCGACGTTCACCTACAATCTACCTTCCATACAGCCAAGAAACAATATTCAACAGCATTTGATTCCTTGTGATTCTTGGAGAAGCATCAAACAACCATCTACTTTCATTAAAAATGAAGATGAAAGTGATGTGAAAACAACTCTACCTACAAGATCACTTGTCTTATGCATGGAAGATGCTTTCAATGACTCACCACCACCTGCCAATTCATTTGTTTATGCATGGAAGATGCCTTCTTCATCATTCAAGCCACCAACAAGGCATCCAATGAAGCACTATATAAAGGGCAGCAACATACATTCAAATTCATCAAGGATCCAACACAAATAATCCTACAACAATCCCACCATCAACACACTTCACTCCCTTCTCTTCCCCAATGGGGGAGAGAAGGGAGGAACACCACATTCACTCTTCACACTCCATCCATTACCACCATCCATCCACCGGAGAGACGATCGGAGTTGCTACTTGGATCGGAGACTAAGATCCCAACGGAGATAGTGATTGAAGAGACGGAGTCCTTCACACGGGTTCTTTCTTTTTAGTTATTATTCTTTCGTTATTTTAGCAAAATGGTAGGATTATTTACGTCTTTATAATTGGTCCTCATCATGATGTTAAGTTTCTTTGTTGATAATGTTAGGGCATGAATAAATTTGTGATTTTGTGACTTGATTAATCTAGATTTTGATTTATTATCTTGCAAATGATTTATTTCCATATTGAAGATTTTATTTGAAACTTCGTATTATTATGAGTTGGAGTTTTGATCCCTTAAAAATTATCATTGAAGATAATAGGCATCTTAATTTCAGCATAATGATTGTTGTTTCATGAGGCAAGTCTTAGGTGTATTGACCATTAAAGCCTAGACGTGTTTTGTGAGACATTCTTAGGTGTATTGACCATTAAAGCCTAAGAGTGTTAGACAATCAATTTGGAATATTAGTTACTTGGTAAAACATCATTATTGAGTAATTGGTAAGGAGAAAGATTTAACGATCATGTACCTAGAAAGGGAAGTCTAGTGCTCTAGCCTTAATTGAATTTAGCATGAAGTACCTATAGAGGGAGAGGTAGTTAATTTCTTATCGATCCAAGGATTTCTAGCTCATTATAAGTGTTAGATCCTACCCGATCAAGGTGATCTAACTAGGCTTAGCGATCCTCCTATAAACGTTTGCAAGTAATTAATTCGAGTCTAGATAAATCAGTCACAACATTATCAATTCTCCTTCCTTGAACTCTTGATTCGTTCTCTCTTGTGCGATTCATTCCATCTCATTATCATTTTATTTCATTTGTTTATTTAAATTTCCGTTTAATAAACCATCATCCTTTCAAAAACCCCGATTTATCTTGCAATGAAATAATCACGTGGAATTACTTCTTGAATTTATAGCTATCCCTGTGGAGACGATATAACTACTTGGTCACTCGTGCTACAACCGATCTCTTACACTTGAGGGTAAAGCGAAAGAAAATAGCGATCAAGTCAATGGCGCCGTTGTCGGGGATAGCTTATAGATTTAAATTTAATTCTATAGTGATTTATTTTATTGTAGGACGTTAAACTTTACTTGCTTTATTTATTATCTTATTTGTTGTGCTAAGGTGAATTATATGAAGGTGCATGCTCACTCGTAAGGTAATAACATCCTTTTAGACATAGATTCAACTCACGTTTTCATCTAAGTTTGGGGGGTGTTATGTTCTTCCCTCATTCAATTCGCACCTAGTTATGTTTACTTTACATTGTTTAGTGTCTTGTGCTTGGAGGTCGATTTTTTTTAGAATTTTTGAATTCTATTCGAAAGTTCGAATTTTTTTACGACTATCTAATTATCTTGTTTGTTTTTGTGATGCCCTGTCATTGATTTTCGTCTTTTGATATTTTTATCTCTCCTGTGATGATGAATTTTCTTTGAGCTTCATTGATTGAGAAGTGTATTGGAGTAGCAAAGTGTGTTCTATCTGAGGCCTACGCCTGACTAAGATTTTAGAAATAATCCTTGATATAGATGGGCTCTACTTTGGTATTTAATGTTTGAATATTAAGCTTGAAGTGTGTAGAAATGATGAACACTTGGACTTGGAGCAAGAAGAAGGCCATTCGACTTAGTGATGCCCCATTCGACCTGTATTGAAGCTCGAATTCAAGCTTACAAGTTGAATTGGGAAGAACAGAATGCCCAGGAGCCTCATTCGACCTAAGGCCAGGCAATTCGACCTGAAGTCTATGTCGAATGATGGTCGAATTCGAGGCGGGTGATGTCGAAGTGTACTCGAATGAGCTCCAGTAAGGTCATTCGACCACGACTGCAGTCATTCGACCAGGGACTGAGGTCGAATGATGGTCGAATGGACTCCAAAAACTTACAGTGTGCTCATTCGACTTGGAGTGTGCCAATTTGACTAAGGGGAGCATGTCGAAGGTGGTCGAATCAAGCTCAGAACTTGTCCAGAACGTTCATTCGACCACGACAGTTGCCATTCGATCACCACTTCAAGTCGAATAAAGGTCGAATGACACCTGGTAAGTGTTTTTATCCCAAAATTCTTCGTCATTTGATCACTTTCACACACCATCCCTCTCCGAATATCATCCCGAACGAAGAACACAACATTCAATCCTCAAACCCATCCATTTTCGCACCAATTACTAGTTGATTTATCATCCAATTCATCGAATTATCGCGTTTTGGACGAAGAACAGTAGCCATCTAGGGTTCGTGCGAAAACTTGCTTAAATCTGTCAAATTTTTTGTTTCTAAACCATGGCAAGAACAAAAGGTATGCTTTCTCAACTCGATTAACCTTAGATTGAAGTTCTATATGTCAAATTTGTTATGGGTTAATTGATTGAATAGGTTTATGTTGAAATCATGGGTTAGGATCGATTATTTTGAACAAATTCATACTTTTAGGTTAAGTTTTGATTGATTAATTTGTGAAAAACCTTAAGTGGGATATAGATTGATAATTTGATTGATTAACATGAAGTTGATGGATTGAATTGTTAGAAAATTTTGAAGCTTTAAAGAATTTCATGATGTGAAATGCTTGAATGGATGATTCTTGCTTATTTTTTTGGCTTGATTTGATTGAAGAATCTACATTGAATTGTCACCTATGAATTAAATTTTGAGAATGAAATTGATAAGTTCTTGGGTTGAATTGTTGAAGTAATTCATTGTTCGACATTGAATGGATGATTCTTGTTTATTGATTGATTTGATTCTATATTGAGTTGTTGATGAGCTTGTAGAATGAATTATTTCTTAGTTTTGATATTGAATGATTGATGATGAATTGCTCAATTCTAAGAAGTTGTAATAATTACTCATCTTTAGAAGCTCAAATCATGTTCAAATGCTAGAAATTATAAGCATGAGTTAAGAATTAATTGAAGAATATTGTTAAATTGATAATGCATTTTACTTGAAATCTTGAGTAAAGTTAAAATGCTATCTTAAGTAAATCTTGTGTTGTTGGTTGTTACTGAATTATCATTTTCAGGACAAGGATCGGATAAAGGAAAAGAATTGGAAATTAGATCCAAGAAAAATCAGGATAGACCTTCCAAAGAGGACAAAAAGATGAAGAAATTGAGATTGTTGGAAAGGCTACCTGTAAACTTCAAAATCCGAATGAATGAATGGGATGATATTAAAGAGAAATGGGCTGATATCTCTGAAAAGATCATCAATACTCGATATCAGGATGAAGATGCAATGCGAACGATGAGAATCACGGATGATATCAACTGGATGTTTGATCAGGTAGGGATTCGCCACTTCATGGGGCTAAAGAAGCTTACTTATTTTCATGTGACAGCTGAGGTTATATGCTCCTTCACCATGAAGAATGATATTCTCGGTTTCCCCTATGAATGCACCTTCCAGCTTGGAGGAGTTACGAGAACTTAGTCTGCAGACGAGTTCAATCAACTGTTTCAGACTCCTCTGCAAATTGGGAGAGTGGAAAATGGACAATTTGACCCCAACATTTTCTGGAGATATATTTCTGGGGAAGAAGGGGATTTCAAGTCACAAGATGCAAGAGCCTCGCTGATAAAAAATCCAGTAATTCGATACATGGATAGGATCCTGGGGAACACACTCTTTGCCCGATCTGAGGGTAGCTGCTTATCTAGAGGGGAACTCTATGCCATATGGTGCATGTTGAATGGGGTAAGGTTTAATGTAGGGGCTTACTTCATCTATCAGCTCAACAGGTTCAGATCATCTGTATTCCAGAAGATCAACATAGGAGGACTTCTCACTAATGTTGCTGAATATTATGGGATGGACTTCACCAACATTGATCCTGTTAGAGTCGAGCCTGATTTGATCATGCACTCGTGCATGAAAGGAGGGTTTGCCCACCTACGAGATGGAGATTGGTTTTATGTGAGAGGACCAAAACCCTTCAACTTCATGTTTCCTTTCGATGTCAGTAACATGATCACTATTCGACAAGAAGGAAACATATTGATGCGCTCACTGGGGCACAAAGCTGTAAGCACCACTGTCAGGACCAGAGGAGACTGGCGGACAGTAGCTTGGATGTGTACAGCCGGTCTGATAGATGAGCTTCAGAGAATAGTTGATCAGGGAGAGTTCAGACCTCCATCTCCATTTCAGCCTCTGCCACAGCAGCATGATAAGCCCCAGGGCATGGATATCCCCGAACAGGAGGAAAGAGTACCTCGCCCCTTTCCAGCACAACCACCTCCACAACAACCATGGACTGGATCTGATACACGGGAGCAATTTCGACTGTTGAACGAGCAATTGGCCACCATTATTGCAAACCAGTTGGAAACAAACAGGCAGCTCGAGGTCGCAAATGCTAACTACGCTGTACTGAATGAGCGAGTTGGCAGGTTGACTACCCGTGTAGACTACATTGATAGGCACATCAGCGATCTTCACAAGATAGTGGAGAGGAGCTTGGATGACATGAGTGAGGATGATGATGAAGATGATGATGATGATGCTCCAGAGGAATAGAGTCTTATTTATTTTTGTTATCTTAATCATTTCATCTTCATTATTATTTTCTCTTTACAGGTTGGATGTGTTTCTTGTGCATACATGACTGTGTGGATATGGACTGTGGAGATTGAACTATGAGGAAGAACATTTGGATATTGAATTGGTATTTGGTTTTTAATAATTTTTATGCATGCATATGATAATTTCATTAAAAAGAAGCATATATAATTTGATAAGTGTATAGATTTATTGTGAAAGTAATCTTGATTTGTTTTACTAAGAGGAGTACTTAAGATTCTATTACCATGTGAGGATTGAGCCTTTATAATCATGTTTAGTCATGATAAGTTTATTCTTGAGAGAATCATTCATATAAACATATTCTAGAACTTGACTTGGAGTCTTACGTAAAATTTACAATTGGCAATTTACTAGGAAATGATCTTAGGCCATTCTTGATTATTTGAATCACTTAACCAAATTATCCTACTTTTCAAATATACACGCCCTTGGAAGCCCAGTTTTTGAGCCTTAAAAAGCTTTTTCTTTGGCAAGCCTTCATAAGCCTTATCAACCTTTAACTGAATCTCGTTTAAAATCCTATTCATTAGTAGAGAGTTAAGGTGCATAAGAACTTGAAAAAATGATGAGGTAGAAGTTGGTTGGGACTTACAAATAAAGAAAGAAATTTTCCTACCCTTTCCAAAGAAGTTGGTTGGGACTTACAAATAAAGAAAGTTGGTTAGGTAGAAGGGTTTAGGGGTAGTGCCTGAAACTGGTACATCTACTGCTTAGAAGGGTAGTGCCCGAAATTGGTACCCTTGTGCATTGAAGAAAAACAATGTTGATACTTTGAAAAAGAAGGAGAATTTCAATCATAAAGCCTATGAGAAGAAGATGGAGAAATAAACAAAAATATGGCGAAAAGCAAACTCCATGGTAACTCTCTACTAGTGAATAAGTCACTTATTCAAATTTTCCTACCCTTTCCAAAGAGCCAACATTACAACCCATAGACAAGTCCTTTGTGATCTTAGTAATAAGCTAATTATAAAATTGATATTTGAGACCCTTGCCAAGCTTATAGTTACGTGTGAATATGAATTGAACATGAGTGCATTTCCTAACCTTTTTTGTGCAACATTTGATTAAAAGAATAAACATTCACCTTGTAAGATAGATGATTTAGTACTCCAAATAGTAATATAATTAAGAGAGGTTTCACATTAATAATATATATGATGCAAAAATATACTTGTTTCTGAATTAATGAAATCCGTGAATTCTACACGACTCCTGTTTTGAAATGCGTTGCCTCGGGACGAGCAACAGGTAAGTTTGGGGGTTTGATGAGTGTGTAAATTCACGAATTTTATGCATGAATTTGTGTCTTGTTGAGGTGTGAAAAGGTTGTAATTGCTTGAAAATCGATTCATATTGTGTAAATCACTAATCAATTGATATCCAAGATGTTTTAAGTGGTTTTTCACAGGAAATCGAAGTAAAAGTATCAAAAAAACGGAAGGAAGATTCATTGCTACGGAACAAAAAGGCAGAAAACATTATGATTCGACCTGTTTATCACTGATTCGACCTTAAGAATAGGTCGAATGGAGCATCACTAAGTCGAATCAATGTTCTGGAGTGAAGATTGGCTCATTCGACTTCCATTCGACATCGAGCTCAAGTCGAATGGATTAAGTCATGGTCGAATGAGACTACTGATGTCCCAGGCTCCTCATTCGACTTCCATTCGACATCAAGCCCAGGTCGAATGGCGTCCATCGTGCTCGAATTGCATACCTGGACACTGCCGACACCTCATTCGACACTCATTCGACCTGCCTTCGACATGAAGTTAGGTCGAATGACTTCCAGTATGCTCGAATGGCACCCGAATGACCATTTTTCCACGCTATTCGACCTTCATTCGACGTGAGCTCAGATCGAATGAGCTCCATCTTGGTCGAATGACACTCCTGACTTACAGAACAGGCTGTTTTCTGTCACTATTCAACCACCATTGGTTAGTTGCCGACGTTCACCTACAATCTACCTTCCATTCAGCCAAGAAACAATATTCAACAGCATTTGATTCCTTGTGATTCTTAGAGAAGCATCAAACAACCATCTACTTTCATTAAAAATGAAGATGAAAGTGATGTGAAAACAACTCTACCTACAAGATCACTTGTCTTATGCATGGAAGATGCTTTCAATGACTCACCACCACCTGCCAATTCATTTGTTTATGCTTGGAAGATGCCTTCTTCATCATTCAAGCCACCAACAAGGCATCCAATGAAGCACTATATAAAGGGCAGCAACATACATTCAAATTCATCAAGGATCCAACACAAATAATCCTACAACAATCCCACCATCAACACACTTCACTCCCTTCTCTTCCCCAATGGGGGAGAGAAGGGAGGAACACCACATTTACTCTTCACACTCCATCCATAACCACCATCCATCCACCGGAGAGACGATCAGAGTTGCTACTTGGATCGGAGACGAAGATCCCAACGGAGATAGTGATTGAAGAGACGGAGTCCTTCACACGGGTTCTTTCTTTTTAGTTATTAGTCTTTCGTTATTTTAGCAAAATGGTAGGATTAATTACGTCTTTATAATTGGTCCTCATCATGATGCTAAGTTTCTTTGTTGATAATGTTAGGGCATGAATAAATTTGTGATTTTGTGACTTGATTAATCTAGATTTTGATTTATTATCTTGCAAATGATTTATTTCCATATTGAAGATTTTATTTGAAACTTCGTATTATTATGAGTTGGAGTTTTGATCCCTTAAAAATTATCATTGAAGATAATAGGCATCTTAATTTCAGCATAATGCTTGTTGTTTCATGAGGCAAGTCTTAGGTGTATTGACCATTAAAGCCTAGACGTGTTTTGTGAGACATTCTTAGGTGTATTGACCATTAAAGCCTAAGAGTGTTAGACAATCAATTGGGAATATTAGTTACTTGGTAAAACATCATTATTGAGTAATTGGTAAGGAGAAAGATTTAACGATCATGTACCTAGAAAGGGAAGTCTAGTGCTCTAGCCTTAATTGGAATTTAGCATGAAGTACCTATAGAGGGAGAGGTAGTTAATTTCTTATCGATCCAAGGATTTCTAGCTCATTATAAGTGTTAGATCCTACCCGATCAAGGTGATCTAACTAGGCTTAGCGATCCTCCTATAAACGTTTGCAAGTAATTAATTCGAGTCTAGATAAATCAGTCACAACATTATCAATTCTCCTTCCTTGAACTCTTGATTCGTTCTCTCTTGTGCGATTCATTCCATCTCATTATCATTTTATTTCATTTGTTTATTTAAATTTTCGTTTAATAAACCATCATCCTTTCAAAAACCCCGATTTGTCTTGCAATGAAATAATCACGTGGAATTACTTCTTGAATTTATAGCTATCCCTGTGGAGACGATATAACTACTTGGTCACTCGTGCTACAACCGATCTCTTACACTTGAGGGTAAAGCGAAAGAAAATAGCGATCAAGTCACACCCTTCGAATATAAAATTAGATCTAAAATCCAAACACGTTCCTAAATGGCAGAACCTAGACTTGTTAGAATCTAAGCCTACTTCACATGTGGGCTTCTACTGCCTGTGAACAGCGCACACAAAACGTACGGGAATAACAGTAGACAACTGATGTTGAACTAAGTGTTACCACACTAGTACAAACACTATGACAGAAACCTATCAAGGATCTTTTACACTGTATAGTGGGATTGCCTTTTCGATCACTTGACTTGGCTACTAACAGCTTCCATTTATAGATGGCTGCAGGCTCCAAATGATGAGTGGCCCACGTAGGAGATGTAGAAACCACCCATGCAGGCTCAAATAACCGCCCACTAAGAGAGGTAGTTATTTTCGCCTTCTAGATCCTTTTAGAGCTTTTAGATCTTTCCCGTTTGTTCCAGGGTCTTCAAGGTCTATGTTTGACTTGGCCTTTGCATCCAACATGTTCAGCACTTCAACCGCAACAACCCTGAAAGCAACATTAAGTACAACACCAGTCGAAGCAATAAAACAATGGTAGTGGTTAATAAAACAACGTTACTAGTTAATAAAACAACTGGTGGAGGACATGTGGATTCTAGATGTGATAACACTAGTCTCAACACTTTACATCAACACACACAACAACATATCCGATAATATTGCTTCATGAGCTATTGTGTGGTTCATTATATATATATGCTTCTAGACTCATATATTGATTAACCAAAAGTAAAGCCAAAGATATAGATCATACCCTTTAGATATCTAACTTCACCATCAATTATTAGATTAGCTTCTTCATAACACAATATGTCCTAGAAGATAAATTTGTAAGTACTTCTACACCAAATGACATATTATTTCAATTAAAATATTACCTTATTTTTTAAAGTCTTTATACTAAACTATAGAATTGGAAATCTGCAGTTATATCGATCCACCTCTGTATTTTTCAGCAAACTAAACTACCAGAGAAAACCTCTGGTGTCAACACGCTCTTTGTGGTGCCATTTGTAGTGGCCATAATCGTCATCCATTTGGTCTCAACATTGACGAATGAAGACATGGAACTATTGATTCACGACCGCAATGATGAAATTATTATTTAATTCTAAATTTTTCATAATAAAATAAAAAAACAGATCTAATAGTTAAAATCACTAATACAATGGGAACACAAAATAAAAATATCTATCTCATCTACAAATATTACCATATATGATCATAGTCACGAATTTAAACGTCAATATTGCCATTAAAATGATATAAGCAAGATACTTGTTGCAAGTATTAACGCTCAACAATACATAATGTAAATAAAGGCTCACAAGCCTGATAAAACAACAAGAAAAAATGATTTAGTCCTTACATGCCACATTTATTGTCACGCATAATAATTTCAATCTCATAAAATTCTAATTGAGAGCAAGAGAATAATGGGACCTAACTAATACAATATAATATAGATCTTGTTTCACTGGCATAATCCTGAAGTCAATCATAAATCTTAATATTGTTAGGATTTGAACCATTATTATCGACAACTCAAAAGCCAATATGTTGCTATAATATTCTTCCCACACCTCTATGCTTGATAATACATCAAGTTATTTCATCCATTGTCTTTACCCTACCTTTCTACTCGTTCTCACATGCAACAACACCCTCACTACTTATAAGTGTATGAATTAACTACACATGGGCAAACAAACTCACCAATAATTATATAAAGATGAGCTTGTACCCGCTAAAAAAAACTTTTGTGTCATAATCACATATGGACTCACGGTCCCAAAAAAATAAAATATTGCCAATAAGCAAATAAGGCCATGGGCCATTTCCAATTCCATTGAAATACGGGCTCACATTCCAAAATCACAAAAAAATAACATTCTCATTATTAAGTAATTAAGACCATAGGCTAGGAATCTAAATTTTTTAGCTCAACAACTCTTCCAATTCCAATCAAATATGTAAACTTAATCCCAAATCTAAACTTTCGCAATGAGAAAATAAGGCAATAAACCTGAAAAATTTATTCAGTAGCTCAAGTGCTCAACAACAATCCAAATCCAAGTAATTAAATTACTTCTCAAAGTCCCGAACTTGAAACTACAATATTTTTTATTCATCAGTAGTAAGAAAATTGTATTTTATTGATTAAAGAATACGTGTAAAAAAAGAATAAGGTAATCCTAATACATTAATAAGTATGTAAGCAAGAAGTTACAACTAAAATAAAAAATAGGTTAAAAGTAGAGTTACTAACTATATTAATGTCCTATAAGAGAAATAGAAAAAAAAATTACTTATAAAATATGCAATGAAATTATATGTGATCACAATAATATGTAATGATAAAATATTGTGCTTAATCATAAAATCGGTGCGCATCTGCATATAGTACATTAAAATAAAGTTTGATGCATGAGCAATTAAAAGGTTCAGACCAATATAGTTAAACATATAAAATCATAGACAATAATATATAAGATCAAGCTAATAACTTATCTAATCTGAATCGGTATTCGCCATGATTAAAATTTAACAAAATTATGCGTCACAATATTCTCTTTTAATCCTGCTTCACCATCAATTATTGGATTAGCTTCTTCATAATACAATATTTCTACAGATGCACCCCGGATCCTCCCCATTACCCATACGGGTCCTATTTTACATACTCGTGCCCAGACCCATATAGGGCGGGTCAGCCCCGCCCAATTTTTTTTATTTTAATTTATTTTATTTTTTAATCAACCATCATTAATCACATAAACATTAATTTAACATGCATTCACATATAAACAACATCCATAAAGTTCAAAAAATTAATAATAATTATTATACACAATATAACTTAATAACATAAAATATAATTATAATTTAATATAATTATGTATATAATAAAGTTATAAATAATTTATATGTATAAATATAAAATAATTGTAATAAAATAATATACACAATAAAATAATTTATTCTAACTTCCAAATAACATATATTCAATAAATAATTTATATACATATGTATATATATATCATATAATATACGTATAAAATATAAAATAATTTTAATTATATTAATTTCAGGGCGGGCTGGGGCTAAACTAATACTCGGACCCACCCCGTATGTTTAAGGGTCCAGGCCGGCCACCCCCTTTCTGCTATGGGTCAGGTCTGGGTTGCCCCATAATGTACGGGCCAGGCCAATACTCCGGGGCAGGCCAAAATTGACATACCTAAACATTTCCTGGAATATTAAATTGTAAGTACTTCTACACCAAAGGACATATCATTTCAATTATAATATTACCTTATATTTGAAAGGTCATTGTACTAAAACTATAGAATAGGAAATCTGCGGTAATATCTAATCCACCTCTGTATTTTTCACATCCATAGCCACCGCCACCTCTATATCGATCGCTGCCCTGATCTTTGTAGCATAGAAAACATATGTTGGTTAAATTCAAAAATGATTATAATATAAACTACTATATAGCAAATCTCTAACACCCCAATCTAAAATAAGCTTTTGTCAAATATAGGGATATTATTTTATAAGAATTAATGTTATATGTCATAGAGATTTTAATTTCGGTGGTGATCAAATAGTTTCTATAACATTTATAGATATGTTATAGTCAGAGGTCATAAGAATATGCTTTTGCAAGACATATATCACATTAAAACATGAAACAAATACACTTCAATAATTAAAATGCAATTGAAACTCAATAACATATTTATATTATGGGTTAATTACAGTGTGCACCCGGGTCCTAAAATAGGGTGCACTCATATACAAATATAACCAAAAACATATACAATTATGAGCAATAATGTATATAATTTAATTATTTGTTTTTAATGGAAAATTAAGTGTAAAAAATATACAATTATTAAAAAAATATGTATACACTATTGAATTAAAAGTTATACACATATGGATGTTAGTTTTTTTAAAGAAAAATTTAATGTGAAAAAGTATACAATTATTACAAAACACGTATACAAAATAGAATAATATGTATACAAAATAGAATAAAAAGTCATACACATATGGGTGCACCCTTGCACCCGGGTGCACCCAATATACACACTATATTATGATTGAAGAACACTTGATTAATAATCTAAATATTTTTGGAATCATTTCAATACCAGAATTAAATCGAAATTCAAGCTATTGAATGTTTTGGAACATGCATAAGTGCATTTTAAAATCAATACGATACATTACCTAATTAAATCAAATATATATGCAATACACTATCTTATACACTACATATTCTACATAATACACTCTCCATGACACCTATGTATACTAGAGAGAATGTGATGTCATAATGAGATATAGTCTACATATACTAATGATAAGCAATCTATCATGAGATTTATGGCTAAAATGACAACAAGTAAAAGACAAATGTAAGAGGACAAAGAGTTAGTGACATGGAGGAAAGGACAAAAGAGTGAATCCTTAACTTGGATACACATCAAGCTATATTAATCTTCCCCTCACATACATAACTTACATATGAACATGGCAAACTTCTCCTCACAAAAACCCTTTCTCCCACAAAGGAAGAGTCTCCAATTCAAACTTTCCCATGTTAATCTTTGACTAATTTTCCTATATTGAAGAGCTCCATACCAATAAGGTAAGTGAAGATTTATAACAATAGTAATCTTCATACCATCTTTTAATCTTAAATCAACATCCATTCCTTACTTCAATTTTTATATCTTAATACACATGAAACTACTACCAAGTGGAGGTTGTAAAATCATCCTTCCAACCTCATCAAAACCACCAAAAGATAATAAGCTTCTCTAAGCTTACAAGGTAATCATCTCACACTACATCCTATAGATATAATATTTATGTAAATGTGAAGGAGGAGGGGGCTAATACATGATGGTTTTGTGGATTTTTGATGTATGTTATGTGAAAATGAGAGATTTTTATATGTAAGAAATGACATTTTAACTCACATGCTAAAATATGGCTCAAGTTCTAGCAAATGCAACTAAAATTTAAAATTTTCAGAATCTGACCCTGTTTATTAAGTTAGAAAACTACCTATTTATGTTACGATTTTGGCTACCCAAAAAGCACAAAAATGTTTATTATGAAGTTATCTAACTATATTTAAAAGTTCATAGAAACATATTCACCCAAATGAAAGTTATGAACATTTTACTAAATTGTGGCAGAATGCATGCGAGAAATACAAGCTAAACTGATCTATTTATTTCGCATATAAAATCAACAAATTACAGAAAAAATCTTGAGATAAAATTTGTTCTTATATGAGTCTTGTATATTCATGTTAAATATCTTTGAAACTCATTTATTATTTTAAGAGAGGTTGTTGATTTACCAAACTGTTGCCATACTGTTTCTCAAAAACACTCCTGAAACTTTACAAGTATTTTAAACTAATAAGATATATTATTTTTGAGTAAGTAAAGAATTGTAAATGATCATATATGTATGTAGTTTATGCATGAGAAACAGATTTTTAGTTCATGAAATAGTTTGAGAAATATACATGTTTTACAAAACCATGGCAACATGATACTTTGAAAATATTTCATGAATTTTATGCATTTTATAAGCACTTGACTAACAAGATCTTTTGCCTACATTCCTAATGAAATATGTTCATTCAAATGCTTTCTAAACTTATATAAAAAGGTTACATTGATTTATTTTCTTGTAAAAATTATAGTTAAGAAGATAGAGACTTCTTAAACTCCTCTAAAGCTATTTTTACTTATGAAATAATTTTTACTTAAATTGTTTTAACTCATTTTGAGAAATTTATTTGCAAACACAAAACTTACAGCCTTGAAGTTATTTTTGAAATTTATATTTGAATCATTCATAAAGCTAATTAACCAAAGAAATTATGTTCTCTATGTAAAGAATGACATTACATGAGATAATATCACTCAAAGATCAATTCTTAATCATAATCTCACTTCAACTACTACAAATCTTGAATACACCCCTTAAAAGTATTCTTAATATTAAAATCATTAAAAGATTAGCAATCATCAAGATTAGGATATTATATTATAGGCCAATTTATATTAATAAGGTTGTAACTTCTTATGATATATGTATGTTTAGGAGTGCTAAATAGAGAACAAATATATGAGGTATCAAGGATTTCAAGGAAATATAGAAACAACATCGCTCATTTTGATCATTATCATTACCATCATCATCTGTCACATCCTAATTTTTCTTAATTAAAAATTATTTTATTTAAAAGAATTGAGCGGTAGTTCAAAGGAAATAAATATTTAAGAAGATTTGAATTTGCATAAAATAAAAACTTAACCGTAAAATATTGAAATAAATACTTAAACTAAAATATAAAATTAAACTTAATGGTGCTAGGCATCCTCCAATCCCACCATGCCAACTCCTTCATCTGAAAAGGTGAGAGATAAGGGGTGAGCGAAACTACAGCTCAATGAGAAATCACTACTTATCAAACCAAACATCACATGCAACAATAATTAAGTCATGTAATTGTATTTACCTCAACTGCATTACAATACTTTTCTTTTTCATATCTTCTTTTATGAAAATGTTCCTCTTAATATAGGTCACAAGACCTCCTCCTTTATTAAGGTCCAGAAGACCTCCTCTTTTATTAGGTTCATAAAACCTCCTCTTTTAAAGTTTAGAAGACCTATTTTCTCTATACTTCATATATTTAATTTAATTCTTTAATACCTTATATATCTAATTTAATAATATCACATGAACTCAAATATCATCACATATAACATTCAGTAGAGACAAGTAAGAAATCTCTCATCTCAAATAATTCAGATTTAATAGTAGTACCACATATTAACGTAGTCCATCTACTACTTCACATTCTCCGGGTGTTTCACGATTTCTGAGTGTATAAGAAATCTTGTATATGAGCGTATATAAAAGGAGAGAAAAAAATTGTGTAATGGATATTATATTGTAAACAGGTAATTAGGGTTTGAGGAGTTGGATATTATATACGTGCGTTAAATTGAATCCCAAACTTTTAGAAGAAGGAAAAGTGGAGATAATATTTGATAAATCCTAGATACTTACACTAAATTATATATTAATATATTATATAATAATAATATCTTGAGAAAATATCATGGAAAGAATAATATATCTATGATATAAATATGAATATAATTAAAAAAATATAAGCACACACCTTATCGTGAAACCATATTTCTTTAACATGTTAAAATTTTAATAACAAGGAATTAAATGACTCAAATTATAATGTAGAGACGATTACTACTAGGTACACTAAAAAACCCTTAATTACTATGATATAAAACATATAAAAATATTATTATTAACTACATAAATATATAGTGATATACCAATATTACCCCTACAATGTGCTGCACATAAATATTTGTGTGCAGCAAAAGTACGTGTGCAACAAAAGTGTGCACAGTAAAAAAAGTGAGTACAGTAAAAAAAGTGTGTGCAGCAAAAAAGTATAGTGGTCCGATGATGGTCCGGCAGAGCTCCGATGAAGTTCCGGCAGCGACAGCGGTCGACCGACGGTCCGGCAGTGCTCTGACAATCGGTCAACAGAGCTTCGACGGTCTGACGACTTTTTCAGTGGCCTGCCAGTGGTTCGGCAATCGGCCGGCGGCGGTGGTCCGACGGTGGGTGAGTGTTTAGAGTTTGTGGTTTAAAAGTGTATGGGTTTAAGGTTATATTTGGAATTTTACTTTAATATTTTAAATCAATGTACCTCATAGTAATTATGGGTACAAAGTGTGTATCCATGAGTGATTTTTCCTTATAATATATATGATGATTATTAAAAGATACGTTGATATACATATTTTATAAATAATAAAATTACATGTATATATTTATTTATATTGGAAAATTTAGGTTATTACATTCCTACCTCGTTAAAAAAAATTTGGCATCGAAATTTAAATTTTATTAACTGCGAATGCATGTAAAAATTAGAGAATTTATTAAATGAGAAATACATATTATACCACATTTATATGTTGGAAGGATAGTTTAATTTTAAAAAGTTTATATAAATTTTATACTATAACAAATATAAATATCACGATGCATTTTTAAGTCCAACAAAATTCTATTTTATAAATAAATATATTAAAATTCATAGAAATTGATAATCTTGCATAAAATGAACTAATGTAAATTTCAGACCTCAATGGAGCTGTCGCAGTGTGAAGGATGGATGCATGGATGCCAGTGTGTTTTATAAAAAGAAAAAATAGGTATACAGAATCGAATAACCGCTCTAATACCAATTTGTCACATCCTGGTTTTTCTCAATTAAAAATTATTTTATTTAAAAGAATTGAGCGGTAGTTCAAAGGAAATAAATATTTAAGAAGATTTGAATTTACATAAAATAAAAAATTAACCGTAAAATATTGAATTTAATACTTAAAATTAAATAGAAAATTAAACTTAATGGTGCTAGGCATCCTCCAATCTAACCACGCCAACTCCTTCATCTGAAAAGGTGAGAGATAAAGGGTAAGCGAAACCACAGCTCAGTGAGAAATCACTACTTATCAAACCAAACATCACATGCAACAATAATTAAGTCACGTAATACCTCAATTGCATTACAATACTTTCCTTTTTCATATCTTTTTTTATGAATATGTTCCTCTTAATATAGGTTACATGACCTCCTCCTTTATTAAGGTCCAGAAGACCTCCTCTTTCATTAGGTTCAGAAGACCACCTCCTTAATAAAGGTCCATAAGACCTAGGTACATAAAACCTTCTCCTCTAAAGTCCAGAAGACCTATTTTCTCTATACTTCATATATTTAATTTAATTCTTTTATACATCATATATCTAATTTAATAATATCACATGAATTTAAACATTTAATAATATCACATGAACTCAAATATCATCACATATAACATTTAATAGAGACAAGTAAGAAATTCCTCACCTCAAATAATTCAGATATAACAGTAGTACCACATATTAACGTAGTCCATCTTCTACTTTACAATCTCCAGGTGTTTCACGATTTCTGAGTGTATATGAAATCTTGTATATGAGCATTTATAAAAAGAGAAAAAAAATTGTGGAATGGATATTATATTGTAATAAAGTGGTAATCAGGGTTTGAGGAGTTGGACATTATATACCTGTATTAAACTGAATCCCAATCTTTTAGGAAAAGGAAAAGTGGAGATAATATTTGATAAATCCTAGATCACATACACTAAATTATATAATAATACATTTTACAATAATAATAATAATAATAGTAATAATAATAATAAAAATAATATCTTGAGAAAATATCATGGAAAGAATATGTCTATGATATAAATATAAATATAATTCGAAAAATTGCAAGCACACACCTTATCGTGAAACCATATTTCTGTAACATGTTAAAATTTTAATAACAAGGAATTAAATGATACAAATTACAATATATATAATGATTATTAAAAGATACGTTGATATACATATTTTATAAATAATAAGAAGTACATGTATATATTTATATATAGTGAAAAATTTAGGTTATTACATCAATCACTAGTTACATATCATTTCCTTAACTGCTACAAGGTGGGCTTACTGTTATGATTTCTATATTGAAATTTATTACATTTATTGATGTTATGGATGTGCATGCACAAATTACCTAAGACCAGTGGGCCGGGAACCTGTATGTACAATTGGCATTTTTGCCAATAAGGAAATACGGACGCGTTCGCATAACTTTGACTATGGGTTAATTCCCTTTACTTTTAATATACATAATGTTCATTTCTCATGATATGAAGTCATTTTCTATTGTGCAATCCGACAGTAAATCCCCCACCGAGTACACCCCTACGTGTGCTCACCCCACTTCTTTTTTCTCTTACAGATCAAGTGCATAGCTAAAAGTGGTAGAGATTGAGTCGAGGAAGCTTTGAAGAACGATATATTATAAATGATTTAACAAAAATAATTTAGTTCGCAAATGATATTTTTATAAACTTATTATTGCACACGAGATACAATCTTATTTTCCGTTGTAAGTTAACTTTGATCTTTATTAAGATTTATGTATTAAAATTTTAATTGAATAATCATTTTCTAAACTTTAAATAAGTTTTGACTTAAAATTATTATCCTTCTTTTTATAATTAATTCGATTATAAATTTTCATATGAACTACATTTAAATTTAATTATGTAAAACAAATGGATTTTCAAACTTACAATCTTTCCATTTCATATTTATTTCAAGCTTATTCGTATACTATTTTTCGTCTTTAAATATTTAATGAATTGTTCACTTAAAATCCAAATTATTTGAGTGCTCGAATAACTTTTCCTTATTTTTTTATTTCAGTAAAATTTTAAAGGTTTTCAAGCCCTACTAAAAGTGAATATTTATTAAACAAAATTTTAATAGCGCCCTCATTTATAAATTATAGATTTATTTATCCAACGATTACTATAATATTTTTCAATGAACGCGAGTTCCTGACAAAGCGGTATCAGAGCAGGTCTACGATCCTGTAGACTTGTTAAGATAATTTTGAAATAGAATCTATTTTTACTTACGAAAATTTTAAGGTCTGAACCCTCCTCATTCAACGTCGGCTACAGTTTTTGTAAGGTAAAGATTTTAAAAAGGGTGGATACTAGGATTGCCAAATGAAGTTATGAAGTGACATGGAATGAACTTGAATTATGTGAATTTTAAGTGATGATTGCATTATATGTATTGAACTTTTAGTTATGATGACTATGTTTATTATATGATGATTGCCTTGATTGTTCATATCATACGTGGATTTAATTGTGAAATATGTGCTTTACTTGAATTTTTATGAATAAGTTGCACATACATTCCTTGGAAATCCATTAAGTTTAGATTGTATGGTGAACTTTTTGTAAGAGTATGAAAATATATAGAATACTTCTAGACCTAGTTTGAATTTAGTGATACAAATATTTCTATACACTAATATTGAAACAAGAAGGTTTAAAGTTTCAAGGATATATGTAACATCCTTGATATATATATATATATATATATATATATATATATATATATATATATATATATATATATATATATATATATATATATATATATATATATATATCATGGTTGAATTTACTTGTTAACCCAACGAAGGAAGAGACCACCTAATGAGATTTCAAATACCTTTCCAATGAGAACTTTGAAGGAGTTACTTACCATTTCTTCTACCCAACTATGATGTAATTTAGCTTTTAAGTGTATAAGTAACAACAAATACCTTTGATTTAAGTATACAATTTAGGAACGTGACATGGATGAGAGCTACTTAAAGACATGAAAGTCAAGTGTGAGGACGATATTTTGAAGATCGATTTACTCATGATAGACCATTAGGATTTTTATATTTATTGGATTAGTGTAGTGATAGGGAATTGGCAGGAATGATGTGTTATGAGAATATTTTCACAAGAGAGGACGAAACAATTTCATTTCAAGTGAGAAAAAAAAGCAGTAATGTCATGAGCATTACAATATGAGAATAATTAGATCGATTTTGAGAAAATCACAAAGTATGCCCAATGCATGATACACGTTTGTATATTGATGATGTACTAATAATAAAAAATATATATCTTTAATACTATAATTTTGAAGTTCTTGCAAAAATAAAATTTTTAAATGTTTCTATGATATTACCATACTCTTTTAAAACCAATAGTGTCACACTTATATTGATATTACATTTAACGTGTATTTTAAGTGATCTTTCATGAAGGTTTCAATTTTTAATTTTAAAAAAAGCATTTATAATTTTGGATTAATTTAATACACACAATTTAAAATGATTTGGATCATATTTTATAATCATGATTCAATATCATACCATGTAATAAGTTTTATATATGTAAAATTATTCAAATTTCTATTCATCTTATCTCTCTTTAATTTTCAAATTATTTTATGGTTTATTCATATTTAAATTCTTATTAATCATGATCTATTTTTTTTCATAATTTATTTATTTTGTAAAGAAAAAAAGTAATGTTCAATGTTAAAGGTATTCCATCGTAGTTTATTAATTTTTAATATACAAAACATAGTGTGTTTTTACTATTTTTTCATATATACTATTCTAAATTTCACAATTGCCAATATTTGAAATTTTTGCATCTAAAGTTTAATATATGATCTTGATTCATATTTTAAATGCAAAAATTATTTTAAAATAAATTTAAAATAATAAGGAATATACGTTTTATAAATATTAATTTTGAATAGGAACATCACATATGTAGAAGTCGAGTTGTACTTAGGAAACAAAATAAGGAATGATATAATTTTAAAGGAATTCCTAGTACTATACTCAATTGGCAAGGGTAGTTTACCAATAATATGACAATTGAGTTTACACTTGTTTTATGAAAATATTACATCAAATTACATGGAGTTTCTTAGATTGTAAACTCAATTGAAGTACTACATGAAATATGATTAAATAAGACAAGGGTACCCTTATAGAAAATTTGTGTTATTCATGAAATATATAATTTCCTTTGACTAAGGAAAATTAAACAAGCTCATTACATATGGACAAATATTCTTACTAGGAATTGAGGATCTTCTTGACTAATTAAGTAGTGGTTTAAGGATAATGTAGGATGAACATTTAGTGGAATATCACCAAATAAGGATAGGAGACGAATATTTCAAAGGGAGTATAGATGACACACAAAAGACTTTATAGTGTTGACTTAACCATGCACTATTATAAGCTTGATCTTTTGAAGAATATTTTATCCATACTTGAATTACACTATGATTATTTAAGGTATTTCAATCTACATTCCAAATAAGGAAAAAAAAAACAATGTGAACTTTTGAGGAATAGTGATTGACACCATAAGAAGGAAAAATTTATATCATATTCAAAGTATTCAATGGATATAAGTTTTTACTTGATCAATTGTACTATTGGGATACATTATGAGAATACGAGATTTTGAAGTTGAAACAAGTGACTATAAGATGTGGATGACTGAAAGACTACATAAGTATATATTCATAATGGATATAAATTACTTGGGGTTAATTGGATTACTATTGAAAATTCATTAAGGAATTATCCAAGTAGCTAGTCTATTACAACAACAACCATAAAGGAATATAAGTGATCTAATAGTCATGAGAAGAAAAAAGTTTACTAAAAATATCACTAATAAGGTTTAGAAATTCATTGTGATGCATCATAATAAGGACCATAATCTTTTTAAGGTAAAGAAGAGAAATCAACTATTTTATCAATAATTTGAAGCTTATGGACTAAATTACTTGGCTTAAGATTTTGAGCTAACTCTAGTGGCTTGTACCCTAATATTGGTAATGTGAGCCAAAATTCGCTGAACCTGCCACAATTTAGTATTCACATCATAACTTTTTTCTACAAGACTCCAATTAATGTTCTGTTGGTGGCATTGGAAAGCCTATTAGATCACCTTTCCAACCATACATTATGCACACTCATGTTCAAAGAATTCAAAGAGATATGACCATTTAAAGTCAAGTCCAGAAATCTAAAAGTTTTTAATTTGGAGGTTTGAAGGAAATCTCCTCATTCATTGAATCTCTCGTCCTTATAATACCTTCTTCTTCAGGGGCTTTAGGAAGATTATGGATACTTTATGAGACATTGATCAAGATTGAGAATAGAATTATCATTTTCTTATTAGATATATAGCTTCATATTTTGTTGTATTTCCTTCTTCTTTGTTATCGACCCTCATTACTTAGGCACCCTTCCATAGAAACATAAGAAATGTGCCAAATAAATGGACCATGGACAAAGTTCAAATTGTCTTTAGTAAGTAGAATACACAACAAGGGACAATGGAAGTAGTTGGCACTTTTAAGGGAATATGATCTTATGAATCTACTACAAACTTAGAAAGACAAATTGTTACTTGAGGCACTAAGCATGAATGGAAATAGAATTAATATGACATATAAGGTCATTTGGCTAGTGAAGATGAAAATCACTCACAAGTTAAACATTATCGAGATGGTCCAACCTTTCAAACATAGTGGATTAGATGAAGGTGAATAAATGAAATACTCACTTTAAAGGTTTAGAATTACAAACACTTATGATCAAAAAGGAAGAAGGAAAAGAGTTCTTTAAATAGGAGTGATGGAGTTTTATTGTTTAAGAGAAAATAAATGGATATACATGGCAGAGGATGAAAGGATTGTTGGAACTAGAATTCCATTTTGATTACAAGTTTTTATATAGTAAAATGCCAAACTTTACACATGATTGGGAATAAGTAAAGCTTGAAAAGAGTTGAACTATTGGTCCAAGATAAATTCAAAAAGGAATAAAGTACTCTAATTAACATTAGTAATCGATGGGTTAGGAACTATATTAGTTTCTATACTATATGCTTGACACGAGACGTGTTATTAATTATATGTATGGTTAGTTCATGCCAATTGCAATTAAAGGAAATAAGAGTAGAAGCCTTATACTTGTTTAGGAGATGAAGTTTTTAATTAAAAATGGAAAAAGTTATATTAGAATGAGATCTTTATGTATTGTTTTGGAAGCAAAGGTTAGTACACTTTAATTTCGAAGACGAAATTATTTTGTGGGGGGGGGGGAGGGGGTGAGTGTAACACCCCAATTTAAAATAGGCTTTTGTTAAATATAGGGATATTATTTTATAGGAATTAATGTTATATGTCATAGAGATTTTAATTTCGGTAGTGATCAAAGAGTTTCTATAACATTTATATATATATTATAGTCAGAGGTCAAAAGAATATGCTTTTGCAAGACATATATCACATTAAAACATGAAACAAATATACTTCAATAATTGAAATGCAATTGAAACTCAATAACATATTTATATTATGATTGAAGAACACTTGATCAATAATCTAAATATTTTTTGAATCATTTCAATACCGGAATTAAATCGAAATTCCATCTATTAAATGTTTTATAACACGCATAAGTGCATTTTAATATCAATATAATAAACTACCTAATTAAATCAAATATATATGCAATACACTATCTCATACACTACATATGCTACATGATACACCTCCATGACACCTACGTATACTAAAGAGAATGTGATCTCATAATGAGATCCACTCTACATATATTAATGATAGGCAATCTATCATGAGATTTATAAAATGACAACAAGTAAAAGACAAATGTAAGAGGACAAAGAGTAAGTAACATGGAGAAAAAGACAAAGGAGTGAATCCTTAACTAGGATACATATCAAGCTATGTTAATCTTCCCCTCACATACATAACTTACGTATGAACATAGCAAACTTCTCCTCACAAAAACCCTTTCTCCCACAAAGGAAGAGTCTCCCATTCAAACTTTCCAGACTAATTTTCCTATATTGAAGAGCTTCATACCAACAAGGTAAGTAAAGATTTATAACAATAGTAATCTTCATACCATCTTTTAATCTTAAATCAACATCCATTCCTTACTTCAATTTTTATATCTTAATACACATGAAACTACTACCAAGTGGAGGTGGTGAAATCATCCTTCCAACCTCCTCAAAACCACCACAAGATTCTAAGCTTCTCTAAGCTTACAAGGGAATCCTCTCACACTACATCCTATAGATATAATATTTATGTAAATATGAAGGAGGAGGGGGATAATGCATGATGTGTTGGTTGGGTGTCGACCAAAGTCTCACATCAGTTAGAAGTGGGGATGTCGATGGTTTTATAAATAAGGGATGTACTCTCCCTAGCACGAGGCCTTTTGGGTGTGATGCCTAGAGTGGTAAAACCGTGTTGGCCAGTGGGCTGCCAAAAGCGGACAATATCATGCTAGTGGATTGAGTGGGATTGACTATTCTAGGGGCCCTCATCAGTCTGACTATACAAGGGGCTGGATAAACCCAACAAGTAGTATCAGAGCCAGGCCCCAGACTTAACCGGCCCAGCTGGGGTTGGTGGGATGTTCAGACCTCAAACTAGATGGTCTAGCTGCAAGATTTTGTTTGAGGGGGAAATGTTGGTTGGGTTTCAACCAAAGTCCCACATCGGTTGGAAGTGGGGATGGCGATGGGTTTATAAGTGTGAGATAGACTCTCCCTAGCATGAGACCTTTTGGGTATGATGCCCAGAGTGATAAAACCGTGCTGGCCAGTAGGTGGCACAAAGTTGACAATATTATACTAGTGGATTGAGTGGGCTTGACTATACTAGGGGCTGGATAAATCCAACAAGTGGTATCAAAGTCAGGCCCCAAGACTTAACCGGCCCAACTCAGGGTTGGTGGGATGTTTAAACCTTAAACTGGATGATCTAGCTTTGGGACTTTGTTTGAGGGGACAACCATTCAGTTTGAGATCCGAACATCCCACCAACCCCGGGCCAGGCCGATTAAGTCTGGGGCCCACATCGGGCAGACTATACTAGGGGCTAGATAAATCCAACATGTTGCTTTTCTGGATTTTTTATGTGTGTTATGTGAAAATAAGAGATATGTAAGAAATGACATTTTAACTCGCATGTTAAAATATGGCTCAAGTTCTATCAAATTTAACTAAACATCAAAATTTTCAGAATTTGACCCTCTTTTTCAAGCTAGAAAACGACCTATTTATGTTACTATTTTGGCTACCCACAAAGAACAAAAAATGTTTATTATGAATTTAACTAACTATCTTTAATATTTCATAGAAATATATTCACCCAAATGAAAGTTATGGACATTTTACTAAAATGTGACACAATGCATGCGAGAAACACAAGCTAAACTTGATCTATTTATTTCGCATATAAAATGAACGAATTACATAATACATCTAGAGATAAAGGTCGTACATATATGAGTTATGTATATTCATGTAAAGTATCTTTGAAATACATTCAATTTTTAAGAGATATTATTGATATACCAAACTGTTGTCATTCTGTTTCTCACAAACACTGCTGAAATTTACAAGTCTTTTACACTAATAAGATATATTATTTTTGAGTAAGTAAAGACATGTAAGTGATCATATATGTGTGTAGATTATGCATGAAAAACAGATTTTTAGTTCATGAAGTAGTTTGAGAGATATACATGTTTTACAAAACTATGGCTGCATGATACTTTGAAAACATTTCATGAACTTTATGCATTCTATGATCACTTGACTAACAAGATCTTTTTTCTACATTCCAAATAAAATATGTTCAATCAAATGCTTTCTAAACTCATATAAAATGGTTACATTGATTTATTTTCTTGTAAAAATTAGAGTTAAGAAGGTAGAGATTTCTTAAACTCCTCTAAAGCTATTTTTTACTTTTGAAAGAACAACCCCTTAAAAGTATTCTTAATATTAAAATCATTAAAAGATCAACAATCATCAAGATTAGGATATTATATTATAGGCCAATTTATATTAATAAGGTTGTAACTTCTTATGGTATATGTATGTTTAGAAGTGCTAAATAGGCACCAAATATATGATGGTACCAAGGATTTCAAGGAAATGTAGCAACAACATCACTCATTTTCATCATTATAATAATCAGCATCACTTGCTACGTACCATTGCATTCACTGCTACAAGGTGGGCTTACTGTTACGATTTCTATACTGAACTTGATTACATTGATTGATGTTATGGATGTGCATGCACAAATTACCTAATACTAGTGGGCCGAGAACCTATATGTACAGTTGGCATTATTACCAATAAGGAAAGACGGACACGTTCATATAACTTTGACTATGGGTTAATTCCCTTTACTTTTACAGTACATGATGTTCATTTCTCATGATATGAAGTCATTTTCAATTGTGTAATCCGACAGTAAATCCCCACTGAGTGCATCCCCACTTGTACTCACCCCACATCTTTTTCCTCTTACAGATAAAGTGCATAGCTGGAAGTGGCGGAGATTGAGTCAAGGGAAGCTTTCAAGGATGATATATTAAAAATGATTTAACAAAAATAATTTAGTTCGCAAATGATATTTTTATAAACTTATTATAAAACACGAGATACAATCATATTTTCCACTGCAAGTTAACTTTGGTCTTCATTAAGAATTATGTATTAAAATTTTAATTGAATAATTATTATCTAAACTTTAAATAAGTTTTGACTTAAAATTATTTTCCTTCCTTTTATAAATAATTCGACTATAAATTTTCATATGAACTACTGATGAGTGTGTAAATTCACAAGTTTGGCATCATGTTTTGAGCGAGTTTTGGAGAGTTTTGAGGTGAAAATAGGTGGAAAACCTATATATATTGTGAATTAGCATGAATTAGGTGTTAGTGGAGCTATTTAAGTGATTTTCATAGCAAAATCGGAGTAGAAGTGCCATGAATCGAAGAGACGAAGTCGAGACCATGCGAACCGCCAAGGAGAGAGGTGGGTTCGACCTGTTGGAGGAGGGTTCGACCTCTCCAGCAGGTCGAACCAGCAATGCAAAGCGGCAGAAGAGGGGTTAGACCACGACTCGAGGGGTTCGACCTGTCTATCAGGTCGAACCATGGTCGAACCAGTTCACGAGAAAGTTGATTCGATCACGACGTTGGGGATTCGACCTGACGGTTGGTCGAATCAAGAGCAGAAATTGTCCAGTAGCATGGTTCGACCTGTGGTTCGACCAAGACGGAGTGGTTCGACCTGTGCAAGAAGTCGAACCAAGTGCAGAATACTTCCAGTAGGTGGGTTCGACCTGTGGTTCGACCTGCAGTCAATGGTTTGACCTATTTGCTGAGGTCGAACCATCGTGTGGAAACTTACCTTATCCGGATTTTTGAGTCCAAAACGTGTGTGATCACTTGAAAAGCCCATTCTAAGCCTTAGAGACGTGATTACAAGTATAAATAGAGGCTCATACAGACAATACAAGAGAGCTTTTAGAGAGTTTTAGAGAGCGTAAGATCGTGAAGCACAAGAGGAGACTAGGAGGAGCTGTGACAGAGGTTCCACTGGAGATTCAAGTAAGATTGGTCCATCTAACCATGATTGTTCCTAGATCAATCATGGGCTAGAGCCACTTCGGTAGTTCTAGGATTATGAAGGTTTCATGAGTTGATTTGTATTTCGTGTGTATACTCCGTACAACACTACTTGTTGTTTATTTTATATAAGATTGTGTGTTTTTAATCCATACTCATAGTTGTTTTGTGCATCAATAATCGTTGTGTAGAGTCTGAATGCATAACATGGTTATTGATTGAGTGCGTTCACTAATGAGCAGGGTTTATTGTTATAATTCTAAGTGAAGGGATTCCGAGGTTTTATTAGAACCATCTTATATGAATGTTAGTTAATTGAATTGAATTCGGGTTAACAAGTAGGATTAAGAGTATAACTTTATAGTACCTAAAAAGGGAGATCAAATCAGGTTAGAGTACTAAGTGCACGGGAAATAATTGATTATGATAGTACCTAGAAAGGGGGGTAAAGTATACATCTTGCTCTGAGGATACTCACACGTGTCAAAAGCTTATCTATTTATGTCTATAGAGTAGATTTGCATGGTCTAGCGATGCGTCCATAAACCACAAGGCAGAGTCGGACATCGACACACGAAAGTATGAATTAACGAATGAAAGTGGATGGCCTAACGAACTACCTATCATCTATTTGATCACAACAACTCTTCTCTTGTTCTTGTTATTGATTTGCTATTTTAATTGTTACTTAGTTTAAAAACCAACAATTACAATTCTCAACATAGTCATAATTGCTAGAAAATAACTAAAGTAATATTTATCCATCCCGTGGATTCGATATTTAACTTGGTCACCTTCGAAACTACAATTGGTATCCTTCATATTTGGGGATTAAAATTGTGTGTTGAGAAAACACCTAACAAGTTTTTGGCGCCGTTGCCGGGGACGGCTTAAAATATCTTTTGTTATTTCTAGTTTATTAGGGCTATTTATCTTGTTTTGCTGTTTTAATTCTAGTTCTTTTTAGGTGTATGCTCACGAGATCAAAGAAAGGTGAACTTGAACCCTATAATCCTAAGATCGGAGCATCGTCAAGAAAGAAGAAGAAGAAGAAGAAGAGCAAGGCAAAGACTATTGATCCAACTGAAGCTCTGAATTTTGGAGTTGAAGTTGACGAGCAGATTTCGCAGACGATTGAAGCTACAACTGAAGTTAATTAGGGAGTAGAGACAGCCAACATGGCAGCGAATCCGGATAATCTAGCCATCCGAGAGGTTTTCATAAATAATGGGGCTGGAAATTCTGAGCTTCTAGGAGCTAGGGGAACTAATGCAGTTTTCGATCTTCATCCCGCTCTTATTAGCATGATAGAAAGGAACTCCTTTTCAGGAGGGTCTTTCGAGGATCCGCAGCAGCATCTGAACAAGTTCTTGGGCTATGCAAGTACTCAAAAAGATGCAGGAGAACATGAAGATGCTAGGAAGTTCCTCTTGTTCAAATTCTCTCTTACTGAAAAGGCGAGAGATTGGTACGACACTATCAACGCAGCTGAGTGCACCACTTGGGAGCAACTGCAGTTAAGGTTCTTGGAGAGGTACATGCCACCTTCAAAGGTGTTTAAGATGAAGCAAGACATTAACCAATTTGCTATCGGTAGAGGTGAGAAATTTTATGAAGCATGGGATAGATTCAAGGACATGCTTAGGAAGTCTCCTCAACATGGGCTATCTAAAGCTCAATATATCAGTATATTCTACAATGGATTGGACTATGATTCACGAGTGTTATTGGATGCTTCTTCTAATGGAGCTTTGCTTACAAAGTCATCCGTAGAGGCCGAGAAGTTGTTTGAAGATATTTCGATGAATTCGAGGGATTGGCCAACTGATAGAGTTAGAGGTACTTATGTCCTTAGGAAGGTAGCTCAGGTTGAACAAGCAATGGTGAAAACAAGTAGAAAGGATGAGATCGTCTCTAGCTTGTCCAATATCAACAAGCTACTTGAATCCCAACAGAAGCAAATCAGCAAATTATCTCAGCGCGTACCAATCATGCAGCAGGAGTTGAAGAATGATGGACCAATCCAAGAGGAGTTGGAAGAGGCACACCATGCCATGGGTCAAAGTATTCAAGGGACTAGGTATCCAGATCAAGGAAACCAGAACTACCAAGGAAATTATCGAGGAAACTTTAATAATCGTGGTCCCCCTGGTGGTTATCAATAGCCTAGGAGGCCGAAATTCTCATGGAACAATCCGAATAATGCGATTCAACCTCCGATGGGTGTTGATCCGAGTGCTAAGGTGGAAGAAGGGAAACCAGGTTTGGAGGATACTGTGAACAGGTATATGGCCAAGAACGATGAAAGAGTGAACCGCCTTGAGGCCAAACTTGAAAAGAAAATCGATGCAAACCATGAGGTTATATCTAAGCAGGTGAAGGACCTTACATTGCTGATGGGGGAGATGGCAGGAAGTGTTAACAAGCTTACTCACTCTTGAGAAGGGGAAGTTCCCATCTCAAAGTATTGAGAATCCAAGGACCTACAACGCCATCACACTGAGGTCGGGAATGCAGTACGAGGGACCTATGAGGCCGAAATCAAATTTGGACATGTCTAGGGCAAGATTCGAACATAGTTCGACCAACATTGAAGGTCGAACCATACAGGGAAAGTCGAATCAACATACTAGACATGATCAGGAGGCATTGCAGCATCAGTTCGACCAAACTGCAGATAGTTCGACCTGGCATACAGGTCGAACCAAGGTCGAACCTGATAATTCGGAGCACTCTGTTTTTCCAGAACACCGATTCGACCAAATCAATGATGGTTCGACCTATCCAACAGGTCGAACCCAAGTCGAACCGCACAACTTAGAGCACTCTATTTTGTCGTAGCAACGGTTCGACCACTATGGACATGGTTCGACCTATCCAACAGGTTGAACCTTGGTCGAATCGTAGGGCGGAAGGAGTACAGTAGGTCGGTTCGACCTAGGTAGCCGTGGTTCGACCCACTCAACAGGTCGAACCCAGGTCGAACCTCAACTTCAAAATGAGAGCAGTTGTCCAGAAGAGCGGTTCGACCATTACGTGCCTGGTTCAACCTGTTCCACAGGTCGAACCCTGGTCGAACCCATCCAGAAGTTGCATGTTGCTACTCCGAACACTCTCAATGATGTTGATGCTACTCCAGTGGTTCGGAATGAGCAAAGTACAAAGATAATAGCTGAGAAAAAGTAGAAGAGAGCCAAGCGATTGAGAGCCGAAAAGGAGAAAGCGGAGAAGGTTGATCGTAATGACTGGGGGATTCCCAAAACGAAGATACCTCCACCGTTTCCTTACAAGCTTGTGAAGAAGGGACTGGAAGAGAAGTTCAAGAAGTTTTTAGAGATAATGAATAAGATAAGTTTGAGCATTCCTTTCTCAGAGGCAATCATGGAGATGCCGTACTATGCCCTATTTCTTAAAGACATATTGTTGAAGAAGTGGAGCTTAACCGGAATTGAAACGGTGAATTTATCTGAGAATTGCAGCTCAATCATTCAAAGGAAGCTGCCATAAAAGATGAAGGATCCGGGGAGCTTCACTATTCTATGTGAGATCGAAAAGGGGCCGGCACAGCGAGCTTTGTACGATCTAGGGGCAAACATCAATTTAATGCCGTTGTCCATCTTTCAGAGGCTTGGTTTGGGGGAGTTGACCCCTAAAATAGTGGTTCTCCAATTGGCGGACAGGTCGATGATGTTTCCAAAAGATATAATTGAAGACATTCTCGTCAAAGTGGAGAAACTAGTCTTTCCTGTGGACTTTCTTGTGCTAGAGATGGAAGATGACAAGGATAATATCCCTCTAATCTTGGGGAGACCATTCCTTGCTACTGATGGAGCTATGATTGATGTTCAAAAAGGAGAGCTTAGACTGCGGATGGACAAAGAAGAAGTTCTTTTCAACTTGGACAAAGCAATGAAGATGCCCATGGAGTCTCAGTGTTATAATATTGACGTGGTGGAGGAGATTGTGAAGGAGGATATGTCTCTGATCCTGTCAAAGGATCCTCTTGAGACATGTTTGATGGAGTCTCTTACTTATCCCACTACGGAGCTTGACGGACTCTCCAACGAGGTATGTATTGAATTTCTTGAAAACTTACTTGCTTTGGGTGATGAAAGGTTTGAATCGGAAAGAACTATGGTGGAAGAAGTCAAGTGGACAAGGAAGTACTTGCCTTTGGATAACGAGAGCTCTCCGATGGAAGTGAGGAAAGAGTAGTTGAAACTTTTGCCGGAACACTTGAAGTACGCCTTTCTTGGCGACAATGAAAAATATTCGGTAATTGTATCTTCTTCTCTTGATGAAGATCAACTTGAGGAGTTATTGACTATTCTTGGGAAGTATAAGTCTGCGATTGGTTGGTCTCTTGAGGATTTGAAAGGAATTAGCCCTTCGAATTGCATGCATAGGATAAGATTGTTAGATGAGGCCAAGGCAAGTGTTCAGAATCAGCGGAGGGTTAATCCCGCGATTCAAGAGGTGATTAGGAAGCAAATCCTTATGTGGTTGGATGCTGGAATCATATATCCTATTACTGATAGTCCCCATGTGAGTCCATTGCATGTAGTTGCTAAAAAGGGGGGAATGACTATAGTAAAGCTGAGGATGGAGAAGCGATAGCCACAAGAATTCCTACGGGATGGCGTACATGCGTAGATTATAGTAAGTTGAATGAGAACACGTGTAAGGATCATTTTCCTCTTTCTTTCATGGACCAAATGTTAGATCGTCTTGCAGGGTATGAGTTTTATTGTTTCTTGAATGGATACTCGGGGTACAACCAAATCATGATTGCCCCCGAGGATCAAGAAAATACCACTTTTACTTGCCCCTACGGGACCTTTGCTTTTCGGAAAATGCCATTTGGATTATGTAATGCGCCTGCTACTTTTCAGAGATGTCAAATCATGATTGCCCCTACGGGACCTTTGCTTTTGGTTCCTCCTTTGATATTTGTTTGTCTAACCTAGCTACTGTTTTGAAGAGATGTCAAGTGACTAATCTTGTCTTGAATTGGGAGAAGTGCCGCTTCATGGTGAAGGATGGGATTGTTCTTGGGCATCATGTTTCAGCCAAGGGATTGCAGGTCGATCGTGCTAAAGTGGTGACAATTGAGAAGCTTCCACCACCGACCAATGAAAGAGGAGTGCGGTCTTTCCTTGGACACGCCGGTTTTTACAGGAGATTCATACAAGTCTTCTCAAAATACTCCAAGCCCTTATCTCACTTACTTGAAAAGGATGTTCCTTTTGTGTTTGATGATGAATGTCTAACAGCTTTTCAAGTTTTGAAGGAGGCGCTTATCACTGCACCTATCTTGATCATACCAGATTGGACTAAACCGTTTGTACTAATGTGTGATGCAAGTGATGTAGCACTTGGAGTGGTGCTTGGGCAGCTGAAGGAGAAGAAGTTCTGTGCCATTTACTACGCGAGTAAGACTTTCGATGCGGCACAAAAGAATTACACGGTGACTGAAAGGAGTTTTTGGCTGTTGTGTACGCATTCAATAAGTTTCGTCAGTATTTGGTTGGCATGAAGACTATTGTGTACATGGATCATTCAGCGATTCGGTACTTGATGGAGAAGAAGGAGACGAAGCCTAGGATCATAAGGTGGATTCTTCTACTTCAAGAGTTTGACATGGAGATCCGGGATAAGAAAGGTTCTGATAATGTGTTGGCGGATCACCTTTCGAGGTTGGAGACTAGGGAGCATTGTGATAATTCTTTCGAGTATATTGAGGAAATGTTCCCGGATGAAAAGATCATGGCCGTATTTATTGAAGGGGCTGAGCAAGCGTGTGTGGTTGCTGCACAGGGAGTTGATCCATGGTATGCGGATTATGTGAACTATATTTCTGTGGGAGAAATTCCAAGGGATCTCAACCGATATCAACTTGCTAAATTAAAGAGGGATGTTGAGACTTTCATATGGTATGATCCGTTTGTGTACAAGATTTGCACAGATTCTATCGTCCGTAGGTGTGTGCCCAAGATGGAGATGGAGAGTGTTCTCGAGTTTTGCCATGCACAACCTAACGGGGGGCACTTCGGCGCTCAAAAGACAGTAGCCAAGGTACTTCAGTTCGCTCTTTATTGGCCTACGTTGTTCAAGGATTGTGAGACCTATGTGGCGTCTTGCGATAGATGTCAACGCATGGGGAACATCGGTAGGAGAGACGAGATGCCGCTTCAGCCGAGCATAGTGGTCGAGATTTTTGATATGTGGGGTATCGATTTTATGGGGCCTTTTCCCCTATCTAATGGATTTCTCTACATTCTACTTGTGGTTGATTATTTTTCTAAGTGGGTGGAAGTGATTCCTACTCACTTGAATGATTCGAAAACTGTTATATCTTTCTTGAAGAAGCATATCTTTGCCCGCTTTGGAGTCCCTAGAGCACTTGTTAGTGATGGAGGCATGCACTTTGTTAATAAATTTCTTGAGAAGGTGCTTAAAGGGTATGGTGTTAAGCATAGGGTTACTACACCCTATCATCCTCAAGCGAATGGGCAAGCGGAGGTCTCTAACCGTCAAGTCAAACAGATTTTGGAGAAGGTGGTCGGAACCAATAGAAAGAATTGGGCTTTGAAGCTCGATGATGTCGTGTGGGGGTTCCGGACCGCGTACAAGACGGTGTTAGATATGTCACCGTATCAGATTGTCTATGGGAAACCGTGCCACTTACCTGTAGAGATTCAACACAAAGCATTTTGGGCTTTGCGAAGCTTGAACTTGACTCTCAAGGATGTGAAGGAGTTGAGGATGACTCACATCAATCTTTTGGATGAGTTTTGGAGTCGTGCATACAAGAATTCCGAGATCTACAAGGAAAGGATTAAGAGGTGGCATGATTCGAAGATCTCGTACAAGGAGTTCAAGCAAGGAGACGAGGTATAACTCTTTAACTCTCCTTTAAAGTTTTTTGCAGGCAAGTTGAAGTCAAAGTGGACGGGACCGTTCATGATTCATCAAGCCTTAGGAGGGGGGAGTTTTGAGCTCATTGACAAGGATGGAGACATTATTGCGGAAAATAGACATCGCTTGAAGTATTTTAGGTCGCCGGATGATGTTTGTGTCATCTTTGAGGATACCTTGATTTGAGTTGGTACCATCGTGACTCTCCGACGTTAAATATGAGCGCCTGTTGGGGGCTTTTCCTCCTGTTTTAATGCTTTATTTCTTTCGTGTGAGTAAGAAATTTTTATATTTGAAGTGCTTACTTATCGGCAATTACATCTCTTTGCAAACTTAGTTTCGACTATAGTTTCTACTAAGTTTGGGGGGTGTGATGTACTTACCTTGATAAGCACCGATAGTATAATCTTTTCTTTGTGACGTTTGTTAGGGGAGTTAATTTTTACGGCATATTTAAAACTTTAACCAGTTTGTATGTGTCGATTTTTTTTGTAACTTGCCTAATGTTCCATGGTGTTTTGTGGTTTCGTATTTTGAGTGATTGCGGAGTTACTCATGATTGATAAGTTTTTAAAGAACCAATTCTTGATGAAGTTGTGCTCTAGTTGGTACTTAATGATTCGTTTTGAAGTTTGAAGTGTGTAGGGATTGAAGAACACGCATTTTGGAGCTTTCAGGGGGTAGGTTCGACCAGTTTCAGGAGGTCGAACCCAACAGTGGAAGTCGAACCGTGGTGATAAATTGTCCAGTGAGGTGGTTCGACCTTCAAAAGCATGGTTCGACCTGATCCTATAGGTCGAACCTAGTCAAACCAGTGTGGCTGAAGTTCGGTTTGACCACGACGTACTTGGTTCGACCTGTTTAACAAGTCGAACCAAGGTCGAACCGGTGATCTGAAACATACAATAGGGTGGTTCAACCTGATGCGTTTTGGTTCGACTTGTTCCAGTAGGTCGAACCTAAGTCGAACCTGAAGAAAACTTGTCCAGAAGGGTGGTTCGACCTCGTCAGTCATGGTTCGGCCTATTCAACAGCTCGAACCCAAGGTCGAACCAAGCTAGGTATGTGTTTTAAGTTCGATTTTTTAGAATGGTTCGATCACTTTTCACTTCACCCTTCCTCGAACCTTCACGAAATCACTACACCCTTGCACCAATTCTTCAATTACACTTGATTTTGCACCGATTACACATCACCACACCTTTAATTCACGATTTGGACTCGAATTTGGGCGAATTTCGCTGCAAGTAAGGGCTCAGTCGCGATTTCTTGGGGTGTTTGATTGTTCTTTTGCCATGGGAAAAGCTAAAGGTATGTTTTCTCAACTCAATTACTCTAGGATTGAAGCTTATTATATGCAATTCGTTGTGGGTAAGAGGATTGATGTTGATGTTGGTTGAATTTCATGGTGAATGTTGTTATTTTGATTTGATTCATATGAATTCTTGTTCATTGGTTTGAGAATGTTTGATTATTGATTGAACTTGAGTGTTGATGTGAATTGATCAATGATATTGTGCGTTTATGAGTATAAGCATGTTGGTTTAGTTGAATCGTTCAAAATTTGAGGAGTTCATGTTTTGACTTGTTGAAATTCATGTGAATTGCTTTGATAAGTTGAAGGCATGCTTGTATGGCTGTGTTTGAATGATGAGGAAGATGTGATTGAAGTAGATTGAGCATGTTGAAAAGCAAGTGGTGTTTGATGATGGTTGTTGAGGTGATATGTTGTTGATGAAGCATGGATGCTTGAAGTCTTGAGTAGAGTATAGGACATGCTAGTCGATTACTTGCTTTCTTGTCTTGTTGGTTGTACTGAGTAGTTGTTTTCAGGTACAGGACAAGGATCTGGACAAGGATCCGGGCAAGGCAAGGGGAAGGGGAAGGATAGGCCTTCAAAAAGAGGCAAGATAGGCCTTCAAACGTAGATAAGGTGACGAAGACGCTGAGATTGCAAGAACGCCTTCCCGAGAACTTCAAGATTCAGATGCCTGATTTGGATGAGATCAAAGAAAAGTGGGCAGAGGTCTCAGAAAAGATAGCTCGGACTAGATACCAAGACGATGAGGCCATGAGACTCATGAGCATCCGGGATGATATGACGATATTGTTCGATCGAGTGGGGATCCACAGATTTATGGAGTTGAAGAGGCCGACTTACTTCCATGTTACAGCAGAGGTAGTTTGCTCCTTTGAGATGGATAAGGACCCACTTGGCTACTCGTATCAGTGTACATTTCAGTTGGGAGGAGTCCGAAGGAGATGGACGGCTGAGGATTTTAATCAACTTTTTTAGACACCTCTATAGATTTCTCGAGTGGAGCATGGACACTTCGACGCTAATAGGTTTTGGAGGGAGATCTCCGGGGAGATCAGAGACTATAAGATTAAGCAGGCTCGTGCGGCCTCGATCAAGAATCCAGTGTTGAAGTATATGGATCGAGTGCTCAGAAACACATTGTTTGCTCGTTTGTAGGGTGGCTGTGTGTCTAGAGGAGAGCTTTACGCCTTATGGTGTAAGATGAATGGGGTGAAGTTCAATGTGGGAGCATATTTCATCGCGCAGCTGCATCGATTCAGGACCGTTGGATTTCAGAAGGTGAACATTGGAGGGTTGCTGACGATTGTAGCTGAGCACTACAACATGGACTTCACCGGCATTACACCTGTTAGAGGAGAGCCCGACTTGGTGATGTTCACATGCGTAAAGGGAGGATTTGCACACTTTAGAGATGGTGATTGGTTCTTCACGAGAGGACCAAAGCCATTCGACTTCATGTTTCCCTTTGACGTGAACAACATGACCACCGTTCAGGAGGTGAGGAACTTGTTGATCAACTCCCTAGGACACACCGCTCTGTCCGTGACTGTGAAGACCAACGAAGATTGGAGAGCCGTGGCTAGGATGTGTGCAAAAGGCAGATTGGCGGAGCTACAGCAAATTATGGAACAGGGAGAGTACCATCCGCCACCACAGCAGCCCGACGTCTAGCATCGGGTAGATGAGCAGTCAGAGATGGAGATTCCGGAGGAGGAGCAGCACGACGCGCCTCAGCATGCTCCAGTACCGCAGCAGCAGCGGGCTATTCGGGATGATACCCGGGAACAGCTTCGCTTGATTCACGAGCAGCTGGTCGAGGTCGTAGCTGCACAGCAGGAGACGAACAGGCAGCTTGCACTAGCCAACGCCAACTATGCCATGTTGAACGAGAGGTACATTGCCTTGAATGAGCGGGTTGGTATGGTGAGTAGTCGGGTGGATCTTATGGATAGGAACATCAGCAGTCTGTATCGAGCTGTGGAGCAGAGATTGGATGACGAGGATGATGATGATGAGGATGATGATGCTCCGGAGCTTCAGGTTTTCTTTTGATTTTCTCCGATTCATCTCACCTCCATTCTTCTTTTTCTTTTTACAGATTGGGCTGTGTTTATTGAGTGAGTGGCATGTATATTCTTGGATATCGTTATTAGGATAGAGGGATTCATGAGTGTTGAATACTTGTATGGTTGATTTGGTTTATGGGCTATTGATTTTGTGCATTCATATGTTCATGTGTTAATTTCTATTGATGAAAAGCATGTATAATTTGATAAGTATGTAGAGTTCTTGTGGAATTGATCTTAATTATGTGCTATGAGGAGTACTTAGGATTCTATTTACCTATGTGAGGATTTGAGCCTTGTTAATCATGCCTGATAATGATTATTTTATTCTTGAGAGGATCATTCATATGAACGTATTCTAGAACTTGGCTTGGAGTCTTGTGTGAGACTTATGATTGATAAATTGCTAGGACATGATCTTAGGCCATTAATTTGTGATTAAGCTACTTAGCCAAATTTTGTCCTTCCTAATGATTTTATTAACATTTGGATGCCCCGTTGAGCCGTTAAAAACCTTTTCTTTGGTAGCTGAATTAAATAACCTTATAAACCTTTACTTGAACCTTGATTAACCTATTCATTGGTAGAGAGAATTGAGGTGAGTAAGTGTTGCAAGAAGAAAAAGGAAGATAGAATATGGTTGGAAAAAAAGTATGGTTAAATCTTGTTTAGGGGTAGTGCCTGAAACTGGTACCTCGATTGCTTATAACATGAAGCTTTAAGCTTAAGAGCAGCTGATTGATAAAGAGAAGAAGGGTAGTGCCTAAAATCGGTACTCGAATTATCTAAAGAGATGATGTTGATGCACGGAAAAGAAGGAAAATCCATGAGAAGAAGAAGAGAAGTTGGAGGAGATATTGCAGCAAGAAGAAGAAATCGAGAACCTCCAAGGTAACTCTCTACTAGTGTCTTAAGTCACTTTACCTAAATTTTCCTACCTTTTTCCAAAGAACCAACATTACAACCCAAAAACAAGTCCTTTGTGATCCTAGTGAAGAGTTGATTATAAGTTGATTTTTGAGACCTTTGCCAAGCTTATGGTTACGTGTGAATATGGATTGATATTAGTGTTTATATTAGCCTATATAGTGCCTCACGCACTTGAGTGAAAGAGAATAAATACTTATCTTGTGAGCTAGATTACTTAGTACTCCGAATGGTGCGTGATTGGATTGGTTTTGCATGAGTGATATATATGAAGTAATTAATACTAGTTTGATTTAATGAAGTTGCATGTGTGGTATGTTTTGTACTTGATCTTGGTGAATTATACACGACTCCTATGGTTTGATTTGGTTGCCTCGGGACGAGCAACATGTAAGTTTGGGGGTTCGATGAGTGTGTAAATTCACAAGTTTGGCATCATGTTTTGTGTGAGTTTTGGAGAGTTTTGAGGTGGAAATAGGTGAAAAACCTATATATATTATGAATTAGCATGAATCAGGTGTTAGTGGAGCTATTTAAGTGGTTTTCATAGCAAAATCGGAGTAGAAGTGCCAAGAATTGAAGAGACGAAGTCGAGACCATGCGAGCCGCCAAGGAGAGAGGTGGGTTTGACCTGTTGGAGGAGGGTTCGACCTCTCCAGCAGGTCGAACCAGCAATGCAAAGCGGCAGAAGAGGGGTTCAACCATGACTCGAGGGGTTCGACCTGTCTATCAGGTCGAACCATGGTCGAACCAGTTCGCGAGAAAGTTGATTCAATCACGACGTTGGGGATTCGACCTGACGGTTGGTTGAATCAAGAGCAGAAATTATCCAGTAGCATGGTTCGACCTGTGGTTCGACCAAGACGGAGTGGTTCGACCTGTACAAGAAGTCGAACCAAGTGCAGAATACTTCCAGTAGGTGGGTTCGACCTGTGGTTCGACCTGCAGTCAATGGTTCGACCTGTTTGCTGAGGTCGAACCATCGTGTGAAAACTTATCTTATCCGGATTTTCGAGGCCAAAACGCGTGTGATCACTTGAAAAGCCCATTCCAATCCCTAGAGACGTGATTACAAGTATAAAAGGAGGCTCATGCAGACAATACAAGAGAGCTTTTAGAGAGTTTTAGAGAGCGTAAGATCGTGAAGCACAAGAGGAGACTAGGAGGAGCTGTGACAGAGGTTCCACTGGAGATTCAAGTAAGATTGGTCCATCTAACCATGATTGTTCCTAGATCAATCATGGACTAGAGCCACTTCGGTAGTTCTAGGATTATGAAGATTTCATGAGTTGATTTGTATTTCGTGTGTATACTCCGTACAACACTACTTGTGGTTTATTTTATATAAAAGATTGTGCGTTTTTAATCCATACTCATAGTTGTTTTGTGCATCAATAATCGTTGTGTAGAGTCTGAATGCATAACATGGTTATTGATTGAGTGCGTTCACTAATGAGCAGGGTTTATTGTTATAATTCTAAGTGAAGGGATTCCGAGGTTTTATTAGAATCGTCTTATATGAATGTTTGTTAATTGAATTGAATTCGAGTTAACAAGTAGGAATAAGAGTATAACTTTATAGTACCTAAAAAGGGAGATCAAATCGGGTTAGAGTACTAAGTGCACAGGAAATAATTGATTATGATAGTACCTAAAAAGGGGGGTAAAGTATACATCTTGCTCTGAGGATACTCAGACGTATCAAAAGCTTATCTATTTGTGTCTATAGAGTAGATTTGCATGGTTTAGCGATGCGTCCATAAACCACAAGGCAGAGTCGGACATCAACACATGAAAGTATAAATTAACGAATGAAACTGGATGGCCTGACGAAGTACTTATCATCTATTTGATCACAACAACTCTTCTCTTGTTCTTGTTATTGATTTGCTATTTTAATTGTTACTTAGTTTAAAAACCAACAATTACAATTCTCAACATAGACATAATTGCTAGAAAATAACTAAAGTAATATTTATCCATCCCGTGGATTCGATATTTAACTTGGTCACCTTCGAAACTACAATTGGTATCCTTCATACTTGGGGATTAAAATTGTGTGTTGAGAAAACACCCAACAACTACGTTTAAATTTAATTACGTAAAACAAATGGATTTCCAAACTTAAGATATTTTCATTTCATATTTATTTCAAGTTTATTCGTATATTATTTTTTGTCTTTAAATATTTAATGAGCTATTCACATAAAATCCAAATTATTTGAGTGTTCGAATGACTTTTCCTTTTTTTTCAATTTCAATAAAATTTTTAAGGTTTTCAAGCGCTAATAAAAGTGAATATTTAATGAACAAAATTTTTTAATAGCGTCCTCATTTATAAATGAAAGATTTCTCTATCCAACGATTACTATAATATTTTAAAATAAACGTGAGTTCCTGACAAAATCTTCATATAAAAAATATATAGATACACTTGAAACATTTAAAAATCGAGAAAATTTTTTATCAAACCTCTTTTTTAATGTAGTCATCATCTGCCTACTTTTGAAATATATATGTGAGAAAATTATCAAACCTAAATCATAAAATTAAACTCTAAAGGGTTATTACAAAAGAATATGCTAGACAAATTCTAAAATAAGAAGAAGAATAGATCTACTTATAGAGATGAATAGGAGTGTTAGATTCAAATCAACAAAGAAGAAGAGATTTCCAAAAAAAGAAGAGTCGTACTCAAATCAGCTAATGCATCAAATACTTTGTATGCTGTTAAATTATATGTATTATAATAGATTTTAAGAAATAAATGGTGTAGCTGACATTTCTTATGTTGCAACCTGTTTCCGACTTGTTTTCCCACTAAACTATGTTGATGAAAAATGTACACACATTGCAACATGACAAACAATCAAACTAAAATAAAACACAATTAAGAAAACAAAAGCAATTTTAAGCAATCAAGTAAGACATGTGCACTTTTTCAGTTGTCAAGAAATGGAACCATATAATCATTGAATTGGTTGTTTAACAATATAGAGGTAATGTCTGGATACTTTATTTCAAACTTTTAACATAAATGAGATTTCCAGATTTTGAAACCTAACTTTGAAGGCCATAACCCCCTAAGTACTTTAAACCTAATGGTAAATAATATATGGTTGGAAAAATAATTGAGTTGGTTTTTCAATGCAACAAACGGTGCATAAATCAGAGCATTGTAGAGAAAGTTATAACAAAAATACCAAACTGTGGCAGATTCACCAAATTTGTCATACGTCATAAAGAATGTTTTAAGAATCTAGTATCTAAAGTGTAAAGCACCTAATTTAATGTTCATGACTAAGGAGTCTCCGAATTGAAGAGTTCGAAAGACATGCCAAAAGTCAAACTCAAATCTAATTATAATATAATTCATGGTTCTATAAAATGGATAGATTTGAAAGAACAAAACTTTGATGAATTTCAACTCAAGGTTCTAAAGTTAAAGAATTAAAATCACCATTGACCTTCAAATAAATGCTCTTGATGTTGGTCATTGATAATAGGTATAGCATTGATCGCCAGAAATCTAATCGTTTGAGCAGATGAGACCAAACTTTAGAGCCATTTTAATGTCATATACTGTCAAGAAGGAAAAGAAAAAAAAGGCAAGGAAAATTCTTAAAGTACCATTTCAAAGATACATCCAATTTAATATTTTTTTATCCATCATATATTGTGACAACATATTATAAATACACAGCTGCTCTATAATCCAATTCTCAATAAAAACATCAATGTCTATTCTAATGCAATGAAACATTAAACTTCTCAAACCTTGAGAGATCAGGTTCATATCTATCTAAACTAATTTCCACCCATACTTCTTTTAAAATATTTTCAAAAGAATTACTTCTAATAGGTTGAATTTCAAGAAAAAATATATGTATGTTATTCGACCTCAATACACCATTTCCATCAATACTAGAGAAGGACAAAACTATTAATATTGAGTGAACCACTTATCACAAATATAAAAAGTAAATTATAAAAACCATATAGAAAACGTGAATGAATAAAAAGTATAATATAAAACTATACAGAAAACCTGAATAAATAATCTAAATCAGCTCATCTTCGGGTGTAGCGCAAAGAGGGATATACTCCTTCAATCTAAGCCTACGTAAATCAAACACTATTCTAAATTGTCGAATAAATAATTTCACTTAAAAAACCTCGCACCAATAGAAATTGGAAAAAAATACATATAAAAACCAAAAAAATAAAAAATAATAAAGCGAATAAAATAACTGCGCCAAAAGATTAACATATTTTTCAATAATGCAAGTGAGTAATTTCTAACAAACATCGTACCAACGAAATCACATAACCACACGAAATTAAAAAAAAGTAAAAATAAATAAAAGCCTAGAAAATACGATAAAATTAAGAAAGACAGAGAAACAATGGTTTACCTACTGTCGCCCTTTCTTGAATCTGTCTTGGATTCACCTCCTTTCGTGGCCCATTACTTGAATAAAACTAAAAAGTTTGAATCGAATTCAAAACTGTGTAAATTGAGAAAAATAAGGAAAATACAGTAGAATCAAAAGGCAAAAAGCTAAAGCAGACCTCAGCTAGTAGCGAGGTAGGGTTAGGGTCAGGTATTCCTCTCGAGAAATCAGCAGCGAGTGTGGAAAACACATAGGGATGCGGGCTTGGGAGAAGTGGATTGAAGATGCAAATATCCAATTAAAAGTCATAAAAAATCAATGAAGTTATAATTCTGAAATGTCATCCATGGACATTAAATCTTCACATGACTGAAGACGGCTGCTTCGATAAATAATTTCTAGAAGAAATGAGGGTCTATGGAATATAAATAACAGATGTAGAGACAATCTAATGTTCAAAGATTTAATCGCATTGCACTGTAGAAACATGTTTCAATAAGATGATTTCCAGAAGAAGCCATCACCGGCAAAGTATGTTTTCAGAAGAGATGGTGCTAGGTCATAAAAATCACGATTAGAAGATATTAATGACCAGGATTAATATTAAGAGATGTGCCTCAAATGATTAAAGAACCAATGACCAATAGATTTTGACTTAATTGTGCAGACATAAATCTAAATTTATGGCTTCACAATGAAAGATAGTGGTAGGAAAACAATACCTAAACAAGGAAAGAAAAATAGAACTTAAGAAACCGATTTCAAAGATGGAAAACATAATTGCCCCAATAGATGCTATTATAAATAAATAAATATATATATATATATATATATATATATATATATATATATATATATATATATATATATATATATATATATAACATCTATTGCCTACTTGGCTAGATACCATGTTTGTACTTCATTCCTACATCTAATTATACCCTTTTTTAGAAAGGTGTAGGTGTGAAGGATTGATGGAGAACTCTCTCTCTCTCTCTTCAAATGCACTAGTGAAAAAGGTAAGTAACGGCGAGATTCGCTGAGCACAGTATAATATATATATATTTTATATTCTCTTCAAATGCACTAGTGAAAAAGGCAAGCTTCCTTTCCATATATTTATTTAGGGTAAATACACTTTTTTATCCATTAACTTCCTTCGATTTTGAAATTGGTCCATCAGTTTTAAACTTTTTGAAATTGGTCCATTGAGTTTACAAATTTTGATAAAATCATCCTCTTACCGGCTGTAGCGGATGTCTCACCTTGTGATTCTGACGTGTAAGTTAATTTATTTTTTAAAATCCTCGTATAATAAAAATGTGTTCCCAACGTGGGGGATTGGGAAACTATTGTCGAACATCTTACTCCTGCTGGGGGTTAGATTCGCCATAGCCGATAAAATCTGAATGAGTGGCCTCGTCGATGAGCTGTCAGAGATGACGAGCTTTTCGGAGAACTCATTGTACCGGCGGCGGGCGACTGCTCCAATGGTGGGCATCATCAGCGTCACCATCGCGGAGTTCACGTCGAATAACTCCACCACCACACTAGTGGTTCCGATTTTGAATTAGATCCTTTTGAATCCCTTCGCCACCGGAACCCCTATTTTACATACTCATGCCCAGACCCATATAGGGCGGGTCAGCCCCGCCCAATTTTTTTATTTTAATTTATTTTATTTTTTAATCAACCATCATTAATCACATAAACATTAATTTAACATGCATTCACATATAAACAACATCCATAAAGTTCAAAAAATTAATAATAATTATTATACGCAATATAACTTAATAACATAAAATATAATTATAATTTAATATAATTATATATATAATATAGTTATAAATAATTTATATGTATAAATATAAAATAATTGTAATAAAATAATATACACAATAAAATAATTTATTCTAACTTCCAAATAACATATATTCAATAAATAATTTATATACATATGTATATATATCATATAATATACGTATAAAATATAAAATAATTTTAATTATATTAATTTCAGGGCGGGCCGGGGCTAAACTAATACTCGGACCCACTCCGTATGTTTAAGGGTCCAGGCCGGCCACCCCCTTTCTGCTATGGGTTAGGTCTGGGTTGCCCCATAATGTACGGGCCAGGCCAATACTTCGGGCCAGGCCAAAATTGACATACCTAAACATTTCCTGGAATATTAAATTGTAAGTACTTCTACACCAAAGGACATATCATTTCAATTATAATATTACCTTATATTTGAAAGGTCATTGTACTAAAACTATAGAATAGGAAATCTGCGGTAATATCTAATCCACCTTTGTATTTTTCGCATCCATAGCCACCGCCACCTCTATATCGATCGCTGCCCTGATCTTTGTAGCATAGAAAACATATGTTGGTTAAATTCAAAAATGATTATAATATAAACTACTATATAGAAAATCTCTAACACCCCAATCTAAAATAAGCTTTTATCAAATATAGGGATATTATTTTATAAGAATTAATGTTATATGTCATAGAGATTTTAATTTCGGTGGTGATCAAATAGTTTCTATAACATTTATAGATATGTTATAGTCAGAGGTCATAAGAATATGCTTTTGCAAGACATATATCACATTAAAACATGAAACAAATACACTTCAATAATTAAAATGCAATTGAAACTCAATAACATATTTATATTATGGGCTAATTATAGTGTGCACCAGGGTCCTAAAATAGGGTGCACCCATATACAAATATAACCAAAAACATATACAATTATGAGCAATAATGTATATAATTTAATTATTTGTTTTTAATGGAAAATTAAGTGTAAAAAATATACAATTATTAAAAAAACATGTATACACTATTGAATTAAAAGTTATACACATATGGATGTTAGTTTTTTTAAATAAAAATTTAATGTGAAAAAGTATACAATTATTACAAAACACGTATACAAAATAGAATAATATGTATACAAAATAGAATAAAAAGTCATACACATATGGGTGCACCCTTGCACCCGGGTGCACCCAATATACACACTGTATTATGATTGAAGAACACTTGATTAATAATCTAAATATTTTTGGAATCATTTCAATACCAGAATTAAATCGAAATTCAAGCTATTAAATGTTTTGGAACATGCATAAGTGCATTTTAAAATCAATACGATACATTACCTAATTAAATCAAATATATATGCAATACACTATCTTATACACTACATATTCTACATGATACACTCTCCATGACACCTATGTATACTAGAGAGAATGTGATGTCATAATGAGATACACTCTACATATACTAATGATAAGTAATCTATCATGAGATTTATGGCTAAAATGACAACAAGTAAAAGACAAATGTAAGAGGACAAAGAGTGAGTGATATGGAGGAAAGGACAAAGGAGTGAATCCTTAACTTGGATACACATCAAGCTATGTTAATCTTCCCCTCACATACATAACTTACATATGAACATAGCAAACTTCTCCTCACAAAAACCCTTTCTCCCACAAAGGAAGAGTCTCCAATTCAAACTTTCCCATGTTAATCTTTGATTAATTTTCCTATGTTGAAGAGCTCCATACCAATAAGGTAAGTGAAGATTTATAACAATAGTAATCTTCATACCATCTTTTAATCTTAAATCAACATCCATTCCTTACTTCAATTTTTATATCTTAATACACATGAAACTACTACCAAGTGGAGGTTGTAAAATCATCCTTCCAACCTCATCAAAACCACCAAAAGATAATAAGCTTCTCTAAGCTTACAAGGTAATCATCTCACACTACATCCTATAGATATAATATTTATGTAAATGTGAAGGAGGAGGGGGCTAATACATGATGGTTTTGTGGATTTTTGATGTATGTTATGTGAAAATGAGAGGTTTTTATATGTAAGAAATGACATTTTAACTCACATGCTAAAATATGGCTCAAGTTCTAGCAAATGCAACTAAACTTTAAAATTTTCAGAATCTGACCCTGTTTATTAAGTTAGAAAACTACCTATTTATGTTACGATTTTGGCTACCCAAAAAGCACAAAAATATTTATTATGAAGTTATCTAACTATATTTAAAAGTTCATAGAAACATATAAACCCAAATGAAAGTTATGAACATTTTACTAAATTGTGGCAGAATGCATGCGAGAAATACAAGCTAAACTGATCTATTTATTTCGCATATAAAATCAACAAATTACAGAAAAAATCTAGAGATAAAAGTTGTTCTTATATGAGTCTTGTATATTCATGTTAAATATCTTTGAAACTCATTTATTATTTTAAGAGAGGTTGTTGATTACCAAACTGTTGCCATACTGTTTCTCAAAAACACTCCTGAAACTTTACAAGTATTTTAAACTAATAAGATATATTATTTTTTAGTAAGTAAAGAATTGTAAATGATCATATATGTATGTAGTTTATGCATGAGAAACAGATTTTTAGTTCATGAAATAGTTTGAGAAATATACATGTTTTACAAAACCATGGCAGCATGATACTTTGAAAATATTTCATGAATTTTATGCATTTTATGAGCACTTGACTAACAAGATCTTTTGCCTACATTCCTAATGAAATATGTTCATTCAAATGCTTTCTAAACTTATATAAAAAGGTTACATTGATTTATTTTCTTGTAAAAATTATAGTTAAGAAGATAGAGACTTCTTAAACTCCTCTAAAGCTATTTTTACTTATGAAATAATTTTTACTTAAATTGTTTTAACTCATTTTGAGAAATTTATTTGCAAACACAAAACTTACAGCCTTGAAGTTATTTTTGAAATTTATATTTGAATCATTCTTAAAGCTAATTAACCAAAGAAATTATGTTCTCTATGTAAAGAATGACATTACATGAAATAATATCACTCAAAGATCAATTCTTAATCATAATCTCACTTCAACTACTACAAATCTTGAATACACCCCTTAAAAGTATTCTTAATATTAAAATCATTAAAAGATCAACAATCATCAAGATTAGGATATTATATTATAGGCCAATTTATATTAATAAGGTTGTAACTTCTTATTATATATGTATGTTTAGGAGTGCTAAATAGAGAACAAATATATGAGGTATCAAGGATTTCAAGGAAATATAGAAACAACATCACTCATTTTGATCATTATCATCACCATCATCATCTGTCACATCCTGATTTTTCTCAATTAAAAATTATTTTATTTAAAAGAATTGAGCGGTAGTTCAAAGGAAATAAATATTTAAGAAGATTTGAATTTCCATAAAATAAAACTTAACCGTAAAATATTGAAATAAATACTTAAACTAAAATATAAAATTAAACTTAATGGTGCTAGGCATCCTCCAATCCCACCATACCAACTCCTTCATCTGAAAAGGTGAGAGATAAGGGGTGAGCGAAACTACAGCTCAACGAGAAATCACTACTTATCAAACCAAACATCACATGCTACAATAATTAAGTCATGTAATTGTATTTACCTCAACTGCATTACAATACTTTTTTTTTTCATATCTTCTTTTATGAAAATGTTCCTCTTAATATAGGTCACAAGACCTCCTCCTTTATTAAGGTCCAGAAGACCTCCTCTTTTATTAGGTTCATAAAACCTCCTCTTTTAAAGTTTAGAAGACCTATTTTCTCTATACTTCATATATTTAATTTAATTCTTTAATACCTTATATATCTAATTTAATAATATCACATGAACTCAAATATCATCACATATAACATTCAGTAGAGACAAGTAAGAAATCTCTCATCTCAAATAATTCAGATTTAATAGTAGTACCACATATTAACGTAGTCCATCTACTACTTCACATTCTCCGGGTGTTTCACGATTTCTGAGTGTATAAGAAATCTTGTATATGAGCGTATATAAAAGGAGAGAAAAAAATTGTGTAATGGATATTATATTGTAAACAGGTAATTAGGGTTTGAGGAGTTGGATATTATATACGTGCGTTAAATTGAATCCCAAACTTTTAGAAGAAGGAAAAGTGGAGATAATATTTGATAAATCCTAGATACTTACACTAAATTATATATTAATATATTATATAATAATAATATCTTGAGAAAATATCATGGAAAGAATAATATGTCTATGATATAAATGTGAATATAATTAAAAAAATGTAAGCACACACCTTATCGTGAAACCATATTTCTTTAACATGTTAAAATTTTAATAACAAGGAATTAAATGACACAAATTATAATGTAGAGAGGATTACTACTAGGTACACTAAAAAACCCTTAATTACTATGATATAAAACATATAAAAATATTACTATTAACTACATAAATATATAGTGATATACCAATATTACCCCTACAATGTGCTGCACATAAATATTTGTGTGCAGCAAAAGTACGTGTGCAACAAAAGTGTGCACAGTAAAAAAAGTGAGTACAGTAAAAAAGTGTGTGCAGCAAAAAAGTATAGTGGTCATATGGTGGTCCGGCAGAGCTCCGATGAAGCTCCGGCAGCGACAGTGGCCGGTCGACGATCCGGTAGTGCTCTGACAATCGGCCAACAGAGCTTCGACGGTCTGACGACTTTTTCAGTGGCCTGCCAGTGGTTCGACAATCAACCGACGGCGGTGGTCCGACGGTGGGTGAGTGTTTAGGGTTTGTGGTTTAAAAGTGTATGGGTTTAAGGTTATATTTGGAATTTTACTTTAATATTTTAAATCAATGTACCTCATAGTAATTATGGGTACAAAGTGTGTATCCATGAGTGATTTTTCCTTATAATATATATGATGATTATTAAAAGATACGCTGATATACATATTTTATAAATAATAAAATTACATGTATATATTTATTTATATTGGAAAATTTAGGTTATTACATTCCTACCTCGTTAAAAAAAATTTGGCATCGAAATTTAAATTTTATTAACTGCGAATGCGTGTAAAAATTAGAGAATTTATTAAATGAGAAATACATATTATACCACATTTATATGTTGGAAGGATAGTTTAATTTTAAAAAGTATATATAAATTGTATACTATAACAAATATAAATATAACGATGCATTTTTAAGTCCAACAAAATTCTATTTTATAAATAAATATATTAAAATTCATAGAAATTGATAATCTTGCATAAAATGAACTAATGTAAATTTCAGACCTCAATGGAGCTGTCGCAGTGTGAAGGATGCATGCATGGATGCCAGCGTGTTTTATAAAAAGAAAAAACAGGTATACAGAATCGTATAACCGCTCTAATACCAATTTGTCACATCCTGGATTTTCTCAATTAAAAATTATTTTATTTAAAAGAATTGACCGGTAGTTCAAAGGAAATAAATATTTAAGAAGATTTGAATTTACATAAAATAAAAAATTAACCGTAAAATATTGAATTAAATACTTAAAATTAAATAGAAAATTAAACTTAATGGTGCTAGGCATCCTCCAATCTAACCACGCCAACTCCTTCATCTGAAAAGGTGAGAGATAAGGGGTAAGCGAAACCACAGCTCAGTGAGAAATCACTACTTATCAAACCAAATACCACATGCAACAATAATTAAGTCACGTAATACCTCAATTGCATTACAATACTTTCCTTTTTCATATTTTTTTTTATGAATATGTTCCTCTTAATATAGGTTACAGGACCTCCTCCTTTATTAAGGTCCAGAAGACCTCCTCTTTCATTAGGTTCAGAAGACCACCTCCTTTATAAAGGTCCATAAGACCTAGGTACATAAAACCTTCTCCTTTAAAGTCCAGAAGACCTATTTTCTCTATACTTCATATATTTAATTTAATTCTTTTATACATCATATATCTAATTTAATAATATCACATGAATTTAAACATTTAATAATATCACATGAACTCAAATATCATCACATATAACATTTAATAGAGACAAGTAAGAAATTCCTCACCTCAAATAATTCAGATATAACAGTAGTACCACATATTAACGTAGTCCATCTTCTACTTTACATTCTCCAGGTGTTTCACGATTTCTGAGTGTATATGAAATCTTGTATATGAGCATTTATAAAAAGAGAGAAAAATTGTGGAATGGATATTATATTGTAATAAAGTGGTAATCAGGGTTTGAGGAGTTGGACATTATATACCTGTATTAAACTGAATCCCAATCTTTTAGGAAAAGGAAAAGTGGAGATAATATTTGATAAATCCTAGATCACATACACTAAATTATATAATAATACATTTTACAATAATAATAATAATAATAAAAATAATATCTTGAGAAAATATCATGGAAAGAATATGTCTATGATATAAATATAAATATAATTCGAAAAATTGCAAGCACACACCTTATCGTGAAACCATATTTCTGTAACATGTTAAAATTTTAATAACAAGGAATTAAATGATACAAATTACAATATATATAATGATTATTAAAAGATACGTTGATATACATATTTTATAAATAATAAGATGTACATGTATACATTTATTTATAGTGAAAAATTTAGGTTATTACATCAATCACTAGTTACATATCATTTCCTTCACTGCTACAAGGTGGGCTTACTGTTATGATTTCTATATTGAAATTTATTACGTTTATTGATGTTATGGATGTGCATGCACAAATTACCTAAGACCAGTGGGCCGGGAACCTGTACGTACAATTGGCATTTTTGCCAATAAGGAAATACGGACGCGTTCGTATAACTTTGACTATGGGTTAATTCCCTTTACTTTTAATATACATAATGTTCATTTCTCACGATATGAAGTCATTTTCTATTGTGCAATCCGACAGTAAATCCCCCACCGAGTACACCCCTACGTGTGCTCACCCCACTTCTTTTTTCTCTTACAGATCAAGTGCATAGCTAAAAGTGGTAGAGATTGAGTCGAGGGAAGCTTTGAAGAACGATATATTATAAATGATTTAACAAAAATAATTTAGTTCGCAAATTATATTTTTATAAACTTATTATAGCACACGAGATACAATCTTATTTTTCGTTGTAAGTTAACTTTGATCTTTATTAAGATTTATGTATTAAAATTTTAATTGAATAATTATTTTCTAAACTTTAAATAAGTTTTGACTTAAAATTATTATCCTTCTTTTTATAATTAATTCGATTATAAATTTTCATATGAACTACATTTAAATTTAATTATGTAAAACAAATGGATTTTCAAACTTACAATCTTTCCATTTCATAGTTATTTCAAGCTTATTCGTATACTATTTTTCGTCTTTAAATATTTAATGAAATGTTCACTTAAAATCTAAATTATTTGAGTGCTCGAATAACTTTTCCTTATTTTTTTATTTCAGTAAAATTTTAAAGGTTTTCAAGCGCTACTAAAAGTGAATATTTATTAAATAAAATTTTAATAGCGCCCTCATTTATAAATTATAGATTTATTTATCCAACGATTACTATAATATTTTCCAATGAACGCGAGTTCCTGACAAAGCGGTATCAGAGCAGGTCTACGATCCTGTAGACTTGTTAAGATAATTTTGAAATAGAATCTATTTTTACTTATGAAAATTTTAAGGTCTGAACCCTCCTCATTCGACGTCGGCTACAGTTTTTGCAAGGTAAATATTTTAAAGAGGGTGGATACTAGGATTGCCAAATGAAGTTATGAAGTGACATGGAATGAACTTGAATTATGTGAATTTTAAGTGATGATTGCATTATATGTATTGAACTTTAATTATGTGAACTTTTAGTTATGATGACTATGTTTATTATATGATGATTGCCTTGATTGTTCATATCATACGTGGATTTAATTGTGAAATATGTGCTTTACTTGAATTTTTATGAATAAGTTGCACATACATTCCTTGGAAATCCATTAAGTTTAGATTGTATGGTGAACTTTTTGTAAGAGTATGAAAATATATAGAATACTTCTAGACCTAGTTTGAATTTAGTGATACAAATATTTCTATACACTAATATTGAAACAAGAAGGTTTAAAGTTTCAAGGATATATGTAACATCCTTGATATATATATATATCATGGTTAAATTTACTTGTTAACCCAACGAAGGAAGAGACCACCTAATGAGATTTCAAATACCTTTCCAATGAGAACTTTGAAGGAGTTACTTATCATTTCTTCTACCCAACTATGATGTAATTTAGCTTTTAAGTGTATAAGTAACAACAAATACCTTTGATTTAAGTATACAATTTAGGAACATGACATGGATGAGAGCTACTTAAAGACATGAAAGTCAAGTGTGAGGACGATATTTTGAAGATCGATTTACACATGATAGACCGTTAGGATTTTTATATTTATTGGATTAGTGTAGTGATAGGGAATTGGCAGGAATGATGTGTTATGAGAATATTTTCACAAGAGAGGACGAAACAATTTCATTTCAAGTGAGAAAAAAAAGCAGTAATGTCATGATCATTACAATATGAGAATAATTAGATCGATTTTGAGAAAATCACAAAGTTTGCCCAATGCATGATACACGTTTGTATATTGATGATGTACTAATAATAAAAAATATATATCTTTAATACTATAATTTTGAAGTTCTTGCAAAAATAAAAATTTTAAATGTTTCTATGATATTACCATACTCTTTTAAAACCAATAGTGTCACACTTATATTGATATTACATTTAATGTGTATTTTAAGTGATCTTTCATGAAGGTTTCAATTTTTAATTTTAAAAAAAGCATTTATAATTTTGGATTAATTTAATACACACAATTTAAAATGATTTGGATCATATTTTATAATCATGATTCAATATCATACCATGTAATAAGTTTTATATATGTAAAATTATTCAAATTTCTATTCATCTTATCTCTCTTTAATTTTCAAATTATTTTATGGTTTATTCATATTTAAATTCTTATTAATCATGATCTATTTTTTTTCATAATTTATTTATTTTGTAAAGAAAAAAAGTAATGTTCAATGTTAAAGGTATTCCATCGTAGTTTATTAATTTTTAATATACAAAACATAGTGTGTTTTTACTATTTTATCATATATACTATTCTAAATTTCACAATTGCCAATGTTTGAAATTTTTGCATCTAAAGTTTAATATATGATCTTGATTCATATTTTAAATGCAAAAATTATTTTAAAATAAATTTAAAATAATAAGGAATATACGTTTTATAAATATTAATTTTGAATAGGAACATCACATATGTAGAAGTCGAGTTGTACTTAGGAAACAAAATAAGGAATGATATAATTTTAAAGGAATTCCTAGTACTATACTCAATTGGCAACGGTAGTTTACCAATAATATGACAATTGAGTTTACACTTGTTTTATGAAAATATTACATCGAATTACATGGAGTTTCTTGGATTGTAAACTCAATTAAAGGACTACATGAAATATGATTAAATAAGACAAGGGTACCCTTATAGAAAATTTGTGTTATTCATGAAATATATAATTTCCTTTGACTAAGGAAAATTAAACAAGCTCATTACATATGGACAAACATTCTTACTAGGAATTGAGGATCTTCTTGACTAATTAAGTAGTGGTTTAAGGATAATGTAGGATGAACATTTAGTGGAATATCACCAAATAAGGATAGGAGACGAATATTTCAAAGGGAGTATAGATGACACACAAAAGACTTTATAGTGTTGACTTAACCATGCACTATTATAAGCTTGATCTTTTGAAGAATATTTTATCCATACTTGAATTACACTATGATTATTTAAGGTATTTCAATCTACATTCCAAATAAGGAAAAAAAACAATGATGAACTTTTGAGGAATAGTGATTGACACCATAAGAAGGAAAAATTTATATCATATTCAAAGTATTCAATGGATATAAGTTTTTACTTGGTCAATTGTACTATTGGGATACATTATGAGAATACGAGGTTTGGAAGTTGAAACAAGTGACTATAAGATGTGGATGATTGAAAGACTACATAAAGTATATATTCATAATGGATATAAATTACTTGGGGTTAATTGGATTACTATTGAAAATTCATTAAGGAATTATCCAAGTAGCTAGTCTATTACAACAACAACCATAAAGGAATATAAGTGATCTAATAGTCATGAGAAGAAAAAAGTTTACTAAAAATATCACTAATAAGGTTTAGAAATTCATTGTGATGCATCATAATAAGGACCATAATCTTTTTAAGGTAAAGAAGAGAAATCAACTATTTTATCAATAATTTGAAGCTTATGGACTAAATTACTTGGCTTAAGGTTTTGAGCTAACTCTAGTCGCTTGTACCCTAATATTGGTAATGTGAGCCAAAATTCGCTGAACCTGCCACAATTTAGTATTCACATCATAACTTTTTTCTACAAGACTCCAATTATTGTTCTGTTGGTGGCATTGGAAAGCCTATTAGATCACCTTTCCAACCATACATTATGCACACTCATGTTCAAAGAATTCAAAGAGATTTGACCATTTAAAGTCAGGTCCAGAAATCTAAAAGTTTTTAATTTGGAGGTTTGAAGGAAATCTCCTCATTCATTGAATCTCTCGTCCTTATAATACCTTCTTCTTCAGGGGCTTTAGGAAGATTATGGATACTTTATGAGACATTGATCAAGATTGAGAATAGAATTCTCATTTTCTTATTGATCCTAGCTTGAAATTCGAAGATATATAGCTTCATATTTTATTGTATTTCCTTTTTCTTTGTTATCGACCCTCATTACTTAGCCACCCTTCTATAGAAACATAAGAAATGTGCCAAATAAATGGACTATGGACAAAGTTAAAATTGTCTTTAGTAAGTAGAATATACAACAAGGGACAATGGAAGTAGTTGGCACTTTTAAGGGAATATGATCTTATGAATCTACTACAAACTTAGGAAGACAAATTGTTACTTGAGGCACTAAGCATGAATGGAAATAGAATTAATATGACATATAAGGTCATTTGGCTAGTGAAGATGAAAATCACTCACAAGTTAAACATTATCGAGATGGTCCAACCATTCAAACATAGTGGATTAGATGAAGGTGAATAAATGAAATACTCACTTTAAAGGTTTAGAATTACAAACACTTATGATCAAAAAGGAAGAAGGAAAAGAGTTCTTTAAATAGGAGTGATGGAGTTTTATTGTTTAAGAGAAAATAAATGGATATACATGGCAGAGGATGAAAGGATTGTTGGAACTAGAATTCTATTTTGATTACAAGTTTTTATATTGTAAAATGCCAAATGTTACACATGATTGGGAATAAGTAAAGCTTGAAAAGAGTTGAACTATTGGTCCAAGATAAATTCAAAAAGGAATAAAGTACTCTAATTAACATTAGTAATCGATGGGTTAGGAACTATATTAGTTTCTATACTATATGCTTGACACGAGACGTGTTATTAATTATAAGTATGGTTAGTTCATGACAATTGCAATTAAAGGAAATAAGAGTAGAAGCCTTATACTTGTTTAGGAGATGAAGTTTTTAATTAAAAAGGGAAAAAAGTTATATTAGAATGAGAACTTTATGTATTGTTTTGGAAGCAAAGGTTAGTACACTTTAATTTCGAAGACGAAATTATTTTGTGGGGGGGGGGGGAGGGGGGGGAGAGTGTAACACCCCAATTTAAAATAGGTTTTTGTTAAATATAGGGATATTATTTTATATGAATTAATGTTATATGTCATAGAGATTTTAATTTCGGTAGTGATCAAAGAGTTTCTATAACATTTATAGATATATTATAGTCAGAGGTCAAAAGAATATGCTTTTGCAAGACATATATCACATTAAAACATGAAACAAATATACTTCAATAATTGAAATGCAATTGAAACTCAATAACATATTTATATTATGATTGAAGAATACTTGATCAATAATCTAAATATTTTTTGAATCATTTCAATACCGGAATTAAATCGAAATTCCATCTATTAAATGTTTTAGAACATGCATAAGTGCATTTTAATATCAATATAATACCCTACCTAATTAAATCAAATATATATGCAATACACTATCTCATACACTACATATGCTACATGATACACCTCCATGACACCTACGTATACTAAAGAGAATGTGATCTCATAATGAGATCCACTCTACATATACTAATGATAGGCAATCTATCATGAGATTTATAAAATAACAACAAGTAAAAGACAAATGTAAGAGGAAAAAGAGTAAGTAACATGGAGAAAAAGACAAAGGAGTGAATCCTTAACTAGGATACATATCAAGCTAGGTTAATCTTTCCCTCACATACACAACTTACGTATGAACATAGCAAACTTCTCCTCACAAAAACCCTTTCTCCCACAAAGGAAGAGTCTCCCATTCAAACTTTCAAGACTAATTTTCCTATATTGAAGAGCTTCATACCAACAAGGTAAGTAAAGATTTATAACAATAGTAATCTTCATACCATCTTTTAATCTTAAATCAACATCCATTCCTTACTTTAATTTTTATATCTTAATACACATGAAACTACTACCAAGTGGAGGTGGTGAAATCATCCTTCCAACCTCCTCAAAACCACCACAAGATTCTAAGCTTCTCTAAGCTTACAAGGTAATCCTCTCACACTACATCCAATAGATATAATATTTATGTAAATATGAAGGAGGAGGGGGATAATGCATGATGTGTTGGTTGGGTGTCGACCAAAGTCTCACATCAGTTAGAAGTGGGGATGTCGATGGGTTTATAAATGAGGGATGTACTCTTCCTAGCATGAGGCCTTTTGGGTGTGATGCCTAGAGTGGTAAAACCGTGTTGGCCAGTGGGCTGCCAAAAGCGGACAATATCATGCTAGTGGATTGAGTGGGATTGACTATTCTAGGGGCCCTCATCAGTCTGACTATACAAGGGGCTGGATAAACCCAACAAGTAGTATCAGAGCCAGCCCTAGACTTAACCGGCCCAGCTGGGGTTGGTGGGATGTTCAGACCTCAAACTAGATGGTCTAGCTGCAAGATTTTGTTTGAGGGGGAAATGTTGGTTGGGTTTCAACCAAAGTCCCACATCGGTTGGAAGTGGGGATGGCGATGGGTTTATAAGTGTGAGATAGACTCTCCCTAGCATGAGACCTTTTGGGTGTGATGCCCAGAGTGATAAAACCATGCTGGCCAGTAGGTGGCACAAAGCGGACAATATTATACTAGTGGATTGAGTGGGCTTGACTATACTAGGGGCTGGATAAATCCAACAAGTGGTATCAAAGTCAGGCCCCAAGACTTAACCGGCCCAACTCAGGGTTGGTGGGATATTTAAACCTCAAACTGGATGATCTAGCTTTGGGACTTTGTTTGAGGGGACAACCATTCAGTTTGAGATCCGAACATCCCACCAACCCCGGGCCAGGCCGGTTAAGTCTGGGGCCCACATCGAGCGGACTATACTAGGGGCTAGATAAACCCAACATGATGGTTTTCTGGATTTTTTATGTATGTTATGTGAAAATAAGAGATATGTAAGAAATGACATTTTAACTCGCATGTTAAAATATGGCTCAAGTTCTATCAAATTTAACTAAACATCAAAATTTTCAGAATTTGACCCTCTTTTTCAAGCTTGAAAACGACCTATTTATGTTACTATTTTGGGTACCCACAAAGAACAAAAAATGTTTATTAAGAATTTAACTAACTATCTTTAATATTTCTTAGAAATATATTCACCCAAATGAAAGTTATGGACATTTTACTAAAATGTGACAGAATGCATCATGTTTGGCATCATGTTTTGTGTGAGTTTTGGAGAGTTTTGAGGTGAAAATAGGTGGAAAACCTATATATATTGTGAATTAGCATGAATCAGGTGTTAGTGGAGCTATTTAAGTGGTTTTCATAGCAAAATCAGAGTAGAAGTGCCAAGAATCGAAGAGACGAAGTCGAGACCATGCGAACCGCCAAGGAGAGAGGTGGGTTCGACCTGTTGGAGGAGGGTTCGACCTCTCCAGCAGGTCGAACTAGCAATGCAAAGCGGCAGAAGAGGGGTTCGACCACGACTCGAGGGGTTCGACCTGTCTATCAGGTCGAACCATGGTCGAACCAGTTCGCGAGAAAGTTGATTCGATCACGACGTTGGGGATTCGACATGACGGTTGGTCGAATCAAGAGTAGAAATTGTCCAGTAGCATGGTTCGACCTGTGGTTCGACCAAGATGGAGTGGTTCGACCTGTGCAAGAAGTCAAGCCAAGTGCAGAATACTTCCAGTAGGTGGGTTCGACCTGTGATTCGACCTGCAGTCAATGGTTTGACCTATTTGCTGAGGTCGAACCATCGTGCGAAAACTTACCTTATCCGGATTTTCGAGGTCAAAACGTGTGTGATCACTTGAAAAGCCCATTCTAAGCCTTAGAGACGTGATTACAGGTATAAAAGGAGGCTCATGCAGACAATACAAGAGAGCTTTTAGAGAGTTTTAGAGAGCGTAAGATCGTGAAGCACAAGAGGAGACTAGGAGGAGCTGTGACAGAGGTTCCACTGGAGATTCAAGTAAGATTGGTCCATCTAACCATGATTGTTCCTAGATCAATCATGGGCTAGAGCCACTTCGGTAGTTCTAGGATTATGAAGGTTTCATGAGTTGATTTGTATTTCGTGTGTATACTCCATACAACACTACTTGTGGTTTATTTTATATAAGATTGTGCGTTTTTAATCCATACTCATAGTTGTTTTGTGTATCAATAATCGTTGTGTAGAGTCTGAATCCATAGCATGGTTATTGATTGAGTGCGTTCACTAATGAGCAGGGTTTATTGTTATAATTCTAAGTGAAGGGATTCCGAGGTTTTATTAGAACCGTCTTATATGAATGTTTGTTAATTGAATTGAATTCAGATTAACAAGTAGGATTAAGAGTATAACTTTATAGTACCTAAAAAGGGAGATCAAATCAGGTTAGAGTACTAAGTGCACGGGAAATAATTGATTATGATAGTACCTAGAAAGGGGGGTAAAGTATACATCTTGCTCTGAGGATACTCACACGTGTCAAAAGCTTATCTATTTGTGTCTATAGAGTAGATTTGCATGGTCTAGCGATGTGTCCATAAACCACAAGGCAGAGTCGGACATCGACACACGAAAGTATGAATTAACGAATGAAACTGGATGGCCTGACGAACTACCTATCATCTATTTGATCACAGCAACTCTTCTCTTGTTCTTGTTATTGATTTGCTATTTTAATTGTTACTTAGTTTAAAAACCAACAATTACAATTCTGAACATAGTCATAATTGCTAGAAAATAACTAAAGTAATATTTATCCGTCCTGTGGATTCGATATTTAACTTGGTCACCTTCGAAACTACAATTGGTATCCTTCATACTTGGGGATTAAAATTGTGTGTTGAGAAAACACCCAACAAGTTTTTGGCGCCGTTGCCGGGGACGGCTTAAAATATATTTTGTTATTTCTAGTTTATTAGGGCTATTTATCTTCTTTTGCTGTTTTAATTCTAGTTCTTTTTAGGTGTATGCTCACGAGATCAAAGAAAGGTGAACTTGAACCCTATAATCCTTAGATCGGAGCATCGTCAAGAAAGAAGAAGAAGAAGAAGAAGAGCAAGGCAAAGACTATTGATCCAACTGAAGCTCTGAATTTTGGAGTTGAAGTTGACGAGCAGATTTCGCAGATGATTGAAGCTACAACTGAAGTTAATTCGGGAGTAGAGACAGTCAACATGGCAGTTAATCCAGATAATCTAGCCATCCGAGAGGTTTTCAGAAATAATGGGGCTGGAAATTCTGGGCTTCTAGGAGCGAGGGGAACTAATGCAGTTTTCGATCTTCATCCCGCTCTTATTAGCATGATAGAAAGGAACTCCTTTTTAGGAGGGTCTTTCGAGGATCCGCAGCAGTATCTGAACAAGTTCTTGGGCTATGCAAGTACTCAAAAAGATGCAGGAGAACATGAAGATGCTAGGAAGATCCTCTTGTTCAAATACTCGTTTACTGAAAAGGCGAGAGATTGGTACGACACTATCAACGCAGCTGAGTGCACCACTTGGGAGCAACTGCAGTTAAGGTTCTTGGAGAGGTACATGCCACCTTCAAAGGTGTTTAAGATGAAGCAAGACATTAACCAATTTGCTATCAGTAGAGGTGAGAAATTTCATGAAGCATGGGATAGATTCAAGGACATGCTTAGGAAGTCTCCTCAACATGGGCTATCTAAAGCTCAATATATCAGTATATTTTACAATGGATTGGACTATGATTCACGAGTGTTATTGGATGCTTCTTCTAATGGAGCTTTGCTTACAAAGTCATCCGTAGAGGCCGAGAAGTTGTTTGAAGATATTTCGATGAATTCGAGGGATTGGTCAACTGATAGAGTTAGAGATACTTATGTCCTTAGGAAGGTAGCTCAGGTTGAACAAGCAATGATGAAAACAAGTAAAGAGGATGAGATCGTCTCTAGCTTGTCCAATATCAACAAGCTACTTGAATCCCAACAGAAGCAAATCAGCGAATTATCTCAGCGCGTACCAATCATGCAGCAGGAGTTGAAGAATGATGGACCAATCCAAGAGGAGTTGGAAGAGGCACACCATGCCATGGGTCAAAGTATTCAAGGGACTAGGTATCCAGATCAAGGAAACCGGAACTACCAAGGGAATTATCGAGGAAACTTTAATAATCGTGGTCCCTCGGGTGGTTATCAATAGCCTAGGAGGCCGGAGTTCTCATGGAGCAATCCGAATAATGCGATTCAACCTCCGATGGGTGTTGATCCGAGTGCTAAGGTGGAAGAAGGGAAACCGGGTTTGGAGGATACTGTGAACAGGTATATGGCCAAGAACGATGAAAGAGTGAACCGCCTTGAGGCCAAACTTGAAAAGAAAATCAATGCAAACCATGAGGTTATATCTAAGCAGGTGAAGGACCTTACATTGCTGATGGGGGAGATGGCAGGAAGTGTTAACAAGCTTACTCACTCTTGAGAAGGGGAAGTTCCCATCTCAAAGTATTGAGAATCCAAGGACCTACAACGCCATCACACTGAGGTCGTGAACACAGTACGAGGGACCTATGAGGCCGGAATCAAATTTGGACATGTCTAGGGCAAGATTCGAACATAGTTCGACCAACATTGAAGGTCGAATCATACAGGGAAAGTCGAACCAACGCACTGGACACAATCAGGAAGCATTGCAGCATTGGTTCGACCAAACTGTAGATAGTTCGACCTGGCATACAGGTCGAACCAAGGTCGAACTTGACAATTCGGAGCACTCTGTTTTTCCAGAACACCGATTCGACCAAATTAATGATGGTTCGACCTATCTAACAGGTCGAACCCAAGTCGAACCGCACAACTTGGAGCACTCTATTTTGTCGCAGCAATGGTTCGACCACGATGGACATGATTCGACCTATCCAACAGGTTGAACCTTGGTCGAATAGGAGGGCGGAAGGAGTACAGTAGGTCGGTTCGACCTAGGTAGCCGTGGTTCGACCTACTCAACAGGTCAAACCCAGGTCAAACCTCAACTTCAAAAAGAGAGCAGTTGTCCAGAAGAGCGGTTCGACCATTACGTGCCTGGTTCGACCTGTTCCACAGGTCGAACCCTGGTCGAACCCATCCAGAAGTTGCATGTTGCTACTCCGAACACTCTCGATGATGTTGATGCTACTCCAGTGGTTCGGAATGAGCAAAGTACAGAGATAATAGCTGAGAAAAAGTAGAAGAGAGCCAAGCAATTGAGAGCCAAAAAGGAGAAAGCGGAGAAGGTTGATTGTAATGACTGGGGGATTCCCAAAACGAAGATACCTCTGCCGTTTCCTTACAAGCTTGTGAAGAAGGGATTGGAAGAGAAGTTCAAGAAGTTTTCAGAGATAATGAACAAGATAAGCTTGAGCATTCCTTTCTCAGAGGCAATCATGGAGATGCCGTACTATGCCCTATTTCTTAAAGACATATTATTGAAGAAGTGGAGCTTAACCGGAATTGAAACGGTGAATTTACCTGAGAATTGTAGCTCAATCATTCAAAGGAAGCTGCCGCAAAAGATGAAGGATCCGGGGAGCTTCACTATTCTATGTGAGATCGGAAAGGGGCCGGCACGGCGAGCTTTATGCGATCTAGGGGCAAGCATCAATTTAATGTCGTTGTCCATCTTTCAGAGGCTTGGTTTGGGGGAGTTACCCCCTAAAACAGTGGTTCTCCAATTGGCGGACAGGTCGATGATGTTTTCAAAAGATATAATTGAAGACGTTCTCGTCAAAGTGGAGAAACTAGTCTTTCCTGTGGACTTTCTTGTGCTAGAGATGGAAGATGACAAGGATAATATCCCTCTAATCTTGGGGAGAACTTTCCTTGCTACTGATGGAGCTATGACAGATGTTCAAAAAGGAGAGCTTAGATTGCGGATGGACAAAGAAGAAGTTCTTTTCAACTTGGACAAAGCAATGAAGATGCCCATGGAGTCTCAGTGTTATAGTATTGACGTGGTGGAGGAGATTGTGAAGGAGGATATGTCTCTGATCCTGTCAAAGGATCCTCTTGAGACATGTTTGATAGAGTCTCTTACTTATCCCACTACGGAACTTGACGGACTCTCCAACGAGGTATGTATTGAATTTCTTGAAAACTTACTTGCTTTGGGTGATGAAAGGTTTGAATCGGAAAGAACTATGGTGGAAGAAGTCAAGTGGACAAGGAAGTACTTGCCTTTGGATAACGAGAGCTCTCCGATGGAAGTGAGAAAAGAGGAGTTGAAACTTTTGCCGGAACACTTGAAGTACGCCTCTCTTGGCGACAATGAAAAATATTCGGTAATTGTATCTTCTTCTCTTGATGAAGATCAACTTGAGGAGTTATTGACTATTCTTAGGAAGTATAAGTCTGCGATTGGTTGGTCTCTTGAGGATTTGAAAGGAATTAGCCCTTCGTATTGCATGCATAGGATAAGATTGTTAGATGAGGCCAAGGCAAGTGTTCAGAATCAGCGGAGGGTTAATCCCGCGATTCAAGAGGTGATTAGGAAGCAAATCCTTACGTGGTTGGATGCTGGAATCATATATCCTATTACTGATAGTCCCCATGTGAGTCCATTGCATGTAGTTGCTAAAAAGGGGGGAATGATTGCAGTAAAAGCTGAGGATGGAGAAGCGATAGCCACAAGGATTCCTACGGGATGGCGTACATGTGTAGATTATAGTAAGTTGGATGAGAACACGTGTAAGGATCATTTTCCTCTTCCTTTCATGGATCAAATGTTAGATCGTCTTGCAGGGTATGAGTTTTATTATTTTTTTGAATGGATACTCGGGGTACAACCAAATCATGATTGCCCCCGAGGATCAAGAAAAGACCACTTTTACTTGCCCCTACGGGACCTTTGCTTTTCGGAAAATGCCATTTGGGTTATGTAATGCGCCTGCTACTTTTCAGAGATGCATGATGGCAATATTCGATGGGTTGATAGAGAAGATCATGGAGGTGTTCATGGATGATTTTTCTGTTTTTGGTTCCTCATTTGATATTTGTTTGTCTAACCTAGCTACTGTTTTGAAGAGATTTCAAGTGACTAATCTTGTCTTGAATTGGGAGAAGTGCCACTTCATGGTGAAGGATGGGATTGTTCTTGGGCATCATGTTTCAGCCAAGGGATTGTAGGTCGATCGTGCTAAAGTGGTGACAATTGAGAAGCTTCCACCACCGACCATTGAAAGAGGAGTGCGGTCTTTCCTTGGACACGCCGGTTTTTACAGGAGATTCATACAAGACTTCTCAAAATACTCCAAGCCCTTATGTCACTTACTTGAAAAGGATGTTCCTTTTGTGTTTGATGATGAATGTCTAACAGCTTTTCAAGTTTTGAAGGAGGCGCTTATCACTGCACCTATCTTGATCATACCGGATTGGACTCAACCATTTGTACTAATGTGTGATGCAAGTGATGTAGCACTTGGAGTGGTGCTTGGGCAGCCGAAGGAGAAGAAGTTCTGCGCCATTTACTATGCGAGTAAGACTTTCGATGCGGCACAAAAGAATTACACGGTGACTAAAAAGGAGTTTTTGGCTGTTGTGTACGCATTCAATAAGTTTCGTCAGTATTTGGTTGGCATGAAGACTATTGTGTACACGGATCATTCAGCGATTCGGTACTTGATGGAGAAGAAGGAGACGAAGCCTAGGATCATAAGGTGGATTCTTCTACTTCAAGAGTTTGACATGGAGATCCGGGATAAGAAAGGTTCTGATAATGTGTTGGCGGATCACCTTTCGAGGTTGGAGACTAGGGAGCATTGTGATAATTCTTTCGAGTATATTGAGGAAATGTTCCCGGATGAAAAGATCATGGCCTGTTTATTGAAGGGGCTGAGCAAGCGTGTGTGGTTGCTGCATAGGGAGTTGATCCATGGTATGCGGATTATGTGAACTATATTGCTGTGGGAGAAATTCCAAGGGATCTCAACCGATATCAACTTGCTAAATTCAAGAGGGATGTTGAGACTTTCATATGGTATGATCCCTTTGTGTACAAGATTTGCACGGATTCTATTGTCCGTAGGTGTGTGCCCGAGATGGAGATGGAGAGTGTTCTCGAGTTTTGCCATGCACAACCTAACGGGGGGCACTTTGGCACTCAAAAGACAGCAGCCAAGGTACTTCAGTCCGCTCTTTATTGGCCTACGTTGTTCAAGGATTGTGAGACCTATGTGGCATCTTGCGATAGATGTCAACGCATGGGGAACATCGGTAGGAGAGACGAGATGCCGCTTCAGCCGAGCATAGTGGTCGAGATTTTTGATGTGTGGGGTATCAATTTTATGGGGCCTTTTCCCCCATCTAATGATTTCTCTACATTCTACTTGCGGTGGATTATGTTTCTAAGTGGGTGGAAGCGATTCCTACTCGCTTGAATGATTCGAAAACTGTTATATCTTTCTTGAAGAAGTATATCTTTGCCCGCTTTGGAGTTCCTAGAGCACTTGTTAGTGATGGAGGTACGCACTTTGTTAATAAATTTCTTGAGAAGGTGCTTAAAGGGTATGGTGTTAAGCATAGGGTTACTACACCCTATCATCCTCAAGCGAATGGGCAAGCGGAGGTCTCTAACCGTCAAGTCAAACAGATTCTGGAGAAGGTGGTCAGAACCAATAGAAAGGATTGGGCTTTGAAGCTCGATGATGTCGTGTGGGGGTTCCGGACCGCGTACAAGACGGTGTTAGATATGTCACCGTATCAGATTGTCTATGGGAAACCTTGCCACTTACCTGTAGAGATTCAACACAAAGCATTTTGGGCTTTGCGAAGCTTGAACTTGACTCTCAAGGATGTGAAGGAGTTGAGGATGACTCACATCAATCTTTTGGATGAGTTTCGGAGTCGTGCATACAAGAATTCCGAGATCTACAAGGAAAGGATTAAGAGATGGCATGATTCAAAGATCTCGTACAAGGAGTTCAAGCAAGGAGACGAGGTATAACTCTTTAACTCTCGTTTAAAGTTTTTGCAGGCAAGTTGAAGTCGAAGTGGACAGGACCATTCATGATTCATCGAGCCTTAGGAGGGGGGAGTTTTGAGCTCATTGACAAGGATGGAGACATTATTGCGGCAAATAGACATCGCTTGAAGCATTTTAGGTCGCCGGATGATGTTTGTGTCATCTTTGAGGATACCTTGATCTGAGTTGGTACCGTCGTGACTCTCCGACATTAAACATGAGCGCCTATTGGGGGCTTTCCCTCCTGTTTTAATGCTTTATTTCTTTCGTGTGAGTAAGAAATTTTTATATTTGAAGTGTTTACTTATCGGCAATTACATCTCTTTGCAAACTTAGTTTCGACTATAGTTTCTACTAAGTTTGGGGGGGTGTGATGTACTTACCTTGATAAGCACCGATAGTATAATCTTTTCTTTGTGACGTTTGTTAGGGGAGTTAATTTTTTGCGGCATATTTAAAACTTTAACCAATTGTATGTGTCGATTTTTTTTGTAACTTGCCTAATGTTCTGTGGTGTTTTGTGGTTTCGTATTTTGAGTGATTGCGGAGTTACTCATGATTGATAAGTTTTTAAAGAACCAATTCTTGATGAAGTTGTGCTCTAGTTGGTACTTAATGATTCGTTTTGAAGTTTAAAGTGTGTAGGGATTGAAGAACACGCGTTTTGGAGCTTTCAGGGGATAGGTTCGACCAGTTTCAGGAAGTCGAACCCAACAGTGGAAGTCGAACCGTGGTGATAAATTATCCAGTGAGGTGGTTCGACCTTCAAAAGCATGGTTCGACCTGATCCTACAGGTCGAACCTAGTCGAACCAGTGTGGCTGAAGTTCGGTTCGACCACGACGTACTTGGTTCGACCTATTTAACAAGTCGAACCAAGGTCGAATCTGTGATCTGAAACATACAGTAGGGTGGTTCGACCTGATGCGTTTTGGTTCGACCTGTTCCAGTAGGTCGAACCTAAGTCGAACCTGAAGAAAACTTGTCCAGAAGGGTGGTTCGACCTCGTCAGTCGTGGTTCGACCTGTTCAACAGCTCGAACCCAAGGTCGAACCAAGCCAAGTATGTGTTTTAAGTTCGATTTTTTAGAATGGTTCGATCACTTTTCACTTCACCCTTCCTCGAACCTTCACGAAATCACTACACCCTTGCACCAATTCTTCAATTACACTTGATTTCGCACCGATTACACATCACCACACCTTTAATTCACGACTTAGACGCGAATTTGGGCGAATTTCGCTGCAAGTAAGGGCTCAGTCGCGATTTCTTGGGGTGTTTGATTGTTCTTTTGCCATGGGAAAAGCTAAAGGTATGTTTTCTCAACTCAATTACTCTAAGATTGAAGCTTAGTATATGCAATTCGTTGTGGGTAAGAGGATTGATGTTGATGTTGGTTGAATTTCATGGTGAATGTTATTATTTTGATTTGATTCATATGAATTCTTGTTCATTGGTTTGAGAATGTTTGATTATTGATTGAACTTGAGTGTTGATGTGAATCGATCAATGATATTGTGCGTTTATGAGTATAAGCATGTTGGTTTGGTTGAATCGTTCAAAATTTGAGGAGTTCATGTTTTGACTTGTTGAAATTCATGTGAATTGCTTTGATAAGTTGAAGGCATGCTTGTATGGCTGTGTTCGAATGATGAGGAAGATGTGATTGAAGTAGTTTGAGCATGTTGAAAAGCAAGTTGTGTTTGATGATGGTAGTTGAGGTGATATGTTGTTGATGAAGCATGGATGCTTGAAGTCTTGAGTAGAGTATAGGATATGCTAGTCGATTACTTGCTTTCTTGTCTTGTTGGTTGTACTGAGTAGTTGTTTTCAGGTACAGGACAAGGATCCGGACAAGGATCCGGGCAAGGCAAGGGGAAGGGGAATGCAGTCGAAGAAAGATCGAAAAAGAGGCAAGATAGGCCTTCGAACGTAGATAAGGTGACGAAGACGCTGAGATTGCAAGAACGCCTTCCCGAGAACTTCAAGATTCAGATGCCTGATTGGGATGAGATCAAAGAGAAGTGGGCAGAGGTCTCAGAAAAGATAGCTCGGACTAGATACCAAGACGATGAGGCCATGAGACTCATGAGCATCCAAGATGATATGACGATGTTGTTCGATCGAGTGGGGATCCACAGATTTATGGAGTTGAAGAGGCTGACTTACTTCCATGTTACAGCAGAGGTAGTTTGCTCCTTTGAGATGGATAAGGACCCACTTGGCTACTCGTATCAGTGTACATTTCAGTTGGGAGGAGTCCGAAGGAGATGGACAGCTGAGGATTTTAATCAACTTTTTCAGACACCTCTAGAGATTTCTCTAGTGGAGCATGGACACTTCGACGCTAATAGGTTTTGGAGGGAGATCTCCGGGGAGATCAGAGACTATAAGATTAAGCAGGCTGGTGCAGCCTCGATCAAGAATCCAGTGTTGAAGTATATGGATCGAGTGCTTGGAAACACACTGTTTGCTCGTTCGTAGGGTGGCTGTGTGTCTAGAGGAGAGCTTTACGCCTTATGGTGTATGATGAATGGGGTGAAGTTCAATGTGGGAGCATATTTCATCGCGCAGCTGCATCGATTCAAGACCGTTGGATTTCAGAAGGTGAACATCGGAGGGTTGCTGATGATTGTAGCTGAGCACTACAACATGGACTTCACCGGCATTACACCTGTTAGAGAAGAGCCCGACTTGGTGATGTTCACATACGTAAAGGGAGGATTTGCATACTTTAGAGATGGTGATTGGTTCTTCACGAGAGGACCAAAGCCATTCGACTTCATGTTTCCCTTTGACGTGAACAACATGACCACCGTTCGGGAGGCGAGAAACTTGTTGATGAACTCCCTAGGACACACCGCTATGTTCGTGACTGTGAAGACCAACGGAGATTGGAAAGCCGTGGCTAGGATGTGTGCGGAAGGCAGATTGGCGGAGCTACAGCAAATTATGGAACAGGGAGAGTACCATCCGCCACCACAGCAGCCCGAGGTCGAACATTGGGTAGATGAGCAGTCAGAGATGGAGATTTCAGAGGAGGAGCAGCACGACGCGCCTCAGCATGCTCCAGTACCGCAGCAGCAGTGGGCTGTTCGGGATGATACCCGGGAACAGCTTCGCTTGATTCACGAGCAGCTGGTCGCGGTCGTAGCTGCACAGCAGGAGACGAACAGGCAGCTTGCACTAGCCAACGCCAACTACGCCATGTTGAACGAGACGTACATTGCCTTGAATGAGCAGGTTGGTAGGGTGAGTAGTCGGGTGGATCTTATGGATAGGAACATCAGCAATCTGTATCGAGCTGTGGAGCAGAGATTGGATGACGAGGATGATGATGATGAGGATGATGATGCTCCAGAGGAGTAGAACTTCAGGTTTTCTTTTGATTTTCTCCGATTCATCTCACCTCCATTCTTCTTTTTCTTTTTACAGATTGGGCTGTGTTTATTGAGTGAGTGGCATGTATATTCTTGGATATCGTTATTAGGATAGAGGGATTCATGAGAGTTGAATACTTGTATGGTTGATTCGGTTTATGGGCTATTGATTTTGTGCATTCATATGTTCATGTGTTAATTTCTATTGATGAAAAGCATGTATAATTTGATGAGTATGTAGAGTTCTTGTGGAATTGATCTTAATTATGTGCTATGAGGAGTACTTAGGATTCTATTTACCTATATGAGGATTTGAGCCTTGTTAATCATGCCTGATCATGATTGTTTTATTCTTGAGAGGATCATTCATATGAACGTATTCTAGAACTTGGCTTGGAGTCTTGTGTGAGACTTATGATTGATAAATTGCTAGGACATGATCTTAGGCCATTATTTTGTGATTAAGCTACTTAGCCAAATTTTGTCCTTCCTAATGATTTTATTAACCTTTAGATGCCCCGTTGAGCCGTTAAAAACCTTTTCTTTGGTAGCCGAAGTAAATAACCTTATAAACCTTTACTTGAACCTTGATTAACATATTCATTGGTAGAGAGAGTTGAGGTGAGTAAGTGTTGCAAGAAGAAACAGGAAGATAGAATATGGTTGGAAAAAAGTATGGTTAAATCTTGTTTAGGGGTAGTACCTGAAACTGGTACCTCGATTGCTTATAACATGAAGTTTTAAGCTTAAGAGCAGCTGATTGATAAAGAGAAGAAGGGTAGTGCCTAAAACTGGTACCCGAATTGTCTAAAGAGATGATGTTGATGCACGGAAAAGAAGGAAAATCCATGAGAAGAAGAAGAGAAGTTGGAGGAGATATTGCAGCAAGAAGAAGAAATCGAGAACCTCCAAGGTAACTCTCTACTAGTGTCTTAAGTCACTTTACCTAAATTTTCCTACCTTTTTCCAAAGAGCCAACATTACAATCCAAAAACAAGTCCTTTGTGATCCTAGTGAAGAGTTGATTATAAGTTGATTTTTGAGACCTTTGCCAAGCTTATGGTTACGTGTGAATATGGATTGATATATTAGCCTATATAGTGCCTCACGCACTTGAGTGAAAGAGAATAAATACTTATCTTGTGAGCTAGATTACTTAGTACTCCGAATGGTGTGTGATTGGATTGGTTTTACATGAGTGATATATATGAAGCAATTAATACTAGTTTGATTTAATGAAGTTGCATGTGTGATATGTGTTGTACTTGATCTTGGTGAATTTTACACGACTCCTGTGGTTTGATTTGGTTGCTTCGGGACGAGCAACATGTAAGTTTGGGGGTTTGATGAGTGTGTAAATTCACAAGTTTGACATCATGTTTTGTGCGAGTTTTGGAGAGTTTTGAGGTGGAAATAGGTGAAAAACCTATATACATTATGAATTAGCATGAATCAGGTGTTAGTGGAGCTATTTAAGTGGTTTTCATAGCAAAATCGGAGTAGAAGTGCCAAGAATTGAAGAGACGAAGTCGAGACCATGCAAACCGCCAAGGAGAGAGGTGGGTTCGACCTGTTGGAGGAGGGTTCAACCTCTCCAGCAGGTCGAACCAGCAATGCAAAGCGGCAAAAGAGGGGTTCAACCACGACTCGAGGGGTTCGACCTGTCTATTAGGTCGAACCATGGTCGAACCAGTTCGCGAGAAAGTTGATTCGATCACGACGTTGGGGATTTGACCTGACGGTTGGTTGAATCAAGAGCAGAAATTATCCAGTAGCATGGTTCGACCTGTGGTTCGACCAAGACGGAGTGGTTCGACCTGTACAAGAAGTCGAACCAAGTGCAGAATACTTTCAGTAGGTGGGTTTGACCTGTGGTTCGACCTGCAGTCAATGGTTCGACCTGTTTGCTGAGGTCGAACCATCGTGCAGAAACTTACCTTATCCGGATTTTCGAGGCCAAAACGCATGTGATCACTTGAAAAGCCCATTCCAATCCCTAGAGACATGATAGCAAGTATAAAAGGAGGCTCATGGAGACAACACAAGAGAGCTTTTAGAGAGTTTTAGAGAGCGTAAGATCGTGAAGCACAAGAGGAGACTAGGAGGAGCTGTGACAGAGGTTCCGCTGGAGATTCAAGTAAGATTGGTCCATCTAACCATGATTGATCCTAGATCAATCATGGACTAGAGCCACTTCGGTAGTTCTAGGATTATGAAGGTTTCATGAGTTGATTTGTATTTCGTGTGTATACTCCATACAACACTACTTGTGGTTTATTTTATATAAGATTGTGCGTTTTTAATCCATACTCATAGTTGTTTTGTGTATCAATAATCGTTGTGTAGAGTCTGAATGCATAGCATGGTTATTGATTGAGTGCGTTCACTAATGAGCAGGGTTTATTGTTATAATTCTAAGTGAAGGGATTCCGAGGTTTTATTAGAACCGTCTTATATGAATGTTTGTTAATTGAATTGAATTCGAGTTAACAAGTAGGAATAAGAGTATAACTTTATATTACCTAAAAAGGGAGATCAAATCGGGTTAGAGTACTAAGTGCACAGGAAATAATTGATTATGATAGTACCTAAAAAGGGGGGTAAAGTATACATCTTGCTCTGAGGATACTCACACGTGTCAAAAGCTTATCTATTTGTGTCTATAGAGTAGATTTGCATGGTCTAGCGATGCGTCCATAAACCACAAGGCAGAGTCGGACATCGACACACGAAAGTATGAATTAACAAATGAAACTGGATGGCCTGACGAAGTACTTATCATCTATTTGATCACAACAACTCTTCTCTTGTTCTTGTTATTGATTTGCTATTTTAATTGTTACTTAGTTTAAAAACCAACAATTACAATTCTCAACATAGTCATAATTGCTAGAAAATAACAAAAGTAATATTTATCCGTCCCGTGGATTCGATATTTAACTTGGTCACCTTCGAAACTACAATTGGTATCCTTCATACTTGGGGATTAAAATTGTGTGTTGAGAAAACACCCAACAACTACGTTTAAATTTAATTACGTAAAACAAATGGATTTCCAAACTTAAGATATTTTCATTTCATATTTATTTCAAGTTTATTCGTATATTATTTTTTGTCTTTAAATATTTAATGAGCTATTCACTTAAAATCCAAATTATTTGAGTGTTCGAATGACTTTTCCTTTTTTTTCAATTTCAATAAAATTTTAAAGGTTTTCAAGTGCTAATAAAAGTGAATATTTAATGAACAAAATTTTTTAATAGCGTCCTCATTTATAAATGAAAGATTTATCTATCCAACAATTACTATAATATTTTAAAATAAACGTGAGTTCCTGATAAAATCTTCATATAAAAAATATATAGATACACTTGAAACATTTAAAAATCGAGAAAATAGTTTATCAAACCTCTTTTTTAATGTAGTCATCATCTTCCTACTTTTGAAATATATATGTGAGAAAATGATCAAACCTAAATCATAAAATTAAACTCTTAAGGGTTATTACAAAAGAATATGCTAGACAAATTCTAAAATAAGAAGAAGAAATAGATCTGCTTATAGAGATGAATAGGAGTGTTAGATTCAAATCAACAAAGAAGAAGAGATTTCCAAAAAAAGAAGAGTCGTACTCAAATCAGCTAATGCATCAAATACTTTGTATGCTGCTAAATTATATGTATTATAATAGATTTTAAGAAATAAATGGTGTAGCTGACATTTCTTATGTTGCAACCTGTTTCCGACTTGTTTTCCCACTAAACTATGTTGATGAAAAATGTACACACATTGCAACATGACAAACAACCAAACTAAAATAAAACACAATCAAGAAAACAAAAGCAATTTTAAGCAGTCAAGTAAGACATGTGCACTTTTTTAGTTGTCAAGAAATGGAACCATATAATCATTGAATTGGTTGTTTAACAATATAGAGGTAATGTCTGGATACTTTATTTCAAACTTTTAACATAAATGAGATTTCCAGATTTTGAAACCTAACTTTGAAGGCCATAACCCCCTGAGTACTTTAAACCTAATGGTAAATAATATATGGTTGGAAAAATAATTGAGTTGGTTTTTCAATGCAACAAACGGTGCATAAATCAGAGCATTGTAGAGAAACTTATGACAGAAATACCAAACTGTGGCAGATTCACCGAATTTGTCATACGTCATAAAGAATGTTTTAAGAATCTAGTATCTAAAGTGTAAAGCACCTAATTTAATGTTCATGACTAAGGAGTCTCCGAATTGAAGAGTTCGAAAGACATGCCAAAAGTCAAACTCAAATCTAATTATAATATAATTCATGGTTCTATAAAATGGATAGATTTGAAAGAACAAAACTTTGATGAATTTCAACTCAAGGTTCTAAAGTTAAAGAATTAAACTCACCATTGACCTTCAAATAAATGCTCTTGATGTTGGTCATTGATAATAGGTATAGCATTGATCGCCAGAAATCTAATCGTTTGAGCAGATGAGACCAAACTTTAGAGCCATTTTAAAAAGGCAAGGAAAATTCTTAAAGTACCATTTCAAAGATACATCCAATTTAACATTTTTTTATCCATCATATATTGTGACAACATATTATAAATATACAGTTTCTCTATAATCCAATTCTCAATAAAAGCATCAATGTCTATTCTAATGCAATGAAACATTAAACTTCTCAAACCTTGAGAGATCAGGTTCATATCTATCTAAACTAATTTCCACCCATACTTCTTTTAAAATATTTTCAAAAGAATTACTTCTAATAGGTTGAATTTCAAGCAAAAATATATGTATATTATTCGACCTCAATACACCATTTCCATCAATACTAGAGAAGGAAAAAACTATTAATATTGAGTGAACCACTTATCACAAATATAAAAAGTAAATTATAAAAACCATATAGAAAACGTGAATGAATAAAAAGTATAATATAAAACTATACAGAAAACCTGAATAAATAATCTAAATCAGCTCATCTTCGGGTGTAGCGCAAGGAGTGATATACTCCTTCAATCTAAGCCTACGTAAATCAAACACTACTCTAAATTGTCGAATAAAAAATTTCACTTAAAAAACCTCGCACCAATAGAAATTGGAAAAAAATACATATAAAAACCAAAAAATAAAAAATAATAAAGCGAATAAAATAACTGCGCCAAAAGATTAACATATTTTTCAGTAATGCAAGTGAGTAATTTCTAACAAACATCGTACCAACGAAATCACATAACCACACGAAATTAAAAAAAAGTAAAAATAAATAAAAGCCTAGAAAATACGATAAAATTAAGAAAGACAGAGAAACAATGGTTTACCTACTGTCGCCCTTTCTTGAATCTGTCTTGGATTCACCTCCTTTCGTGGCCCATTACTTGAATAAAACCAAAAAGTTTGAATCGAATTCAAAACTGTGTAAATTGAGAAAAATAAGGAAAATACAGTAGAATCAAAAGGCAAAAAGATAAAGCAGACTTCAACTAGCAGCGAGGTAGGGTTAGGGTCAGGTATTTCTCTCGAGAAATCAGCAGCGAGTGTGGAAAACACATAGGGATGCGGGCTTGGGAGAAGTGGATTGAAGATGCAAATATCCAATTAAAAGTCATAAAAAATCAATGAAATTACAATTCTGAAATGTCATCCATGGACATTAAATCTTCACATGACTGAAGACGGCTGCTTCGATAAATAATTTCTAGGAGAAATGAGGGTCTATGGAATATAAATAACAGATGTAGAGACAATCTAATGTTCGAAGATTTAATCACATTGTACTGTAGAAACATGTTTCAATAAGATGATTTCCAGAAGAAGCCATCACCAGCAAAGTATGTTTTCAGAAGAGATGGTGCTAGGGCATAAAAATCATGATTAGATGATATTAATGACCAGGATTAATATTAAGAGATGTGCCTCGAATGATTAAAGAACCAATGACCAATAGATTTTGACTTAATTGTGCAGACATAAATCTAAATTTATGGCTTCACAATGAAAGATAGTGGTAGGAAAACAATACCTAAACAAGGAAAGAAAAATAGAACTTAAGAAACCGATTTCAAAGATGGAAAACATAATTGCCCCAATAGATGCTATTATAAATAAATAAATATATAAATATAACCTCTATTGCCTACTTGCCTAGATACCATGTTTGTACTTCGTTCCTACATCTAATTATACCCTTTTTTAGAAAGGTGTAGGTGTGAAGGATTGATGGAGAACTCTCTCTCTCTCTTCAAACACACTAGTGAAAAAGGTAAGTAACGGCGAGATTCGCTGAGCACAGTATGATATATATATATATATATATATATATATATATATATATATATATATATATATATATATATATATGCAAGCTTCCTTTCCATATATTTATTTAGGGTAAATACACTTTTTTATCCATTAACTTCCTTCGATTTTGAAATTGGTCCATCGGTTTTAAATTTTTTGAAATTGGTACATTGAGTTTACAAATTTTGATAAAATCATCCTCTTACCGGCTGTAGCGGGTGTCTCACCTTGTGATTCTGACGTGTAAGTTAATTTATTTTTTAAAATCCTCGTATAATAAAAATGTGTTCCCAACGTGGGGGATTGGGAAACTATTGTCAAACATCTTACTCCTGCTGGGGGTTAGATTCGCCATAGCCGATAAAATCTGAATGAGTGGCCTCGTCGATGAGCTTTCAGAGATGATGAGCTTTTCGGAGAAATCATTGTACCGGCGGCGGGCGACTGCTCCAATGGTGGGCATCATCAGCGTCACCATCACGGAGTTCACGTCGAATAACTCCACCACCACACTAGTGGTTCCGACTTTGAATTAGATCCTTTCGAATCCCTTCGCCACCGGAACCCCTACATTCCTCGATGATCCATTTTTTGAGTTCCCTTCAAACACCTAAACCAGATCAGACACGTACACAAACACACATCATAAAAATTTTAAAAAACCAGTGATTAATTTCTCACCGTAAGATAAACTTATTAGAGTAAAAGCATTAAAGGAAAATACTACTTACTTTTATTATGAAATGGCATGCTTTAAATAGGCAAGTCATCAACTGAAATAACATGAAATTAACAGATAATTGACCACTAACTAGACTCAACATTAACTTATCTGCAATCTAAGTAAATTTGCTATAAACTAAGAGATGACTCTAACCAAACTTGATGAGAAAGTAAATTAACGATTCAATTAAATATACGCAACAGAACTTGGAAGAGACTAAATCATCGAGAAACAGGAGCAATAGGGAGAAGATTCAGCCTCCAAGTCCATCGGAAGAGATTGCAGTGCCGATGTTTCTCATCACTTTGAGGACTATTGCCTGTTCTTGGAAGATGGGCTGATTTTGTTCCCGATGATGATGTTCCTAAAAGCCACTCTGGCTTTGATGTATTTCTCAACCTAAGCATCTACCTTGGCATGGAAAGCTACAATGTCGGGGTTGAGAGTGGGAAAGAGAATTCAGTTTTAGAATGAAGCTATTGAGCATCGAAAAAGATGAGGGAATGGGGAGAGAAATAATACGGCGGATAAGTGCATTGGTGAGGTGGATGACACCGGTGGGGGGCTAAGATTGAAGGACAGAGAGTTCAAAAATGAGGGGATTAGAGGAAGGAAGTGGCAGGGACTAAGAGGAGGGTGATGAGGAAGAGAGCGGCAGAGAGGAGAGGACAGAAAGTGACGTCGTAGGAGAAGGGAAGCGATTTGTGAGTTGAATTTGGGAGAATAGGTGTTTCTGCCAATGTAATCCTGACACATGGCAAGGCTGTGTTTGGTTATTTTCCAAGCGCACAAAAATTTTAAAAAACCATTTATAAATGGTGTTGGTCTTTCATTCTCAAAGTTAGTTACACATGGATGACTTTTAACACAAAATAAATAAATAAATAAATTACACGTCACCATTATCGGGTTAGAGACCTGCTACAGCTGGTTAGAGGACGAATTTGCCAAATTTTGTAAACTTAATGGACCAATTTCAAAAAGTGAGAAACCAATGGACTAATTTCAAATCCAAAAAAGTTTATGGATTAAAAAATGTATTTACCCAAATTCATATACATACATATCTATATATATATATATTTCATCATGTATATCTAGTGGGTTTCTTTATTCGTAATCTATTCTTATCATATTATATATGAAAATGATCGTCTCGAAGTGTAGATCCCTGATGGTATTTAGGATATGGGATATGAGATTGGTGGTATTGGGATGGAAGGTTTGTATGTGAGTGGTTAGTGATTTAGGCTAGAGGTTTGGATTAGTGAATGTAGAGAATAGGGGAGTTGAAAGGCTTAGAATTTAGGAAGAATGTTTGTAGTTGTTCATTCACATATGGAGTTACAATGTCCCTTATTTATAGGTACAACATGATGGTTCTAGATCCTCTAATGGATCACTCATCACAATCTTAGATAATTAAGTGTTCTAGATATTTCCATACTATTCTACAATATTTGAATGAGTGGTCAGTGGCATCAGAGCCTCGTTCGATATAATCGGGCGTCAATATGTCCGACACATTCTGCACTATTCCAATTCCAATCTTTCGTGGTGACAACTACTATTTTTGGAAGATCAAAACGAAGACCTATCTTTGTGCTCAAGATTTGTGGGATATTGTTAATGTTGGATATACAACACCTAAGGATATCTCCACATTGAATGAGTTACAAAGAAAGGAAATTAAGGAGAATCAAAAGAGGGATTCTCAAGCACTTCTAGCTCTACAGATGAGCTTAGCAGACGAATAATTTCCGAGGATAATGGGAGCAAAAACGTCTAAAGAAGCGTGGGATAAGTTGAAGGAGGAGTTCCAAGGCAACGAAAAGGTACGCGCTACTAAACTTCAAACTTTAAGAAGAAAGTTTGAGAATTTGAAGATGTTAGATTCTGAGACTGCTAAGGATTATTATGCTAGAGTAAAGAAGTAGTTACTCAACTACGATCCTATGGAGAAGATATTCCTAACAATAAAATAGTTGCTAAAATATTAATAACTTGCACAGAAAAATATGATCCCATATTAGCAGCTATTGAGGAGTCTAAGGACCTAACAAAATTAACAGCCACAGAATTAATGGGATCTTTAGAAGCTCATGAAAAAAGATTAGAAAAGCGTTATGAAAAGGACATTGATAATGCCTTTCAATCTAAAGTAAATTTGCAGTCTCAGAATAATAAGAAGAATGATGAAAAAACTAAGGAGGACAATAATAAGTTCCCACCATGTCGTGTTTGTAAAAGAAGAAACCATTTAGAAAAAGATTGTTGGTTTAAGGATAAACCACAAAATCAAAAGAAATTTGGACGAGGAGGAAAAATTAATCGATTTAATCATAGGCACCAAGCTAATTTCTCCGAAAGTTCAGAAAATGGAGATTATATGTTTTATGTCTGCCAAGCTTCATCTAAAGAAGAGAAAGACACTTGGTATTTTGATAGTGGTTGTAGCAACCACATGACTAAAAATAAGGATATCTTTTGTGAACTTGAAAAAGTTAACACAAAAGTAAAACTTGGAAATGTTACTTTTATGGAGGCAACTGGTAAGGGAACCATTGCCATAGTCACTAATAAAGGGAAAAGGTACATTAGTGAAGTCCTCCTAGTCCCAACAATAGATCAAAACCTACTAAGTGTGGGACAAATGATCGAGAAAGGTTACTCACTACATTTTGAGGGAAATACTTGCACAATCTATGATAAGAAGGATAAATCCCTCATAATCACTAAAGTCCAAATGAGCGACAATAGATGTTTCCCCATCCAATGGAGATATGCAAACAACGTTGCGATGAAAGCTCAAGTGGATGATGCCTGGCTGTGGCATAGAAGGTTCGGGCATTTCAATCTACAAGGATTGAAGTTTCTAAAATTGAAGAATATGATGCGGGACTTGCCATCAATAAAAGTGCTCAACAGAGTTTGTGAAGGGTGCATGCTCGGGAAATAACATCGACTACAATTCCCATCCGAAAAATCTTGGAGAGCAAAGAAGCCATTGAAGCTCGTGCACACTGACATCTGTGGTCCGATGCGCACTCTATCACACGATAAAATAGGTACTTCATCCTATTTATTGATGATTTTACAAGAATGACATGGGTCTATTTTCTGCGAGAAAAATCGCAAGTTTTTGATATTTTCAAAAAATTCAAGACCTATGTCGAAAAACAAAGTGGCTACAAGATCAAGACTATACGGAGTGATCGTGGAAAGGAATATACTTCCAACCAATTCACAAAGTTCTGTGAAGATGAAGGCGTGGAGCACCAACTCACAGTAGGATATGCTCCTGAACAAAATGGCGTATCAGAAAGAAAGAACAGGACCGTGATGGAGATGGTAAGATCTATACTAATGGAGAAGGGTCTTCCAAAAACGTACTGGGCAGAGGCCGTGAGTACTGCTGTCTATCTCCTCAACAGATGTCCAACTAAGGCAGTACAAGACAAGACACCAGTTGAAGCATGGAGTGGACGGAAACCATCGGCGAAGCATTTAAGAGTCTTCGGATGTATCTGCTATGTCCACATCCCCAAAGAGAAAAGGAGCAAGCTCGACGAGAAGACAGAGAAGGGAATATTTCTGGGCTATAGTACTCAATCAAAAGGTTATCGAGTCTATAGCTTGGAAAATAAAAAGCTAATCATCAGTCGGGACGTAATGTTCGATGAAGACGCAGCTTACAACTGGGAGACAGATCAAATTGAAAGAAAAAACATCTATTTTCCAGCGCCAGCCCAACAACAAGTCATCACATCACAGGACAAAACACATCTCTATTAAATACCACTTCCTACGAGAAACAACTAATAATGGAGAAGTCGAGCTCAAGCTATACATTGGAACAGAAGAGCAACTTGCGGATATATTCACAAAAGTACTACCACAAGGGAAGTTTGAGACATTACGAGCACTTATCGGAGTTAAAGAAATATGCATCAAGGAGGAGTATTAAAACATGATGCACATTTCTAGATTAATCTAGAAAAATGTTGTTAATTCTAGTATACAATATTATTTGTATTAAGAAAGAAAATAAACATGTGCATAAATAATGGAGAATTCTAGAGAAACCTAGTTAATAGTTGTAAGTGGTAATTAGCCTAGAAAATTCTAGTTGGTCCTTGATAGCTAATTAGCTAACTTTGTACCACTATAAATAGAAGTGACAACTCAATGTAATAAGTAGTAGAAAGAATAATACATTAGTTCTTTCTCTCCACCCACTAAGTCTATCAACCATCCTCCCTTCTCCATATTTCCTACCCTACTAATTCACTCTTCACTCACGCCACTCATCCAATTCAATCTTCTACCAACATGGTATCAGAGCCTGGTTGGATCAATAACTGGGCGTTAAACTAAGCTTTCGCATTTTACTATCCAAAATCCTTACTATACTACCCAAACCATTTTCAAGCCTCCAAAATTGTCCTCTCTAAATTATATCCACTAAATCCCAATCCAAAACCTTCTCAAACGAAGGCTACAACTATTAGGCCATTTAAATGAAGACATACTTCATGTCTCAAGGCCTTTGGGAGATCGTGAGGTACACTATCCCCACAGATACAACATTTTTGTCTAACACAGACAAAGAAAACTAAACAAAAGTATGTCCCAACGGACACAACATCTTTGTCTAATACAGACAAAGAAAACTAGACAAAAGGAGGGGAAGGACAACTTGGCGCTCTACAGCAGGTTGTTGTGGCAGAGTTACTATTTCCAAAGTTTAGAGCTAAGACATCCCAAGAAGCTTGGATATACTAAAGGAGGAGTATCGAGAGAGAGTGCAAGTGGGTGCAACAACTACATGATGGGAGAACAACAAGAGATCCTACAGAGATCTACTACGACAACAAGTCAACAATAGCAATAACGCTATCAAAATCAAGGTTCGAGATACTATATGAAAAGCTCGAGATCATCCGAATATGCATCAAGGAGGAGTATTAAAATATGATGCATATCCTAGACTATTCTAGAAAATTATTGATAAAATTATTTGTAATAAGAATAGAAAAAAGGAAAGAAACATGTGTATTAAAATAAGAAAAATCTAGAAGTGGCTAGATGATGGCATAATGTAGAATGATCTAGAGAAAGCTAGTTAATGGCTTGTTAGTAGTGATTAGCCTAGAATATTCTAGTTAGCCACAATGTGACCTATAAATATGGCTCAAGTATTGTACATGATATATGGAAAACTAATAAACCCATCAACTAGTTCTCTCCTACACGGCCCACTATCAACAATAATCACCTCTCTATCCTCAATCATCTAACTCATGCCACTCACCCAACTTTTACTATTACTTTAAATACCAACAATCCCATATATATAACCCTTTTGTGAAATGGATGTCATTTTAGTTAGAAAAGCTCTGTCGAAGATTTTAACACTTTAATGGAATGTTTTTGTTTTGGTGTGAGTTAACTTCGATATTATAGACCATTTTGAAGCTCTCCTCACGAGGATCACAAATATATAATTAGTTTTGAGTTTGAACGCGAAATGAAAAGGTTATAACGAGATCCACTTTGAGTTCAAAATTACGTCATTTTAAACTTTGTTATTTTAATGAAAAATTGGTATAGTCGTGACCCTTGCCTTGCGAGAACTCCATAACATCTTTCGAATTGTAATAAAGTTTAAGTTTAGGATGTAGTGTAAATGAGAATTTAATATAATACAGGTACTTGATTGTAATTTATAAAAATATATTAAATAATAATAATAATAAATAAATAAAAATAAGAAGAATTTTTTATTAAAACTCGCCATCTGAATCGACGGCATTGTGTGTGTGTGTATATATATAGTAATTTACTTTTCATATTAAATATTTTAATTATAATTATATATGTATACATAATTATATTAATTTAAATTTATTATAATTTTATTTCTATAATTATTTTTAAGCCTAAAACATTTATTTAACATCCGTTTTTATTCAAATTAATGTCCTTTATATCTGTATAATGTTATGATTTATGACTAGAGTCAGAGACAAAGATCTTTAAATTACTATTTTATCTTTTAAAAGAAATACATATTTCTATTTATTATTTTAAATATAAACATTTCATTTAACGATTAACTATTTAAATTTTCTTGAGCTAATAATTAGTTTACTTCTTAATTATATTATATTAAAAATTTTGTTTAAGTGTTAGGAATTATTATTAAAAATAGAATTCAGTTTAGTATACCCTTGCAGGCATACCTGAGATAGACTAGTAAGCCTAGTTCATCATACTATTTCCCTGAAAGCTCATGGTAGGGTAACTTTCACTCTTTCCGAGTGCAACTTTTATGTCATGATTGCTATGTTAAAATATGATATGTGTTACTTGTATGTCATGTTACATGTCATATGTGCTCTTAGTTCAATGACATATTTTCCTACTAACACTTGTACGGGGTGACGACTTGGTGCACATATACCAACAACATAACTTATCGAGCGACGGTTCGGTACTAAAAATATTTCAAATCTAGTAATACTTATATTGGGTGACGACTCGGTACACATACACCAACTAACATAAGTTATCGGATGATGGTTCGGTCTAAAATATTTTCAACAAGTTATCGAATGATAATTTGCAAAATATTTTATTAAATTGACAAATGTTACATTTTATGGTATATTTGGTATGCATATTTATTTTTAACTGTGCAATTATTTTAGTTAACCCACTGAGTGTATTTTAAACGCTCACCCCATATTAATTTTCAGAACAATATTTAGAAGATGAAGAGACTACTGCAGATGTCCTGAGCCCTTAGAGGAATTTCTATTATGCATTTTATTTTAGTACTTTACTAGAACTTTATTTAGATATATCATCTGAACACATTTATTTTGATTATTTTAGTCTACTTAGGAAAGTAGATTGATCGTTGTTGAATTCACCTAGATTGTAGATTGTTTTTGTGTTCATTTTTTGTGGTTTCGTTTCGCATTTTGTGTCTTATTTGGTAGAAAATGTGATAAATGAGTTTCTAATGTGAAAATATGCACATACAGGTGTTACAGTGGAGAAAACGAGCGAAAATGGAGAAAATGGTGCTAAAATAGTGAAGAAAAGTTGCCTGTCATAAAAATTTAACCAGCGTTACAAAAATTCGATCAAATTTTTGTGTAGATATAAGGCATCGGAGGCTGAACAAGCTGTAAGAAAATTCAGTGTACATCAAGAATCTTCTATTGATTTTTTTTGCAGATTTACAGAAAAAATAATTGTCATGCTAGAAAAGTCGATCGAATTTTCCTGAAAATATGCCACATGTCTAGAAAATCAGTTTTAATTCCCATTTTGGCTACTTTTTCCCCAAGTTTGATTGAGAGAGAATTGGAGATACCCATTTTCATGATACACACACTACATCACTATTTTCTCACACACTATCATCTCTAGTCCATTTTCTACCCAATTTTCACTCAATCTTTCATAATTTTCCGTGGATCTTTACACCTTCCATCTACCCATCACACATGTATGGAGGATTGAGGCTTGAGAAGGAGAAATTGCAACTTGAAGGAAGGATTCAACCCAAATTCAAATAGTGAAGAAATTTACCTTTAATTGTATTTTCTTTTATTTGTTTCCAACAATGGATTCATGTCAGCATTGTAATGGTGTAAGCATGATGTTTATTGTTCGCTAGATATCTTGTGAGGCTAGCCACTTGATGGATTAGGGATCTATGGATTTTTTAGATTTTAAATTATTTAATTAATATGATTTTGGAATTTCTTACATGATCTATGATTTACTAGATTTATATTATGATGTATGTGGTTAAATTCTCTATTTATGATGTTAGGAAAGTCGTTCCAATATTGTGTTTGGGGATTTGATTAAATCATATTATAATATGAATTTTGTATGTTAGTATGTGAAGTATGTGGTATACTAAGAACGTTCATGTTGGGACACTTAATTGATTTATCTTATTTGGTTATAAATTGAGTGAGAAGATCATTCTTATAATCATAGTACCTTTAAGGGAATTGAGAGTGAGATACAATGTTATAGCATTGAAAGTTGTAATGAGTTGACAACTTAATCACCTTGGCCAAAGAGATTAGGGGAATATATGTGATTGCTTCTATTCCAATTATCATTAATGTGTGCCATTTGAATTTAACAAGTCTATATTGTGTCCTTCATCTTGATTGTGGTTAGTATTTCTCCTCTTTAGATTGTTTCTATATCCACTTCATTTCATTTTGGTTACTTGATTTTTTTAATCATTTTTAGTTGTTAATTGTTCTATTTGTTACTTGCTTAATTATTGGTAGTTAATTGCTCTTTATATTCTCAAAACTCAAAATCTGATAACTTCTGTAAGGCATGATTAAAAACAAATCTGGATACATTCTTGATTTTGATCTTCCTTGGATCGATATTTAAACTTGGTCAATTACTAATACGATAGAGTACACTTGCTCTAATCGCACATAAAGAAAATTTGTGATCCAAGTTCATAGATGCTAGTATGTAAAATCATCTCTACATTACTTTTACTTTATTATGTCATCGCTTCGGGGTTTTTTATATTATTACCGTTGTGCTGCTCAAACCCTCTTATTTTGGAAATTTATATATCTAGTCACGTCCCAACCCTATAGCGTTACCCGGGGTGTTACTGGAAGGGTATGGAAATTCAGTTCATACTTGTATAAAGATTTATATGAGAGTGATTAACTATAATTGAGGTGTGAAACCACAATGTTTTGATTGATTTTATGTTGAAATTTTGTGATTATTTGTATGTTGAATCGATTCGAGTTCATATTCACTATATATGTAGTTCAATTAAGGCAGTAGATTGGAATGAGAAATAGTTTATTAGGTTGATATTTGAGCTACAAGAATTGAGAGTCATCAACTAATAATTAAAGAAAATTAGTTTTATCTCCGTGTATTTATGAAGTTAATGGTCACGAAATAGAAAGCTATGGGTTTTTTAATTTGGTTTATTTTTCATCCTTTGTGGAAAACAGGGAAATAATCCATAAAGTCCATCCCAATTGAAGATAAGTTGCTCTTTTGGTTGTTGGGATATAAAATCAATATTGAGTCTTGAGATCTAATGGTCAAATTAAATTTTAGTGATCTTAGAGCATTGTAGACAATATTTGTCTTTTTTTGTAGGAATTCAGCATTTCAAATATGTCACATTTGTAATGATTATAATGACATTTAGTTCTGAAATATAAGTATGTGAATTAGTAAATAAGCTGCAATTCATTTTTCAATTTTATATTGTTCTAATGAATTGAGTGTTTGGTGTTATATATTGTTAAAATAATAGTGGTAAGAAAATATACACATTTATGTATTAATTGTATTATATCATAGCTATTAAGTATTACACGTATATTCATAATAGATAATAATAATAATAATAGTTAAAATAAAATTAGGTTACATGGGTATTACATGGTTTAAATGATACCAAATAAATCCAATGATGATGATTAGCATATGTGGCCCATTACATGCTGTTAAAATTTTATTACATTGGATAAAAGATAACATATAACCGACTTACCCCCTCTATTTATATCAATGACGTACATTTGGGTATTCACATGGAGAGAGTAGTAAAAAAATAGAAATAGAAGAAGGGAGAGAGAGGAGGGAAAATGAGAGAGAGAGAGAGAGAGAGAGACAAAAATAGAGAGGGGAAGAGCATGCCGGAACAGGAAAAGAAAAGATTAATTACAGTTCTTCACGTGGTCTATAGTACTATTACTGTCGGAGTTCAGGTAAGTAAGAATCCGACTACAATGCATAAGCATGTTGTGTGTGAAATATTTGTGATTAATATGTGATAATTATATTATGAATTATTTGTGATTAGTTTAATTACGTTATGAATTATTTGTGATTAATATGTGATACTAGTTGCAGATTTGTATGATTTGAAATATTGTCATTGTTTTATATTTTGGTCTTTGTGATCAGAGATTGTACTTTATGTAGATCTGTGTGATTTTAAATTAAATTATTTCTATATTTTAAATAAATGTTGACATTGATGTTCTAAATAATATGTGATGCGTATTTAGTTTCTCCTACTTGCATACCATGCATAGTTATGAAAAGTGTTTTTCCCAAAAATTAATAAGATACTAATGGAGTGTGCGGCCATTATATATGCACTGAGTGGTAGAAGGGACGACAAAGGAAGGAGCGACTCGGGAAAATCCATAATAGGCTACCTAGAGTGGGCCACCGTCTTGAAATATTGTGAGAGAGTGTGTGGTGTTAAGTGAGGGGACTTCCGAGCAGCAGGGGGTCAGTTGATGATGGACCTTAGCGGGCTGCCAGGAAAAGTGGATCCTCATATTGACCAGTGGGACTGTGTGGTGGGAGATGATTTTTGGTGGCGAGATAATTGACGAGCAACAGGAAACTTATGAGGCCATGATATGATAGTCCTCACATTAGTACCATATTTATATTGTGAAATTGATTTATCGAATGATGAGCTCATTTTAGGTGCATAATGTAAGTGTATCATGGGGATCTCGCAACGTGAATGATTTTCATAATAAAAGAGACCAACTAGAAAGATTAGGAAATAGGTGATAGAAAAATAAATACATTTTCATGCACTGTCATGCATGGTTTCTACTTACAGAGTTTTATCTCAGTAGTTTATCTATTGTACGTTAATTGCATACGACACTGGTGATTGGTGTTCCATCAAATCCTGAGAGTTGTATACATGGATGACGATCTGTTGGGCCAGCGTGATGAGTTGCTTTGTAAAAATTGTATTGTATAAAAAAATATAAATGAAATGGAATGAAAAGAATATTTATTTTGTTTATTGGTGAGGAAAAAATGGGGTCGTAACAATACATATATACATAGTGTTATAGAAATTGCATCTGCAATGTTTTTCTTCGATAACATGCTCTTAATAACCATTCAGGCACTGCTTTTATGCACTGATTTTATTAGGCAATTAATTATTTGTGGAGTAATTTGTTTCTTTCAAATTATTACATAATAAAGAAATATTTTGCTAAAATTATAACTTTAATTTGTAAATTGAGAGTGTCATGCAATCCTAAGATATTTATATTTTTCCAGTTCTTTTTAGGTGTAGGCTCATATAAAATTTAATCATTTGACATTTTCTTTTTAAATTACACAGATTTTATCTTTTTGAGAGGCGAAAGCCACATGATAATGCACTTGCATATTGAAGTTTGTTTGACAAAAATAGGGGAAATGATAAAGGAAGGCGTAAACAATTAAAATTTACGGTCCAATCAAATGGCAGCACGTGAATTTTCTTGATTAAATATCAATATTAATTTATTTTGGAATTTAAATAAATTAATTCCTTAAAATAGATTATTAAATAATTGATAGTTAATTTAAGTCCAACAAGTTAAATGGACTTAAATTAAATTAGGACTGACCCAAGTCAAGTAACCCAAGTCAAATGAGGCCTAACTTAAGTGAAACAAGCACATACAAATTAAATCAGACCCAAGTAAAATAAGCCCGATTATGGTCTATTCAAGTTAGAGGCCCAAGCCCATAGAGTAAGGCCAAATATGCCTGGACCTCACCTCTCACTATATAAAGGGGTCTCCTCCATTCATTTGGACACACATTCAAGCACTCGAAGACGACGACGCTCTTGAAGAGATCGAGAATACGAGCAATGCCCCCTCAAGATCTTCAAGTCTTCAAAGCTTCAAGCAAAGAACAAGCGAGGATCTACAAGTCTTCAAAGCTTCAAGCGAAGAACAAGCGAGGATCTTCAAGAAATCTTCGATTCTTCAAATCTTCAAATGAAGAACAAGCGAGGATCTTCAAGTAATCTTCAAATCTTCAAAGCTTCAAGTGAAGCTCCAAGTCGAAAATGCAATCTTCAAGTCTTCAAAGCTTCAAGTAAAGCTTCAAGTCGAAGATCTTCAAGCAATCTTCAAGTCTTCAAGTCTTCAAAGCTTCAAGTGAAGAACAAGTTCAAGCAATCTTCAAGCTTCAAGTCAAGATCTTCAATCAAGCCTCAAGATGATCAAACTCCAAGCGAAGAACAAGTTCAAGCATCTTCAAGCTTCAAGTCAAGAAGGGGCTTCGATCTTCAAGCTTCAAGTCAAGGAAAGCTCAAGATCATCTTCAAAGTAACTTAAAGTCAAAAGCGGCCTCTAATCTGGGATTAAGGTACTAAGCCCCCAGATCAAGTGTTTTTCACATCAAGTGCTTCGGCGTTCTTCGCGGAAAGCTCTCCAGTCAACGTTCAATCCGAACAAAGGTTCAACACTTTCAGATCAACGTTACCAGGCTACACATTCAAATTCGAACAAGCTTCATTTGAAGATCCAGCTCAACACACACGTTGTCAAAAGAGTCAGCATACATTCTATTCAAAGAAGTCAACACACACCAGCCAAGTCAAAGTCAAGACAAGCCAAATTGGTTCAAGAGAAGAATCAGAGGATTGATTGAGATTGTAACCCACTTACATATTCTCCAAATTAAATCCATCTGAAATCATCTTTGTACTTAAATTGTATTTATTTTAGTATAAATACAAAATTTGTTATTACAAATTTTGGCATGCCCAGTAGGACTATCTTTACCTCTCATCTCTTCTCTCCACAAGCACAAAGAATGACTCCTCTTAGGATCACGATAAAAAGGTCATCTACTTCGAAGCCTTCAGAGCTGCAGGCTGTGAAGACTCAAATGACGACTCCACTAAAAATTGCACTATGATGGCCTGCTGCATTAAACCCTCCAGAGTTACAAACTGAAAAGCTTGAAGTAATTACAAGAAGTATTCCCAAAGGCTCCGTAGAGGCAAATCATATAGTGGGGATTACTCTCAATAAGTCATTGCATGGAGACAAGGGTGGTGAAAATATTTCTTCTTGCTCAACTACTTGTTCAATGCCAAGTTCGCCATCTACCTCAGCTGTAGTTGTAGTGATGAAAACAAATTCTATGACCATTGAGGAACAACTCGTAAGTATGACGAGAGCCATGGAAGGACTCAACAAGCACATAGAAGCTCAAGACGTAAATATCTCCGTACTTATGAAGAAAATGGAGAATGCAGAGACAAGTCATGCAAAGGGGAAACAAGTTGAAGATGAACACGAGGAGAACTCAGCGAAACAACATCCATCTAAAACGAATCAAATTGAAGAAGATATACATGTTTCAGCTAACAAGATGCTTCCTATCAACCAACTGAAAAATAACGTGACAAAGAGAATAAAAGACAAGTTTGAAGGGAGTTCCAAATATTTTGTTGCCTACAAAAAGCCACATACAAAGAGAATTGACAACTTGAAGATGCCAGCTGACTATCAACCTCCAAGGTTCCAATAATTCGATGGCAAAGGCAACCCCAGACAGCATGTGGCACACTTCGTCAAGGCATGCAATTATGCTGGGACCTTTGGAGATAACATGGTGAGATAATTTGTCCGATCTCTAAAAGAACATGCCTTTGATTGGTACATGAACTTGGAATCCGACTCCATTGATAGTTGGGGGCAAATGGAAAAAAAATTACTCAACTGTTTCTATAGCACGCGAAGAACTATTAGCATGATAGATATATCAAATACTCGGTAAAGTGATGAAGAATATGTCCTCGATTACATGAAAAGATGGAGAAGCCTAAACGTCAATTGCAAAGAAAAGTTACTAGAAACTTCAACTATAGAAATGTGCGTTCAAGGGATGCAATGGAATCTTCACTACATACTCCAAGGAATTCAACATAAATCTTTTGAAGGGTTGGCTACAAGAGCTCACGACATGGAGTTGAGCTTGACATCAAATGACATCGAATGGCCCTCTATTCAAGATTCTTACAAGTTTGAAGGCATCTTTCGATGAGCCCTTGTAGGAAGAACTGCAAACAAAAATTACGGTGTCCATAAAAATTCATAGAAATGAAGTTGAAACAAGGGAAAATAATGCATCCCAATATTGGGGGCAATGAATTGTCGACAAACTCAAACACAAAAGCTCCTCAACACGAGCGTGAACTGTCCACATTACGCTCCTTGATATGAGCTAAAACTATTTAAAATCCCACACATTACACTTTTTGATACGAGCTTAAACTATCTAAAATTCTCAGCTCCTCGACACGAGCATAAATTATCCAATTACGCTCCTTGATATGAGCTAAAACTATCTAAAATCCCACACATTACGCTCTTTGATACGAGCTTAAATTATCTCAAATTCTCAGCTCCTCGAATGCTCTTCAATACACGAACCTAAACTGCATGTTACTCCTGGCCCGCATGAGTATAAAATGTGTACGGCATCCCCCATCCAAATCAAATCATGTCCCTTTAAACTACGTAATGACTTGATCCTCTACAAAGAGGTACATAGGCAGCTTAGTACTATACTAAGTTCAGTCATAATTTAGACTCTTCGCATCGAGTCTGTAAAGCAAGCACTAAGTTGAAAAATGAATGAATTGAGAAGCGAAAGGTTGATAAGGAGAAGACAGTGGTTGAACCCAACATTGGATGAAGAAATTTAAATTATTGAAGTAGTAAAAGAATTTCAACTTCTTGCATTGTTGAAATAATCCCGAATCTTATAGCGGTGAAGTGATAAAGTTTACCTCCCAACAATGAGCCAACGGAGTTCGCAAATGTTTCACATTACTCCCTTTGACGGAATCTTGTTGATAGTCACCATGCCTCGTCAAGCTGTCGCCAGAATGGGAAAGAAGCAGAAGTGTCATCTTAAGAAGCAGAAGTGCCATCTTAAGAAGGAGTGGCGAAGTTGATGTTACTCTGTGAATTCTATCTCATGGAAGAGTGGAAAGGCTGATGTTGCTCTGTCGATTCCATCTCAAGGAAGAGTAGTAGACCGATATTTTTCCCCATGGATAGTTGCTCATCCACTCCGCAGAAGCAAAGTATAATGGTGTAGTCTCTTTGTACAGATTGTTTTCTTCCAATGATAAATATTATTAGATAATTCTGCATAGAAAAAAAAGGTGCAAATTAATTTAAAATTTATGAATTTGATTAATTAAAAGACCCAAAATAAATTATGGGATCAATTAATTATCAAATCCAAAATTATAAATTAAACACATGGGAAGAGCTTTAAGTATTATGGTGATGCGCATTTTCTTTGCACGCAAAATTAATTCCCAAGTATTAATGATATTAATTGCAGCTTAAGCAAGTGACCATGTGAATTATCGAAGCCAAAGGACGGCGTATTATCAATTTATATATTAACTAAATTAACAAAGACGAAAGGTAATAGGATTTGAGGTTTGAATTATTAAACTAATAAACAATTAATTAAAATAATAAATAAAATAAATAACACTAGAAGAATTACGTAAGTGGATCAAGTAGGAGAATAGGTTGCTCTAGGATAATCCAGTTTCACTCATTAATTTTCCTTCCGTGTGTTGATGTCCGACTCTGCCTTGTAGAATATGGACACATCACTAAACTATGCATATCTACTCTATAGACATAAGTAGACATGCGTGTAATACGTGTGAATAACCTTGGAACAAGAGATATAATTCCACCCTCCCTTTCTAAGTACTATCAGTATCAATTATTTTCCCCTAGGATTGGTACTCTAACCCGATATGATCTTCCTTTATAGGTACTATAAAATTATCCTCTTAATCCTACTTAATAACTCGAATTCAATTCAATTAATATGTATTCATATATGATAGTTCTAATGAAACTTCGGAGTCCCCTCACTTAGAATCATAACATGGAATCTGGTTCAGCGTTGAACGCGCTCAATCTACAACCAAGATATATATTCAGACTCTATATACCAATTGAAGATGTACAAAACGAACGTGAATATGAATTAAGAAAGCATAATCATATATAAAATAAATCCACAAGTAGTGTCGTACGGAGTTTACACACGAAAGTTCAATTAATTCATAAAAATCTTCACAATCCTAGTTCTACTAAAAAGGCTCTAGCCCATGATGTTACGAAGAACAATAATGGGTATTGGATAGATCTTACCCGGATGTCTGGAAAACACAAGATAAATTTGAAAATGAATAAAACCCTAGATGTGGGAGTCATCGCGTCCTTCTCCATCTTGAATCCTCCTCTTGGTTCTCTTCTTGATTCCACAGACGAATCTTCAAAGTGATGGATGAATGGAGAAAAGGATGTGGATGATGGCTGGGGGGTGAACCCCCCTTGTGGGGTGTAGGATGGTTGTGTTGTGTTGTCTCCAATCCGTACGCTATTGTGTTGTGTCTTCTTGGTGTGTTCAATTCATGAACAGGGGGTAAAAATCCCAATTTTGCGCTTGTTCAGGCTTCTGGTTCGACCACGACCAGTGGTCGAACCGAACAGAGGAGGTCAAACTCTGGTCGAACTGCAGTGCGCAGTCTCACCGTTACGCGCATAACTTCCACATACAACCTCCAATTTAAGTAATTTTTATGCTCACGCGATCCTCCCTTCCTTGGCTTTCTATCTATAAAAGGAAATTACAGAAACTCTAACATTTGAATATGTAACAAGTCATACAAAGTGGACAATCATTTTGAGCAGGAACAGCTTGCGCAACATAACCACTTTGATCATATCGTTCTCGTTTGGAATTGGATTGAACTGTTCTTTATGCCAAAACGACCCTCTCTTCAGTGGCTTTCCAACCAAGTATCATACTTTCCGTTCAGAGCTCCACACAAATACAGAAAAATTACACAAGTTGGACGTGCATTTTTCAGTATTCATTGCACAAATTGCACCTTTTCTCCAACTATGCACTTTTGATCCTTTTTTCACCTAAAACATAATAAAGCACCTAAAGTGCATCGTTTTCTCACATATATTGAATATAAGATACTTGTGCTAATATATAACAACAATTCTCATCAAAAAGGTGTTAAATTGGACACTCAAACACGCTAATTTCCACTCTCAACATATGGTGAGCTATTAAAATAATTCACGTTTGGGCATAAATAATTTTAGACCTAAGAGCATGAATTAGATTAAGAGTTGAGGCCCAAATTATTATTTTAAATAATTGGCCCAAGCATTTGACGTGGAAAAGTAATTGAAGGCCCAAATTAATGTTCCACCTATAAAAAAATCAACTCATGATGGCCCAAGTGGTTGAAGGCCTGAAGCCCAATATCAATGGTTGGTAAAAAAAGTAGATTAAATCACGTGCACCTCCACCTGCCATGTAATCAATCAAATCAATCTCACAAATCACGTGATCTTCTCTTCTCTCTTAAGAAAATAACCAGGCTCCAAAACAGGAAGATGAAATCTGCTTCTCTTTATCTCTCATTTCGAATAAGGGCTGTCAGCCTGCCAAAGCCATATTGCCATCATCCACCACATGGCTGGAAATCACCACCGTAGCTGTCATCGCCTCCCGCAATTTCGACGCCGCCAGCCTCGCCAAGACGCCGGTGGATCTCACTCCGTTGTCAACTGTTGATGTACGTCATTCTTGCTGGAGTTTTCTCCTCATGTCGTCGACCTCTCAAACTCAACGAGCCATCACCGCAAGTCACACCACACCATCCAGATCTACATCACGGCCGCTCGTCAACCACCACCTCGCTGCTGGAAACACGAGGGCCATCCTCAACAGTCACCGTCCCTTGTCGAAGTTCCACATTGCAGCAGCTTTCGTCGCTAATGATCGCTTCTTTGATACCATCATGATCGACTGGTGAGAGTAAAAATTACTAGAAAATATGATCCATTTTTAACTAGTTTTTATAATTAAGGTTGCTTTTCTTTTGTTGGAATTTGCATAAATTTGAGCTTAAATGAGCTTTTTTATGCAACTACGAAGGTGTAGGAAAAAATAGTGCTCGATTCGGAGTTAATATGAGGAAAGACGAGCTAAAATAGTAGAAGCGCGCATGCTGGAATTTTACAGCATATAAGCAGCGGCCCAACAACTTTAATTTGGCACAATTTCCTTTTAATGATAGCCCAAATCATGGTTTGTTGGCCAAAAATAAGTTGGGGCCACTAGATAAAAGAGGATCTACCATTTTCTTCAACATTGGGCCAATTCTTAAGATTGAATTGATGGCCCATTTGACAATGTTGTTGCCTTATTGAATCAAAATGACCGTCCACTTCTTGTACTACATGGGTAATTGAAAAGCAAGAAAAGTTGAAGTAGGGTCCACACATGTGTTGTATAAAATGGAAGCAACAGTAGCTAATTGGAGGAGCCATTTTTCTTTCGACTACAGCAGCTGAATTTCACTCAATCCATTTCACTCCATTTTTGTTCTAGCTTCCCCAATTCACCTCCATCAAATTACACCATTTAATTAATTAAACCCTTCTATTATCCATTCCATTTGATAAAGGATGCAAGAGAGGTTGAAAATTGCAAAAGAAGATAGAGCTTTCATTGAAGAAATTTAAGGGAAGCATTTTTTTTATTTTGTAATTTTCTTAGGGTTTAATCATGGATTTTTGTAAGATAATTTATTTTGCTTTACTTGAGACTATGATAGGCTAATTTCCTTTGTGAGATTAGCTTCATGATTGATGTTGGATAATTTAGTTTTTATGCAATTTGATTGTAATCTTAATTGGGCATTTGTGCTATTTCTATCACTGATGTTAATTGCTTGATGTATATGATTGATTTATATGATTAACTGTCATGGGCATGTGATTAGATTAAAAAATAAATTATGTGTTTAGGATAGTTCATTGAATCATTTCATTATACACTTCATGTGCATTAATTTAGAATGAGATAGAGATATCCTTCTAGATTTAGAACTCTTTGATAGAATATATGATTAGCTTAATCGAGAGATTAGTTGATTAGATGAGGGGACTCAAGCCATTATTGAATTCATAGTACCTTAGAAGAGAATATTGCCTATGATTTAGTACCTAATTAGGGAACTCATAGAGTAATTAGTACCTATTGGGAGGTGTTCGCTTTGGTCTCGATCCTTTGTGCATTTGGGAGCCTTATTGAGGGTGTACATCTTATCCATCTCGAGAGAGAGTTTAGGTGGAATTAGTGATCGCTCCTATACCATGTCCATGATAGATTATAGTTAATTGCATGATTACTTTGTTATCTATGTCATGATTGTTGCTAATCTCATCCTTACATCATTTGGAACACATTTTCTTGCATTCATTTTATCTTATTTTTATTAGTTTAAGTGCATTCATTTGCACGATTATCCTCCATCCCATTCCGTCGTCCTTATAAAATCACGATAAATTTGAGATTGCTTAAACTCTAGCACGTTCCTCCCTTGGGTTCGATAAATTCGTTAATTGGTCATTCCGACTATTAACAACCAATCAAATGTCGCCATTGCTGGGGAGGTAACGGTCGCTAGTAGTTTGACAAAGGATTGTTTAGAGTGGACTTAATAAGGACATTTTTTTTATATTTTGCATCTTATATTTGCTTTAGAAAATTTTTTCTAATTTGTCTTTCTTTTATAGGTGCATACCTTGATAAGAAAGAAGAAGGTGAACAAGCCCAAAAATATGAGCTACATAGAGAATATTCAAAGTATGGTGAATGCAAGTGCTCTCCATAATGGGAAAGCACTAGGAGATATAAGAATGGATCAAGGGGTTCAAGTTCCCAATTTACAATTTCTTCGACAAGTTTATAGGAACCTTGTCGCTCCTCAACAACAAATTTATCCTCAAGTGCTTCATAATTTATACCCTCAAGTTCCTCAAGGCATGATGAATATGACTATTAGAGATCATCTCCAACCGAAGGTGGTTCAACAAATTATGGCCCCTCCGATCAATGCCAATGATTTTGAGTTGAAGGCAAGTTTGATTCAAATGGTTCAATCAAGCCAATTTGGTGAAGATCCAACCGAAGATCCAAATGACGACCTTGTCCACTTCATGGAGATAGTGAATACTATTAAAATGGATGGGATGAGTGAAGATTGCATTAATATGCGACTCTTTTCTTTTTCTTTAAAGGATAGAGCACGTGCTTGGCTTGGAACGATCACTCTGGGGACATGCAATACTTGGAGGGATCTTGCTCAACATTTTCTCAGCAAATACATTCCAACTTTAAAGATGATACAATTGCAAAGTCTCATTGTTCAATTTAAGCAGTTGTCTCATGAGACCTTTCATGAGTCATGGGAGAGGTTTAAAGAGATGTTAAGGAGGTATTCTCATCATGGTTTTCCGGAGGAGCAACTAATGGGATTCTTTTATCAAGGTTTGAAAGGAAGAGATCGGTTATTTGTTGATGCGTCATCCGGTGGGTCTATTTTTGGCATTACCACTCAAAGAGCAATAAGAATTTTTGAAGAAATTGCCATGAATACCTACCAATGGCATACAGAGAGCATAGAAGGGAGCCATGATTTCGAGAACGTAGTTAAGTGTGACGTAGTTTTTCTATCGACGTTCAATTCGGAGGGAAAATTGCTAAACGATGAAAGAAAATTGCCTTTGGAGGATTTGTTGCACAAGTATATTAAGGATAATAAAGTTAGGATGAAAGCATGTGAAGAGAGAGTTGAAAAAATCGAGTTGTTAGTTCTTGATGTGAAGAGTTCTATGGAGGTGAGGATGGAATCTATGGAGCACCATTTGGGTCAAATCTCAACCGCTTTGGAAAATATACAAAGAGCAATCAATAAATCTTCTACATCGGAGACTAAGGATCAATGCATGGCTCTCTATTCTCAGGATAAGGAAAGAATGGTTGAAGAAGGGTTGGAGGTTTGTAAGGTGGTTGATAAAGAAAAGGTTAAAAAAAGGATAGTTTGGGAGTTCATGAGGCTATAAAGAAGAAGAGGGAAAGAATTCCTAAATGGGTGAAAGCAAAAGAGTTCAAAGAAGAGTTAAAGGAGGAATTCGATAGATTTGTTGAGTCTCTAGAAATGATGCTTGAGAAAGAAAAGCTTCGAGATCAAGAAGAGATTCATTCACTTAAGATGGAAGAAAAGAATCCTCTAGAAATGAAGATCATTGATGTTACTCCACATGAACCAAAAATTTCCCATTCTTTTGAACTTTCAAATTCTCTTATGAACCTTTATAATTTTGTTGACAAACATTTGTTTGTTGATAATTATAGGACAAGGGTTGCAAGAGGGTACAAACAATTATCTTTGCCCGAATTCTTACCGGGAGATGTTGTAGAAGTTCAAAACTCATATGGAGCCCGATGGAAAAAGTGGAACAAGTGGAAAGGGCCATTCCTGGTGAAAAATGTCTTCGGAAAATAATTACTTAAGTTATTCAACAAGAAAGGGGATGTTCTCATGGTTGAGCATGAGAGAACAAGGTACTATTTTAAGAAGAAACATATGAAAGTGTCTAAAGATTATCCAAGACCATCATAAGCTTGAAAAAAAAAATACTTTCGTCTAGCTTGAAAACATTAAACTTAGCACTAGATGGGAGGCACCCCATCATTATCCTTTATTGTTTTCTTAGTGTTTTATTTTATTTTATTTCTTGTCTTTTGTAGGAACATGAAGGAATTTTTCCGGTGATGGACTTGAAGTGAAGAATGGTACAATAAATTTGGTAACAAAATTCTTTCCAAACTAAAATTGAAATCGTAGTTAAATTTAAGTTTGGGGGAGCTTGCTCAATTTGTTACTCGTTCTTCTTATTCTTAGTTTGCACATTTTGCACCAGCGCATCTTTTGTTCCTCTAGTTCTTGTTGTTCATTGCTTCTCTTGTGTTTATTATCATTCATTCTTCTCTTGTTGAGCTTATTTGATGGTTGTTTGAAGCTGTGAGATTATGTTGGATTATGTAGTTGGATTGATGCGAATTTGTGAACATATTATGGTTAGGAATTTGCTTGCATGAAGCTTGTTTACACTATTGATGAATCGTGAGATTTTGAGCCTTGAATTCGTAATTGTTATACGATTTATTCTTTCATGTGTGCATCGTTCATGTGTATGTGTTCTAGAACTTGCCATTCGTCTTACTCGAGGCTACGTTTGTGTGGAGACTTTTGAAAATGATTTTAGGCCATCTTTGATCTTTAAAGTTAGAGCAAAACATGTTTTCCCTATCTTTTAACATATGATCCATTGTTAGCCAATTTGAGCCTTTATAGCCTATATTCATTGATAAACACATATCTAGCCGAATATCACTTGAAACTAAGAAAGAACCCTATGTGTGGAGTTTGACTAGAGAAAGTGGAGTTTGACAATGTGAAAAACGAGAGAAGAAAAGAAGAAAGGAAGTAAAAAATGATTACAAAAGAAGGTTATGAGATGTAAAAGAGCATGAAAGAAAAAAAAAGAAAATTATGAAAGAATTTGAATTGCATGGTGATATCTTTAAAATGATCAAGTTCAAAAAAAGCTCAAAAGAAGGAATTTATTGTTAGAAGATGGAAGAAGAAGTTGAAAATGTATTAAAGAGGTGGCAAGAAAGAAAGATAGGAAAAGATGTGAAGAGAAAATTAATAAGGGTGATGACTCTTTCAATAGGATCTCTCCACACTTTTAGTCACTTTTATCCTATATTTATCTTTTCATAACCAAAGAGCCTTCATTACATCCAATGTAAAGTCCTATTTAATTCAATTGTTGACACACTTGATTAGTGGTAGAGAGTCTAGACTTATGGCAAGCCTATTACCATGCATGCATGTGGATTGATTTTGAGAACAAACACTTCCATAATTTTCTAAATATTTTGAGAATGCGGGAATACACATTTTCAGAGGTTTAAGTGAGAATGAGTATTGTGCTTGCATTTTCCACCATGATTTTGTGCATTTGTTCATTGATATCTGATTATATGGTTTGATTTGATTGAATAGTTGAAAATGACTATATTCTTTATTCACTCCATGCTTCCATTCTATGCAAATTCTCCCCTCATGTTCTTTATCTTTTCTGTTGTTCGGGGATGAACAACACTTTAAGTTTGGGGGTTTGATGAGAGTAAAAATTGCTAGAAAATATGATCTATTTTTAACTAGTTTTTATATAATTAAGGTTGCTTTTAGTGATTAATTTCTTTAATTCCTTAATTTTTGTGGAGAGGATTCTTTTGTTGGAATTTGCAGGAATTTGAGCTTAAATGAGCTTCTTTATGCAATTACAAAGGTGTAGGAAAAAACGATGCTCGATTAGGAGATGAAAGGAGAAAATACGAGCTAAAATAGTAGAAGCGAGCATGCTGGAATTTTACAGCATATAAGCTGCGGCCCAACAACTTTAATTTGGCTCAATTTCCTTTTAATGGTAGCCCAAATCATGGTTTGTTGGTCCAAAATAAGTTGGGCCCACTAGATAAAAGAGGAGCAGCCATTTTCTTCAACATTGGGCCAATTCTTAAGATTAAATTGATGGCCCATTTGACAATGTTGTTGCCTTATTGAATCAAAATGACCGCCCACTTCTTGTACTCCCTCCGTCCGCCCAAAAGGTGGATATTTTGTCATTTTGGGCGTCCGCATCAAAGGTCCACATTTCCCTTTTTACACATATGAGACCTATACACATCACTAATACAATAAATTTATGGGACCCACACACCCCACTAATACAACTACCAACTACACATTAAATAATAATAATCATTAGTCCACATGCAAAAAACAAATGTCCACCTTTGATGCGAACGAAGGAAGTACTACATGTATAATTGGAAAGCAAGAAAAGTTGAAGTAGGGTCCACACATGTGTTGTATAAAATGGTAGCAACAGTAGCTAATTGGAGGAGCCATTTTTCTTTCGACTACAGCAGTCGAATTTCACTCCATCCATTTCACTTCATTTTTGTTCTTTCTTCCCCAATTCACCTCCGTCAAATTCCACCCATTTAATTAATTAAATCCTTCAATTATTCATTCCATTTGATCAAGGAAGCAAAGGAGGTTGAAAATTGTAAGAGAAGATAGAGCTTTCATTGAAGAAATTTAAGGGAAGCATTTATTTTATTTTGTAATTTTCTTGGGGTTTAATCTTGGCTTTTTATAAGATAATTTATTTTTATTTAATTTAGACTATGATAGGCTAATCTCCTTTGTGAGATTAGCTTCATGATTGGTGTTGGATAATTTAGTTTTTATGCAATTTGATTATATTCTTAATTGGGCATTTGTGTTATTTCTATCATTGAAGTTAATTACTTGATGTATATGATTGATTTGTGTGATTAATTATTATGAGCATGTGATTGGATTGAGAAATCAATTATATGTTTAGGATAGTTCATTGAATCATTTCATCATACACTTCATGTGTATTAATTTAGAATGAGATATATATATCCTTCTAGATTTAGAACCCTTTGATAGAACATTTGATTAGCTTAATCGAGAGATTAGTTGATTAGATGAGGGGACCCAAACCATTAGTGAATTCATAGTACCTTAGAAGAGAATATTGCCTATGATTTAGTACCTAATTAGTGAACTCGTAGAGTAATTAGTACCTATTGGGAGGTGTTCACTTTGGTCTCGATCCTTTGTGCTTTTGGGAGCCTTATTGAGGGTCTACATCTTATCCATCTCGAGAGAGAGTTTAGGTGGAATTAGTGATCGCTCCTATGCCATGCCCATGATAGATTATAGTTAATTGCATGATTACTTTGTTATCTATGTCATGACTATTGCTAATCTCATCCTTACATCATTTGGAACACATTTTCTTGCATTCATTTTATCTTATTTTCATTAGTTTAAGTGCATTCATTTGCACGATTATCCTCTATCCCATTCTGTCATCCTTATAAATTCATGATAAACTTAAGATTGCTTAAACTCTAGCACGTTCCTCCCTTGGGTTCGATAAATTATTTAATTAGTCATCCCGACTATTAACGACCAATCATTGACACTGCCTGTCACCTTCGCTGGAAAAGTAGCCACTTTGCAGTTGCCAAAGTCAAGAACATGCCGAGTGCACCCATCTACCGCAATCAGCAAATGCCGCTTGTTACCGTTGCACTCTTCGCCAAAAACAGCCGCCAACACCGCATTGTTCGCCATCACCGTGAACTGCCGTTGCTCGAAGTACCACCACCAGCCCGATCAGTCTTGCCATGCACCTACAACTGGAGCTCGAGACCATGCTGTGGATGTTCTTCAAATAGCCGGGTCCCGATTGGGGTTTCTTCATCTACAGCCACCATTTCAACCCCATGATGCTCGAGGGCACCGAGGCTGCCTGATATGCCACCTCTGGTATATCTATTTCCTGCACTGCTACTGCTGAGTGCTGTCGCCTCGTTAGATCTACAGACATCACCACACATCGCCACCCCGCTAGATCAGTTGCGCCGATTGTTTATCGCTATGCCAGTGAGCGCATCGTCGGATCACTTCTCTTCACACTGTTGATCACCAGCCGTCGCCAGAGCCATGATCTTATAGCTAGAACTGATTTCGACCATCCGTCTATCACCACTGCCTGTTGACCACGATAAGGTTCTCGGCCTATGAATTTGTTGTTGTTCGACTGCCTTCCACAGTGGATCTTCTCCATCTCCCGCAGTCGGGTGCTCCTTGTCGCCAAGACGCCATCGTTTGCAGCCAATTCGCATCAGCTGTAGCATCGACGTCGAGCCACCAGAATCGCGACACTATCCATATTGCCATTCTGTAGTCGATGACAGAAATTGCCACTGCAAACACTGTCGTGCATTGCCACCACGTCAGGTCACTTCTGTGCACTCTATCAATCACCAGCTGCCAGCCACACTTTCTTCGAACCCATTACCCGTGTTAGTTGCTTCTTCCTCTCACCTGCCACTTGCCACTAGTCACCGCTGGTGGGGAGCATTCAGCAGTGTTGGAAACTCACAGTCCTAAAAGAATAAATCCTAAGCATGAATGGAGAAGAATCTCTTACCTCTCACCGTAGGATTATATTGCAACGGAAGGAAACTAAGAACCAGTTGACACTCACGTTGTTGTCTCTAGATCCAATCTTCAACACAAGGTTGAAAGATAAGTTTTCATGAGTCTGTACTGAAACTGGACGAAGAAAAATGAAGAAGAACAACAAGAGAGATTATATTTCAGAGAGATTCTGCGTTATGTGTTTGCACGCATATATATGATTTTCTATTCTGTTTACTTTTCAAATCAAATTAGGAAACGACAAGAAAATTGCAAGAGTTATATAATTCCCCCTTGCATGCATGCCACATCATTCATATGTGGAATAATAAATAAATAATATTACTTATTATTTACATCTCCCACTCACATATGAAATCAAAATTCTCCTGATTCATTTTCTTCATGAATCATATTCTTGTCCAGATTAATATATCGTGTGACCCACGAGATATGAGTTTTAATTGCTATACACTTGTTAGAGATATATAGCAACTCAACCAGTTTATCGAAGAAACTCAACAAGCTCACTATACCCCAGAACTCTTGAATATTTAACATAAGTTGACTATCTCTTTTCAATACCTTAATTTGTAAGAGCATAATCAACCCTTTTGCAAAAACTATGTATTCATAATCAATACCCTACTTGATTGACTAGTCAATGAATCACAATAGTATATGTTCAATTAAGATGTTCTTCCCATCTCACTAAGCATCTACAGTCTCCCACTGTAGCTGCTTTCCTAGACATGCACCCCATTGCTATTATTAACAATAGCTCTTTTGGTAACATGCTAAAGTAACAACACCAAAGTGAAGACTTAGAATATAGTAGAAAGTCATAAGGGTAAATAATAGATGTGGACTCATACTTTTCAGAAAATGGGAATAATATTCTCAATCCTTTTGTGGTCAACTTAGCACAAGTTGTTTTCCTAAAACACTTGTCACAACGTCGTTAACTTCCTTCCATGAAAGCGTATGTTGTATTTTATTTTATCTTAGACATCATGTAAATCAAAGTTTAAGTGTGTTCCATACACTTAACCCGGATATCCTCCATCCAACGTATAGGATCTCCGATGATTTAGCTTTACAACAAGTTGGATTAGATTAGTGAAAAAATTTATCCCGATTATATTTATTATCGTAATCTCATCTCTATGCTCCCACTTAGCCAGAGGTGATTGCTCGTATGAGAGAGCCAATCATAACTTGCCAACATACTATTATATATGAACCATCACATATAATTTATAAAACATATACATATAGTTAAGCTGTTAACCATTCCAGTAACATACATGAACATATTCAGTACATCATTTTAAATCCTTTGCTAGCCTAATCTTTTACATGTCCAATGAACACATCTCTGGGAATTGGTTTGTAAAAGAATCTGCTAACATTAAACGAGTAGAAATGTATTTAAGATCACTTTCTTCTTTTCTATAATATCTCTAACAAAGTTGAATTTAGTATCAATGTGTTTGGTCTTTCAATGATATTTGGGGTCTTTTGTGTAAGTAATGGCCGCTTGATTATCACAATTGATTAAAACAGCTCCCACTGAAGTGTTTAAGACCTCAAAGTGTTTCATGAATCTTCACAACCAGATAGCCTCTTGAACTGCACACGCGCATGCCACAAACTTAGCTTCCATTGTGGACAATGCGATGCAAGTTTGTTTCTTGCTACACCATGAGATTGCTCCATTGTTGAACAAGAAGACAAAACCAGAAGTTGATTTACGTTTATCTAAATTTTCACTCCAGTCAGCGTCTGAATACCCATTCAGTGTAGTATTATTCCCTTGATAACAAAAAGAATAATCTGCAGTCCCTTTCAAGTATCTGAAAATTCTTTTAACAGCCATCCAATGCTTCTTCCCCGGATTGGATTGATACTGGTTTACCAGACCAACGACATAGAAAATGTCTGGTCTTGTACACAGCATTGCTTTCATAAGACTTCCAATTGCATTGGCATATGGCACTTTGGACATTTCATTTATTTCATCTTGATTCTTGGGATACATTTGTTGACTCAATCAATAGCCTTTTACAACGGGAGTATCTATGGGCTTTCAAGTTTCCATCTTCAATCATTCTAAAAGTTTCTTGATGTAAGTCTCTTGAGACAAACCCAATAATTTCTTTGAACGATCCCTATTGATCTTCATACCAAGTATGTATTCTGCCTCACCCATATCTTTCATTTTGAAGTTTGAAGATAACCACCTTTTAATGGTTTCAAGATACTCTTTGCTATTACCCGCTAGTAGTATGTCATCCACATACGAGGATAAAATCACAAAACTACCATTGGATTGTTTAACGTAAACACAGTGGCCTTCGTTTATCATAACGAAGTTATATGAGATGATCGTAGTGTGAAACCTCAAATACCACTGTCTAGAGGATTGTTTGAGTCCGTAAATTGAATTTTTCAATCTACAAACTCTATCTTCTTGACCTTAAAGAATAAATCCTACAGGCTGTTGCATGTAGATTTCTTCTTCTAATTCTCTATTGAGAAAAGCAGTCTTAACATCCATTTGGTGTAATTCTAAATCCATACTAGCCACTATAGCCAACAGTAGACGAATCGAGGCAAATCTCACTATAGGTAAAAAAGTTTTTTCGTAGTCTATACCCTCTTGTTGAGTATAACCTTTTGCCACCAAGCGAGCCTTATACCTCTCTATTGAGCCATCAGACTTTCTTTTGATTTTGAGAATCTATTTATTCCCAATAGCCTTACGTCCCTTCGGAAGATCTACAAGTTTCCAAACTTGATTTGACATCATAGACTCCATCTCCTCTTTCATCGCTTTCATCCATTTCTCCTTCGCCGGACATGTCAGAGCTTCTATAACATTTCTGGGCTCTTCCTCATCAACAGGAGAAACATCTCCATTTTTTGGTGAAACAAAGAAGGCATGTCCTTCAATATCGTAATGCCTTTTGGGCACATGTTTCCTAGAACTTTTTCGAGATAGCTGTTGATGATCTTCTGAAGATAAAATGCTCTAATTGGGAATCGGTTGATCCTCAATTGGATAATATCTATCAAGATCCACACCATCAGCTAAACTGCTACTCCCACTTGGATCTTGTAGATATTGGTTTTCTACCACCTCGAAAATAGGTTCAGCATCCCTGATACCCCCTCTACTAAGAAAATTCTGTTTTCAGAAAATGAGCGTTACGTGATTGAATCGCATTATTCTTGGCCATATGCCTGTTCACAATATCCTCAAAACCCAGTTTTCCTTCTTCCACCTTAGCACCCTGATCAACACCCATCGGAGGTTGAATCGCATTATTCGGATTGCTCCATTAGAACTCAGGCCTCCTAGGTTGTTGATAACCACCTGGGGGACCATGATTATTAAAGTTTCCTCGATAGTTCCCTTGGCAGTTCCGGTTTCCTTGATCTGGATACCTAGTCCCTTGAATACTTTGACCCATGGCATAGTGTGCCTCTTCCAACTCCTCTTGGATTGGTCCGTCTTTCATTAGTTCCTATTGCATGATCGGTACACGCTGAGATAATTCGCTGATTTGCTTCTGTTGGGATTCAAGTAGCTTGTTGATATTGGACAAGCTAGAGACGATCTCATCCTCTCTAATTGTTTTCACCATTACTTGTTCAACCTGAGCTACCTTCCCAAGGACATAAGTACCTCTAACTCTATCAGTTGGCCAATCCCTCGAATTCATCAAAATATCTTCAAACAACTTCTCGGCCTCTACGGATGACTTTGTAAGCAATGCTCCATTAGAAGAAGCATCCAATAACACTCGTGAATCACAGTCCAATCCATTGTAGAATATACTGATATATTGAGCTTTAGATAGCCCATGTTGAGGACACTTCCTAAGCATGTCCTTGAATCTATCCCATGCTTCATGAAATTTCTCACCTCCACCGATAGCAAATGGGTTAATGTTGTTGGATTGTATACTAAAAGTCTAGCTTTTTGTATGAACAATATTGTAACAATTAATTTGAAATGAGAATCATATGATCAAATAATTGCATCTTATAATTTATTTATATGTTCGATGCAATAGTCCACTTACTTTATACTGTAGATAATATGTTGTACGAAAACACGCGGAAGATCATATTATCGGTTTCCTCATAAAGTATAAACTGATGCTCACAACCGAGATAGACGGGGACTCTCTATCGGGATGGTTGTAGTGTGGTTTGGTATTAGCTTGTCTTGGCTATAGAATCACATTAGTGTACTTGTGTGTATTGAGCAGGACCGCTTGAGATCGTTCGACTTATACTGACTTATAGGAGAACTTGATCTCAGTTATTATGGAAGTTCGTGCTCTTAATCCCTATACAATAACCTCGACACGTAGTGCAGTATGTATTTCTTTGATTCATCAATGTGTGAGATTTACATGTAATTAAATCAACAAACTCGATGAGTTGGGAAGTAGTGCTGTCTCTATGGTGTGTTGTTGATTGTAGAAGGAATCCGTGTCCGTCATAGGTTGATGATGTCCCCTTGAGGTGCTCATAAGGATTATCATGTAAACCCTGCAGGTGGAATTTATTCCGGCATGATAATGAGGTTGAGTGGTACTACTCTTGGATGAGATATTAATTAATTGGGTTGTCAGTAACTTAATTAATTAATGGACATTGTATATCTTAAACATGGGGAGACTAATGGACTCATAATAAGAAGGAGCCCAAAACGTAATTTTGGGATTGATACGGTAGTGCAATAATAATATTTTAGTGGAATATATTATTATTATTGGACTTAAGTATAAGCTTTGGGCTAAGCTTGGATACTTAAGCCCAATGGAGGCCCAACTCAATTTCTCCTCCTGGTCCCTGCTGTAGCCCATGTATATAAGTCACCTCAGCTTATCTGGAACCCTAATCTAATTGATTATTCACGTGTGATGAGGGTTGAGAGCAGATTGAGGAGGTCTCGTATATCGTCGCCCACACGACGTCGAGATCGGACTTGGGACATACAGCAGAAGATCAGAAGGTAGTTTGCTGCTGTCCGCGACCTTGCAAAATTTGTATAAATTAGTATAGTACTCATAATTTGATGATCAATATATTGACGGAAATTTATCGAAGAGTGGATCGTCTGAACGCAAAGATCACTCAATTCCGATATCAGACGAGGAAGTTATGGCCATTCTCGTGGGACTGCGTAGGCTGCCTGCGAGAATTAATCTTCATCAAAATACCCTGGTGAAGGGTAATCGTTTCTATGATTTATTGCTTCCGCTGTGTTAGAAACGCATGGTATGCTAACGGTTCACGTTAACCAAATGATCGAACGCCAACAGTTGGTATCAGAGCTTCGGTTTCGTGGTGAAGCGTGACACGTTAGACTAGGGTTTATGTGGTTAATTTTTCAAAATTAGGATCGCATGTTTAGGGTTTTGGTTTTACTGCGCAAACCATGAATATCCCTATGTGAAATATACCATATATCATATCTGTTCGTTGATGGTTGTGTGTGAGAGGATTCGACGAAAACTGTTCGTCAATTTCACATGGAAGGAAGAAATTGAGAGAAAATCCAGCGCAGTGATATTGCAGAGGCAATAACCAGAGTTTCAACCGTCGGATCAGGCTGAATTTTGGTCAGCACGTTCGGATTTTGTGGATGTACATTTTGAATGGTGAAGATCGTATTTGGAGCTTTGCGTTGTCGGGAATACGCCGAAAACAGAAGCAGTTTTTTGGGCGATTCTGTTCTGCGCAGTCGAGGGAAAAGAGCTGTTTCTCACAATCTAACCGTTGGATCGACCTGTAATTTGGACAACATGTTCAAAACTTACAGGCATAGATTCTGGACGGTGGAGATTGGATTCCCAAGTTCCTAAAGTTGCGAACCCTGAACGACAGTTGGTGTAGTTTGATGTTGCGCGTTGGGCTGAACTTGGTTCCGTGCAAGTAGGCCCTTGGACGAGCGAATTTGCATCAGGTTCGATCGATGCTGCACCAGGTTCGAGTAGATTTTCATCAGGTTCAATTGGTCTGCATCAGGTTCGATCGATGCTACACCAGGTTCGAACGGATTTGCATCAGGTTCGATTGGTCTCCATCAGGTTCGATCGATGCTGCACCAGGTTCGAGCAGATTTGCATCAGGTTCGATTGGTCTGCATCAGGTTCGATCAATGCTGCACCAGGTTCGAGTGGATTCACATCAGGTTCGATTGGTCTGCATCAGGTTTGATCGACTCTGCACCAAGTTCGAGCGGGTTTGCATCAAGTTCGACTGGTCTGCATCAGGTTCCGCGTGAGTCTTCACAATATGATCGGGCAGGATGCCAGAGTGGTGGAGCAAGCTGCGGGGAGGTCGATCCCCATCGCAGTTGTCCGCATTCGTGATTGGTGGCGAACAATCGAATTCGCTGTTATATAACTGTTATAATTGATTTATTAATTGATTATTGTTATATATGTATGCATGATTCTCTATGATTTATTGCCTTAAATAGAAGCATGCTAGATTGCGTATTATATTTGGTATATTATATGCATGTATGTTGGAGTGTTGATCAAGTCAACTTATTTTTGGCAATTTATTTCCTTATATATAACTGCTATAATTGTTTTATTGGTCAATTATTGTTATATATTTGGAAGTATGAGCATGCTAGGTTGCGTATTTTATTTTTAAATATTATATGCATGTAAAAACCCTCGGTGTTGAATAACTAAGTGGGAGAGGGGATTGGTAAAAATTCCCGCGGCCTCCATTATTAGTTTGTTAGCAATGTGAATAAACTTGCGCGTCGGCATTAGAGCCTTCCTCCCCATCGGATGAGTTTATTCATGGATTGCTGGGACAGACTTCTTTAAATAATTATGTTTGTAATGTGATGCATATGAACTTGCGCGTTGGCATAGACCTTCCTCCCTATCGGATGAGTTCATGTGCGGATCACTGTACAGACTTATAATTGATGACTGTAGGAAGTTATCCGAGCGCGTGTGTACTTCTCCATCTGTAAGGCACATAAGCTTGGGCCGCGGACTTGGAGTCAAATAATGGTGTACACTTAGGTGTAAATAATAAGTATCCTCCCCATCGGAGTCACTGCTTTTATTTGCATGGCTAAAGAGGAACCGACTATTAATTATTTTGCCATAAAGTTAGGTTGACAAATGAAATTAATGGGTAAAACCTTCTCTTATAAATGTTCGGGTTTGTAAACGTCCACACTATCGTGGCTTGCAGACTCACGGTGCTTGAGATGTCGGTGAATTTTATTTTTATATTGTTTTGAGGGAATCAATATAAAAGGATAAAATTCGAAATTTTGATCGGTATATTTATTTGAGATTCTCTAATTTTCAAATGATTTTATCTCACTTATTATTAACTAAAAGAAATTATATTTACTTGTCCAAATTAGATGATTAGAAAAGAATCTTGGTTTTGAATTTTACTGCTTAAGAAAATACATGTGTGTTCTCACAAAGGACGTCTCATGATGCCTATTAAAGTCTCTAGTGAAGAGATGAGAGGTTCATAGAAATATGATGGTCTCATGTAACTCTTCGGATACTTGAGTAATTTAAAAGGTGGTAGGTCATGATTGAATTTGATGAATGAATTGGAAATACATGGAATAGAAGTTGAAGGAGAAACCTAAGTCAATTTTATTCTTCATAATTGCCTAGATGTTTTGAGTAAGTTTCTCATGAATTACAAGAGGTTGTATATGGTGGGAAACTTCTGACAAAACATGTGGTAAAGGAAATTCAATTTCATAAAAGGAGTGAACAAGGATAGAATCTTACTTACTAGTTGTTTAAACATGATTAGTGATGGCATCTACTGACACGAAGTGTGTAGATACTGGAATCACTGAATGTTCATTACTAAGTGAGGATAAGATTGTTATGACATGGGTAAAACTACAAGACTAGTGGCTATTGCAGTGGGAGTTGTTTATTTATCTTACGATATGAATAAACATTTGATTTTGTAAAATTGTCTTACTTACGTTTTCATAGAAAGAATTTGATTTCGGTTTCTATGCATTAATAGATGGATACTCCATTTCATTTAAATGACATGGTCATTATAATGAAGGATAGAGTTGTAATCTGTTATGGTACGTTGATGGACAATTTGTATACTCTTAAATCATGTATATTCCACAGATGCAACAAATAGTAATTAATAATGCATCTTCTGATCTTAGTAAGAGAAAGTAACCTTCGGAGATGAACTAAACATGCATTTGGCGTCTAAGACTAGATCATTTTACTTGAGTTGGACTCAAAAGTTGATAGCAGATGGACCGTAAGGTTTATCTAAAGTGGAAACTATCGGACTTGCGAGTCTTACTTGGAAGTAAAAATGATTAATTACCTTTTCAAGGTAAAGGGGTGTAGAGCCAAAGATATATATGTTGGAATTGGTTCATTCTAATTTAAGCGGGCCTAATATTATCTAGGCGAGAGGTGGTTATGAATAATCGAAGATTATTCTAGATACCGATATATTTATTTGTTGCACTGCATGTCTAAATTATTTGATTTATTCAAGAATTACAAGGTTGGTACAGTAAAGCATCATGGAAAATATATCAAGTAATGACGATTTAATCGTCATTACGAGTACCTCTTAGGATAATTAGGAACTATTAATCAGAGGTTGAGATTAAATCTCAAGTGGTCTACACCGGGCATGCCCCAACTGAATGGTGTGGTGGATAGAAGGAATAAGACTCTTATGGTAATGATTAGATAGATGATGAATTATTTGGAATTACTTAATTCATTTTATGGATAAGCCCTAGAAACAGTAATTCATTTGAATGTTTGTCTGTTTGTGGGATATGCTATAAAAATGAAGGTGATTTATTTAGTCTAAAAGATCGAAGGGTGATTGTTAACACAAACACTAGATTTTTGGAAAGGGACTATGAAATAAATCACAAACCCATGTATGAGTTGTTCTAAAGGTAGTGAGAAGAAAACACAAAGTATAAGTACCAAGTGTACAAGAGGATATACCACAAGGTAAACTGCAATGCGTGTCACGTCTGATACACAATTACATGTAGTGCCTTGTCGCAGTGGGAGGATTATTCGACAACCCGTGAGATACATATTTTGGGAAAGTCGTAAGACCTGATCCCTAGTAAACATGGTATTATCCAAGGGATACGACGTTGCACTACAAAATTAAAATGCGGAATCTTAGTAAGTGCAATGAATAATAAAATAGAATCGATGGATTTTAAATTAGGTCTGGATGCTTGTTGAACCGCTAAATGGCGTAAAAACCATTGGAAGCGGGCATGCAAGAATAAAAGAGGATCATAGAATAAGGTGAAAACCTTGGAAGCAAGCTTGTTGCGAAAAGGTATACTCAGAAAGAAAGGGTTCGATTATGAGAAAACCTATTCGCCGGTAGCTATGCCTAAGTTGATCCGGACTCTTTTATTTGTTGCTACTCATATAAAATATGAGGGATAGCAAATAGATGTCGAGACAGCTTTCCTGATTGGAAGTCTTAAGGGAAACATCTATATGAAGCAACCAGAGTGATTCATTGCAAAGAGCTAAGAGCATTGTGATAGTGAGCTCAAAAGTGTTCATTAATGGACTAAAACAAGCTTCAAGATCATGAAACATCTGTATTTGATGAGGTAATCCAGTGACATGGATCTAATCAATGATCGAATGGGTCTTGTGTATTGAAAAGAGTGATGGAAACGTGGTGGTATTTCTTGTACTATACGTAGATAGTATCTTGCTCATTGGAGACAATGAAAGAGTATTGTCGGGCGTATGGGTATGGTTGATATAGCGGTATGAGATGAAGGACTTAAGAAGAGCAAAAATATCCTTTTGATCACGGTAATACGGATCACAAGAAAGGATGTCATGCTTATCTCAAGTTTCATATAATGATACGATCCTTACTCGTTTAGCATGTGAATTTATCTAAGTGAATGTGTCTTGTGACACAAAAGTAGATAAAGAAGATGAAAGCGGTTCCTTATGCTTCGACAAATGAGGAAGCTTAATCTAAGGAATGCTATGCACGAGATTGGATATCTGTTTTGCCGATGGCATGAACAGTGGGTATCAGCGTAACCCAGAACAAGAATGATGAACTGTGGTAAAACATATACTTATGTACCTGAAAAGGACTAGAAACTATATGTGGGCTTACCGAACAGATTCACTGATTCTTATGGGTTACATAGATTCAGATTTTTCAAATCAGATAGGGACGACAGTAAATCTACCTCAAAGGTTATGCGTTTAATTTTAGGAAGTTGAGTCATAATGTGGAGGAGTGTTATATAGAAATATATTTCAGGCTCCGGACTCCATCATGGAAAGATGATAAATTGGAGCCTATGAGGCAGCCAAAGTATCTGTATGACTCTAGAAACTTCAAGATGGACTTCGAAGTGTTTCTAAGTTTGCCCAAGGATATCACAATTTATATTGATGATATTGGTACAGTTGCAAACTTGAAGGAATCACGAGCCCATAAGGCAATTAAACACATGGAGTGCAAGTACCACCTATTACGAGAAATCGTATGATGAGGGGAAGGTTGTTGTCGCCTAGATTGCATCGGATGATGACCTTGTAAATCCATTTACAAGGACCTTAAGGCGAGAGCTTTTGATGGTCGTGTAGTGGGAGTGGAAATCAGATGTATGGCAGAAGACATGACAGCATAGTCTTTTAGTATAAGTGGGAGATTGTTGGATTGTATACTAAAAGTCTAGCTTTTTGTATGAACAATATTGTAACAATTAATTTGAAATGAGAATCATATGATCAAATGATTGCATCTTATAATTTATTTATATGTTCGATGCAATAGTCCACTTACTTTATACTGTAGATAATATGTTGTGCGACAACACGCGGAAGATCATATTATCGGTTTTCTTATAAAGTATAAACTGATGCTCACAACCGAGATAGACGGGGACTCTCTATCGGGATGGTTGTAGTGTGGTTTGGTATTAGCTTGTCTTGGCTATAGAATCACATTAGTGCACTTGTGTATATTGAGCAGGACCGCTTGAGATCGTTCGACTTATACTGACTTATAGGAGAACTTGATCTCAGTTATTATGGAAGTTCGTGCTCTTAATCCCTATACAATAACCTCGACACGTAGGGCAATATGTATTTCTTTGATTCATCAATGGGTGAGATTTACATGTAATTAAATCAACAAACTCGATTAGTTGGGAAGTAGTGCTGTCTCTATGGTGTGCTGTTGATTGTAGAAGGAATCCGTGTCCATCATAGGTTGATGATATCCCCTTGAGGAGCTCATAAGGATTATCATGTAAACCCTGCACGTGGAATTTATTCCGGCATGATAATGAGGTTGAGTGGTACTACTCTTGGATGAGATATTAATTAATTGGGTTGTCAGTAACTTAATTAATTAATGGACATTGTATATCTTAAACATGGGGAGACGAATGGACTCATAATAAGAAGGAGCCCAAAACGTAATTTTGGGATTGGTACGGTAGTGCAATAATAATATTTTAGTGGAATATATTATTATTATTGGACTTAAGTATAAGCTTTGGGCTAAGCTTGGATACTTAAGCCCAATGGAGGCCCAACCCAATTTCTCCTTCTGGTCCCTGCTGTAGCCCATGTATATAAGTCACCTCAACTTATCTGGAACCCTAATCTAATTGATTATTCACGTGTGATGAGGGTTGAGAGCAGATTTAGGAGGTCTCGTATATCGTCGCCCACACGACGTCGAGATCGGACTTGGGACATACAGCAGAAGATCAGAAGGTAGTTTGCTGCTATCCGCGACCTTGCGAAATTTGTATCAATTAGTACAGTACTCATAATTTGATGATCAATATACTGACGGAAAGCCGTCGAAGAGAGGATCGTCTGAAAGCAAAGATCACTCAATTCCGATATCAGACGAGGAAGTTATGGCCATTCTCGTGGGACTGCGCAGGCTGCCTGCGAGAATTAATCTTCATCAAAATACCCTGGTGAACGGTAATCGTTTCTATGATTTATTGCTTCCGCTGTGTTAGAAACGCATGGTATGCTAACGGTTCATATTAACCAAATGATCGAACGCCAACAAATGTCTTGCTTCATGTTAAACACCTTTGAAGGTGGCATGTACCTCTCCAAGAACCTTAACTTCAGTTGCTCCCAAGTGGTGCACTCAGCTGCGTTGATAGTGTCGTACCAATCTCTCGCCTTTTCAGTAAGCGAGAATTTAAACAAGAGGATCTTCCTTTCATCTTCATGTTCTCCTGCGTCTTTTTGAGTACTTGCATAGCCCAAGAACTTGTTCAGATGCTGCTACGGATCCTCAAAAGACCCTCCTGAAAAGGAGTTCCTTTCTATCATGCTAATAAGAGCGGGATGAAGATCGAAAGCTGCATTAGTTCCACTCGCTCCTAGAATCCCAAAATTTTCAGCCCCATTATTTCTAAAAACCTCTCAGATGGCTAGATTATCCGGATTTGCTGCCATGTTGACTGTCTCTACTCCCGAATTAACTTCAGTTGTAGCTTCAATCGTCTGCGAAATTTGCTCATCAACTTCAACTCCAAAATTCAGAGCTTCAGTTGGATCAATAGTCTTTGCCTTTCTCTTCTTCTTATTCTTCTTTCTTGACGATGCTCCGATCTCAGGATTATAGGGTTCAAGTTCACTTTTCTTTGATCTCGTGAGCATACACCTAAAAAGAACTAGAATTAAAACAGCAAAACAAGATAAATAGCCCTAATAAACTAGAAATAACAGAAAGATATTTTAAGCCATCCCCGGAAACGGCGCCAGAAACTTGATGGGTGTTTTCTTAACACACAATTTTAATCCCCAAGTATGAAGGATACCAATTGTAGTTTCGAAGGTGACCAAGTTAAATATCGAATCCACGGGATGGGTAAATATTACTTTAGTTATTTTCTAGCAATTATGACTATGTTGAGAATCGTAATTGTTGGTTTTTAAACTAAGTAACAATTAAAATAGCAAATCAATAACAAGAACAAGAGAAGAGTAGTTGTGATGAAATAAGATGATAGGTAGTTCGTCAGGCCATCCAGTTTCATTCGTTAATTCATACTTTCGTGTGTCGATATCCGACTCTGCCTTGTGGTTTATGGACGCATCGCTAGACCATGCAAATCTACTCTATAGACACAAATAGATAAGCTTTTGACACGTGTGAGTATCCTCAGAGCAAGATGTATACTTTACCCCTCTTTCTAGGTACTATCATAATCAATTATTTCCCATGCTCTTAGTACTCTAACCAGATTTGATCTCTCTTTTTAGGTACTATAAAGTTATACTCTTAATCCTACTTGTTAACTCGAATTCAATTCAATTAACAAACATTCATATAAGACGGTTCTAATAAAACCTCGGAATCCCTTCACTTAGAATTATAACAATAAACCCTGCTCATTAGTGAACGCACTCAATCAATAACCATGTTATGCATTCAGACTCTACACAACGATTATTGATGCACAAAATAACTATGAGTATGGATTAAAAATGTACAATCTTATATAAACTAAATCACAAGTAGTGTTGTACGGAGTATACACATGAAATACAAATCAACTCATGAAACCTTTATAACCCTAGAACTACCGAAGTGGCTCTAGTCCATGATTGATCTAGGAACAATCATGGTTAGATGGACTAATCTTACTTGAATCCCCAGCGGAACCTCTATCACAGCTCCTCCTAGTCTCCTCTTGTGCTTCACGATCTTACGCTCTCTAAAACTCTCTAAAAGCTCTCTCTCTGACTGCATGAGCCTCCTTTTATACTTGTAATCCATCTCTAGGGCTTAGAATGGGCTTTTCAAATGATCACACGCGTTTTGGTCTCGAAATCCAGATAAGGTAAGTTTCCGCACGATGGTTCGACCTCAGCAAACAGGTCGAACTATTGACCGCAGGTCGAACCACAGGTCGAACCCACCTACTGGAAGTATTCTGCACTTGGTTCGACTTCTTGTACAGGTCGAATCCCCAACGTCATGGTTGATGGCGCTTGGATCATTTGGTTAACGTGACCTGTTAGGATACCATGCGTTTCTATCACAGCAGAAGCAATAAATCATAGAAACGATTACCTTTCACCAAGGTATGTTGATGAAGATTGATTCTCGCAGGCAGCCTGCGCAGTCCCACGAGAATGGCCATAACTTCCTCGTCTGATGTCAGAATTGAATGATCTTTATGGTCAGACAATCCTCTCTTCAACGGCTTTCCATCAGTATATTGATCATCAAATTCTGAGCACTTTACGATTTTATATCAATTTCGCAAGATGGCGGACAGCAGCAGCAAACTACCTTCTGATCTTCTGCCGTATGTCCCAAGTCCGATCTCGACGTCGTGTGGGCGACGATCTACGAGACCTCCTCAATCTGCTTTCAACCCTCATCACACATGAATAATTAGTTAGATTAGGGTTCCAGATAAGTTGAGGTGACTTATATACATGGGCTACAGCAGGGACCAGGAGGAGAAATTGGGTTGGGCCTCCATTGGGCTTAAGTATCCAAGCTTAGCCCAAAGCTTATACTTAAGTTCAATAATAATAATATATTCCACTAAAATATTATTATTGCACTACCGTACCAATCCCAAAATTACGTTTCGGGCTCCTTCTTATTATGAGCCCGTTAGTCTCCCCATGTTTAAGATATACAATGTCCATTAATTAATTTAAATTACTGACAACTCAATTAATTAATATCTCATCCAAGAGTAGTACCACTCAACCTCATTATCATGTCGGAATAAATTCCACCTGCAGGGTTTACATGATAATCCTTATGAGCTCCTCAAGGGGACATCATCAACCTATGTCGGACACGGATTCCTTCTACAATCAACAGCACACCATAGAGACAGCACTATTTCCCAACTCATCGAGTTTGCTGATTTAATTACATGTAAATCTCACCCATTGATGAATCAAAGAAATACATACTGCCCTACGTGTCGAGGTTATTGTATAGGGATTAAGAGCACGAACTTCCATAATAACTGAGATCAAGTTCTCCTATAAGTCAGTATAAGTCAAACGATCTCAAGCGGTCCTGCTCAATACACACAAGTGCACTAGTGTGATTCTATAGCCAAGACAAGCTAATACCAAACCACACTACAACCATCCCGATAGAGAGTCCCCGTCTATCTCGGTTGTGAGCATCTGTTTATACTTTATAAGAAAACCGATAATATGATCTTCCGTGTGTTGTCGCACAACATATTATCTACAGTATAAAGTAAGTGGACTATTGCATCGAACATATAAATAAATTATAAGATGCAATCATTTGATCATATGATTCTCATTTCAAATTAATTGTTATAACATTGTTCATACAAAAAGCTAGACTTTTAGTATACAATCCGACAATCTCCCACTTATACTAAAAGACTATGCTATCATGTCTTCTGCCATACATCTGATTTCCACTCCCACTACACGACCATCAAAAGTACTCGCCTTAAGGTCCTTGTAAATGGATTTACTAGGTTATCATCCGATGCAATCTAGGTGACAACAACCTTCCCCTCATCATACGATTTCTCATAATAGGTGGTACTCGCGCTCCATGTGTTTAATTGCCTTATGGACTCGTGATTCCTTTAAGTTTGCAACTGCACCAATATCATTAATTTAAATTGTGATAATTTTGGGTAAACTTAGAAATACTTCAAAGTCCATCATGAAGTTTCTAGAGCCATATAGATACTTTGGCTGCCTTATAGGTTCCAATTTATCATCTTTCCATGATGGAGTCTGGAGTCCGAAATATATTTCTATATAACACTCCTCCATATTATGGCTCTACTTCCTAAAATTAAACACATAATCTTGAGGTGGATTTACTGCCATCCCCATCTGATTTGAAAAATCTGAATCTACGTAACTCATAAGAAGCAGCGAATCTGTCTGGTAAGCCTACATATAATTTCTAGTCCTTTTCAGGTACATAAGTATATGTCTTACCACAATTCAACATTCTTATTTTGGGTTACCTTGATACCCACTGTTCATGCCATCGGCAAAATAGATATCCAATCTCGTGCATAGCATTCCTTAGATTAAGCTTCCTCATTTGCCGAAGCATAAGGAACCGCTTTCATCTTCTTTATCTACTTTTGTGTCACAAGACATATTCACTTAGATAAATTCACATGCTAAACGAGTAAGGATTGTATCATTATATGAAACTTGAGATCAGCATAACATCCTTTCTTGTGATCCGTATTACCGTGATCAAAAGGATATTTTTGCTCTTCTTAAGTCCTTCATCTCATACCGCTTTATCAACCATACCTATACGCCCGATAATACTCTTTCATTGTCTCCAATGAGCAAGATACTATCTACGTATAGTACAAGAAATACCACCACGTTTCCATCACTCTTTTCAATACACAAGACCCATCCGATCATTGATTAGATCCATGTCACTGGATTACCTCATTAAAACGGATGTTTCATGATCTTGAAGCTTGCTTTAGTCCATGAATGGACACTTTTAAGCTTACTATCACAATGCTCTTAGCTTTTTGCAATGAATCACTCTTGTTGCTTCACATAGATGTTTCCCTTAAGACTTCCAATCAGGAAAGCTGTCTCGACATCTATTTGCTATCCCTCATATTTCATATGAGTAGTAACAAATAAAAGAGTCCGGATCAACTTAGGCATAACTACCGGCGAACAGGTTTTCTCATAATCGAACTCTTTCTTTCTGAGTATACCTTTTCGCAACAAGCTTGCTTCCAAGGTTTTCACCTTATTCTATGATCCTCTTTTATTCTTGCATGCTCGCTTTCAATGGCTTTTACGCCATTTAGCGGTTCAACAAGCATCCAGACCTAATTTAAAATCCATCGATTCTATTTAATATTCATTGCACTTTGCTAGGATTTGGCATTTCTAACTTATAGTGCTCCGTCGTATCCGTGGGTCCATTTCATGTTTGCGAGGGACCAAGTCTCACGACTTTCCCAAAACATGTATCTTACAAGTTGTCAAAGAACCCTCCCACTACGACAAGGCACTACATGCAATTGTGTATCAGACGTGACACGCGTTGCAGTTTACCTTGTGGTATATCCTCTTGTACACTTGGTACTTATACTTTGTGTTTTTCCCTCTCACTTCCTTTAGAATAATTTATACATGGGTTTATGATTTAATACATAGTCTATTTCCAAAAATCTAGTGTTTGTGTTAACAATCACCCTTCGATCTTTTAGACTAAATAAATCACCTTCATTTTTATAGCATATCCCACAAACAGACAAACATTCAAATGAATTACTGTTTCTAGGGCTTATCCATAAAATGAATTAAGTAATTCCAAATAATTCTTCATCTATCTAATCATTACCATAAGAGTCTTATTCCTTCTATCCACCACACCATTCAGCTGGGGCATGCCCGGTGTAGACCACTTGAGATTTAATCTCAACCTCTGATTAATAGCTCCTAACTATCCTAAGAGGTACTCATAATGATGATTAAATCGTCATTACTTGATATATTTTCCATGACGATTCACTGTACCAGCCTTGCAATTCTTGAATTAATCAAAGAACTTAGACATGCAGTGCATCAAATAAATATATCGGTATCTAGAATAATCATCGAATGACGAATATTCATATCCACCTCTCATCCGGACAATCTTAGGACCATATAAATCATAATTAACTAATTCCAACATATATATCTTTGGTTCTGCACCCCTTTGCCTTGAAAAAGCAATTAGTCATTTTTACTCCCAAGCAAGACTCGAAAGTCAGATAGTTTTCACTTCAGATAAACCTAAGGGTCTATTGGCTATCAACTTTTGAATCCTACTCAAGTAAAATGATCTATTCTTAGATGCCAAATATATGTTTAGTTCATATCCGAAGGTATCTTTCTCTTACTAAGATTAGAAGATTCATTATTAATTACTATTTGTTGCATCTGTGGAATATACATGATTTAAGAGTATACAAATTGTTCACCAACGTACAATAACAGATTACAACTCTATCCTTCATTATAATGACCATGTCATTTAAATAAAATGGAGTATCCATCTATTAATGCATAGAAACCGAAATCAAATTCTTTCTATGAAAACGTACGTAAAATAATTTCTCATAATCAAACGTCTACTCATATCATTAGATAAATAGACAACTCCCACTGCAATAGCCACTACTCTTGTAGTTTTACCCATGTCATAACAATCTTATCCTCACTTAGTAATAAACATTTAGTGATTCCAGTATCTACACACTTCGTGTCAGTAAATGCCATCACTAATCATGTTTTAAACAACTAGTGAATAAGATATAAAACTTGTTCACATTATGATGAAAATGGCTTTCCTTTGCCACATGTTTTGCCAGAAGTTTTCCACCATATACATCCTATTGTAATTCAGGTGGAACTTACTCAAAAACATCTAGGCAATTCACGAAGAATTAAATTGATCTAGGTTTCCCTTCAATTTATACTCCATGCTTTCCCAATTCATTCGTCAAATTAAATCATGATCTTCTGCCTTTTAACTTACTCAAGTATCCGAAGAGTTACATGAGACCATCATATTTCTATGAACCTCTCATCTCTTCACTAGAGACTTTAATAGGCATCATGAGACGTCCCTTGTGAGAACACACATATATTTTCTTAAGCAGTAAAATTCAAAACCAAGATTCTTTTCTAATCATCTAATTTGGACAAGTAAATATAATTTCTTTTAGTTAATAATATGTGAGATAAAACCATTTGAAAATAGAGAATCATAAATTAATTTACCGATCAAAACTTCGAATTTTATCCTTTTATATTGATTCCCTCAAAACAATATAAAAATAAAATTCACGACATCTCAAGCACCGTGAGTCTGCAAGCCACGTTAGTGTGGACGTTTACAAACCCGAACATTTACAAGAGAAGATTTTACCCATTAATTTCATTTGTCAACCTAACTTCATGACAAAATAATTAATAGTCGGTTCCTCTTTAGCCATGCAAATAATAGCAGTGACTCCGTTGGGGAGGATACTAATTATTTACATCTAAGTGTGCACCATTATTTGATTCCAAGTCCGCTGCCCAAGCTTATGTGCCTTACTGTTGGAGAAGTACACACGCGCTCAGATAACTTTCTACAACCATCAATTATATAAGTTTGTACTAGTGAACCGCATATAAGCTCATCCGTTAGGGAGGAAGGCACTATAGCCAACGCGCAAGTCCATATGCCTCACATTACAAACAATAATTATTTAAAGAAGTTTGTACCAGTGATCCGTGAATAAACTCATCCGTTAGGGAGGAAGGCTCTATTGCCAACGCGCAAGTTTACTCACATTACTTACAAACCAATAATGGAGGCCGTGGGAATTAATTACCAATCCCCTCTCTCACTTAGTTATTTAAGACCGAGGGTTTTTACATGCATATAATATTTCAGAATAAAATATGCAACCTAGCATGCTCATACTTCCAAATATATAACAATAATTGACCAATAAAACAATTATAGCAGTTATATATAAGGAAATAAATTGCCAAAAATAAGTTGACTTGATCAACACTCCAACATACATGCATATAATATACCAAATATAATACGCAATCTAGCATGCTTCAATTTAAGGCAATAAATCATAGAGAATCATGCATACATATATAACAATAATCAATTAATAAATCAATTATAACAGTTATATAACAGCGAATTCGATTTTTTGCCACCAATCACGAATGCGGACAACTGCAATGGGGATCGACCTCCCAGCAGCCTGCTCCACCACTCTAGCACCCTGCCCGATCATATTGTGAAGACTCACGTGGAACCTGATGCAGACCAGTCGAACTTCATGCAAACCCACTCGAACCTGGTGCAGAGTTGATCAAATCTGATGCAGACTAATCGAACCTGATGTGAATCTGCTCGAACCTGGTGCAGCATTGATCAAACCTGATGCAGACTAATCGAACCTGATGCAGACCCGCTCGAACCTGGCGCAGCATCAATCGAACATGATGCAGACCAATCGAACCTGATGCAAATCCGTTTGAACCTGGTGCAGCATCGATCGAACCTGATGCAGACCAATCGAACCTGATGCAAATCCGCTCGAACCTGGTGCAACATCGATCGAACCTGATGCAAACTAATCAAACCTGATGCAAATCCGCTCGAACCTGGTGCAACATCGATCGAACCTGATGCAGACCCGCTCGAACCTGGTGCAGCATCGATTGAACCTGATGCAGACCAATCGAACCTGATGCAAATCCGCTCGAACTGTCGCTCGTCCAAGGGCCTAAACATCAAACTACACCAACTTTCGTTCAGGGTTCGTAACTGTAGGAACCTGGTAATCCAATCTCCACCGTCTAGAATCTACGCCTGTGAGTTTTGAACATGCTGTCCAAATTACAAGTCGATCCAACGGTTAGATTGTGAGACATAGCTCTTTTCCCTCGACTACGCAGAACAGAATCACCCAAAAAACTGCTTCTATTTTCGGCGTATTCCCGACAACACAAAGCTCCAAATACGATCTCACCGTTCAGAATGTATATCCAAAAATCTGAACGTGTTGACCAAAAATCAGCCTGATCCGATGGTTGAAACTCCGGTTATTGCCTCTGCAATATCAATGCGCTGGATTTTCACTCAATTTCTTCCTTCCATGTGAAATTGACGAACAGTTTTCGTCGAATCCTCTCACACATAACCATCAACGAACAGATATGATATAGGGTATATTTCACATAGAGATATTCATGATTTGTGCAGTAAAACCAAAACCCTAAACATGCGATCCTAATTTTGAAAAATTAATCACATAAACCCTAGCCTAACGTGTCACGCTTCACCACGAAACCAAAGCTCTGATACCAATTAATGGCGCTTGGATCATTTGGTTAACATGACCTGTTAGGATACCATGCGTTTCTATCACAGCGGAAGCAATAAATCATAGAAACGATTACCTTTCACCAAGGTATGTTGATGAAGATTGATTCTCGCAGGCAGCCTGCGCAGTCCCACGAGAATGGCCATAACTTCCTCATCTGATGTCGGAATTGAATGATCTTTATGGTCAGACGATCCTCTCTTCAACGGATTTCCATCAGTATATTGATCATCAAATTCTGAGCAATTTACGTTTTTATATCAATTTCGCAAGGTGGCGGACAGCAGCAGCAAACTACCTTCTGATCTTCTGCCGTATGTCCCAAGTCCGATCTCGACGTCGTGTGGGCGACGACCTATAAGACCTCCTCAATCTGCTCTCAACCCTCATCACACGTGAATAATCAGTTAGATTAGGGTTCCAGATAAGTTGAGGTGACTTATATACATGGGCTACAGCAGGGACCAGGAGGAGATATTGGGTTGGGCCTCCATTGGGCTTAAGTATCCAAGCTTAGCCCAAAGCTTATACTTAAGTCCAATAATAATAATATATTCCACTAAAATATTATTATTGCACTACCGTACCAATCCCAAAATTATGTTTCGGGCTCCTTCTTATTATGAGCCCGTTAGTCTCCCCATGTTTAAGATATACAATGTCCATTAATTAATTTAAGTTATTGACAACTCAATTAATTAATATCTCATCCAAGAGTAGTACCACTCAACCTCATTATCATGTCGGAATAAATTCCACCTGCAGGGTTTACATGATAATCCTTATGAGCTCCTCAAGGGGACATCATCAACCTATGACGGACACGGATTCCTTATACAATCAACAGCACACCATAGAGACAGCACTATTTCTCAACTCATCGAGTTTGTTGATTTAATTACATGTAAATCTCACCCATTGATGAATCAAATAAATACATACGGCCCTACGTGTCGAGGTTATTGTATAGGGATTAAGAGCACGAACTTCCATAATAACTGAGATCAAGTTCTCCTATAAGTCAGTATAAGTCAAATGATCTCAAGCGGTCCTGCTCAATACACACAAATGCACTAGTGTGATTCTATAGCCAAGACAAGCTAATACCAAACCACACTACAACCATCCCGATAGAGAGTCCCTGTCTATCTCGGTTGTGAGCATCTGTTTATACTTTATAAGAAAACTGATAATATGATCTTCCGTGTGTTGTCGCACAACATATTATCTACAGTATAAAGTAAGTGGACTATTGCATCGAACATATAAATAAATTATAAGATGCAATCATTTGATCATATAATTCTCATTTCAAATTAATTGTTATAACATTGTTCATACAAAAAGCTAGACTTTTAGTATACAATCCAACAGTGGTCGAATCAACTTTCTCGCAAACGGGTTCGACCATGGTTCGACCTGATAAACAGGTCGAACCCCTCGAGTCGTGGTCGAACCCATCTTCTGCCACTTTGCATTGCTGGTTCGACCTGCTGGAGAGGTCGAACCCTCCTCCAACAGGTCGAACCCACCTCTCTCCTTGGCGGTTCGTGTGGTCTCGACTTCGTCTCTTCGATTCTTGGCACTTCCACTCCGATTTCGCTATGAAAACCACTTAAATAGCTCCACTAACACCTGATTCATGCTAATTCACAATATATATAGGTTTTCCACCTATTTCCACCTCAAAACTCTCCAAAACTAGCACAAAACATGATGCCAAACTTGTGAATTTACACACTCATCAAACCCCCAAACTTACATGTTGCTCATCCCGAGGTAACCAAATCAAACCACAGGATTCGTGTATAATTCACCAAGATCTAGTACAACACATATCACACATGCAACTTCATTAAATCAAACAAGTATTAATTGCTTCATATATATCACTCATGCAAAACCAATTCAATCACACCCCATTCGGAGTACTAAGTAATCTAGCTAACAAGATAAGTATTTATTCTCTTTCACTCAAGTGCGTGAGGCACTATATAGGCTAATATAAACACTAATATCAATCCATATTCACACGTAACCATAAGCTTGGCAAAGGTCTAAAAAATCAACTTATAATCAACTCTTCACTAGGATCACAAAGGACTTGTTTTTGGGTTGTAATGTTGGCTCTTTGGAAAAAGGTAAGAAAATTTAGGTAAAGTGACTTAAGACACTAGTAGAGAGTTACCTTGGATGTTCTCGATTTCTTCTTCTTGCTGCAATATCTCCTCCAACTTCTCTTCTTCTTCTCATGGATTTTCCTTCTTTTCCGTGCATCAACATCATCTCTTTAGACAATTCGGGTACCGGTTTTATGCACTACCCTTCTTCTCTTTATCAATCAGTTGCTCTTAAGCTTAAAGCTTCATGTTATAAGCAATCGAGGTACCAGTTTCAGGAACTACCCCTAAACAAGATTTAACCATACTTTTATTCTTTTCATTCAACCATATTCTATCTTCCTTTTTCTTCTTGCAACACTTACTCACCTCAACTCTCTCTACCAATTAATAGGTTAATCAATGCTCAAGTAAAGGTTTATAAGGTTATTTACTTCAGCTACTAAAGAAAAGATTTTTAACGGCTCAACAGGGCATCCAAAGGTTAATAAAATCATTAGGAAGGATAAAATTTGGCTAAGTAGCTTAATCACAAAATAATGGCCTAAGATCATGTCCTAGCAATTTATCAATCATAAGTCTCACACAAGACTCCAACCCAAGTTCTAGAATACGTTCATATGAATGATCCTCTCAAGAATAAAACAATCATGATCAAGCATGATTAACAAGGCTCAAATCCTCACATAGGTAAATAGAATCCTAAGTACTCCTCATAGCACATAATTAAGATCAATTCCACAAGAACTCTACATACTTATCAAATTATACATGCTTTTCATCAATAGAAATTAACACATGAACCTATGAATGCACAAAATCAACAGCCCATAAACCGAATCAACCATACAAGTATTCAACACTCATGAATCCATCTATCCTAACAATGATATCCAAGAATATACATGCCACTCACTCAATAAACACAGCCCAATCTGTAAAGAGAAAAAGAAGAATGGAGGTGAGATGAATCGGAGAAAATCAAAAGAAAACCTGAAGATCTACTCCTCCGAAGCATCATCATCCTCATCATCATCATCATCATCCTCGTCATCCAATCTCTGCTCCACAGCTCGATACAGACTGCTGATATTCCTATCCATAAGATCCACCCGACTACTCACCCTACCAACCCGCTCATTCAAGGTGGTGTACCTCTCGTTCAGCATGGCGTAGTTGGCGTTGGCGAGTGCGAGCTGCCTGTTCGTCTACTGCTGTGTAGCTACGATCACGCCCAGCTGCTCGTGAATTAAGCGAAGCTGTTCCCGGGTATCATCCCGAACAGCCCGCTACTGCTGCGGTATTGGAGCATGCTGAGGCGCGTCGTGCTGCTCCTCCTCTGGAATCTCCATCTCTGGCTGCTCATCTACCCGATGCTTGACCTCGGGCTACTGTGGTGGCTGCTGCGGTGGCGGATGATACTCTCCCTGATCCACAATTTGCTGTAGCTCCACCAATCTGCCTTCCACAAACATCCTAGCCACGGCTCTCCAATCCCCGTTGGTCTTCACAATCATGGACAGAGCGGTGTGTCCTAGGGAGTTCATCAACAAGTTCCTCGCCTCCCGAACGGTGGTCATATTATTCACGTCAAAGGGAAACATGAAGTCGAATGGCTTTGGTCCTCTCATGAAGAACCAATCACATCTCTAAAGTGTGCAAATCCTCCCTTTATGCATGTGAACATCACCAAGTCGGGTTCTCCTCTAACAGGTGTAATGCTGGTGAAGTCCATGTTGTAGTGCTCAGCTACAATCGTTAGCAACCCTCGAATGTTCACCTTCTGAAATCCAACGGTCCTGAACCGATGCAGCTGCGCGATGAAATAAGCTCCCACATTGAACTTCACCCCATTCATCATACACCATAGGGCGTAAAGCTCTCCTCTAGACACACAGCCACCCTCCGAATACTTCAACACTGGATTTTTGATTGAGGTCGCATGAGCCTGCTTAATCTTATAGTCTCTGATCTCCCCGGAGATCTCCTTCCAAAATCTATGGGCATTGAAGTAGCCACTCTCCACTCGAGAGATCTCAAGAGGCGTCTGAAATAGCTCATTGAATTCTTCAGCTGTCCATCTCCTCCGGACTCCTCCTAACTGAAATGAGCACCGAAATTGGTAACCAAGAGGGTCATTCTCCATCTCAAACAAGCAAATCACCTCAGCTGTAACATGAAAATATGTCAGCCTCTTCAATTCCATAAATCATCAGATCTCCACTCGATCGAACATCCAAAAGATATCATCCCTGATGTGCATAGTCCTCATGGCATCGTCATCCTGGTATCTCGTCTGGGCCACCTTAGCTGAGACTTCTGCCAACTTCTCTTTGATCTCGTCCCACTCAGGCATCTGAATCTTGAAGTTCTCGGGAAGGCGTTCTTGCAATCTCAGTGTCTTCGTCACCTTATCTACGTTCGAAGGCCTATCTTGCCTTTTTTCGATCTTACTTCGGCTGCCTTCCCCTTGCCTTGCCCAGATCCTTGTCCGGATCCTTGTCCTGTACCTGAAAACAACTACTCAGTACAACCAACAAGACAAGAAAGCAAGTAATCGACTAGCATATCCTATACTCTACTCAAGACTTCAAGCATCCATGCTTCATCAACAACATATCACCTCAACAACCATCATCAAACACCACTTGCTTTTCAACATGCTCAAAACTACTTCAATCACATCTTCCTCAACATTCAAACACAGCCATACAATCATGCCTTCAACTTATCCAAGCAATTCACATGAGTTTCAACAAGTCAAAACATGAACTCCTCAAATTTTGAACTATTCAACCAAACCAACATGCTTATACTCATAAACGCACAATATCATTGATCAATTCACATAAACACTCAAGTTCAATCAATAATCAAACATTCTCAAACCAACGAACAAGAATTCATATGAATCAAATCAAAATATCAACATTCACCATGAAATTCAACCAACATCAACATCAATCCTCTTACCCACAACGAATTGCATACACTAAGCTTCAATCCTAGAGTAATTGAGTTGAGAAAACATACCTTTAGCTTTTCCCATGGCAAAAGAACGATCAAACACTCAAAACCCCCAAGAAATTCGAGACTGAGCCCTAGCTTGCAGCGAAATTTGCCAAAATTCGCGTCCAAGTCGTGAATTAAAGGTGTGGTGATGTGTAATCGGTTCGAAATCAAGTGTAATTGAAGAATTGGTGCAAGGGTGTAGTGATTTCGTGAAGGTTCGAGGAAGGATGAAGTGAAAAATGATCGAACCCTTCTCAAAATCGAACTTAAAACACACACCTGGCTTAGTTCGACCTTGGGTTCGAGCTGCTGAACAGGTCGAACCACGACTGACGAGGTCGAACCACCCTTCTGGATGAGTTCTTCTTCAGGTTCGACTTGGGTTCGACCTACTGGAACAGGTCCAACCAAAACACATCAGGTCGAACTACCCTACTGTATGTTTCAGATCACAAGTTCGACCTTGGTTCGACTTGTTAAACAGGTCAAACCAAGTACATCGTGGTCGAACCGAACTTCATCAGCACAGGTTCAACCTAGGTTCGACCTGTAGGATCAGGTCGAACCATGCTTGTGAAGGTCGAACCACCTCACTGAATGATTTTACAACACGGTTTGACTTCCACCATTGGGTTCGACCTCCTGGCACTGGTCGAACCTACCCCCTCGAAGCTCCAAAACGTGTTTTCTTCAATCCCTACACACTTCAAACTTCAAAACAAATCATTAAGTACCAACTAGAGCACAACTTCATCAAGAATTGGTTCTTCAAAAACTTATCAATCATGAGTAACTCCGCAATCACATAAAATACGAAACAACAAAACACCACGGAACATTAGGCAAGTTACAAAAAATCGACACATACAAATCGGTTAAAGTTTTAAATATGCTGCAAAAAATTAACTCCCCTAACAAACGTCACAAAGAAAAGATTATACTATCGGTGCTTATCAAGATACGTACATCACACCCCCCCAAACTTAGTAGAAACTATAGTCGAAACTAAGTTTGTAAAGAGATGTAATTGCCGATAAGTAAGCACTTCAAATATAAAAATTTCTTACTCACACGAAAGAAATAAAGCATTAAAACATGAGGGAAAGCCCCCAACAGGCGCTCATGTTTAACGTCGGAGAGTCACGACGGTACCAACTCAGATCAAGGTATCCACAAAGATGACACAAACATCATCCGGCGACCTATAATGCTTCAAGCGATGTCTATTTGCCGCAATAATGTCTCCATCCTTGTCAATGAGCTCAAAACTCCCCCCTCCTAAGGCTCGATGAATCATGAATGGTCCCGTCCACTTCGACTTCAACTTGCCTACAAAAAGCTTTAAATGAGAGTTAAAAAGTAATACCTCGTCTCCTTGCTTGAACTCCTTGTACGAGATCTTCGAATCATGCCACCTCTTCATCCTTTCCTTGTAGATCTCGGAATTCTTGTACAAACGACTCCGAAACTCATCCAAAAGATTGATGTGAGTCATCCTCAACTCCTTCACATCCTTGAGAGTCAAGTTCAAGCTTCGCAAAGCCCAAAACGCTTTGTGTTGAATCTCTATAGGTAAGTGGCACGGCTTTCCATAGAGAATATGATATGGTGACATATCTAACACCATCTTGTACACGGTCCGGAACCCCCACACGACATCATCGAGCTTTAAAGCCCAATCCTTTCTATTAGTTTCGACCACCTTCTCCAGAATCTGTTTGACTTGACGGTTAGAGACCTCCGCTTGCCCATTCGCTTGAGGATGATAGGGTGTAGTAACCCTATGCTTAACACCATACCCTTTAAGCACCTTCTCAAGAAATTTATTAACGAAGTGCGTACCTCCATCACTAACAAGTGCTCTAGGGACTCCAAAGCGGGCAAAGATATGCTTCTTTAAGAAAGATACAACAGTTTTCGAATCATTCAAGCGAGTAAGAATCGCTTCCACCCACTTAGAAAAACAATCCACCGCAAGTAAAATGTAGAGAAATCCATTAGATGGGGGAAAAGGCCCTATAAAATCGATACCCCACACATAAAAAATCTCGACCACTATGCTCGGCTGAAGCAGCATCTCGTCTCTTCTACCGATGTTCCCCATGCATTGACATCTATCGCAAGATGCCACATAGGTCTCACAATCCTTGAACAACGTAGGCCAATAAAGAGCGGACTGAAGTACCTTGGTTGCTGTCTTTTGAGCGACGAAGTGCCCCAAGTTAGGTTGTGCATGGCAAAACTCGAGAACACTCTCCATCTCCATCTCGTGCACACACCTACGGACGATAGAATCCGTGCAAATCTTGTACACAAACGGATCATACCATATGAAAGTCTCAACATCCCTCTTGAATTTAGCAAGTTGATATCGGTTGAGATCCCTTGGAATTTCTCCCACAGCAATATAGTTAACATAATCCGCATACCATGGATCAACTCCCTGTGCAGCAACCACACACGCTCGCTCAGCCCCTTCAACAAACACAGCCATGATCTTTTCATCCGGGAACATTTCCTCAATATACTCGAAAGAATTATCACAATGCTCCCTAGTCTCCAACCTCAAAAGGTGATCCACCAACACATTATCAGAACCTTTCTTATCCCAGATCTCCATGTCAAACTCTTGAAGTAGAAGAATCCACCTTATGATCCTAGGCTTCGTCTCCTTCTTCTCCATCAAGTACCGAATTGCTGAATGATCCGTGTACACAATAGTCTTCATGCCAACCAAATACTGACGAAACTTATTGAATGCATACACAACAGCCAAAAACTCCTTTTCAGTCACCGTGTAATTCTTTTGTGCCGCATCGAAAGTCTTACTCGTATAGTAAATGGCGCAGAACTTCTTCTCCTTCAGCTGTCCAAGCACCACTCCAAGTTCTACATCACTTGCATCACACATTAGTACAAACGGTTGAGTCCAATCCGGTGTGATCAAGATAGGTGCAGTGATAAGAGCCTCCTTCAAAACTTGAAAAGCTGTTAGACATTCATCATCAAACACAAAAGGAACATCCTTTTCAAGTAAGTGAGATAAGGGCTTGGAGTATTTTGAGAAGTCTTGTATGAATCTTCTGTAAAAACTGGTGTGTCCAAGGAAGGACCGCACTCCTCTTTCATTGGTCGGTGTGAAGCTTCTCAATTGCCACCACTTTAGCAAGATCGACCTGCAATCCCTTGGCTGAAACATGATGCCCAAGAACAATCTCATCCTTCACCATGAAGTGGCACTTCTCCCAATTCAAGACAAGATTAGTCACTTGACTTCTCTTCAAAACAATAGCAAGGTTAGACAAACAAATATCAAAGGAGGAACCAAAAATAGAAAAATCATCCATGAACACCTCTATGATCTTCTCTATCAACCCATCGAATATTGCCATCATGCATCTCTGAAAAGTAGCAGGCGCATTACATAACCCAAATGGCATTTTTCGAAAAGCAAAGGTCCCATAGGGGTAAGTAAAAGTGGTCTTTTCTTGATCCTAGGGGCAATCATGATTTGGTTGTACCCCGAGTATCCATCCAAGAAACAATAAAACTCATACCCTGCAAGACGATCTAACATTTGATCCATGAAAGGAAGAGGAAAATGATCCTTACACGTGTTCTCATTCAACTTCCTATAATCTACACATGTACGCCATCCCGTAGGAATCCTTGTGGCTATCGCTTCTCCATCCTCAGCTTTTACTACAGTCATTCCCCCCTTTTTAGCAATTACATGCAATGGACTCACATGGGGACTATCACTAATAGGATATATGATTCCAGTATCCAACCACGTAAGGATTTGCTTCCTAATCACCTCTTGAATCGCGGGATTAACCCTCCGCTGATTCTGAACACTTGCCTTGGCCTCATCTAACAATCTTATCCTATGCATGAAATACGAAGGGCTAATTCCTTTCAAATCCTCAAGAGACCAATCAATCGCAGACTTATACTTCCTAAGAACATTCAATAACTCCTCAAGTTGATCTTCATCAAGAGAAGAAGATACAATTACCGGATATTTTTCATTGTCGCCAAGAAAGACGTACTTAAAGTGTTCCGACAAAAGTTTCAACTCCTCTTTCCTCACTTCCATCGGAGAGCTCTCGTTATCCAAAGGCAAGTACTTCCTAGTCCACTTGACTTCTTCCACCTTAGTTCTTTTCGATTCAAACCTGTCATCTCCCAAAACAAGTAAGTTTTCAAGAAATTCAATACATACCTTGTTGGAGAGTCTGTCAAGCTCCGTAGTGGGATAAGTAAGAGACTCCATCAAACATGTCTCAAGAGGATCCTTTGACAGGATCAGAGACATATCCTCCTTCACAATCTCCTCCACCACGTCAATACTATAACACTGAGACTCCATGGGCATCTTCATTGCTTTGTCCAAGTTGAAAAGAACTTCTTCTTTGTCCATCCGCAATCTAAGCTCTCCTTTTTGAACATCAATCATAGCTCCAGCAGTAGCAAGGAAAGGTCTCCCTAAGATTAAAGGGATATTATCCTTGTCATCATCCATCTCTAGCACAAGAAAGTCCACAGGAAAGACTAGCTTCTCCACTTTGACGAGAACGTCTTCAATTATACCTTCTGGAAACGTCATCGACATGTCCGCCAATTGGAGAACCACTGTTGTAGGGGTCAACTCCCCCAAACCAAGCCTCTGAAAGATGGACAACGGCATTAAATTGATGCTTGCCCCTAGATCGCACAAAGCTCGTCGTGCCGGCCCCTTTCCGATCTCACATAGAATAGTGAAGCTCCCCGGATCCTTCATCTTTTGCAGCAGCTTCCTTTGAATGATTGAGCTACAATTATCAGATAAATTCACCGTTTCAATTCCGGTTAAGCTCCGCTTCTTCAACAATATGTCTTTAAGAAATCGGGCATAGTACGGCATCTCCATGATTGCCTCTGAGAAAGGAATGCTCAAGCTTATCTTGTTCATTATCTCTGAAAAATTCTTGAACTTCTCTTCCAATCCCTTCTTCACAAGCTTGTAAGGAAACGGCGGAGGTATCTTTGTTTTGGGAATCCCCCATTCATCACGATCAACCTTCTCCGCTTTCTCCTTTTCGGCTCTCAATCGCTTGGCTCTCTCCCATTTTTTCTCAGCTATTATCTCTGTACTTTGCTCATTCCGAACCACTGGAGTAGCATCAACATCATCGAGAGTGTTCGGAGTAGCAACAGGCAAATTCTGGATGGGTTCGACCAGGGTTCGACCTGTGGAACAGGTCGAACTAGGGCTACCTAGGTCAAACCGACCTACTGTACTCCTTCCGCCCTCCGGTTCGACCAAGGTTCGACCTGTTGGATAGGTCAAACCATGTCTGTCGTGGTCGAACCGTTACTGCAACAAAACAGAGTGCTTCAAGTTGTGCGGTTCGACCTGGGTTCGACCTGTTGAGTAGGTCGAACCATCATTAATTTGGTCGAACCGGTGTTCTGGAAAAACAGAGTGCTCCGAATTGTTAGGTTCGACCATGGTTTGACCTGTATGCCAGGTCGAGCCATCTGCATTTTGGTCGAATCGATGTTGCGATGCCTCCTGATCGTGTCCAGTGCGTTGGTTCGACTTCCACTGTGTGGGTCGACCTTCAATGTTGGTCGAACTATGGTCGAATCTTGCCCGAGACATGTCCAAATTTTATTTCGGCCTCATAGGTCCCTCGTACTGCATTCCCGACCTCAATGTGATGGCGTTGCAGGACCTTGGATTCTTAATACTTTGAGACGGGAACTTCCCCTTCTCAAGAGTTTGAGTAAGCTTGTTAACACTTCCTGCCATTTCCCCCATCAGCAATGTAAGGTCCTTCACCTGCTTAGATATAACCTCATGGTTTGCATCGATTTTCTTTTCAAGTTTGGCCTCAAGGTGATTCACTCTTTCATCGTTCTTGGCCATATAATTGTTCACAATATCCTCAAAACTCGGTTTCCCTTCTTCCACCTTAGCACCCGGATCAACACCCATCGGAGGTTGAATCACATTATTCGGATTGCTCCATGAGAACTCAGGCCTCCTAGGTTGTTGATAACCACCCGGGGGACCACAATTATTAAAGTTTCCTCGATAGTTCCCTTGGTAGTTCCAGTTTCCTTGATCTGGATACGTAGTCCCTTGAATACTTTGACCCATGGCATAGTGTGCCTCTTCCAACTCCTCTTAGATTGGTCCATCTTTCATTAGTTCCTACTGTATGATCGGTACGCGCTGAGATAATTCGTTGATTTGCTTCTATTGGGATTCAAGTAGCTTGTTGATATTGGACAAGCTAGAGACGATCTCATCCTCTATTGCTTGTTCAACCTGAGCTACCTTCCCAAGGACATAAGTACCTCTAACTCTATAAGTTGGCCAATCCCTCGAATTCATCGAAATATCTTCAAACAACTTCTCGGCCTCTACGGATGACTTTGTAAGCAATGCTCCATTAGAAGAAGCTTCCAATAACACTCGTGAATCACAGTCCAATTCATTGTAGAATATACTGATATATTGAGCTTTAGATAGCCCATGTTGAGGACACTTCCTAAGCATGTCCTTGAATCTATCCCATGCTTCATGAAATTTCTCACCTCCACCGATGGCAAATTTATTAATGTCTTGCTTCATCTTAAACATCTTTGAAGGTGGCATGTACCTCTCCAAGAACCTTAACTTCAGTTGCTCCCAAGTGGTGCACTCAGCTGTGTTGATAGTGTCGTACCAATCTCTCGCCTTTTTAGTAAGCGAGAATTTGAACAAGAGGATCTTCCTAGCATCTTCATGTTCTCCTGCGTCTTTTTGAGTACTTGCATAGCCCAAGAACTTATTCAGATGCTGCTGCGGATCCTCAAAAGACCCTCCTGAAAAGGAATTCCTTTCTATCATGCTAATAAGAGCGAGATGAAGATCGAAAGCTGCATTAGTTCCCCTCGCTCCTAGAAGCCTAAAATTTCCAGCCCCATTATTTCTGAAAACCTCTCGGATGGCTAGATTATCCAGATTTGATGCCATGTTGACTGTCTCTACTCCCGAATTAACTTCAGTTGTAGCTTCAATCGTCTGCGAAATCTGGCCGTCAACTTCAACTCCAAAATTCAGAGCTTCAGTTGGATCAATAGTCTTTGCCTTGCTCTTCTTCTTCTTCTTCTTTCTTGACGATGCTCCGATCTCAGGATTATAGGGTTCAAGTTCACCTTCCTTTGATCTCGTGAGCATACACCTAAAAAGAACTAGAATTAAAACAGCAAAACAAGATAAATAGCCCTGATAAACTAGAAATAACAAAAAGATATTTTAAGTCGTCCCCGGCAACGGCGCCAGAAACTTGATGGGTGTTTTCTTAACACACAATTTTAATCCCCAAGTATGAAGGATACCAATTGTAGTTTCGAAGGTGACCAAGTTAAATATCGAATCCGCGGGACGGGTAAATATTACTTTAGTTATTTTCTAGCAATTATGACTATGTTGAGAATCGTAATTGTTGGTTTTTAAACTAAGTAACAATTAAAATAGCAAATCAATAACAAGAACAAGAGAAGAGTAGTTGTGATCAAATAAGATGATAGGTAGTTTGTCAGGCCATCCAATTTTATTCGTTAATTCATACTTTCATGTGTCGATGTCTGACTCTGCCTTGTGGTTTATGGACGCATCGCTAGACCATGCAAATCTACTCTATAGACACAAATAGATAAGCTTTTGACACGTGTGAGTATCCTCAGAGCAAGATTTATACATTACCCCCCTTTCTAGGTACTATCATAATCAATTATTTCCCATGCACTTAGTACTCTAACCCAATTTGATCTCCCTTTTTAGGTACTATAAAGTTATACTCTTAATCCTACTTGTTAACCCGAATTCAATTCAATTAACAAACATTCATATAAGACGGTTTTAATAAAACCTCGAAATCCCTTCACTTAGAATTATAACAATAAACCCTGCTCATTAGTGAACGCACTCAATCAATGACCATGTTATGCATTCAGACTCTACACAACGATTATTGATGCACAAAACAACTATGAGTATGGATTAAAAACGTACAATCTTATATAAACTAAACCACAAGTAGTGTTGTACGGAGTATACACACGAAATACAAATCAACTCATGAAACCTTCATAACCCTAGAACTACCGAAGTGGCTCTAGCCCATGATTGATCTAGGAACAATCATGGTTAGATGGACCAATCTTACTTGACTCTCCAGCGGAACCTCTGTCACAGCTCCTCCTAGTCTCCTCTTGTGCTTCACGATCTTACTCTCTCTAAAACTCTCTAAAAGCTCTCTTCTATGACTGCATGAGCCTCCTTTTATACTTGTAATCACGTCTCTAGGGCTTGGAATGGGCTTTTCAAGTGATCACACGCGTTTTGGCCTCGAAAATCCAGATAAGGTAAGTTTCCGCACGATGGTTCGACCTTAGTAAATAGCTCGAACCATTGACCGCAGGTTGAACCACAGGTCGAACCCACCTACGGAAGCATTCTGCACTTGGTTTGACTTCTTGTACAGGTCGAATCCCCAGCGTCGTGGTCGAATCAACTTTCTCGTGAACTAGTTCGACCATGGTTCGACCTGATAGACAGGTCGAACCCCTCGAGTCGTGGTCGAACCCATCTTCTGCCACTTTGCATTGCTGGTTCGACCTGCTGGAGAGGTCGAACCCTCCTCCAACAGGTCGAGCCCACCTCTTTCCTTGGCGGTTTGCGTGGTCTCGACTTTGTCTCTTCGATTCTTGGCACTTCCACTCCGATTTCGCTATGAAAACCACTTAAATAACTCCACTAACACCTGATTCATGCTAATTCACAATATATATAGGTTTTTCACCTATTTCCACCTCAAAACTTTCCTAAACTAGCACAAAACATGATGCCAAACATGTGAATTTACACACTCATCACCGCCATTGCCGGAGCATGGCCTTCATGCACTTTTGCCTATATTCTGTCCTCCGGTGGGTTTTGATCAAGGGCTGACCCGCCTGGTCTGACCCGATTCCACAGGGTTCGCCTGTTCTGACCTGGCCCGACCCAATCCAAAGACAGTTATGTTTTAATTACAGAAAGGTCACTGAAGTTTCTCAAATTTTCAAAAAAACACCCCATAGTTTCTGCAACTTTGCAAATTTAGCCCAATCTCGTGAAAAACTTCAAAAAATCATAACTGGAGTTTAAGAAGGCCAAAAAATGCACAAAAAATACTGACAGACTCCTCTCGCCGAAACCTATCCAGTAGTATAAACAAAACATACTTTTTCTTACATGAAAAAATGACAAAAAAATCACACCCTCAAGTTTCATGGTGAATCACAACGTCATGTACACATCTCCACTGGAAACAAAGTAATCTGCCTTAAAATCATGTTTATGACTCAACAATGTCATATTATACAACTCATATTCCACAAAACATGAATCATGCAAGACATGTAAATCATAAAAGTAGTAACACTGTAAACCCATGATTCCAGAAACAAAATAAACACGGAGTATCAATCATTGGCTCTGATACCAATGTTGGAAACTCACAGTCCTAAAAGAATAAATCTTATGCATGCATAGAAAGGAATCTCTTACCTCTCACCGTAGGATTGTGTTGCAGCGGAAGGAAACTAAGAACCGATTGACACTCATATTGATGTCTCTCCAATCTTCAACACAAGGTTGAAAGATAAGTTTTCATGAGTCTGTACTGAAACTGGACGAATAAAAATGAAGAAGAACAACGAGAGAGATTATGTTTTAGAGAGATTCTGCGTTATGTGTTTGCGTGCATATATATGATGTTCTCTTCTGTTTTCTTTTCAAATCAAATTAGAAAACTATGGGAGTTATCTAATTCCCTCTTGCATGCATGCCACATCATTCATATGTGGAATAATAAATAAATAATATTACTTATTATTTACAAGTCGAACACCTCCAAGAATCAATGAGGGAAGTTTAGTTACCACTGCTAAACCACCAAGCGTGCCATCGTGATTGCCTCCGTTGGTGCCATCAATTGCACCATCAACCCAAAACATTAGAATCACACAGGGTGTTCTCCCAAAAAATAAAAACGGCAAGAAATAAAGAGAAGGCATTAGATATGCAGTGCCGATGAAATTTACACTACATTTAAAAAATGGACCAAGAAGTGAAAGTACTTGTCTGCCGATGAAGAAATCAAACGCAGGGTCCTTATTATACACTTCCTCCGTCCATGGTAAGTGTCTCATTTGTTTTTGGGCACGTGGATTAAGGAGTATTATTATTTAATGTGTTGTGGGTAGTTGTATTAGTGGGTGTGGGCCCCATGTTTTAATTATATTAGTGGGTGTGGGTGGGTCCCATATGTCCAAAATGGTAAAATGGGACTCTTACCTAGGGACGGAGGGAGTAGTAAATAGCCTGCAGCAAATTGTGAAAATTATTTGTATAATTGAAATCTCTCAAAATTTTAGGAGATTCTTTACTACAAATAAAATAGATTGATTTGAATGAGATTTGCAAATCATCTTATAATAAATCTGTTCCATATTTTCCTTAACTGTAATCTGGAAGTTGGGCAGTGAATAAGAAGATGGGGGCTTGAGAGAATAAGTTGGGCCCCTTGAGAAATAAAGAATTAGGTCAAGAAAAAAGAATTTATTTTATTTGTTTGATAAATTAATCTCTCAGTTGTAAGAATTCAAATTTTAAATATCGAAAGAAAGCGGAACTTTTGCGATTCCTTCATATCAAGACACGACGTCTGTGAACAAATCGCAAGGGGGCATTTATAAGCAATTAAAATTTACGGTCTAATCAAATGGCAGCACGTAGATTTTCTTTATTAAATATAAATTTTAATTTATTTTTGAATTTAAATAAATTAATTCCTAAAAATAGATTAATAAATAATTGATAGTTAATTTAAGCCCAACAAGTTAAATGGATTTAAATTAAATGAGTCCTGACCCAAGTCAAGTAAGCCAAGTCAAATGAGGCCTAACTTAAGTCAAACAAGCCCATATAAATTAAATCAGGTCCAAGTAAAATAGGACTGATTATGGTCCAATCAAGTTGGAGGCCCAAGCCCACAGAGTAAGGCAAAAATAGGCTTGGACATCACCTCTCACCTATATAAAGGGGTCTCCTCCATTCATTTAGACACACATTCAAGCACTCAAAGATGACGATGCTCTTGAAGAGATCGAGAACACGAGCAACGCTCCCTCAAGATCTTCAAGTCTTCAAAGCTTCAAGCGAAGAACAAGCGAGGATCTTCAAGTCTTCAAAGCTTCAAGTGAAGAACAAGCGAGGATCTTCAAGCAATGATCCTCAAACAATCTCCAAGACTTCAAAGCTTCAAGCGAAGAACAAGCGAAGATCTTCAAGCAATCTTCAAGTCTTTAAAGCTTCAAGTGAAGCTTCAAGTCAAAGATCTTTAAGCAATCTTCAAGTCTTCAAAGCTTCAAGTGAAGTTTCAAGTCGAAGATCTTCAAGCAATCTTCAAGTCTTCAAAGCTTCAAGTGAAGAACAAGTTCAAGAAATCTTCAAGCTTCAAGTCAAGATCTTCAAGCAAGTCTCAAGATCTTCAAACTCCAAGCGAAGAACAAGTTCAAGCATCTTCAAGCTTCAGGTCAAGAACGGCCTTCGATCTTCAAGCTTCAAGTCAAGAAAAGCTCATAATCATCTTCAAAGCGTTCTTCACATCAAGTGCTTATTCGTTCTTTGCGGAAAGGTCTCTAGTCAATGTTCAATCCAAATAAAGGTTCAACACCTCTAGATCGACGTTACAAGGCTACACATCCAAGCTCGGACAAGATTCATTTGAAGATCCAGCTCAACACACACGCTGTTAACAGTGTTAGCATACATTCTAGTAAAAGAAGTCAAAGTCAACACACACCAGTCAAATCAAAGTCAAGACAAGCCAAATTAGTTCAAGAGAAGAATCAGAGGATTGATAGAGATTGTAACCCGCTTACATATTCTCCAAATTAAATCCATCTGAAATTATCTTTATACTCAATTTGTATTTATTTTATTATAAATATAATATTTGTTGTTACAGAAGGAAAGAGGGATGCCCAAAGCGAGTTTGAAAGATGAAAACGTACATCATGACAGAGTGAAAATTATATAAGTTATAATTGAAACAATGAAAGAGTCGTGATAGAGAAAAAAGCATATATTTCTAAGATTGATAGTTAAATAAATATAGAGACAAGTGTATGAAAAAAAAGTATGATTGTAAACAAAAAGTTGATTGACATAGAAAATGGGCCGTTAAATATGAATATAAGAAATTAATAAAACATTATTACCCATGAATGAGAATAAATTGGCTTAATAATGTCAAACATTAATAATTTATTTTTTTAAAATATTCATTAGTCATTATAATGAAAATGAATTTTGTGTGATATATATAGCACGATTAATTGCATATATTAAAAGTAAATACTCCATCCGTCACACGTATTTTTATCCACTTTCTATATTGGGGTGTCGCAAGTATTTTTTCTCATTCCATTAATGAAAAAATACACAATATTTCTTACTAACTTTTTACAATTTATTCATTAATTCCAACAACTTTATTTACTTTTTACACTTTATTTATCACTCCCAATAAATTTATTTAGTTTTTCTCTTAGAATTACAAATTAATCCTTATTTTTTTCATTATTGATGAGTGTGTAAATTCAAGTATTTTGAGCCCGTATTCGTGTAAGAATGGTTTGTTAGATGGTTGTACTTGGATATGAATTGATATACATGGTGGAAAGTCGCGAATCAGGTCTCTTCGAGGCTATTTGAGCTGATTTTTGAAGAAAACTGAGTTGGAAGTAATTGGATCTGGAAAAAGGAAGATTTGGAGGTGGATTCGACCAAGCAGGCACTGGATTCGACCAAGAAGGAGATGGTTCGACCAGCACCTGTGGTCGAACCAATGGAGAAAAAGCGCTTGGAGTGCCATTCGACCATGACAGTGCCGTTCGACCAAGCCATTTGGTTGAACTATGGTCGAACCAGAAGCCTGAAGACACGCACCTGCAGTTTGACCAGAGAGTATACAGTTCAACCAGGATACTGGTCGAATTCGTAACCTACAGCCATTTTATAGGTTGATTCGACTTGGAGTTCGACCAGCTGGGAACGGTTCGACCTGGTGTGTTGGTCGAACTGAAGTGCGCAAACTTACCATATTCATATTTTTACACCTGTAATACGTGTGTTCGCTCAAGAAGCCCATCCAAGGCCCGTAAGGAGATATAGAAGTATAAAAGAAGAGTTTTCTTAGGAGACACACTATCATTCATCATCTATCCACCACCGAAAACCTACCATCATCTCAAGAAGTCGTAAGGAGAGATTCTTCTGGCGAGTCGAGTAAGAGCATACCAATTGATCATGATTGTTCCTAGATCAATCATGGGCTAGAGCCACTCTGGTAGTTCTAGGGTTATGAAAGTTTTATGAGTTAATTGAATTTCCATGTGTAAACTTCGTACAACACTACTTATGGTTTATTTTATATAAGATTGTGCCTTTTAAATTCATACTCACAGTCGTTTTGTGCATCATTAACTGTTATGTAAAGTCTGAATACATTTCTTGGTTATTGATTAAGTGCGTTCACTGCTAGGGACAACATTAATTATTAGTTTATTATTTCTAGTTTAATTGAGATTATATAATTCTTGTTTTTAATTTCTAACATTTATTTTTCTTAGGTGTATGCTCACTAGATCGAATATAGGTGAATTAGAGCCTTATAATCCGGAGATTCGAGCATCGTCGAGGAAGAAAAAGAAGACGAAGAATAAGAACAAGAACATAGACCCAACTGAGGCTCTTAATTTAGGAGTTGAAGTTGATGTGTTGAATTCGCAAACAATTGAAGCTACAACCAAAGTTAACTTGGAAGCAGAAATAGTCAACATGGTTGCGAATCCTGATACACTTCCCATCCATGAAGTCTTTAAGAACAACGGAGGAGGCAATGCGGGCTGTTAGGAGCAAGAGGGACATGAGCCGATTTTGAGTTACACCCTGCTCTTATCAGCATGGTTGAAAGGAGTCCCTTCACTGGGGGAACTTTTGAAGATCCTCAGCAACATCTAAATAAGTTCCTCGGGTATGTAAGTAAACAAAAAGATGCAGGAGCTCATGAGGATGCGAGGAAGTTCATATTATTTAAGTTCTCACTGAATGAAAAAGTGAGAGATTGGTATGATAATCTTGATGCTGCTGAATGTGATACCTGGGAGAAGTTGAAAGTGAAATTCTTAGAGCGATACATGCCACCTTCGAAGGTTTTCAAGTTAAAGCAAGAAATCAATCAATTTGCTATCCATGCTAATGAGAAGTTTCATGAAGCTTGGGACAGATTCAAGGACATGCTTCGAAAGTGTCAACAGCATGGGCTATCTAAAGCTTAATATATCAATATTTTCTATAATGGGTTGGATTGCGATTCTCGTGTACTACTTGATGCTTCTTCTAATGGAGCATTGCTTACGAAGTCACCCATTAAGGCTGAGAAGCTTTTTGAGGATATTTCGATGAATTTAAGATATTGGCCAACTGATAGAGTGAGAGGCACTTATGTCCTTGGTAAAGTAGCACAGGTTGAGCATACTATGGTGAAGTCGGGAAGAGATGATGAGATCATCTCTAGCTTGACTAATATTAGCAAGCTACTAGAATCTCAACAAAAGTAGATCACGGATTTATCTCAGAGAGTACCAATGATGCAGCAGGATGGTAGCTACGAAGGAGCTAGCCAAAAGTAGATCGAGGAGGCAAACTATGCCATGGGTCAAAGTATTCAATGAACTAGGTACCCAAATCAAGAAAACAAGAATTATCAGGGGAATTACAATAATCGTGGTGCCTTGGGTAATTACCAACAACCATGGAGGCTGGAGTTTTCATGGAGCAATCCGAATAATGCGGTGCAACAGCCTATTGGTGTTGATCAGGGAGCTAAGGTGGAAGAAGGGAAATCGATTTTCGAGGATATGGTGAACAAGTACATGGTGAGGAATGATGAAAGAGTAGATCATCTCGAGGCCAAGTTAGAATAGAAAATGATACCAATCATGAGGATTTATCTAAGCAAGTGAAGGACCTTACATTGTTGATGAGAGAGATGGCAGGAAACGTAAACAAATTAACTCAAACTATTGAGAATGGGAAATTTCTGTCTCAACGTATTGAGAATCCAAAGTCTTGTCATGCCATTACATTGAAGTCTGGAATGCAGTACGAGGGACTAATAAGGCCGAAATTGAAATATGAAACGACAGGAGCCCGATTCGACCCCGATTCGACCAACATTGATGGTGGAACTACACAGGAGAGGTCAAACCAGGCACTTGGGCAACATCTGGAGGATACATAAGACTAATTCGACCAAAAATAGGTCAATTCGACCAAAAGCTCTGGTCGAACTCAGGTCAAACTACATTATCCAGAACGCTCTATTTTGTCTGATGCCCGATTCAACCACAATCACTATGGTTCTACCAATCCCATTGGTCAAACTGTGGTCGAACCGGCCTGTAAGGGGAGAATGAACTTTCAGGTTCTCAATTCGACCATTATTCACCCAGTTTGACCAGCAACTCTGGTCAAACCCAGGTCGAACCGTACCATTCTTCACTATTTTCTGTGTTGAATGCTCTGCATGATGATGATGCGACTCCAGTACCTTCCAAAGAGCAGAATACAGAGATTATAGCGAAAAAAAAGTGGGAAAGAGCCAAGCGATTGAGAGTCAAAAAGCATAAAGCAGTGAAGGTTGAACGTGATGAATGGGGGATTCTCAAAACAAAGATACCTCCGTTGTTTCCTTACAAGATTGTCAAGACAGGATTGGAAGAGAAGTTCAAGAATTTTTCAGAGATCATAAATAAAATAAGCTTGAACATTCCTTTCTCTGAAACGATATTGGAGATGTCGTATTATGCCCATTTTCTGAGGATATACTTTTGAAGAAGAGAAGCTTGAACGGAATTAAAATAGTGAATTTGTCTGAGAATTGCAACTCGATCATCCAGAGGAAGCTGCCAGCTAAGTTGAAGGATCCAAGAAGCTTCATGATATTGTGTGAGATTGAAAAGAGGCCGGCACGTAGAGCCTTGTGTGATCTTAGGACATGCATTAATTTGATGCCTTTGTCTATCTTTCAAAGGCTTGGTTTAGGAGAGTTAACTCCCACAACAGTTATTCTACAATTGGTGGATAGGTCTATGACTTTTTCGAATGGTGTTATTGAAGATGTTCTTGTAAAAGTAGAGAAGCTAGTCTTTCTTGTGGATTTTCTTGTGTGCTTGAGATGGAAGATGACAAGGATAATGTCCCTCTTATCTTTGAAAGACCTTTTCTTGCTACTGCGGGAGCTATGATAGATATGCAGAAGGGTGAGTTACGGCTAAGGATGGATAAAGAAGAGGTCTTATTCAACATTGACAAAGCAATGAAGATGCCAATGGAGATGCAATGTCACAGTATTGATGTGGTGGAGGAGATTGTGAAGGAAGACATTCTTTGATTCTGTCAAAGGATCCTCTTGAGACATGCTTGGCAGAATCTCTTACTTTTCCCACTACGGAGCTAGATGAACTCTCCAATGAGGTATGTATTGAATTTCGTGAAAACTTGCTTGCTTTGGGTGATGACAGGTATGAATCGGAGAGGACAAAGGTTGAAGAGGTCAAGTGGACTAGGAAGTACTTACCATTGGATAAAGAGAGTGCACATCAAGAGGAGAATAAAGAGGAGTTGAAATTTCTACTGGAGCACTTGAAGTATGCCTACCTAGGTGATAATGAAAAATATCCGGTAATTGTATCTTCTTTCCTTGATGATGATCAAGTTGAGAAATTGTTAGATTTGCTTAGAAAGTATAAGTCTACAATTGGTTGGTCTCTTGATGAGTTAAAAGGTATTAGTCCGTCATATTGCATGCATAGAATAAGATTGTTAGATGAGGCCAAGAGTAGTATACAGAATCAGCATAGGATGAATCCCGCTATTCAACAAGTGATTTGGAAGCAAATCCTAATATGGCTAGATGCAGGAATTATTTATCCAATTAGTGATAGTCCCCATGTGAGTCCATTGCATGTTGTAGCTAAGAAGGAGGCATGACTATTTTGAAAGCCGATGATGGTGAAAAGTTAGCCACTAAGATTCTTACGGGATGGTGTGTGTGTATGGATTATAGGAAACTGAATGAAAATACATGCAAAGACCATTTTCCCCTTCCTTCATGGATCAAATGCTTGATCGTCTTGCAGGGTATGAGTTTTATTGTTTCTTGGATGGATACTCAGGTTATAATCAGAGTATGATTGCACCCGAGGATCAAGAAAATACTACTTTTACTTGCCCTTATGGAACTTTTTCCTTTAGGAAGATGCCTTTTGGTTTATGTAATGCACCTGCTACATTTCAGCGTTGTATGATGGCCATATTTGATGGGTTGATAGAGAAAATTATGGAGGTGTTTATGGATGATTTTTCTATGTTTGGTTCCTCCTTTGATATTTGTTTATCTAACCTTGCTACTGTTGTGAAGAGATGCCAAGAAACTAATCTTGTCTTGAATCGGGAAAAGTGTCACTTCATGGTGAGAGATGGGATTGTTCTTGGCCTTCATATTTCGGCCAAGGAATTGCAGGTGGATAGAGCAAAGGTGGTGGCGATTGAAAAGCTTCCACCACCTACAAATGAAAAGGGAGTGCGGTCCTTCCTTGGACACACTGGTTTTTACAGAAGACTCATAAATGATTTCTCGAAATACTCCAAGCCCTTATCTCATTTACTTGAAAAGGATGTTTCTTTTGTTTTTGATGAAGAATGTTTAACAGCTTTTCAAGTTTTGAAAGAGGCGCTTATTACTGCACCTATTTTGATCACACCGGATTGGACTCAACCGTTTGTACTTATGTGTGATACAAGTGATTTAGGACTTGGAGTGGTGCTTGGGCAGTTGAGGGAAAAGGGGTTTTGTGCCATTTACTATGCGAGTAAAACTTTTGATGCTGCACAAAAGAATTACATGGTTACTGAAAAGGAGTTTCTAGTTGTGGTGTATGCATTTAATAAGTTTTAACAGTATTTGATTGGCATGAAGACTATAGTGTACACGGATTATTCTGCGATCCGATACTTGATGTAGAAGAAGGAAACAAAGCCAAGGATCATTAGATGGATCCTTCTTCTGTAGTAATTTGATATGGAGATCCGAGATAAGAAGGGTACGGAGAATATTTTGGCGGATCACCTATCAAGGTTGGAGACAATAGAGTACTGTGATGATTCTTTCGACTACATAGAAGAGATGTTCCCTGATAAGAAGATCATGGTTATATGTTGGTTGAAAGACCGAAAAGAGCTTGTATGGTGGCTGCCCAAGGGATGGATCCATGGTATGCAGATTATGTGAATTACATTGTGGTAGGAGAAATTCCAAGAGATCTCAACCGATATCGACTTGCAAAATTCAAGCGGGATGTTGAGACTTTTATATGGTATGATCCATTTGTCTACAAGATATGTATGGATTCCATAGTCTGTAGGTGTGTGCCCGAGATGGAGATGGAGAGTATTCTTGATTTATGCCATGCACAACCTAACGGGGGGGACTTTGGAGCTCAAAAGATGGCAGCAAAGGATGGGAAACCTATGTGGCAACATCCAATGGACGTCAAAGGATGAGAAACATAAGTAGGAGAGATGAGATGCCACTTTAGCCAAACATTGTTGTTGAAATCTTCAATGTATGGGGGATCGATTTTATGGGGCCTTTTCCCCATCTAATGGATTTCTCTACATCCTATTAGCAGTGAATTATATTTCTAAGTGGGTGGAAGCCATTCCCACTCGTATGAATGATTCAAGGATTGTGTTGTCTTTCTTAAAGAAACATATCTTTGCTGCTATGGAGTTCCTAGAGCCCTAGTGAGTGATGGAGGATCTCACTTCGTCAATAAACTTCTAGAAAAGGTGCTTAAGGATTATGGTGTCAAGCATAGGGTTACTACACTCTATCACCCTCAAGCGAATAGGCAAGCTGAAGTCTCCAACCGTAAAGTGAAACAAATATTAGAGAAAGTAGTCGAAACCAAAAGGAAGGATTGGGCTATGAAGCTCGATGAAGTTTTATTGGGGTTTCGAACTGCTTATAAGACAGTGTTGGATTATCACCGTATCAAATTATCTACGGGAAGCCGTGCCACTTACCCGTAGAGATTTAGCACAAAGCTTTTTGGGTATTGAGAAGTTTGAACTTGTCTTTAAAGGATTAAAAGGAGTTGAGGATGACTCATATCAATCAATTGGATGAGTTCAGGAATCGAGCTTATAAGAACTCGGAGATCTATAAGGAGAGAACAAAGAAATGGCATGATTCAAAGATCTCTTACAAGGAGTTCAAGCAAGGTAAATAGGTATTACTTTTTAACTCTCGTTTGAAGCTCTTCGAAGAAAAATTGAAATCAAAGTGGACGGGGCCGTTCATTATCCATAGAGCCTGCGGAGGGGGGAGTTTTGAGCTTATGGACAAAGACGGAGATATCATAGCGGTGAATAGGCATCGAGTGAAGCATTACAAGTTGCTGGATGATGCTTGCATCGTCTTTGAGGATACCTTGTACTAGATTGGAACCGTCATGATTCTACGACGTTAAACAAGAGCACCTGTTGGGGGCTTTTCCTCTCGTTTTATTGCTTTATTTATTTTTGTGTGAGTAAGAAATTTTTATATTTGAAGTGCTTATTTATCAGCAATTACATCTTTTTTCAAACTTAGTTTCCACTATAGTTTCTACTAAGTTTTGGGGGGTGTGATGTACTTACCTCATTGAAGCACCGAGAGTATAATCTTTTCTTTGTAATGTTTGTTAGGGGAATTTATTTTTTGCGGCAAATTGAAACTTTAAACGGTTTTGGCATGTTAATTTTTTTGTAATTTGCCTAATGTTTAGTGGTGTTTGTGTTGTTTTTTAGTGTCATATGCGGGGTTACACATAAATATTAAGTTTAAGATTGATTCTCGAGCTAAGTTATTTTGGTACCTAATATTTGTTTTTGAGCTTGAAGTGTGCAGGGGATGAAGAAAATTCGACTTTAGAGCATCAGGTATTTTATTCGACCAAGGGTGTAGGTCGAACTGAAGAGCTCAGGTCGAACTGGTGATCAGAGACTTCATTATAGGTTGATTCGACCATAAAAGAGGTGATTCGACCAAGGCTTTGACCAAACGGTAAGTCGAACCGAGGTCGAATTGCAGATCTAAAAAGTTTGAATAGAGGAGTTCGACCACGACACTATGGTTCGGCCAAGGCATTTGGTCAAATCGAGGTATAACTAAGGCATAGAAGGTCTCCAGAAACATGGTTCGACCACGTTCATCCCATTTGACCACTACAGCAGGTCGAATCGTACAAGGTAAGTCAGTTTTAAACCCTATTTTTCACCCCCATTCGATCACTTTGCACACCACCTTCTCTTGAATTCATTCTGAATTGAAAGCCCTTGCTTCTAAACTTCAATTCTACCTGATTTCACTCTGATTAAACCACATTCCACACTCTTTCCACTCAATTCATCGCAATTTTGGAACAATCTAGTTGCAAAACTAGGGTTTTATCGCAATTTTGAGGATTTTGTCACACTTGTTCATTCTTTAGTGATGGCCGATTCAAAAGGTATGTTTTCTCGACTCTATTACCCTAGGATTGAAGTTCAAATTGTTGATTACAAGTGGGTAAGTTGATTGAACTATGTTTATGTTGGAATTCATGGTGTGATTTGAATTTTTGTTTCCAATTTCACATGAACAGTTGACGGGTTCGGTTTTGATTTATCAACTGTTGTTAAACCTTGATGTTTACATGAAGTTAGGAGTAATTTGAGTAGTGTGAGATGAAGCATGTTAGATTTTGAGTGAATTGATTGAATTGTTAAGCATGTTTGTGGTTGATAGCATCGTTGGTTGTTCTTATTGCATAATTGATGTTGGAATGGAATTTAGTAAGCATGAGAATTGAAGTATTGAATCATGAGGATGGAATATGCTTGTTTGGAGTGACTATGCATAGAGAAACTTGAAGTCTTGAGTAGAGTTGAATGCTAATTGATTATGAATTAGCTTTGTTTGCTTTTCTTGTTTGTTGGTATTGACGTATTATTTTCATAAAAAGGAAAGAAAGCTGAGGTTCGTTCCAAAAAGAGGCAAGATAGGCCGTCTCGTGAAGATGCAGTGACAAAAAATTTAAGGCTTAAGGAAAGGTTGCGTATGAATTTCAAGAATCGGATAAATGATTGGGAAGAGATAAAGAATAAATGGGGCGATATGTCAGATAAGATTGCTAGAACAAGGTATCAAGATGATGAGGCGATGGTTACAATGCACTGTTTGATGACGGTTAAGAAGGGTTCTAGACATCTCCCATATGAGAGTACTGATGAGTGATATTTTCACCTAAATTTTAGTGTCTTTTTATATGTGTTTTCGTATTATTTTATCCGTATTTGTGTTCTATTTGGTTGTATTTTATGTTTTTATGGAAATGTGTGAGAATAAGCTTAAATGTATGATTTCCAGGTAAAATGGATTCTAGACGCGAGAAGGAAAATTTGGGAAAAAACGAAGCTTAATTCGGAGTTGAAACGAGGGAAAATGAGTCAAATTAATCAAAATGCTGAAAAACGCACGTCCAACTTGTGTAATTTTTCTGTACTTTTGTGGAGCTCAAAACAAGAAGTGTGATATATGGTTGGAAAGCCACATAAAAGAGGATCGTTTTGGTATAAGAAACACTTCAATCCGAACCCAAACGAGAAAGTTATGATTAAAATGGTGACGTCGCGCAGGCTGTTTCTACTCAGCACGGTTGTGCTACATTGTATGACTTGTTACACCTTCAAATGTTAGATGTTTTGTCAGATCTTAATATGGATAGAAAGCCAATGAAAAGAGGATCGCGTGAGCACAAGAATTACTCAAATTGGAGATCGGATGTGGAAGTTATGCGCGAAACGGTGAGACTGCGCTGCACCGACCCGAACTTGACCCGAATTCGACCCATGCTCGGCCCAAAGTCATTTTTATGATTAGAATGTGTTCTAGAAGGTTCTAAGGGGTAAAAACACCCATTTTGGAGTGTAAATATCAGGGGGATCAGATCTACACCTATTACACACCATTTTTCACACACTTTTCCTCTCCATTCCATCTACCTTTCATCCCATTCACCATTCCTTGATTCCATCCATCTACACTTGATCCCCTCCATCAAATCCACCATCCAAGTGATCAAGGAAGCAAGGGAGAGTGAAGATCACAAGAGGAAGAAGGAGATCTCCATTGAAGACCTTCAAAGGGGGAATCTAATTCTAAGTCTTGTGAAATTCTTTATAGATTTGTCATGGAATTTGTGGATCCAATTGTCTATGATTGTTTTCTCTAAAACTATGATAGGCTAATCTCCTTTGTGAGATTAGCTCCATGATTGGTGTTGGATAATTTAGTATTTATGCAATTGGATTTTAATCTTGAATGGTTTTGTGTTATTTCTATCATTGATTGTTTATTGCTTGATTTATATGATGACATGTGTGATTAATTGTCATGGGCATGTAATTAGATTGAGAAATCAATTATGTGTTTAGGATAGTTCATTGAATCATTTCATCATACACTTCATATGCATTATAGGTTGTGAAGAGATTGAGAAGTCCTTCATAATTTAGAACCCTTTGATAGAACATTTGATTAGCTTGAGAGGTTGGTTGATTAGGTGAGGAGACCCAAACCATTAGTAAATTCATAGTACCTTAAAAGGGAATATTGCTTATGATTTAGTACCTAATTAGGGAACTCATAGAGTAATTAGTACCTAGTGGGAGGTGTTTGCTATTGTCTCGATCCTATGTGCGTTTGGGAGCCTTGTTGAGGGCCTACTTCCTATCCATCTCGAGAGAGAGTTTAGGTGGAATTAGTGATTGCTTCTATACCTTGTCCATGAGAGATTAGAATTAATTGCATGATTACTTAATTATCTATACCATGATTATTGTTAATCTCATCCTTGCATCATTTGGAACCCTTTTATCTTTGCATTCATTTTATCTTTATTTCTTTCATTAGTGTAATTGCGTTTATTTGCATCATATCCTCTCTTCCGTCGTCCTTATAAATCACGATAAACTTGAGATCGCTTAAACTCTAGTACCTTCCTCCCTATGGTTCGATAATTTCTTTAATTAGTCATGCCCACTATATTACGACTAATCAAATGGCGTCGTTGCCGGGGAGGTAACGGTCGCTAGTAGTTTGACGAAGGATTGTTTAGAGTGGTCTTAATAAGGACATTTTTTTATTTATTTTTGCATCTTATATTTGCTTTGGAAAATTTTATTCTAATTATTCTTTCTTTTATAGGTGCATACCTTGAGAAGGAAGAAGAAGGAGAGCAACCCCAAAAATATGAGCTACATGGATATTCTTCGAGATATGGTGAATAGAAGTGTTCATTCCGCTATGAACACACAAGGAAATTTTCAAAGATTTCAAATGTCAAATGGTGAACCTAATTTGCAACCGGATTACGGAGTACAAGATATGCAATTCCAACAACAAGGTTATGAGAATTTTGGAGTTCCTCATCAAATGCATCATCAAGTATACCCTCAAGGTGTGGAAGATGGTTTTCAAGGAAATTTTTCTAGAAATCAAGATGGAAATCAACCACAACTATGGGGAGATTTTCAAGACTCCAACACCTCTTATTCCGCCCAACTTGACTATAGAGAGAAGCTTAGAGATGAGTTGATCGAAAAGATTATGGAGCGCATGGAGAAGGATAGTAAGTCTAATCAAGCGTGGATTAATAGAATCGGAAACTTGTGTGAAATGATGATGAATACAATGGTAGCATTCAATGTTAAGTTGGATTCATTGGAGCACCAAGTAAGTCAAATAGTGTCCACCATGGAGAGACTTCAAGAAGAGAACAACAAGCCTTCTACCTCCGGAACGAATCTATACATGGCCATTAAAGATCGAAAAGAGGATAGTTTGGGGGTTGATGAGGTTATAAAGGAAAGAAGAGAAAGGGTGCCCAAGTGGGTGAAAGCTAAAGAGTTGAAAGAAGAGTTGAAGGGGGAATTCGATAGATTTGTCGAGTCTCTTGAAGAGATGGTAGAGAAAGTCAAGATTCAAAATCAAAAAGAGATTCATGCCATTATGGAAGAAAAGAAACCTCCGGAAACTAAGATCATGGATTCTACTCCCCACAAGCCAAAACCTTCTCATTCTATTGAAATTTCAAATTCTCTTAAGAACTTCCATGATTTTATTGATAAAAATTTGTTTGGTGATTGTAGGAAAAAGGTTGCAAGAGGGCAACAACACTTGTCAATGCCCGAATTCTTACCGGGGGATGTGGTTGAAGTTCAAAATACATATAAAGCCCCATGGAAAAAGTGGAACAAGTGAAAAGGGCCATTCCTTGTGAAGAACGCATTCGGAGACCAATTGCTTGAACTATTTAACAAGAAGGGAAACGTTCTTGTGGTTGAGCGTGAGGGCACAAGGCACTACTTCAAGAAGAAACCTATGATAGTACCTAAAGACTATTCAAGACCACCATGAGCAATAATCTCGTCCGGCTTGAAGACGTTAAACTTAGCGCTCGATGGGAGGCAACCCATCATTATCTTTATTGCTGTATTTAATGCTTTCAATAAGGATTGTGGATTTGTTATTTCTTGCATTTTTGGCATGTAGGTTGATTGTGCTTGTGAGGAATACGCGTATTGAAGACACGAAGAGTGCTTGATTTGAAGTGTGATAGTAAGTCACACCACTTTTTGTAAACTTACCTCGAAACTCTTGTTTCAATTTAAGTTTGGGGGGATATGGTGTGGTGTGACGTACTTTGTTTTGAAAGCATATACTTTTCGTATTTTTGGGCTAATTTTAAAATTTTTCTCATGAGTTTGGGATTGATTTTGGTATGATTGTGGTGATTGAAGTGCATGATAGTCCATATTTTTATGAAAGTGTTGAGCTAATAGTTTTGTTGAGCATGTATGAAGGGTATTGGAAGCATAAGTTGAGCTCGGAGCTAACAACTTCTATTACCAAATGCCTATTGAGGGAGTACTCTACACCTTAGCACTTCTAATTGATGTTGATTTGGATTGATGGATTAGCATGCTACTTCATTTGTTATGTTTTTGGGAGGTTTCCTTTTCAATCAAGGATGGGGATGATTGTGAGCTTACATTGTTATGGATGATTGAATATGTGCTTCATTTTCTAATGATGGTGATTGTTGTTTTTGCATGTTATGTGTTTTTGTTTTATTACTTGTTTGTTGAGTCTTTATTTTATGTTTTGTGTGTTTTCTTATTTTTGTCTTGGTATGTTTGGTGATTTGTTTTGGGATGTTGTGAGTCATTTTTGAACATGAGTGGTGATATATTGTGGTAGTAAGTGATGACAAGTTATTATTAAGAATCTCTACACTTTCGAATTGTGACATGTTTTACTTAACTTGTTCAATTTGGAGATGGATGTGGTGTAATAAGTTCCTTAAGGTTCGAGCATAAGCTTGTGAGAATTTGAGCCTCAACCGTGCATACATGGTATTTTTCTTCATGAGTGGATTGGTTGTGTTTGATAAGTTAGAACTTGCTCAAGGACTATAGGAACGAGCCCGATTAGTGGAGATTAGTGAAATGATCTAAGGCCATCCTTGTTATTCATAGTCATTGCCATATATTTTCCTACCATGAACATCATCCCTAGTTAACCACTTTGAGCCTATAAGCCTTTTTATTGTGAATATAGCACATTACAAGCCTTGATTACCCTCTTAAACCTTATATACATACCCTTTGTGTGGGTGATTGAGGAGATGGTAGCTAGTAAGGTTTGATGAGATAAAAAAAAAAGAAAAAAGAAATGGTAAACAAGTAAGAAAAAGGATGAAAGAGCATAAACAAGAGTGAACATGCAACCTCAAAACAAGAAAAATGAGTAAAGCAACAACAAGATGCTCAAGGAAATAAAAATTCAAAGAAGGAAGCATGATTTATAAAGAAGCTCAATTCAAGGAAGTTGATGATTAGTGCTTGTGATTACCAAAGTTGAGAAGGGAAGAAAGATAAGTGAAAGTATGGAAGAAAGTAGCTACTTCTGCGATTGCTTACACATGATTAGTCACTATTACCCATATTCTTCCTACCCTACCAAAGAGCCTATCATTACATCCGAATTAAAGACCTTTTTGATCACTAATTGAAACTTTAGTGGTTTGTGAATGTAGTCCACGAGCAAGCTTATGACGAGTCGAGCCAATCGCTTAATGAGTGATGATTTACCCTACTTTAAAGAGTGTTGAGTGACATTTATAACCTATGTGAGACTTGGACTAAAAAGGGACTATATTACACTTTTATTCTCTTTAGATTGAACTTGTTAATTTTTCATGTCATGAGTTTAATGATGTAGGATGACTTAGCATAAATTGTAATTCTTATTGCTATCGATGTGTTATTACTTATGTTCGTTTAGTCTTTTCCTAGGTGAAAATCTCTCCCCTTGGTTTATCATTTTTGTTGTTCGGGGACGCACAACACTTTAAGTTTGGGGGTGTGATGAGTGATATTTTCACCTAAATTTTAGTGTCTTTTTATATGTGTTTTCGTATTATTTTATCCGTATTTGTGTTCTATTTGGTTGTATTTTATGTTTTTATGGAAATGTGTGAGAATAAGCTTAAATGTATGATTTCCAGGTAAAAATGGATTCTATACGCGAGAAGGAAAATTTGGGAAAAAACGAAGCTTAATTCGGAGTTGAAACGAGGGAAAATGAGTCAAATTAAGCAAAATGCTGAAAAACGCACGTCCAACTTATGTAATTTTTCTGTACTCTTGTGGAGCTCAAAACAAGAAGTGTGATATATGGTTGGAAAGCCACATAAAAGAGGATCGTTTTGGTATAAGAAACACTTCAATGCGAGCCCAAACGAGAAAGTTATGATTAAAATGGTGACGTCGCGCAGGCTGTTTCTACTCAGCACGGTTGTGCTACTTTGTATGACTTGTTACACCTTCAAATATTGGATGTTTTGTCAGATTTTTATATGGATAGAAATCCAATGAAAAGAGGATCGCGTGAGCGTAAGAATTACTCAAATTGGGGATCGGATGTGGAAGTTATGCGCGAAACGGTGAGACTGCGCTGCACCAACCCGAACTTGACCCGAATTCGACCCATGCTCGGCCCAAAGTCATTTTTATGATTAGAATGTGTTCTAGAAGGTTCTAAGGGGTAAAAACACCCATTTTGGAGTGTAAATATCAGGGGGATCAGATCTACACCTAATACACACCATTTTTCACACACTTTTCCTCTCCATTCCATCTACCCTTCATCACATTCACCATTCCTTGATTTCATCCATCTACACTTGATCCCCTCCATCAAATCCACCATCCAAGTGATCAAGGAAGCAAGGGAGAGTGAAGATCAGAAGAGGAAGAAGGAGATCTCCATTGAAGACCTTCAAAGGGGGAATCTAATTCTAAGTCTTGTGAAATTCTTTATAGATTTGTCATGGAATTTGTGGATCCAATTGTCTATGATTGTTTTCTCTAAAACTATGATAGGCTAATCTCCTTTGTGAGATTAGCTCCATGATTGGTGTTGGATAATTTAGTTATTATGCAAATTGATTTTAATCTTGAATGGGCTTTGTGTTATTTCTATCATTGATTATTTATTGCTTGATTTATATGATGACATGTGTGATTAATTGTCATGGGCATATGATTAGATTGAGAAATCAATTATGTGTTTAGGATAATTCATTGAATTATTTCATCATACACTTCATGTGCATTAATTTAGAATGAGATAGAGATATCCTTCTAGATTTAGAACCCTTTGATAGAACATTTGATTAGCTTAATCGAGAGATTGGTTGATTAGGTGAGGAGACCCAAACCATTAGTAAATTCATAGTACCTTAAAAGGGAATATTGCCTATGATTTAGTACCTAATTAGGGAACTCATAGAGTAATTATTACCTAGTGGGAGGTGTTTGCTATGGTCTCGATCCTATGTGCTTTTGGGAGTCTTGTTGAGGGCCTACATCCTATCCATCTCGAGAGAGAGTTTAGGTGGAATTAGTGATCGCTTCTATACCTTGTCCATGAGAGATTAGAATTAATTGCATGATACTTAATTATCTATGCCATGATTGTTGTTAATCTCATCCTTGCATCATTTGGAACCCTTTTATCTTTGCATTCATTTTATCTTTATTTCTTGCATTAGCATAATTGCATTCATTTGCTCCTATCTGCTCCTTTCCGTCGTCCTTATAAATCACAATAAGCTTGAGATCGCTTAAACTCTAGCACGTTCCTCCTTGTGGTTCGATAATTTCTTTAATTGGTCATTCTCCACTATATTATGGCCAATCAAGTACATTCAAGCTTGTAGGTGAGATGAGGACGTGGTCGGCTGAGGAGTTCAATGCGCCGTTTCAGACTCCGAGAGGGATCTCGAGGAATGAGAATGGATTCTTCAATGTAAATAACTTCTGGAGAGATATTTCTGGGGAGGATATGGATTTCAAGACTAGTAGTGCTCGTGCTTCGTTGATTCGGAATCCTGTGCTCTGATATATGGATAGAGTCCTGAGCAACAAACTATTTTCTCGATCTGAGGGAAACTGTATGTCGAGGAGAGAGTTGTATGCCCTCTCGTGTATGCTAAATGGAGTGAGGTTCAATGTGAGATCGTACCTTATTCATAGGCTATACAGATTCAGGAGCTCTCCATTTTAGAGGGTTAATATCGGAGGATTGCTTACTACTGTGGCTGAGTATTATCACATGGACTTCATTGGTATTACACCCATTCTTGAGGATCCAGACTTGGTGATGAGTACATGTGTGAAGGGTGGATTTGCTCATCTTCGCGATGGAGATTGGTTCTACACAAGGGGATCTAAGCCCTTTACTTTCATGTTTCCATTTAATGTGAGTGAGTTGACTACCATCCGGACTGAGGATAAAAAGTTGATGAACACATTGGCCCATGATGCTCTTTCCATCACTTGCATTACGAAAGGTGATTGGAGGACTGTAGCTCAGATGTACGCTGAGGGGATGAATGAGGAGCTTCAAAGGATTGTAGACGAGGGAAAGTTTCAGCCACAGCTACAGCAGCAGCAGGAGCATGGAGCGGATCAGGTGGATCTGGAGATGGGAGATCCGCAGCCGCATGAGATGCCACCACATCCTATTCCAGCAGTGCCACAGCAGCTGTGGGCTAGTCCTGATGCTTATTATCAGGAGTAGTTTCGATTGATTCATGAACATTTCACCACACTGAATGCGAACCATCAAGAGACAAATAGGCAGCTGGAGTTGGCAAATGCGAACTATGCAGCACTGGATGCGAGGTACAACACACTGCAGAATAATTATATGGAGATGGATAGGAGACTAGGGAAAATGCATGCTGATGAGCACGAGTTGGATAGGAAGCTTAATGGTCTTCATAGAGATGTGGATCGATTGCGCACGAAAATGAGTGATGGTGATGATGAAGAGGGTGTGAGTGATGATGATGCTCCGGAGGAGTAGCTTGCACCAAGTTTTTGCTCTTTGTCTGTTTCATCTCATCTCCCTTCTCTTTTTCTCTTTACAAGAGGGGTATTTGTGGTGTGAGTGGCATGTACGTATGTTGGTATGATTAGATGTTAGATTGAGATGTGATGAGTGATACTTGAGAGTGGAATTGGTTGGAGATACTTGTATGGATTGTCATGATATGTGGGCTCTTGGCATTAGTATGTCGCATTCATATTTTACATGTGCTAATTTTTATTGATGAGAAGCATGTGTAACTTGATAAGTATGTGGAGTTTATTGTGAAATTGATCTTGATTATATGCTATGAGGAGTACCTAGAATTCTATTTTACCCATGTGAGAATTTGAGCCATATAAATCATGCTAGTTTATGATAGTTTATTCTTGAGAGAATCGTTCATATGACCATATTCTAGAACTTGGCTTGGAGTCTTGTGTGAAACTTATGATTGATGAAATGCTAGGACATGATCTTAGGCCATTATTGTTTATTTGAGTCACTTAGCCAAAATTTTACCTTACCTTATAATATATGTATCATTGGAAGGTCTTTTGAGCCTTAAAAAGTTTTTTCTTTGGCAAACCTTGATAGAAAAACCTCATTTAACCTTTACTTGAGCCTTGTTGAATATCCTATTAATTAGTAGAGAGTTAAGGTGAATAAGTACGTGCAAGAAAGAAGAAGGTAGAAGATTGGTTGAGAAGCATGAAAAAGATAAAGTAGAATGGTTAAATCTTGTTTAGGGGTAGCGCCTGAAATCGGGTACCCTGACTGCTTAGAAGGGTAGTGCCCGAAATTTGTACCCTAGCTCATGGAAGAAAAATGATGTCAATGCTAAGGAAAAGAAAAGGAGAATTCAAACCATGAAGATTATGAGAAGATGATGGAGGAAAAGATGAAGCTGTATAACGAAAAGCAAAACTCCAAGGTAATTCTCTACTAGTGAATTAGTCACTTTACCTAAATTTTCCTACCTTTACAAAAGAGCCAACATTACAACCCAAAAGCAAGTCCTTTGTGTTCCTAGTAATGAATTGGTTGTAAGTTTATTTTTGAGACCCTATCCAAGCTTATGGTTAAGCGGAGTATGAATTGAATATGAGCATATATTAACCTATTGAAGTGTACACTTTTACACTAGATAGTGATAGTAAATACTTATCTTGTGAGATAGATGACTTTGTACTCCGAATTGAGTTATAATTGAGTGATGTTTTGCATGGATAATATATATGATGCAAGTGATACTTGTTTTGATTGATGAAATTACATGTGTGATTATGTGTTGTATTTGAGATGGTAGTCGAGTGAATTTTACACTACTCTATGGTTTTTGAATTGTTACCTCGGGACGAGCAACATGTAAGTTTGGGGGTTTGATGAGTGCGTAAATTCATGTGTTTTGAGCCTGGATTCGTGTAAGAATGGTTTGTTAGATGATTGTAATTCGATATGAATCGATATACATGGTGGAAAAATGCGAATCAGGTGTCTTCGAGGCTATTCGAGCTGATTTTCGAAAAAAAACAAGTTCGAAGTTATCAGATCTGGAAAAGGGAAGATTTGGAGGTGGATTCGACCAAGCAAGCAATGGATTCGACTAAGAAGGAAACAGTTCAACCAGTATCTGTGGTCGAATCAATGGAGAAAAAGCATCTTGAGTGCCGTTCGACCAAGCTATTTGGTCGAACTATGATCGAACCAGAAGCCTGAAGACACACACCTGCAGTTCGACCAGAGAGTATGCGGTTCGACCAGGATACTGGTCGAATCCGAAACCTACAGCCACTTTACCGGTTGATTCGACTTGGAGTTTAACCAGCTAGGAACAGTTCGACCTGGCGTGTTGGTCGAACTAAAGTGCGGAAACTTACCTTGTTCATATTTTTACACCTTTAATGCGTGTGTTCGCTTAAGAATCCCATCCACGACCCGTAAGGAGAGTATAGAAGTATAAAAGAAGAGTTTTCGCAGGAGACACACTTGTGGTTTATTTTATATAAGATTATGCTTTTTAAATTCATACTCACAGTCGTTTTGTGCATCATTAACTGTAATGTAGAGTCTGAATACATATCTTGGTTATTGATCGAGTGCGTTCACTGTTGAGCAGGATTACATGTTATAATTCTAAGTGAACGGATTCCAAAGTCTTATTAGAACTATCTTATATAAATACTTGTTAATTGAATATTATTTGGGTTAATAAGTAGGATGAAGAGTATAACGTCATAGTACCTAAAAAGGGAGATCATATCGGGTTAGAGTACTAAGTGCACAGGAAATAATTGATACTGATAGTACCTAGAAAGGGGGGTTGAATTATATCTCTTGCTCCGAGGATATCCACACATGTCATATACATGTTTATTTGTGTTTATAGAGTGAACTTGCATGGTTTAGTGATGCGTCCATAGACCACAAGGCAGAGTCGGACATCAACGCATGGAAAGAAAATTAATAAGTAAAACTGGATGATCCGAAGAACTACCTAATTTCTTACTTGATCACAGTCGTATTATCTCTATTGTTTATTTACTTTATTTGCTATTTCAAATATTTGCTATTAGCTACTAAATCACCATAATAATTTGTCAATGTAGTCTTAATGATCTAGAATATAATTGAATTGATAATAATCCATCTTTCGGGTTCGATAATCACTTGGTTGCCCATCGAAACTACAATTGATATCATTACGCTTGAGGATTAATTTTGTGTGTTGAGAAAAGGCTCATCAATTATATATTTAAAAAATCCTTCTTAATCTTCGTGCCCGTACAAACGGGTAAAATTAATACACGAGACGGAGGGAATACAATATTTCAAAATAAAAAATTAATAATATAATGACTATTTAAATTAGAAATTATTAATATTTTTATTTAATAAAAAGAAAAAGAAAAGTTATAAACATATATACTTATATTTAGTTATACTATGCTATGAAATTTACTTCAAAATAGAGGAAAGTTATGAAAGAAGGAAAGAAGGATATCCAAATCAAGTGCCATAGATGAAAATGTAAATCACTCGCTTGTGACATAGTGAAAATTATATAAACTACAATTGTGACATTAAAAGAATACATGATAGAGAAAAAAACATATATTTCTAAGATTGATTGTTAAAGACATATAGAGACGCGTTTACAAAAAAAATGTATGATTGTATATAAAAATTTTAATAACATAGAAAATATTTTATTAATTACTTTCTAATACACAACATTAAGAGTTATTACGGTGAGATACATACATTTAAATTTCTTATTATTAGATACAAAAAGTTAGAATGATATATCCATTATAATTCTAATATTAAATAAATATTTAAAAATTAAATTTTTATTTATGGATCAATCCACCCACCATCTCCTATTTTCCACGCTATTAACGCCCCGCCCCTTCTATTTATACTCCCATTTTAATAGGGCACAAAAATATAATCTAATCTATCTCCAATTTTTTGCATCCAGAATGAAATTCATCATTGTTCTACTCTAATTTTAATCTAATTCCAACATGAAATCCTAGGCCTCTATTTTTCATCTAATTCCAACATGAAATCCTAGATCTCAGTCGCCGCTGCTCCAAAGCCTAGGTCACATTGACTTCTACAACTAGCAAATTGAGGTATTTATGATAGGGAGAAAAAGAAGATGGATTCTATGAGAAAGCTGCCGCTGTGAAAATTGGCGGGGAAGGGGAGCTTTTTATTGGGGTCAGCATTTGGCAGCAAGTAAAGCTGAGTGGAGAGTTTGATGGTGAGATCTTGACGTCTTTGGTTTGAACATTGGCGGTTGGGGTCAGCCTTTTGAGGCAAGTAAAGCCGAGCGAAGAAATTGATTTTTTGTGAGATCTGGACATTTTATGATTGAACGCCAGTGGTTGGATCCAACAAGGGAGGAACAAAATTTTCATCGGTTAAGCGTTCGATTCTACTTCCTTTGTACAAAGACTGTTTGAGCATGTGAGAATGATGGGTGCACCTGGACTGAATGAGTAGTCGGAGAGTGACGTTGGGAGTGACCTCGGTATCATGGAGTGTTGTTTAACTATGTTGTGCAGAAATATATATTAATTGTACAGTAATATAACTATGGTGTGAAGATTAGTAAAGAAAATGATTTGTGTTGTGCAACGATATAATCGTGTCATGCAACAATGTAATTAAACTTTTAATGAGCAATCTAATTATGTTTACATTTTAATAATCGCATATTCACAATAAATAAACTCTCTTGTTCAGATTATGTAACAATTTAACTGTATTGTGCATCAATCTAATTTATAGTTATTTTTTATAAAAAATGAATTCTCTTGAGTGGTTGTACAACAGTATAACTATATTGTGCAATTATTGTGTAGATTGTACAAAAAAAATGTGTTGTGCAGAATTTATACATATTGCAAAACACCAAGAAAAAAACACTAAGAAAAAAATTGGTGTAAATTAAAAAGGCAAGAAGATTAGAAAAAAATTATATATTGAATTGGGTATAGATTAAAAAAGATAAGAAAATAAGATAAAGATTATATTTTGTGAATTCGTTGTGCAATAATTGCATAGCTATAATTTAGGGATATTAACATATCTTTACTATTTTAAAGATAATTTGATAAAGGGATAAAATTGGTATTGCACAATTTAATATTGTACCTAATTGAAATAAAACTTGAGCCCATGTATCTAAAAATAATAATAGAATTTGCATTGCATCTAAAAATAAGTCTCCCAAAAATATTTTGCTTGATGAATGAGATTAGATTAGCTTGATAATGTCAAATATTAATAATATATATTTTTAAAAAAAATATCTATTAGTCATGGAGATGATTATATATATATATATATATATATATATATATATATATATATATATATATATATATATATATATATATATATATATATATATATATATATATATTACATAATTTAGAAAGTAAATACAATATTTCAAAATTAAAAACTATTAATGACTATTTAAATTAGAAATTATTAATATTTTTAATAAATAAAAAGAAAAAGAGAAGATATAAACATATATAAAATATATATTTATATTTAATTATAGTATGCTATGGAATTTACTTAAATAATTTACTCTTTAAACTTAATAATATACATTTTATACAATAATATTAAAATAAATTAAATAATAAAAAAGTAAATTAAATACTCCACTACGTCCTAATAACTTTTATCTTAGCATTGCCAATATGCAACGGTACATCATGTATATCCAAAATCACCTTTAAATTTCAAAATTACGAATGAATACTACATTTTAAATTCTCGAAAGAAAAAGATGATTAAAAAATTTCTTATTTTTTAAATTCAAAAATATGAAAAAATTTTAGTTTTAATTTTTAATACGAGATCAAAATTGAGGCACAAGTTGAAATAATTGGTGATCATTAACATATTATCTATTATCATTAATGAATTAAAAATAATGATACCGACGAGTTTCTCTTTGGTGAAAATTATATGACCTATAAATGATACATTGAAAAAATAAATGATAGAGAAATAATACATATTTTATAGAATGATAGTTATTAAATAAATAGAGAGACGAGTAGCATAAAAAAAGATTAATTGCAAAAAAAATGCCAACATTAACTTTTACTGCAAATAAATCCCAATTTTTGAGAAATTGCAAAAAAATCCTCGAGCTTTAAGTTTCGTGCAAAACGCACCCAATGGGCAGGGGAGATTGACCGATCGATGTCTGATGTGGAGTTAACTTTTGCCGCGTCAGCTTTGAGTTTATTGCAAAAAAAACCTTAACCTTTATTTCTATTGCGAATAAATCCCAACCTTTGAGTTTTGGCAAAAATAACCATAAATTTTTTTATTTTTTTTAAATTGAACCAATCTAATAAAAAATAATATTTTATATTAAAATTATATTCTCAAAAATTATTATGTGGAGTAATATTTAAAACTTAAATTTCAATGCTTACATTTGTTTCAATGCTTAGGTTTGTTTTTTGCATGTTGTTTAAGGAATATAGTATTTTAATGGATAGTGAGTTTAAATAAATAATATTTAATGCAAGTGTTTAAGTGTATTATTATTGTATATGGTTCCTGTTGGCATTTGAATTTTTTGGTTATTGTGAATCGTTAGGGTTCCAACCGATTCTATATCAACGGAAGTAAGAATATAAAATCGTATTACCTTTCACCAGGATTGAATAACTTGATCAGGTTTATGAAATGACCCCTCCGATCTTCTGCTGTATTCCCAAGCCTAGTCTTGACGTCGTGTGGGCAACAATCTTCAAGACCCTATCACTCTGTAATCCTTCCTTCTCTCTCTACGGTATTAGGCGTGGATAATAAAGTTCGGAATTAATGAGGTGGCTTATTTATGGGCTGCAATAGAGACCTTGAGAAGAAATTAGAGTTGGGCCTCCCATTAGACTTAAATAACCAAATTTAGCATATAACTTATACTTAAGTCCAATAACAATAATACAGTCAACTAAAGTATTATTATTGTACTGTCACTCTAATCCCAAATTACGTTATGGGCTCCTTATTATGAGCCCATTAATCTCTCAATGTTTAAAATATACAATGTCCATTAATTAATAAAGTTACTGCAACTCTATTAATTAATCACTTATCCAAGAGTAGTACCACTCGACCTTGTTATCATGCCGGAATAAATCCACCTGCAGGGTTTACATAATAATCATTATTAGCTCCTCAAGGGGACATCAGCAGCCTATTTAATAGGACACGAATTCCTTCTACAATCAACAACACACTATAGAGACAGCAATACTTCTTAACTCACCGAGTTTATTGATTTAATGAATAAATCTCACCCATTGATGAATCAAAGAAACAAATACTGACTTACGTGTCGAGGTTATTGTATAGGGATTAAGAACACGAACATCTATAATAACTGAGATCTAGTTCTCCTATATAGTCAGTATAAATCGAACGATCTCAAGCGGTCCTACTAAATACACACAAAGTGCACTAATGTGATTTTATAGTCAAGACAAACTAATACCAAATCACACTACAACCATCCCAATAGATTGTCTTCATCTATCTCGGTTGTGAGAATCTGTTTATACTTTATAAGGAGCCGACAATATGATCTTCCGTGCGACGCCTCACACCATATTATCTACAGTATAAAGTAAACGGACTTTTACAATAACATATAAATGAATTATAATATGCAAAATATTTGATCATATAATTCTCATTTCAAATAATTGTTAATATATTGTTCATACAAAAAGTTATACTTTTAGTATATAATCCAACAGGTCCCATGGTAATATATTAATTATTTTAGGTGGGTCACATGCTAAAAAGAGAAACGTAAAGACTGAAATGAGACGTCAAAAGTAAAAATATGTAAAGATTGAAATGGGCGGAGGGAGTATATGATAATTTGGTATGTATAAATTAAAACTTAACTAATACTATATTTTGTCCATATAAAACTATGAGTCTATAAATTAAGTCTATATGAATTATAAACTATTTTTTGTATAAATTTTTTGTCATCTAAATATATATATATATTTTGTCATATTAAATATAACATAAAATTATGAAAAAATCTTAAGACATGTTCAAGAATACTTTGATTTTATAAATTAAAAACATTTTATAATGCATAAAATATTTTTAGAATTTAAATTTTAAATTAAATATAAAATATAATGGGTGCAAATTAAAATAAAAAATAAAAATCTGATGGTCTTTTTTACCAAAATTTCAAAGGTTGGGATTAAATTGCAATTTAAGTAAAGATTGGGGTTTTTTCTGCAATAAACTCAAATTTGATGTGGCAAAGGTCAACGCCATGTTGGACGTCGGGCAACCTCTCCTGCTCGTTGGGTGTATTTTGCACGAAATATAAAGGTCGAGATTTTTTTTGTAATTTCTCAAAGGTTGGGATTTATTTGCAATAAAAGTAAATGTTAAAGTTTTTTTTTGTAATTAAACAAAAAAAAGTAGTTACTGTAAATAAAATATTTGAATAACATAAAAAATAGGTTAAATATGAATATATGAAATTAATATTTAACAAAAACACAAATTAAAACTCTTATGACAATCATCATTTACTTTTATGAAAATATTTATGCTCAATAAATGAAAATACGTAAACTTGATAGAGTCATAAAATAATAAATAGTACATATATTTTTTAAAAATAACTATTAATCATTATTATAATGCAAATGAATTTTTATTTTTCTTTTATATTTATAGCACCATTAGTTGTGTAAACTTAACAATAAATACTCCCTCCGTCTGCTCAAAAAATAGTCTTTTTTCCATTTTGGTCATCCGCCCCAAAGAAGATCATTTATTTTTTTCACACATGGGATCCAAACACACCCACTAATACAATTAAAATATGGGGCACATACTCCCATTAATGCAACTACTCATTACACATTAAATAATAGTATTCTTTAATCAACGTATACAAAAGTAAAAAATACTCTTTGGAACAGATGGAGATTTACTTTATCAATTTAATAAATTACTACTATTTATATCCATGAAAAGACCTAACGCCCAATCAATTGAGTAAAAGCCGACCGCTTGACTTGATAACTTCACCACCTCTTTAGATTAAGGGTAAGTATTGTGTGATACCGTATCAGATCACATTTTGTGAGACAGATTATTCATTAATCAATTAATATTATATAAAAAATAAAAAACTAAGAAAAATGCGATCGTAGCCGGTCACCCATAAACTTCTATCGAAAGGCATATTCATGCAATGAACGTCAGTTTGTCTATACAATTAATTATCACTTATATATTTTTCCTTTTCATATAGATTTTGAAATTAAGTATGTCTATTAGTAGTTAACATATGTTTATTGTGAATTATACTATAACACTTAAAAAAATACTTTAATTCATTGTTCATCATACTTTAAAAAAATATACTTTAACTACAAATTAAAGTACTATACCTATATAGCAATCATACTTAGTGTCGATCTCATTCTCATATTCATCGTCATCCTTGGTGTCGATCTCGACCTAGGGTAGTCGCATTGCAAATTCAGCCCTGTGATTTCCACGTTGATCTCTACCCAGGTCTGCTATTTCCATCGTCGTGTGTAATGTCGCTGTATCCTCCCTCGGTGAGCGTTGGTAACAACATCTCTCTTGCTGATCGTGAATTCCTACAGTCTAAGATTGATAGGAGTTTTTTACAGGATTGTTATGATCTTGATTCCAAAGGGGTGCAGAGCATAGAAGGTCCTACAATCTGGTACTGGTACCCCTTTTCTTGATGATACAGACTGCCATAGATATCTATTTTGGCTTCTATCACTATTGGAAGGAGTATTGGTTTATGTTTTCAGTAGATGGGGCTTACATGTGCATTTTTCTAACTCTGATTTTCTTTGTTTATTGCCACTATTCGTTTGATGACATAGGCGATTTTGGTTTAATGGACTCTGTATGATATTTGAAGTATTAGAGGTGATGAGTCCTTTCTAATTTTCATCTTGTTGGAAAACTCATGTTCATTAAACACTAACCCTATTCATGCATAGGGAGAAAACTTACCTTTCTCCGTAGGGTTAAGTTGCAGCGGAAGAAAGAACGTACGACGAACCGATTGGTACTCACATGGTAAACTTTGATCTCTGGATCAATTCTTCAACACTGGGTTGAGAGAATGTATTTTCCACGAATGTGTATTAATATGGACGATGAATAATGAAGAAGAAAACAAAGAGAGAGCGTTTCCTCAGAACTGTTCTTCGTTTCACACGCACTGAGACTCTCCTACCAGTTTCCTTTTATCCAAAACAATAAGAAGGAAACGGAGTGGAAACCGCAGGAGTTACGAGACTCCAACTCCCTTCATGCATGCAGAGTGCCACATATTTTCATATATGGATAATAATATAAATAAATAATATTTAATTATTATTTACATCTCCCACTCACATATGAAACCAAAATTCTCCTGATTCATTTTCTTCATGAATCATATTCTTGTCCAGATTAATACATCGTGTGACCCACGAGATATGAGTTTTAATCGCTATACACTTGTTAGAGATATATAGCAACTCAACCAGTTTATCAATGAAACTCAACAATCTCGCTATACCCCAGAACTCTTGAACATTTAACATAAGTTGACATATCTCTTTTTCAATCCCTGAATTTGTCAGAGCATATTCAACCCTTTTGCAAAAATAACTATGTATTCATAATCAAGACCCTGCTTGATTGACTAGTCAATGAATCACAATAGTATATGCTAAATTAAGACGTTCTTCCCATCTCACTAAGTATCTACAGTCTCCCACTATAGCTGCTTTCCTAGACATGTACCGCATCGCCGTTATTAACCATAGCTCTTTTGGTAGCATGCTAAAGTAGCAACACCAAAGTGAAGACTTAGAATATAGTAGAAAGTCATAAGGGTAACCAATAGATAAGGACTCATACTTTTGAGAAAATAGGGATAATTTTCTCAATCCTGTTGGGGTCAACTTAGCACATGTCGTTTTCCTAAAACACATGTCACAATGTCTTTAACTTCCTTCCAAGAAAGCGTATGTCGTATTTCATTTAATTTAGACATCGTGTAAATCAGAGTTCAAGTGTGTCCCATACACTTAACTCGGATATCCTCCCTCCAAGGTGTAGGATCTCCATCAATTTAGCTTTACAACAAGTTGGATTAGATTCGTGGCGAAATCTATTCCGATTACATTAATCATAGTAATCTCATCTCTGTGCTCCCACTAAGCCAGAGGTGATTGCTCGTATGAGAGAGCCAATCATAACTTGCCGACATACTATTATATATGAACCATCATATATAATTAATAAAGCATATATGTATAGTTAAGCCATTAACTATTATATTAACATACACAAACATATTCAATACGTCGTTTTCAAATCCTTCGCAGACTCAAACGAGTAGAAATGTAACTAAGAATCACTTTCTTCTTATCTACAATATCTCTAACAAAATTAAACTTAATGTCAATGTGTTTGGTCTTTCCATGATATTTGGGATCTTTTAAGTAAGTAATAACCGCATGATTATCACAATTAAAACAGCTCCCACTGGAGTGTTTGAGACCTCCAAATGTTTCATGAATCTTCTCAACCAGATAGCCTCTTGAACTGCAAATGCACATGTCACAAACTCGGCTTCCACTAGTGGACAGTGCTATTCAAGTCTGTTTCTTGCTACACCATGAGATTGCTCCATTGTTGAGCAAGAAGACATAACCGGGAGTTGATTTACGTTTATCTAAATCACCACTCCAGTCAGTGTCTATATACTCATTCAGTGTACTGTTATTCCCTTGATAACAGATAAAATAGTCTGCAGTTAATCACATTGCCATATGGTACTCTGGCCATTTCATTCTTTTCATCTTGAGTCTTGGGACACATTTGTTGACTCAATGATTCGTCTTTCACAATAGGAGTATCATTAGGTTTGCAGGTGTCCATCTTGAATCGTTATAAAAGTTTCTTGATGTAAGTCTCTTAAGACAAACTCAATAACTTCTTTGAACGATCCCTATGGATCTTCACACCAAGTATGTACTCTGCTTCACCCATATCTTTCATTTCGAATTTTGAAGATAACCACCTTTTAATGGTTTCAAGATACTCTTTTCTATTTCAAGCTAGAAATATGTCATCCACATACAAGGATAGAATCACAAAATAATTATTGGACCGTTTAAAGTAAACACAGTGGTCTTCGTTTATCATAACAAAGTTATATGAGATGATTATTGTGTGAAATCTCAAATACCACTGTCTAAAGGATAGTTTGAGTCTATAGAACAACTTCTTCTATTTACAAACTTTATCCTCTTGACCTTGAAGAATAAATCCTACAGGCTGTTGCATGTAGATTACTTCTTCTAATTCTCCACTGAGAAATGCGGTCTTAACATCCATTTGCTGTAATTCTAAATCCATACTAGCCACTATAGCCAACAGTAGACAAATCAAGGCAAACCTCACTACAGGTGAAAGTGGTTTCTATGTAGTCTATACCCTTGTAGAGTATAACCTTTTATCACCAAGCAAACTTTCTACCTCTCTATTGAGTCATCAACATTTCTTTAGATTTTGAAAATCCATTTATTCTCAATTTCCTTTCGTCCCTTTGAAAGATCTACAAGTCCCCAGACTTGATTTGACTTCATAGACTCCATCTCCTCTTTCATCCATTTCTCCTTTGCCGGACAAGTTAGAGCTTCTTTAATGTTTCTGGGCTCTTCCTCATCAGCAGGAAAAACATCTCAACTTTCTGGTGAAACCAAGAAGGCATATCCTTCAATGTCATAATGCCTTTTGTGCACATGTTTCCTAGAACTTTTCGAGATGAGATAACTTATGATGGTCTTCTATAGACAAAATGTTCTCATTGAGAATCACCTGATTCTCAATCGGCAAATATCTATCAAGATCCACACCATATGATGGTCTTCGATCTTCTGTAGATAAAATGCTCTCATTGAGAATCACCTGATTCTCAATCGGCAAATATCTATCAAGATCCACACCATCAACTATCAAGATCAACACCATCACCACATCTGATTCTCAATCGGCAAATATCTATCAAGATCCACACCATTAACTATCAAGATCTACACCATCACCATCAGCTTATTACTCCCACTTGGATCTTGTAGATATTGGTTTTCTACCATCTCGAAAACAGGTCCGGCATCCCTGATGCCCTTTTCTACTAGGAAATTCAGTTTCCAAAAAATGAGCATTACGCGATTCTGTCTCAGTTAAGCTCTCATCCTCATCTCCTATGAACACGTAACCCTTAGAATGTTTGCCTTTAGGACCCAACTTTTCATACTGACTTGATGAATCATGTACTAAGCTGCTGATCCCCAAGCTCTAAGATTACTCAAGTCAGGTTTCTACCCGTCCAAAATTCATATAGAGTCGAAGCAACTGACTTTGAAGGCATGCGATTAAGCACATAAGCTGCCGTAAGCAACGCATCTCGTTAGATTAGCTTGTGCCATCATGGATCTAACCATCTCCAACAAAATCCTATTCCTTCTTCCAGTGACACCATTTTGTTGAGGTGTATAAGGAACAGTTGATTGTCGGATTATACCCTTTTCATTACAAAATTCCTTGAATTGTTCTGATAGATATTCATGTCTTCTACTTCACTCAAGTATCGTCTAAAACAATCCAATGCTTCAGACATGTGAGATATCGTATAGACTGAATAATCATCAATGAACGTAATGAAATAGTGAGCTCCATGTCGTGCTCTCACATTTACAGAACCACATATATCAGAATGGATTACTACTAATAGAGATTAAGGCACAATGGCTTTACCAAAAGTTTTTCTAGTCATTTTGCCAGCAAGATAATGTTCGCATTTGGATAATTCGACCTTAAAAGAAATATTCAACAATCCTTCCACAAGTCTATCATCCATCTTGCTCAACATGACTTAATCTAGCATGCCAAACATCATTCACATTTGCATTGCTAGAAGAACAAGTGTTTAGCGAATATGATTGATCATCACAACTACTAAACATCATTCTTTACAATTTAAAACCATAAAGCCATCCGTTATATATCCAGATGCATAACAAATATCATTGATGCTCATTACCATAGTGTCTTTAGAGACATATAACCCAAATTAAGTATAACTGAAACAGAAATTAAATTTCGCGTGATTCTCTGGAGTTATAGAACATCATGTAGGATAAAGTCCGGACCATCGTCAAGATCCAATATGCAAGTCCCAAGTCCTTTTGACTTCAACTCGTGCATTGTTTCCTACATATATCCACCTAGTCCCCATCGGAACACGACGGAAATGTACAAAAGCTCCCACTGTCCCTTGTCACATGGTCTGTTGCTCTTGAGTCTATAATCCTCAAAGGATAAGAATCAGGAAGCAAGATAGTACTCGAGACATTAATTTCACACAAAATAAAATAAGATCAATACACCTTGTCCCTCCTGGGCTCAGGGCATTCATGAGCATAATAACCAAGCTTACTATTATTGTAACATGGCATCTTGCTTTTATCTCTCTTATTCTTTTTGTCACGCTTCTTTTCTTTTTTCCGTTCATCAGTTTTAGTTGTTGGATTATCCCCAGGCTTACCACCATTATCGTTAGATCGTCTTTTCTTCTTTCCCTTCTTCCAATTCCTTTTCCTTTTGAAGCCTGAAGCTCCTTTAGAAGTAGAACTGACATAAAAGTCCCAGAAGAAAGTTTTGAGGCTCCGAGCCTCTCATCTTCTAACTCAACATGACAAGAAGCATCATTGAAAGTTCAATTCTTTTTATAATGCATCAAGTTGACTTTGAGACGTTTCCAACGATCAGGTAAAGAGCGAAACAGGGCTTAGATTTACTGTTCATCAGAGAGTATATGACCGGCAGTCTTAAGTTCGATTATCATATTAGACATCTCCCTGAGAATTTGTCTAATGTTATGATCAGGTTTCCTTTTGAAGGTGTCAAACTTAATAGTCTACTGCCTAAGCCTTATAACCGATGTACCACCATATCTCACGCAGATACACCCAGATATCATGTGCGGTGGGTTGTTGCTCACATTCATGGATCATTGCATCGATTACTGAGCTTACAAGAATACCTCGTGCAATGGAATTTTCCTTTTCCATGCCTAGTACGCTTCTTAGTCACGCCTCTCTTGATTTCCAATACCCTCGCCTGGATCAGCCATCACTTGATTATATCATCCAATGTATCTTGTTCATACAATACGTACCAAAATTTATGACGCCTTGTGTCATAATTGTCACCAATGAGTTTCTCATCTTTGTTCAACTCAGCGACAATAGATTTTGAAGCTCATTTCTTTGATAGAGATTAAAGCGATTCAGTATGTTAATTATGTTTTATTAAGCTTTACGTTAAGCCAAATAGAGACATCTCAATAAATAACACAAGACTTGATCTCGAAAAATAGCTCGGAGACTACTAATCATCAATCTCATCAAGTGTCATAATACTAGATTCTTATTTCAAAACGTAAAACACATTTAAGGTTCAAGTAATTAACAATAATTATGAACTGCCACTAATAAATTGAACTTAAACAACCATCCAGAATAACAAAACCACCAAGTTTAACAAGATATGAAAGTAAAATTCTAATGAACTCCCTGAGTTTCCAATTAGAAATACAATGGAAATAAACTAGCGATAAATACTGATAGTATCTTTCAATTTATCACTAGATTCCTGCCAACGTTCAAAATCGAGTTCTTTAGTCCCCACTCTAAAGACAGCTTGCCCTAAAGGATCCATATGAGGATTCTTTATCTGACTCTTCTTTCGACCACTTAGTCTTAAAAAATCAGAACGTCGAATCCCTCCCATCCTTAAGCAGGCCGATCTCAGTGCATTTGACCTATCTTCAGCTATAGAAGCATTGACCAAATCAAACATAATTTGTCGACCATCAGGTTTTACTTCGTAAGTCTCACACTTAGCCCAAAAATCCTTTTGCAGGTAGGAAGGTAAAGTGGTTGCCCAGTTCTGAAGACTAGTCATTTTAAAATACACATCACTTGGAACCATTTTGCTATAAATCAAGCGCATCATCTGGTTGTGGAGTTCAAATAAAACCAATGCGTGGTCCCTTATGTTGTGTGTAGGTTTCATTTTATAATTCAAAAATTCATTGAGGACTTCATCTTTAGTCCTAATGTCTTCCTCTGAAATTGTTCCCCGTCCTGACATGCCTCTGAGAAAATGAGCAACCAATAAACAAACATACCAGTATTAGTCAAACTATATCACATGAATTTCCTCTCCATTTAATGCATATGGAAACAACTTTCCAAGATGCAACAGGCACATTCACAAGTGAATCAGTTCAACTAACTTTGGTCTCACTTTCATAGGCTACAGGAGTTTTGAACAATTATAATAACACTTAACACCATGAATTTAGAATTAAATGACATATTAAAGTGCATTATTACCAAATTTTGCAACCAAATAGCCAACACATAAGCTCGTATTCAACAAATATGTCATCAAATGAAGTAAAATCACATATACACACTAAAAGATGACGTCGAACGCGCTCGAAAATATCACCATTGGACTCCACGCATCGAAACATGCCGGAATAGGTCGAAAAGTCGTCGGAAAACAGCTCCACGCGCCGGCACGCGCCAGAACGCGCCGCTATTGGACTCACACGCGCTTGCACGCGCCACCACGCCACTGGACGCGCCCACACGCGCCGGATGGCTGCAGGTTTCCTTTTGGCGCGTGTTACACACGCGCCACCGTCAGTTCAGCCGGTAACCGGCGCGTGGATCCCACGCGCCATCACCGGGTTGGATGTACCGGCGCGTGTGTCTCACGCGCGGTCGCCTGTCGGTGCGTGTAAATAACGCGCCACTGCCTGCTGCGGTCCCCGGCTCTCTCTGACCCGGTCCGGTTTGTCTTTCGGTCCGGTCTGGTCCTCGTCGGTTCGGGGCTGATCTGGCTCGGTTTGACTGGTTTGAGCCGGTCAACCTTCAAGTTTTATTTAATTGCGAAATGGTCCCTGACCTTTATCGAATTCTCAAAAACCAGACCCCAAACTTTCTGAAACTTTGCAGATTAGGCCCAATCACGAAAATAACTTCAAAAAGTCATATCTTGAGTTTTAGAAGGCCAAAAAATCCACAAAAAATACTGGCGGACTCCTCTCGACGAGACCTATCGAGTGGTATAACCAAAACATGCTTTCGTTGCACGAAAAATTTGACGAAAATTAACACCTCAAGCATACATGGTGAATAACAACGTCATATACTCATAGCCACTGGATAAAACATAATATGCCTCATACTCACATAAATAACTCATCAATGTCACACAATTCACCAATCATATAACATCAAACAAAATTCATGTGAGAATGTTTAAATTATAAAAGCAGAATACTAAACCATGAAATTCCAGAGAATAAAAAAAAAGGAGTACCAACCATTGGCTCTGATACCAATGTTGGAAAACTCATGTTCATTAAACACTAACCCTATTCATGCATAGGGAGAAAACTTACCTTTCTCCGTAGGGTTAAGTTGCAGCGGAAGAAAGAACGTACGACAAACCGATTGGTACTCACATGGTAAACTTTGATCTCTGGATCAATTCTTCAACACTGGGTTGAGAGAATGTATTTTCCACGAATGTGTATTAATATGGACGATGAATAATGAAGAAGAAAACAAAGAGAGAGCGTTTCCTCAGAACTGTTCTTCGTTTCACACGCACTGAGACTCTCCTACCAGTTTCCTTTTATCCAAAACAATAAGAAGGAAACGGAGTGGAAACCGCAGGAGTTACGAGACTCCAACTCCCTTCATGCATGCAGAGTGCCACATATTTTCATATGTGGATAATAATATAAATAAATAATATTTAATTATTATTTACACATCTTTAGTTTGGGGTGGCGCTCATTTGGCTCCAAAGCTTGATTGTTGTTGGTTTAAACATGGTTCTTCTGATGACCATTATGGATTTGTATACAGATTGTTTGGATATTTATAATAGGACATGTGCCTAATCTTGCTACATCTTTTACATTAGACTAGTGTTCAGCCATGAGCTTTGATTGATTCAGATGCATTAGGCTGAGTTCTATTTCGAGGCCGCTTGTTAGGCCACTTTTCTACGTCCAGCTTCTGGCACCAACTATCCCTCCTGTCTACAGCCCCTACTTTGCGATAAATTATACGAATAGGGCTAAGATTTCTTTTACGAGGCCACCTGTGTTTGGCTCTTTCAATGATATTGGATCATTCTTTTATTTCTCTTTTTTCCTTTACTCTTTTATTTTATCCCTTTTATAATATCATCCATTTACATATATAGCATGCATACTTTAACAACGGGTCGACTCATCTCACAATTCGTCTCAAGTAATTACCGTCTCACAGTGGACTTTGTCAAAATTTTAAAGTGTTGTTTGAAAATTCAAAAGTGATTATTATTACATTAAAATAAAAAGAGATATATTTAATATTAAACTATTTCATGAAAGACTCCCAAGAATTCCGTGAGATTGATTGTAAGAAGTGACAACATTTTAAAAAATAAGATATTTTGACGGTATTGTGAACTATTTCATCGGGATGGAGGGATTACTTAATTGATGAAAAGTGGTGGTAGTATTGTGAACTATTTTATGAACAATTTATAAATAAAAAGTAATAGCATTTTAAAAGAAAAATGATAGTATTATTTTTTAATAAAAAAGTAGTAATTAATTAACAAAGCGTGAAATTATCTTACCGTTAAACGGTCTCACACAAGAGCTTCCCTTCTTGAAAATTTTATAAATTAAAAAAGTGATTACATCTTTAATAAAAAGTTACCTGAACAAGGAAAATGTACTCAACTAATATAATTATTTCAACAAAAAATGATAAAATTTTAATTCTAAAGTGATACATGATTAAGAAAATAATTAATACAGAACCAATTAAAATATTTAATGAAAAATACATAAGACAAATAAAAGATGGTAATATTTTTAATAAAAATGGATGCATAATCAAAGAAAAGTGATTAAAGTTAATTAAATTATTTAATCAATATAAATCATCATACGGATAAAAAGTGATAACATTTTAATAAAAAGTAATATATTTTTTTTAAAAAAATGATCATTCAAATGCACTAATTAATACTCCCTCTGTCCCCTCAAAGAGGATCCTGTTTTTCGATTTTGGGCGTCCTACCCAAAGGGTTCCCTTTCATTTTTTATACACGTGGGACCCACACACCACCACTAATACAATTATGGGGCCCATAATCCAACTAATACAACAACCCACTATAGATTAAATAATAATACTCCTTAATATACGTGAAAAAAACAAAAGGCTCTCTTTGAGCGGGACGAAGGGAATAAATGGGTAAATTACTAAACCACCGTCAAGGTTTGTCCAAAGTATCGTAGTTTGAAAAATTACCAATTACCCCGCTCAACTTATTTTTTATTTGAATATTAATAAAAATACTTTTTTCAAATAAAGAAGGGAGTAAATGACATCAAGATCCATATATTTAACATTTTATTTTTAAATTTTACTATTTTTTTAATTTTTTTAATTCAGAAAGGGTTAGAGGGACTTTTATAACATGAAAGTGACATCAATACCCATACATTTCGCATTGTAATTTTAGTTTCAATATTTTATTTATTATTTATTTTTATTTTTAAATTTCAATACTTAAGGATTAGAAAGATTTTTTTAACATGGAAAAAATTAAAAAAATCCCTCAAAAAAATTAAAAAATCCCACTAATCTCAATTTTCTACATTTAAAAAAAATTAAAAAGTAAAATATAAAAATACAATGTTAAATTCATGGGTATTAATATCATTTCCTTCCCTCTTTATTTTAAAAATAATATGTTTTTACCAATGTACAAATATCACAGTCAAAGGAGGTAATTGATAGTTTTTCAAACCACAAGATTTATTTGGTAGTTTGACAAACCTCGAGGAGGTTTTAGTAATTTAGCCTTAATAAATTATTAATATAATAAGTAAAAAGTGATAATTAATAAATGGCAAATACAGTGTGCACCAATTTTTAAGGTGCATCAAAAAATTCAAATTCAATTGACCCATCATATATAAATAATTTTTACCCATATTTTATTACTTTCTTTTTTTCCTGGTCCCTCTCCTAAATTCCTTCCTCCCCTTATTTCTCCCTTCCTTTATTTTCCTCGCGCTCTTCCTCTCCTAATTTTTTCACACTCTCTCTCGTAAAATTGAAATATTTATTGAATTAATTTAGTTTTTTTATTCAATTCAAATTAATATTAATTGACTTTTAGAATACGTATTAACGTATATGATTGTATTTATAACTATATTACTTTTTTAAAGTAGTGTATAAAACTAAAAATATTAAAAAGACAAAACAACGTAATACAGTTATTAAAAAAACTTATACAATATTGAATTATAAAAAATATAATATCAGATAATGAAGATTTGAAACAATATATGGATCACAGATCTGAAGTATAGTAAACAAATTCATCGGGGATACTTTTTCAACGTTAATTTCACAGCAAACGTTTTCTCTTTATTATTCTTTCTCTTATCTCCACCACTTTAACACATATACATTAACTAATAAGGGTTAGTTACTTGTAGAGACAAAATGTAATATATATTTGCTATAAGATACATGGTAGTAATTATATTACCATAAGATACAAAATTGTAAACAAGATTCTCATATTTTTCCTTATAGTGTTTGTTCGTTTATTATTCCCTAAAATCCTCATTCTACATTCCATTTTTAATGCAAATTATTTCCCCAAAAAAATTTATTCCATATTCTTTATTATTCGGTGTGTTTTTCTCCATTTGTTGTCATCAAGTGCACACCAAAAAAATTATGTGCAGTAAATGTTATGTGAGTCGTAAATGTTATGTGCTAAAATATTGTACTTCAGAACGTAAATATTTATGTGAATCGTAAGTGTCATGTACAGCAAAAAAAAAAGATAATTATTTCATATTTCATATAGTGTGTTGCAGTATAACAGTTAGTGTGCAGTGTTATTTGAAACCATTAAAAATGGATAATTATATTATATTTTATGTTTTATATTTTATGTGTAGAAGAAAATATTATGTGCAACGTTATGTCAAATCATAGTGTTATTTGAAATCATTAAAAATTGATAATTATTTTATATTTTATGTGCAGAAGAAAATGTTATGTGCAGTGTTATATCAAACCATAAAAAATGGATGATTATTTATATTTGGTATTTACTGTGCATAAGAAAATATTATGTGCAGTAAAAATATTTGAAATTTTTACACATTATATATGATAGGTAGAAAGTATAATTATTTAAAATGAATAAGGAACATTGAATAAGTAAATAATAAATATTTTTTAATAATTTAATTTGTATATAATCATCATTACTTATAGATAACATTAATTTTTTAACAAAGAAAATTGAGTAATTAAGGAATGGTGATGAATTTAATTATGATGATATCAACATTTTCAAATAAAGAAAATTAGGTATATCTTCTAAAATATTATTGTGCTTTTAATATAAATTGAGGTTATATTAGGGATATCATTATAACTTTTTGTATTTTGTTGTAATAATTTATCATGTATGTATTTGATAGTAATATTGTTTATAATTATGTACTATACAGTAATTAATCCGACTAATAATATGTAATACAGTATTATTAAAAAAGCAATACAGTTTAACATAACATTTGTACTTAACAACGAGATTGGAAATCTACGTCGAATCTAGCCACAACACTGTCAAAATCTACTACAAATTGCTCTTCCATCTGCCGCCAACCATCATGACCGCTGGAATTGTTGATAGAGTCCGACAATGAGCCACCAGTCCCATTGACCACCAGCCTAGTGACTGATGAGAGTGAAAATTAGCATGTTTTAGTGTCCAATTGAACACCTATTTGATTGATATTGTTGTAATATATTAGCACAAATGCCTTATATTTGATATATGTGAGAAAAAGGTGCACTTGAGGTGTTTTATTGTGTTTTAGGTGGAAAAAGGATCAAAAAGTGCAAGGTTGGAAAAAATGTGCAATTTGTGCAAGGATGATGAAAAACACACGTCCAAATTTCATAATTTTCTGTGTTGAATGTGGAGATCAAACCTGATGGTGTGATACATGATTGGAAAGCCACTGGAAAGAGGATCGTTTTGGCGTAAAGAACACTACAATCGAGTTCCAAACGAAGAAGTTATGAGCAAAATAATAACGTCGCGCGAGCTGTGCCGAACAGAACTGTTTTGTTATTTTCTATGGCTTTTTTCATATTCAAATCTCGGATTTTTTTGGATTTCTTTATATGGATAGAAAGCCAAGGAAGAGAGGATCGCGTGAGCGCAAAAATTATTAAATTCGAAACTCGGATGTGGAAGTTATACGCGAAACGGTGAGACCGCGCAAATCTGTTCGACCTCCATTGACGTCGAATTGAGCTGCTGGACAGCTTAAACGTCTGATTTCGTTCGGTTTCGACTTCCATTGCTCAATTTCCGACATTTCCACTTCAATCACCCTTCAATGCAGCTGGAAACAACCCTTAACATGGATTAGATTCTTGGAGAAACATCAACATCCATCTAATTTCATAAAATATGGAGATGAAAGGGATGTGAGAGCAACTCCACCTACAAGATCACTTGTCTTATGCAAGTTTGATGCTTTTATGACTCATCACCACCTTTCATATCATTTGTTAAATGCATAATGGCTGCATTCTCCATGATTCCTCCATCAACACTTCACCTTTGAAACTACTATAAAAGGGGGCAGCTCTACCATTCACAAGACATCCCAATTCTATTCTAATCTCTCACACTTCACACAACACACACACAAGAGAAGAGGGGCTGCAAGAGCAAGCTCCAAGGGGCAGCAACGTAGGAGGTTGAAGCAAGCAAGAAGGAGAGGAAGAAGAGCTCAACAAGGAGATTCAAGTGTGATCAACTCAACTTGATCTTGCTGGAAATTCATGTGTGCTCAAGTAAGATCATTTCATTTCACTATGGTTGATCTTCAATCAATCATGGAGTAAAGCCTCTTAGGTAGTTCTAGGATTATGAAAGTTTCATGAATTAATTTATCTTTCGTGTGTAAAAACTCCGTACAACACTACTTGTGATTTAGTTTATATAAGATTGCTCGTTTTTAATCCATACTCACAATCGTTTTGTGCATCGATAATCGTTGTGTAGAGTCTGAATACATAATATGGCTATCGATTGAGTGCGTTCACTACTGAGCAAGGTTTGTTGTTATAATTCTAAAGTGAAGGGATTCCGAAGTTTTATTAGAACTATCTTATATAAATATTTGTTAATTGAATCATAGCTTATTCGGGTTAACAAGTAGGACAAAGAGTATAATTTCATAGTACCTATAAAGGGAGATCATATCGGGTTAAAGTACCAATCCTAGGGGGAAATAATTGATATTGATAGTACCTACAAAGGGGGGTGAAATTATATCTCTTGCTCCGAGGGTATTCACACGATGCATACGTATATCTACTTGAGTCTATAGAGTAGAAATGCATGGTTTAGTGATGCGTTCATAAATCACAAGGCAGAGTCGGGTAATATCACACGAAAGACGAATTAATGAATTAAACTGGAATATCTTAGAACTACTTACCTTCTTAATTGCTTACAACTTCACTATCGTTGCTGCCATTGATCTTTTATTTATTATTTATTCAATTATACAATCATACCATCATATAATTCACAACATAGTCTTGATTAACTAGAATATAATCAATTTGATATTTATACGTCCTTTGGGTTCGATATTCACTTGGTCACCTTTTGATACTACAATAGATATCCTTAACCTTGGGGATTTATATTGTGCGCTGAAAAAGCGACGATCAAGTTCTTGGCGCCGTTGCCGGGGACGGCATAAACTATCTTATTAATTATATCTAGTCATATTACGACTATTTTCTTCAAGCTTTGCAATTAAACTCTTCTCTTTGTAGGTACATGCTTACTAGATCAAAGGTTGGAAAGTTAACAACTTCCAATCTGGAGGCAGGAGCATCAACTAAAAAGAAGAAGAGTAAGATTCAAAGTAAGGAAGAAGAATCAACTGCAACTCTAAATTTTGGAGTTGAAGTTGGCGAACCGAACCCGGAAGCAACCGAAACTATTGTTGATCCAAAAGCAGCAGTAGAGGAAGTTAAAATGGCCAACGAAAGGGCTAATCTGGACAATCTAGCCATCCGTGAAGTCTTCAAGAACAACGGGGCTGGAAACTTTGGGCTTTTAGGAGCAAGGGGGGCAAATACAAACTTCGATCTTCACCCCGCTCTTATTAGCATGATCGAAAGGAATTCTTTTGCAGGAGGAACATTTGAGAATCCACAGCAACATCTCAACAAATTCTTGGGGTATGCAAGTACTTAAAGAGACGCTGGAGATCATGAAGATGCCAGGAAGATCCTCTTATTTAAATTCTCGCTATCTGAGAAGGCGAGAGATTGGTACGACACCATAAATGCAGCTGATTGCACTATTTGGGAGCAATTAAAATTGAAATTCTTGGAAAGATACATGCCACCTTCAAAGGTGTTCAAAATGAAACAAGATATCAATCAATTTGCTATGAGTAATGGAGAAAAATTCCACGAAGCTTGGGACCGATTCAAGGACATGCTTCGTAGGTGTCCTCAACATGGGCTATCTAAAGCCCAATATATCAGTATTTTCTACAATGGATTGGATTGTGACTCTCGCGTTTTATTAGATGCTTCTTCTAATGGAGCATTACTTACTAAATCATCTGTTGAGGCCGAGAAGCTCTTCGAAGATATCTCAATGAACTCAAGAGATTGGCCAACTGATAGAGTACGAGGCAACTATGTCCTTGGGAAAGCAGCTCAGGTGGAGCATTCAATGGTTAAAGCAAGTAGAGATGATGAAATCGTCTCTAGCTTGCTCAACATTAACAAGCTGCTCGAATCCCAACAAAAACATATCAGCGATTTATCTCATCGCACACCAGTCATGCCGCCAGAAGCCAATAATGATTCAACAATCCAAGAAGATAAAGAAGAAGCAAATTATGCAATGGGGCAAAGTATCCAAGGAATAAGGTTCCAGAACCAAGGCAACCGAAATTATCAGGGGAACTACAACAATCGTGGTCCCCCTGGTAATTATCAACAACAAAGAAGGCCGGAGTTTTCATGGAGTAATCCAAACAATGCCATGCAAATACCAATGGGAGTTGATCCAGGGGCCAAGGTAGAAGAAGGAAAACCAGGCTTGGAGGACATGGTGAACAGGTACATGTCCATGAATGACGCAAGAGTGGCAAAGGTTGAAAAGAAGATTGACACCAGCCACGATGAACTTTCCAAGCAAATGAAAGACCTCACCATGATGATGGGGGAAATGGCAGGAAATATCAACAAGCTATCTCAATCAATTGAGAAAGGGAAATTTCCTTCTCAAAGTATTGAGAATCCAAAACCCTGCAACGCCATCACATTGAGGTCAGGGACACAATATGAAGCAACAATGAGGTCGGGATCACAAGTTTCGACTTCAAAAGATCCATCCAACATTGATTCTACCAAACTGACTGATAGAATCCAGCAAGAAAAATCGAAAGGAGCTGCTGGAAATACTGTAGAAGTTGATTCAACCCAACATGCAAGCCAAACCAAGGACGAATCAAACATGCAAGATGAAAAGAAAATTCCAGCAGGTCAGTTCGACCAGGTGGACCTCGATTCAACCAAACCCTCAGGTCGAATCGAGGTCGAATCCAGCTTACAGGGGGAGAATAGAATTCAAGCACAAATCAAATCTCAAGAAAAGAAATGGGAAAAAGCTAAAAGACTAAGAGCGGAAAAGGATAAAGCTGAGAAGGTGGAGCGTGATGAATGGGGTATTCCAAAAACAAAGGTACCACCTCCTTTTCCTTACAAGCTGGTCAAGAAGGGACTGGAAGAAAAGTTAAAGAAATTCTCAGACATCATGAACAAGATAAGCTTGAACATTCCCTTCTCAGAAGCAATACTAGAGATGCCCTATTATGCCCGATTCCTTAAAGACATTCTAATGAAGAAAAGAAGCTTAAATGGGGTCGAGACGGTAAATCTATCAGAAAAATGCAGCTCAATTATCCAGAAGAAGCTGCCACAAAAGATGAAAGATCCAGGAAGCTTCACCATCTTGTGTGAAATTGGAAAGGGGCCCGCAAAACAAGCCTTATGCGATCTCGGGGCAAGCATCAACCCGATGCCATTGTCAATATTTCAAAGGATTGGTTTGGGGGAGTTATCTCCAACAACTGTTGCTCTACAATTGGCGGACAGATCAATCACATTCCCAAGAGGTATCATTGAAGATGTCCTAGTCAAAGTAGAGAAGCTTGTCTTTCCCGTGGATTTTCTTGTGCTTGAAATGGAGGATGACAAGGATAATATCCCTCTTATCCTGGGGAGACCATTCCTTGCTACTGCTGGAGCAATGATAGATGTTCATAAAGGAGAACTTAAGTTGAGAATGGATAAGGAAGAAGTCTTATTTAACCTTGACAAAGCAATGAAGAAGCCCATGGAGTCACAATGTCATAGCATTGACGTGGTAGAGGAGATCGTGAAAGAAGAATTGTCTTTGATCCTATCTAAAGATTCTCTTGAGACATGTCTGATGGAGTCTCTTACTTATCCCACCACGGAACTTGACGATCTCTCCAATGAGGTATGCATTGAATATCTTGAAAATTTAATTGCTTTGGGTGATGAAAGACATGCAATGGAGAAAGAAGAGGTGAAGTGGATCAGAAGGTATTTACCATTGGATAGAGAAAGCACCTCAAAAGAAGGAAAGAAAGAAGAATTAAAACCATTACCGGAGCATTTGAAGTATGCATATCTAGATGACAACGAAGAATACCCGGTAATTGTATCTTCTTATCTCAATGATGATCAACTAGAAGAATTGTTAAATGTGCTTAGGAAGTACAAATCTGCAATAGGGTGGTCTCTAGATGATTTGAGAGGTATTAATCCTTCATATTGCATGCACAAAATAAGGTTAATTGATGAAAATAAAAATAGTGTCCAAAGCCAGCGGAGGGTGAATCCAGCGATCCAAGAAGTAATCCGAAAACAGATCTTAGCATGGCTAGATGCAGGAATCATTTATCCAATTAGTGATAGCCCTCATGTAAGTCCATTGCATGTTGTAGCTAAAAAGGGGGGCATGACTATTAAAACGGAAAATGGAGAAGCAATAGCTACTAGGATACCCACGGGATGGAGAGTATGTATTGATTATAGGAAACTAAATGAAAACACATGCAAAGACCATTTTCCCCTTCCCTTTATGGATCAAATGCTCGATCGTCTCGCAGGGTATGATTTTTATTGTTTCTTGGACGGATACTCGGGATATAATCAGATCATGATTGCTCCCGAGGATCAAGAAAAGACAACTTTTACATGCCCATACGGGACATTTGCTTTCAGAAAAATGCCATTTGGATTGTGTAATGCACCGGCTACTTTTCAGTGCTGCATGATGGCAATTTTTGACGGGTTAATAGAAAGAATCTTGGAGGTGTTTATGGATGACTTTTCTGTTTTTGGTTCCTCCTTTGATATTTGTCTATCTAACCTGGTTACTGTTTTAAAAAGATGCCAAGAAACTAATCTTGTATTAAATTGGGAAAAATGTCATTTTATGGTAAAAGATGGGATTGTTCTTGGGCATCATGTCTCTGCAAAAGGATTACAGGTCGACAGAGCAAAAGTGGTGGCAATTGAGAAGCTTCCACCACCAACTAATGAACGAGGAGTGCGGTCCTTCCTTGGACACGCCGGTTTCTATAGAAGATTCATCAAAGACTTCTCAAAATACTCCAAGCCCTTGTCTAAATTACTTGAAAAGAATGTTCCTTTTATTTTTGATGATAAATGTTTGACAGCTTTTCAGATATTGAAGGAGGCTCTTATCTCTGCACCCATCTTGATCACACCGGACTGGACTCAGCCATTTGTACTCATGTGTGATGCAAGTGATGTAGCACTTGGAGTGGTGCTGGGGCAGCTAAAAGAAAAGAAGTTTTGTGCCATCTATTATGCCAGTAAAACTTTTGATGCAGCACAGAAGAACTACACAGTCACTGAAAAGGAGTTTCTTGCTGTTTTGTATGCATTCAACAAGTTTCGTCAATATCTGGTAGGCATGAAAACTATTGTGTACACGGATCACTCTGCGATTCGTTACCTGATGGAGAAGAAGGAAACAAAACCAAGAATCATCAGATGGATTCTTCTTCTTCAAGAATTTGATATGGAGGTTCGAGATAAAAAGGGTTCTGAAAATGTTTTGGCGGATCACCTATCAAGGTTGGAGACAAGGGAACATTGTGATAATTTGTTTGAATATATTGACGAAATGTTCCCAGATGAGAAGATTATGGCGGTGCTTGTTGAAGGTGCTGAACAAGCATGTGTGGTTGCCGCACAAGGAATGGAACCATGGTATGCCGATTATGTCAACTATATTGCTGTGAGAGAAATTCCAAGAGATCTCAACAGATATCAACTAGCCAAGTTCAAAAGAGATGTTGAGACCTTCATATGGTATGATCCATTTGTGTACAAAATATGCACGGATTCTATCATCCGAAGGTGTGTACCCGAAATGGAGATGGAGAGTGTTTTAGAGTTTTGCCATACACAACCAAACGGGGGGCACTTTGGAGCACAAAAGACGGCAGCCAAGGTTCTTCAATCTGCTCTCTACTGGCCCACCATGTTCAAAGACGCAGAAACCTATGTTGCAACATGCGACAGGTGTCAACGAATGGGCAATATAAGTAGAAGAGACGAGATGCCACTTCAACCAAGCATTGTCGTAGAGATTTTCGATGTATGGGGAATCAATTTTATGGGACCTTTTCCCCCATCAAATGGATTTATCTACATCTTCTTAGCTGTGGATTATGTTTCTAAGTGGGTGGAAGTCATTCCTACTCGCTTAAATGATTCAAAAACGGTCACATCCTTTGTGAAGAAACATATCTTTGCCCGCTTTGGAGTTCCTAGAGCACTAGTAAGTGATGGAGGATCTCACTTCGTCAACAAACTTCTGGAAAAGGTGCTCAAGGATTATGGTGTAAAGCATAGGGTTACGATACCCTATCATCCTCAAGCAAATGGGCAAGCTGAGGTCTCCAACCGACAAATTAAGCAAATCTTGGAGAAAGTGGTCGGAACCAGTAGGAAGGATTGGGCTGTAAAGCTCGATGATGTTTTGTGGGGGTTCCAAACTGCTTATAAGACGGTGTTAGAAATGTCACCGTATCAAATTATCTATGGAAAGCCGTGCCACTTACCAGTAGAAATCCAGCATAAAACTTTTTGGTCAATAAGGAGTTTGAACTTATCTTTAAAGGAGCAAAAGGAGTTAAGGATAACTCATATTAATCAGTTGGATGAGTTTAGAAATCGAGCCTATAAGAACTCAGAGATCTACAAGGAAAGAATGAAGAAATGGCATGATTCGAAGATCTCCTACAAAGAGTTCAAGAAAGGAGATGAGGTATTGTTTTTTAACTCTCGTTTAAAGCTTTTTGCAGGTAAGTTGAAATCGAAATGGACGGGTCCGTTCATTATCCATAGAGCCTGTGGAGGGGGGAGTTTTGAGCTAATGGACAAAGATGGGGACATTATTTCGGCAAATGGGCATCGATTGAAGCACTATAAATCGCCGGATGATGTTTGCATTGTCTTTGAGGATACCTTACACTAGACTGGTACCGTCGTGACTCTCCGATGTTAAATAAGAGCACTTGTTGGGAGTTTTCCCTACTGTTTACTGCTTTATTTCATTTGTGTGAGTAAGAAAATATCATATTTTGAAGTCTTCTTATCGGTAATCACATCTCTTTGTAAACTTAGTTTCAACTATATAGTTTCTACTAAGTTTGGGGGGTGTGATGTACTTACCTCAATAAGCACCAATTATATAATATTTTCTTTGTAACGTATGTTAGGGGAGTTAATTTTTTGTGGCATATTTAAAACTTTAATCGGGTTTTTATGTGTCGATTTTTTTGTAACTTGCCTAATGTTTAGTGGTGTTTTGTTTCTTGTTTTGAGTTGATTGCGGAGTTACTCATGAAAGTTAAGTTTTAGGATTAATTCTTTCATCTAGTTCTCCTATTGATGAATCCTTCGATGTTGAGGAGTGCTTGAGCTTTGATGATAGAAAAAAGGTAAAAGAGTGGCAAGACGAGTTCTACGCTGCGGAGCTAGTGTATACGTTGAAGAAAAATCAGGTGCTCTCGTTTCCTTTTTCTAATTTTCATATGTGCTTTAATTTATGGAGTGAAGGATTGAGTTATGGTGGTGATCCATGTGAGCTTAAATTGTTTTCATATGTCTTGGAAATTCATATGCTCTTGAAGTTGATGAAGGAATTGTACTTAAGTTATATTGCGATATGAAGTTCTATCTATACTTGTGGGATATTACTTACCATGAAAGGTGCTCTGTTACTTGTTAAAAACATGTGAGATTTTGAGCCTTGTTGATCATGTTACATAATCACATGATATTTCTTTTCTGGAGAGTATCATTCTTGTGTGTGTATTCTAGAACTTGCCTTGAGTCTCCTTGAATATTCAAGATTAGTCTAGTGAATTATGAAAATGAAATTAGGCCATCTTCGATATTTAACCCATATTTTCCCATATACTTTACCTGAATTTATTAAATCCCTAGTCAGCCCGTTTGATCCTTTTTAAATGCATTCTTTTGATAGCTAATAAAGCTTAATTGAAGAGAGTGGTGATTTGAGGGATGATAAGGATGATGAAAGAAAAATCTTAAAGAAGAAAATGCATGAAGTAGTGCTTAAATCTAGTACTTCATGTAATCAAACACCCTAGGATAGTGCTTAAATCTAGTACCCTATGGAGGATATGAAAGGTAGTGCCCGAAACTGGTACCTTGAAAGAGAAAAAAATAAGAAAAAGGTGAAGAAAGGAAAATGATGGAGTTGAAGAATTAGAAAAAGTTGTAAAAATATGTTGTGCTTGATTGAAGTGATGAGGAAGAATAAAAGATCGAGAGAGACTGCAGCTTTATTGATCCAAGTTTTGAGTTACTTTTCCATATATTTCCCACCTATTCCAAAGAGCATATCTTACAACCTAACAAAAGACCTTTTTGATCCATGATTTACTAGCAACAAGAAAAAGGAGAGTTGAGACAATAGGCAAGCTTATGGTTACGCATGCACTTGAATTGAATCTGAGTGTAAACACCTTAACCTATAAGTGTACATCTGTTACACTTGAGTGCGAGTGAAATATACTTCCCGTGAGAACATGTTAATAGAGCATTTGAATTGGTGGTGATTGTCTTAATTTGTATTCTATGAATTGATTATTGCATGTAATAAGAGTTGCATGTCCTAAGTTGATGACAATTGTATTTTGAATGGGGTATTGGTCATAATCCTTGTTTCCCCGCTAATATTCTTATTCTCTCGATCTTTATTTTTATTTTGTTGCCTCGGGACGAGCAACGGGTAAGTTTGGGGGGTTGATGAGAGTGAAAATTAGCCTGTTTTAGTGTCCAATTGAACACCTATTTGATTGATATTGTTGTAATATATTAGCACAAATGCCTTATATTTGATATATGTGAGAAAAATGTGCACTTGAGGTGTTTTATTGTTTTTTAGGTGGAAAAAGGATCAAAAAGTGCAAGGTTGGAAAAAAGGTGCAATTTGTGCAAGGATGATGAAAAACACACGTCCAACTTTCATAATTTTCTGTGTTGAATGTGGAGATCAAACCTGATGGTGTGATACATGATTGGAAAGCCACTGAAAAGAGGATCGTTTTGGCGTAAAGAACACTACAATCGAGTTCCAAACGAAGAAGTGATGAGCAAAATGGTAACGTCGCGCGAGCTGTGCCGAACAGAACTGTTTTGTTACTTTCTATGGCTTTTTGCACATACAAATCTTGGAATTGTTTGGAGTTCTTTATATGGATAGAAATCCAATGAAGAGAAGATCGCGTGAGCGCAAAAATTATTAAATTCGGAATTCGGATGTGGAAGTTATACGCGAAACAGTGAGACCGCACAAATCTGTTCGACCTCCATTGACGTCGAATTGAGCTGCTGGACAGCTTAAACGTCTGATTTCGTTCGGTTTCGACTTCCATTGCTCAATTTCCGATATTTCCACTTCAATCACCCTTCAATGCAGCTGGAAACAACCCTTAACATGGATTAGATTCTTGGAGAAACATCAACATCCATCTAATTTCATAAAATATGGAGATGAAAGGGATGTGAGAGCAACTCCACCTACAAGATCACTTGTCTTATGCAAGTTTGATGCTTTTATGACTCATCACCACCTTTCATATCATTTGTTAAATGCATAATGGCTGCATTCTCCATTATTCCTCCACCAACACTTCACCTTTGAAACTACTATAAAAGGGGGCAGCTCTACCATTCACAAGACATCCCAATTCCATTCTAATCTATCACACTTCACACAACACACACACAAGAGAAGAGGGTCTGCAAGAGCAAGCTCCAAGGGGCAGCAACGTAGGAGGTTGAAGCAAGCAAGAAGGAGAGGAAGAAGAGCTCAACAAGGAGATTCAAGTGTGATCAACTCAACTTGATCTTGCTGGAAATTCATGTGTGCTCAAGTAAGATCATTTCATTTCACTATGGTTGATCTTCAATCAATCATGGAGTAAAGCCTCTTAGGTAGTTCTAGGATTATAAAAGTTTCATGAATTAATTTATCTTTCGTGTGTAAAAACTCCGTACAACACTACTTGTGATTTAGTTTATATAAGATTGCTCGTTTTTAATCCATACTCACAGTCGTTTTGTGCATCGATAATCGTTGTGTAGAGTCTGAATACATAACATGGCTATCGATTGAGTGCGTTCACTACTGAGCAGGGTTTGTTGTTATAATTCTAAAGTGAAGGGATTCCGAAGTTTTATTAGAACTATCTTATATAAATATTTGTTAATTGAATCATAGCTTATTCGGGTTAACAAGTAGGACAAAGAGTATAATTTCATAGTACCTATAAAGGGAGATCATATTGGGTTAAAGTACCAATCCTAGGGGAAAATAATTGATATTGATAGTACCTACAAAGGGGGGTGGAATTATATCTCTTGCTCCGAGGATATTCACACGATGCATACGTATATCTACTTGAGTCTATAGAGTAGAAATGTATGGTTTAGTGATGCGTTAATAAATCACAAGGCAGAGTCGGGTAATATCACACGAAAGACGAATTAATGAATTAAACTGTAATATCTTAGAACTACTTACCTTCTTAATTGCTTACAACTTCACTATCGTTGCTGCCATTGATCTTTTATTTATTATTTATTCAATTATAGAATCATACCATCATATAATTCACAACATAGTCTTGATTAACTAGAATATAATCAATTTGATATTTATCCGTCCTTTGAGTTCGATATTCACTTGGTCACCTTTTGATACTACAATAGATATCCTTAACCTTGGGGATTAATATTGTGCTCTGAAAAAGCGACGATCAGTGACTGCGACACCAACCACCAGATCTGACCCCGTCATCGCTTCTAGTCCAAAAATATAGAGAGATGAGAGAGGAAACACAGATTGGGAGAGAGAGTATGAGGAGTAAATAGCATGAACTGATTAAATTTGGAGAGAAGAAGGCGAAACGTTGGAAAAAAGAAGAGAAAACCAGATCTATTTGGAGAGAAGAAAAGGAAACGTTGGAGAGAAGAAGAGGAAATGCAGATCTAGAATATCTTTTGGAGAGAAGAAGAAAAGAGTAGGTTGGGAGAAAGAGAAGTGAATGAACATCAAATGAATTGATTGGGTATTTTTTTCCATTTATATCTGATCCGTTTTCAAATACAGGTTATGTTTTTAAGGTGCAATTGTTGCACAATAGATCAACTCTTAATAAATAATAGTGGATTCGTCGTTCAATTATTTTATTAATTATTTATTATTTTGACATTTAATTTTGTTTTTATATAAAAATATTTTCATTATTTTATTTACTAATATTAATATAAATATAATAAACAATAAATTCACATGTTTTTATAAATTAAAAAAAGTGTATTTTAAAATATAAATTATTACCAAAAAAAGGAAAAAGAATGAATTAAGATGAGATGGGTTAAACAAAGTGTTTTTATAATAACAAGGTAACAGGTCAATTCAGATAGGCAAAAATTTTACTTGGGTAATATTTGACCGGAAATAATATTTGTGAGAACGTCTCGTGAAAGTCTTTCCCTTTAAATTAAATATCAATCCTTTACATTTTAACATTTACCTTAACCTTAGACACATAAATTTTTATTTTCATTTTAAATTTTTTTATCTACATTTACAACTATCTTGATTATATTATTATAATGTAAAGAACTCACATTAAATGATACTCCCTCCGTCTCAACTTTAACTTCACACTTTTTGTTTTGGTCCATCCCAAATTCAATTTCACACTTCCACAAAAAGAAAAAGTAACAAACTAATATATTTCTAATATACTTTAATTTCAAATTTGTCATCACCTTTTTAACACACATAACATACTTTATCATTTATTTATTACCCAAAAAATATCATACTGCCCTCAAAAGTAAGTCAAAAAGTGACTTTTCTTAAACTCCGTATCTACAGTAAATGTGAACTTGATTTTGGGATGGAGGGAGTAATTCCAAACAAAATTTAAACGACAATTCCTCGAAAAAAATGTTTACTTAATTAGTGGTTTTATTATATATTCCCTCCGTATCGGCTAAAGATCTCCATTTTCTTTTTGCGCATAAATTAAGGAGTATTATTATTTTATGTGTAATGGGTAATTGTATTAGTATTAAGTAATCGGCCATACGTGGGTCCTTTTATTAAAAGAGAAAAATAAGGACTTTTGAGTGGAACACTCAATAGTATTTATAATACCCACTAACAATATATATATCTCTTTAAGCAAAGTCTCTCTTCCTCTCTAAGAAACACCCCTTTTCTACTTTTTCTAGCGAGGGGGCAGGGCCCGGCATCACCGACCGACCTGCCCCTCTCGACTTTCAAGCCATACTGCTCACGTCAATTGTTGCATCCTTTCACTCCGACGCTCATCATCGAATTTACTCATGGATTCGACCACTCCATCCCCGGCTGGACACAACCTGTTAGGCGAGGACTCTCTATCCTCACCGGCGTTCTACCGGTGGCTAGCAGGGCTGTTATCTCATTGCCTTCCCTGTTCACGGTCTCCATTGATTCTTTCTGATGGTGAGTTTGGCATCTCCTGCTCAATCGTTCTAGATCCACTACAACAATCAAAAATTAATTTGTTTTATCTCGCCAAAAATTACAATTTCATTATCTTTCGGTGGAGCCACAACCCACGACAATCAAGCCTCACCCTATCTCCATTTTCAGAGGTGTCGTTTTTCACAAGTGAGCTGCTCATTGCACCCAAATCGCTAGTCCAGCATTATGTGGCATATCAACAACTGGATTAAGTTACTGCTAGTCCTACGGCTCTAATCTCTTTCTATCAGCGCCTCTACTGATCTTTCTTTTCCGGCGTGGCCTTCCCTCCTGACGATAGTCCTGCATTTTCATACTAGGTTTCTCATTTTTCTACTGCCTCTTCATTTTTGTCGGTCGAGTCTCCTGCCTCACAGCTAGTTCTCTACTAGTGCATCATCTGTTGGAAGGTAATGTGACTTCCGGCGTTGGGTAGAGGAGCTATCCTTGACAGCTTGCTGCTGTGCCCACTATTATGATGTCCACATTCCCTTTCCAAAGCTAGCCATCCCTATCCTTCCTACTCTTTTCTCTAGTTTTCCCCTTTTAGGTGTCCTAGCATTTAATGCCACCTTTGACTTTTCCTCACCTCACTTTGTACTGTTGGAGTGTAAGGTGTGGTCCCTTTCTTTTGTCAAGTTTTGCTGCTTCCACTTTTACTAATGCAACTTCATCCCATCTTGCTTTCGTGTGACTCTCGTGCTCCTATGCTCAATCTTGTCTCAAGCCTCGTTGCCTTATTTCTCTCCATTGAGTTCACAGACGTCTTACTCTATCCATGGAGATCTTATCATCCTCGAGTTTATTATCCTATGCTGCAAAGCCCATCTAAGAAGTCCTTTCATAGCAAACTTAGCACTTCAGAGAAGGAGAATGTCGCTGGTGGAAGCCTTGTTGTCAAGCCTCGTCTCTCTCCCTGCTCTATTGGTGATTTTGCCCAAATTTTCATCTCTAGCTTGCTGCTAGTATTAATATTCTAGACGTCAAGAACCCTATTGTTTCTCGTCTCCTGAATCTTCAGTTTGGTCCACCTTAACTACTTTTAGTTAATATCAGCAACACCCTTTGAAGGAAATCTATTGTATATGGCTGATATAGTAAACATTACCGAGGCCACCTATTTGTTATACTCTCGATTATCATTTTCTTTGTTGGATTGTATACTAAAAGTCTATCTTATTGTATGAATAATATTATAATAATTTATTTGAAATGAGAATCATATGATCAAATGATTGCGTCTTATAATTTATTTATATGTACGATGCAATAGTCCACTTACTTTATACTGTAGATAATATGTTGTGCGACAACACGCGGAAGATCATATTATCGGTTTACTTATAAAGTATAAACATATGCTCACAATCGAAATAGGCAGGGACTCTCTATCTGGATGGTTTTAGTGTGATTTGATATTAGTTTGTCTTGACTATAGAATCATATTAGTGCACTTTGTGTGTATTTAGCAGGATCGCTTGAGATCGTTAGACTTATACTGACTTATTGGAGAACTGGATCTCAGTTATTATGGATGTTCGTGCTCTTAATCCCTATACAATAACCTCGACACATAAGGCAGTATGCATTTCTTTGATTCATCAATGAGTGAGATTTACATGTAATTAAATCAATAAACTCGGTGAGTTGGGAAATAGTGCTGTCTCTATGGTGTGCTGTTGATTGTAGAAGGAATCCGTGTCCGACATAGGTTGATGATGTCCCCTTGAGGAGCTCATAAGGATTATCATGTAAACCCTGCAGGTGAATTTATTTTGGCATGATAATGAGGTTGAGTAGACTATCTCGGATGAGATATTAATTAATGGAGTTGTCAATAACTTAATTAATTAATGGACATTGTATATCTTAAACATGGAGAGACAGTCGGGCTCATAATATGAAAGAGCTCATAACATAATTATGGGATTAGAACGATAGTGCAGCAATAATAATTTAGTGGTATATATTATTATTATTGGAATTAAGTATAAACTTTGGGCTAAGCTTGGATACTTAAGCCCAATGGAGGCCCAACTCTAATTTCTCCTCCTGGTCCCTACTGTAGCCCACATATAAGTCATCTTAGCTATTCTAACCCTAGTGAGACATGCCTAACACGTGAAGAGGGTAGACGGAATAGCAGATTGAGAAGATCTCGAAGATCATCGCCCACACAACATCGAGATTGGACTTGGGAATATAATAGAAGATCAGAAGGTTGTTTGCTGCTGCTATCCGTTAAATTGCACGATTTTTATAAAATCGTATAGAAGTCAGAATTTGACATGTTATATACTTACGGAAAGTGATTGAAGAGAGGATCATTTTTGCGTATAGATCACTCAAATCAGGGATCACACGAGAGAGTTATGACCAAAACGGTGAGGCTGCGCTGGCTGCAAGCGAGATTTCATCTTCTTCAACATACCTTGGTGAAAGGTAATACATCTCTTTGTTTTCTTACTTCCGCTGGATTAGAAACATATGGAACCCTAACGGATCACATTAATCAAATGATCGAACGCCAACAATTGGTATCAGAGCTTCAGTTTTGTTGTGAAGCATGAAAAGTTAGGCTATGGTTTATGTGCCATATGTGTAATTAGGGTTTGTACACGACACAGTGCACCACACGATGGCATGATAGGGCTGGGCGATGCCGGTGTTGAGCGGTGGTGGAATGATGATGGTGTGTCAGCATGATGAAGCGATGTCATGCGGTATCGGGGCACTGAGTGGTGATGAATCTTGGATACCACGTGCTAGCAACTGGCGGCATGGTGCTACCGTCAGCATGGCGCTACCGTTGGAAGGCCTGACGGGCTCGCGCACAAGTGTCGACCCATCAGCACATAGCGCTGGGTAGTTGCCATGATTGATATGCAGTGGCTAGACTGGACGGACTTTAAGGGGCACTGGTACAGTGCCGACATTGGTGGATTCAGCGAACTATATGGGAAATCGACGGACGAAATGTGGGCGATGGCACAGCGAGTCAGGAGAAGCTTCCAGGCATGTCTTCAGCAGTTCCAGTTAAGACAACCTAAATATTCCAAGAGAGTCTTTTCATGTGTGTCCAGACAGGGGCTTTGGTCCCTCCAGTGATGGCACGATGTGGATTAAACCAGGCTGGAAGGGGACAGTATGATCGGAAAGGCATTATCCCGGCGCAACTTATTAGTGTTGTCGGTGGGAAATTCTGATGGACTATGTTACGTCGATGGCTAGAGCCATCTAGCAGCGTGGATAATCCCACAAATGTCGGCTTACTTGGCGAGCAATATTGGAGCGACACGAACGGGTTAGCCAGTTTCCAGGCGAGTCCCTCAAAATTTTCGATCTAGTCTGCCAACTTTCCAGACTGGTCCTTCAACTATCTGGTCGAGTCTGCAGGTAGCTGGCTCAGATGGTATCGTGTGCTGTTGGGTGCTGAGGTTGCCACGAGTCAGGCGAAATCCAGATTGATGGTGGTGGTTGTCAAGGATGACAGCGAATGACGAGATGATGTCTTGCGGCCCTAACAAGGTCAGCCGGCGGTGCTGATCAGTGTAGTCGATAAAACCAGCCGGAGAGGGTAACACGGAGAGCGGGCTTATGGTGCGACTAAGTAGCACGTCCTGGCAATGGGACAGGCATGATCAGCTACTGGTAGATGGCTTTTGCAGTCATGTAGATGGAAAACATTGGCGTCCTCGGTGCACATGGGCTGCGGGCTGCAGGTGCGGGAAACAAGGCATGCGGCCGATGATATGGCATGAGCGATGAGTTGTGCCGAGGTAAAACCTTGCGCAGCTGGAAACTTTTTATCGAGCACCATGTCAAGGCATGACGGGCAGGCTAGCGGGCGGACTGCAGGGCCAGGTGCCGCAGGACGAGCATTGTGATAGGCGATAGACGCGTGGACAAGTGGTCTTGATTACTGGGCATTGACGCCCAAATTGAGCAGGGTGCCGGAGTGGTGGAGTTGGTTGGTGGACAAGGAATTAGAGGAATATTCTACATAAGATTTTTCTGGAATTTTGTTTAGGTTTCGGGGCGCTACCTCGAGCCCCGCGACTTGACCAGGTAGGTCGATCCCTGTGATCTCACTGGGGAGGTCGAATCCCATATAGTCGTAGCTACTCAATTTTATGCTTGGTGGCGAACAATCGAATTCACTGATATATAACTTTTTATAATTGATTTAATTATCGGATTATTGTTATATATGATATGCATGTTCTCTATGATTTACTGCCTTATGTGCCGTAATAGGAGCATGCTAGGTTGCGTATTATATCAAAATATTATATGCATATAAAAACCCTCAGTGTTAAATAACTAAGTGGGAGAGGGGATTGGTAATTAATTCTCGCGGCCTCCATTATTGGTTGGTAAGTGATGTGAGTAAACTTACTTGTTTGCATAGACCTTCCTCCCCATTGGATGAATTTATTCACGAATCACTGGTACAGACTTCATTGAATAATTATTATTTGTAATGTGATGCACATGAACTTGCATGTTGGCATAGACCTTCCTCCCTATCGGATGAGTTTATGTGATGTTCACTAGTACAAACTTATAATTGATGACTGTAGGAAGTTATCTGAGCGCGTCTGTACTTCTCCATTTATAAGGCACATAAGCTTGGGCCGCGGACTTTGGGTCAAATAATGGTGTACACATAGATGTAAATAATAAGTATCCTCCCCATCATAGTTACTACTATTATTTACATGCTAAATAGGAACCGACTATTAATTATTTTGTCATGAGGTTAGGTTGACAAATGAAATTAATGGGTAAAATCTTCTCTTATAAATATTCGGGTTGTATACGTCCACACTATCGTGGCATGCAGACTCACGGTACTTGAGATGTTGGTGAATTTTATTTTATATTATTTTGAAGGAATCAATATAAATGGATAAATTCAAAGATTTGATCGGTGTATTTATTTATGATTCTCTGAATAATCAAAATGGTTTTATTTCACTTATTGTTGACTAAAAGAAACATATTTACTTGTCCAAAATTAGATGATTAGAAAAAAAATCTTTATTTTAAATTTTACTGCTTAGGGAAATAAAAATGTGTTCTCACTAAGGATATTCTGTGATGCCTATTAAAGTCTCTAGTGGAGAGGTGAGAAGTTCATAGAAATATGATGGTCTCATGCAACTCTTCAGATACTTGAGTAAGTTTGAAAGGCAAGAGAACATGGATAGCTTGATGAATTAATTGGAAATTCTTGGAGTACAAATTGATGGGGAAACCTAGATCAATTTATTCTTCATAAATTGTCTGGATGTTTGAGCAAGTTCTACCTGAAATACGAGAGGTTGTATATGGTGGGAAACTTCTGACATAACATGTGGCAAAGGAAATCCAATTTCATCAAGATTTGAACGAGATTTGTATCTCATTCACTTGTTGTTGAAGCATGATTAGTGATGGGATCTATGACACGTTGTGTGTAGATACCGGAATCACTAAAAGCCTGTAATTAAGTGATGATGAGATTATTATAGACATGGATAAAACTACGAGACTAGTGTCTGTTGCAGTGAGAGTTATTTATTTATCTAAAGATAGGAATAAAGCCTGCAATTAAGTGATGATGAAATTATTATAGACATGGATAAAACCACGAGAATAGTGTCTGTTGCAGTGGGAGTTGTTTATTTATCTAAAGATAGGAATAAATGTTTGATTATGAGAAATTGTCTTTACATATGTTTCATAGAAAGAATTTCATTTTAGATTCTATGCATCTACTGATAGATACTCTATTTCATTTAAATAACATGGTCATTATAATGAAGGATAGAGTTGTAATCTGTTATGGTATACGTTGGTGGACAATTTGTACACTCTTAAATCATGTTTATCATACGAATGCAACAAATTGAAATTAATAACGCGTCTTCTAATCTTAATAAGAGAAAGACTCTTATGGAAATGGTTAAATATACTCTTATGGAATTGGTTAAATATATGATGAGCTATTTAGAATTATTAAATTCATTTTATGGATGTGCCCTAGAAATAGTATTTCATGAGAATGTTTACCTATTCGTGGGATATCCTAGAAAAATAAAGGTTGATTTATTTAGTCCAAAAGATCAAAGGGTGATTTTTAAAACAAATACTAGATTTTTGGAAAAGGACTATGTAATAAATCACAAACCGTTGTATAAGTTGTTCTAAAGGAAGTGAGAGGGAAAATACAAAGTATTAGTACCAATTGTACAAGAGGAGATACCACAAAGTAAACTGCAATGCGTGTCACGTATGATACACAATTGCGTGTAGTGCCTTGTCGTAGTGGGAGGGTTGTTCAACAACCCATAAGATATATGCTTTGGGAGAGTCTTAAGAATTGGTCCCTAGTAAACATAAAATTGACCTACGGATACGACGAAACACTACAAGATAGAAATGCAAAATCTTTGCAAAGTGCAATGATTTATGAAATAGAATCTAGGGATTTTAAATAAGATCTAGGAGCTTGTAGGACCACTATATGGTGTAAAAGCCGTTGGAAGTGGTTATGCAAAATAAAAGAGGATCATACCGTAAGGTGAAAACCTTAGAAGCAAAGCTTGTTGCAAAAAGGTATACTCAGAAAGAAAGTATTCGATTGTGAGGGAACCTGTTCACCGGTAGCTATGCCTAAGTCGATCCGGATTCTTTTATTTGTTGCTACTCATATAAAATATGAGAAATAACAAATAGATATCGAGACAGCTTTCCTGATTGGAAGTCTTGAAGAAAACATCTATGTGAAGCAACTAGACTGATTCATTGCAAAAGGCTAAGAGCATTTTGATAGTAAGTTTAAAAGTGTCCATCGATGGACTAAAGCAAGCTTTAAGATCATGAAACATCCATTTTGATGAGTAAATCCAGACATATGGATTTATTCAATGAGCGAATGTGTCTTGTGTATGGAAAAGAGTGACGGAAATGTGTTGGTATTTCTTATACTGTACGTAGATGATGAATTGCTCATTGGAGACAATGAAAGAGTATTATTGAGCTTATGGGTATGGTTGATAAAGCAGTATGAAATAAAGGACTTAAGAAAAGTAAAGTATATCCATTTGATCACGGTAATACGGATCACAAGAAATGATGTTATGCTTATCTCAAGCTTTATGAAATGATACGATCCTTACTTGTTTTAGCATGTGACTTTATCTAAGGAAATATTTCTTGACACAAGAGAAGATAAAGGAGATGAAAGCGGTTCCTTATACTTTGACGAATAAGGAAGCTTAATCTAAGGAATGCTATGCATGAGATCAGATATCTATTTTGCCGAAGGAATGGCCAATGGGTATCAAGGTAACTCGAAATAAGAATGATGAACTGTGGTAAGACATATACTCATGTACATGAAAAGGACCAGAAATTATATGTGGGCTTACCGAACAGATTCACTGCTTCTTATGGGTTACATAGATTTAGATTTTTCAAATCAGATATGGACGACAGTAAATCCACCTCAAAGGTTATGTATTTAATTTTAGGAACTAGAGTCATAATATGGAGGAGTGTTATATAGAAATATATTTCAGACTCCGGATTCCATCATGGAAAGATGATAAATTGGAGCCTGCGAGACAGCCAAAGTATCTGTATGACTCCAGAAACTTCATGATGGACTTCGAAGTATTTCTAAGTTTACCCAAGGTTATCACAATTTATTTTGATGATAATGGTACAGTTACAAACTTGAAGGAATCACGAGCCCATAAGATAATTAAACACATGGAGCCCAAGTACCACCTGTTATGAGAAATCGTATGATGAGGGGAAGGTTTTTGTCGCCAAGATTGAATCGCATGATGACCTAGTAAATCCATTTACAAGGACCTTAAGGCGAGAGCTTTTAATGGTCGTGTAGTGGGAGTGGGAATCAGATGTATGGTAGATGACATGATAGTATAGTCTTTTAGTATAAGTGGGAGATTGTTGGACTGTATACTAAAAGTCTAGCTTTTTGTATGAACAATGTTATAACAATTTATTTGAAATGAGAATCATATGATTGAATTATTGCATCTTATAATTTATTTATATGTACGATACAATAGTCCACTTACTTTATACTGTAGATAATATGTTTTGCGACAACACACAAAAGGTCATATTATCGGTTTCCTTATAAAGTATAAACAGATGCTAACAATCGAGATAGACGGAGACTCTCTATCGGGATGGTTGTAGTGTGATTTGGTATTAGTTTGTCTTGACTATAGAATCACATTAGTGCACTTTGTGTGTATTGAGCAGGACCGCTTGAGATCGTTCGACTTATACTGACTTATAGGAGAACTTGATGTCAGTTATTATGGATGTTCGTGCTCTTAATCCCTATACAATAACCTCGACATGTAAGGCAGTATGTATTTCTTTGATTTATCAATGGGTGAGATTTACATATAATTAAATCAACAAACTCAGTGTGTTGGGAAATAGTGTTGTCTCTATAGTGTGCTGTTGATTGTAGAAGGAATCCATGTCCGACATAGGTTGATGATGTCCCCTTGAGGAGCTCATAAGGATTATCATGTAAACCATACAGATGGATTTATTTTGGCATGATAATGAGGTTGAGTGGTACTATTCTCGAATGATATATTAATTAATGGAATTATCAGTAACTCAATTAATTAATGGTCATTGTATATCTTAAACTCTGGGAGACTGTCAGGCTCATAATAAGAAGGAGCCTATAATATAACTATAGGATTAGAACGGTAGTGCAGTAATGACATTTTAGTGGTATATATTATTATTATTGGAATTAAGTATAAGCTTTGGGTTAAGCTTGGATACTTAAGCCCAATGGAGGCTCAACTCTAATTTCTCCTCCTGGTCCCTGCTGTAGCCCATATATAAGTTATCTCAAATGTTCTAACCCTAGAGAGACACGCCTAACACGTGAAGAGGGTAGATAGAATAGCAGATTGAGAAGATCTTGAAGATCGTCGCCCACACGATATCGAGATTGGACTTGGGAATACAGCAGAAGACTGGAAGGTTGTTTGTTGCTGCTGTCCATTAACTTGCACAATTTTTATAAAATTGTACAGAAGTCAGAATTTGACATGTTACATACTGACGGAAAGCTACTGAAGAGATAATCATTTTGGCGCATAGATCACTCGAATTGGGGATCAGAAGAGAGAGTTAAGGCCAAAACGGTGAAGCTGCGCAGGCTGCCGGCGAGAATTCATCTTCTTCAACATACCCTGGTAAAAGATAATATGTTTCTTTGTTTTCTTGCTTCTGCTGGATTAGAAACGTATGGAACACTAACAGTTCACATTAACCAAATGATCAAATGCCAACATTCTTTCCATTCTAAAATGTGAGGTTCAAATTTGAGTTGGTCATGGCTGTCATGGTGCTTGTGGTAAATAGCTTACATAGGGGGGAGTAGGGCTAAACTCTTTGGCACGGCAATTCTCGTCCAATGGCATGCCTACCAACTAAGCATGTTGCTGATCATGAAGCCTATGTCCGATTATGGCTAGGTCTTTCTACCCTAGATCTGCCACATCTGTTTTGCTCCTAACCTTAGTCCATTGTTGGTTATAGTCCATCTTCAAGTCACTATCTCTTTTTTAGAGTTCGTAAGGCAGCGAATTTTAGATCAACATGGTGCGTAGTCCTAGATACTTTTGGTTGATCTTAAGATATTGATCCGCTAGTTTGGATCATTTTAATGCCATCTGTTTGGCTCATTTTTCTGGTTTTTTAGTTCCTCTTTTCCTTTATCCTTGTCCCCCTATCTTATTTTCTTTTACCTTTTCTAATAATATTGCCTAGTTTAATATATGTATATTGTAAATATATAGTTATTATGATAATTATATATATATATGATTAGTAAAATATATACAGTAAATACATATATTATTATATTATATATAGAACACGTGCCTAATATAACTAATAAGATTAAGACATCATATTGACAAGAACAACTACATATATATATATATATATATATATATATATATATATATATATATATATATATAATAGTGTGAGGAGTGATCAAAGGTAAGTATCTTCTCTTTTATCTCTCTCTCTTTCTCTCTCTCTCTCTCTACACACACACACATATATATATATATATATATATATATATATATATATATATATATATATATATATATATATATATATATACTACAACTTAAAAGAAATTCTTTATTCTGTTAATCCTTATCATGTTATATACAGAATTGATCGTCTCGATGTGTAGATTCCAAATATATCGCTTTTATGAAATAGATGTGATATGAGTTAGATAATTCAAGTCCCGCTGTAATAGAAAAAAAAATTCAGGTCCCGAATTGATAGTTTACCCATTTTTTAGGCCTTGGATTGATAAAAGGGCCTTTTTGGGTTAATGTCAAATTAGAAAATTTAAAAATTAATTATGAAAGGAAAATTAATTAAACCTTACATTTATATATATATATTTTTTTTACGTTTTCTTATTTAATTTTTTTATTATTTAAAAATGTAATAATTTAAAATTTATTATTCATTTAATTTATTATTTAATTTAAATATTATAAATTTATAAAATGTGATAATATTTTTAAAAAATTGTAACATTTTGTTTAATATAAAAAAATATTGATCAAATAAAAATGATAACTTTTTATTTGAATTATGTTATGAATAATTCATAATGTAAAAGACTTATGGGAATATGTCTTACGAATGATTTCCGTGATAAGGGTAAGGAGTGATAACCTTTATAAGGAAAAGTGATACTCAATTAATGAAAAATTATAATCGTGATGTAAATTATTTCATGAACAGTTTATATTATAAATTAAAAGTAATAACATTTTAAAAAAATTGTGATAACATCCTTAATAAAAAATAATTAATAATTATGAAAGTTAATTTCACGAACAATTTATAGAATTTATAAAACGTGATAATATTTTTAATAAAAGTTATAATATCCCGACTTTTTATTTTATTTTTATATGGATGAATATTTATTTTAAATTTCAAAATTTGAAATTAATATATGGATGTTATATTTATTTATTTAATTAATTACTAGTATTGATATTCGGGGATTAACGTCAAGCGTTTTCAAATTTGTATTTGTAAAATCCTATTCTTATCCCGGAGGGAGTTGCGACACCCATCATTTCTTTCATTTCTCTCACGTTACAGTATTCATCTGCAGTTCTATGATTCAGTTTCACATATAGTTTAGCCCTTTTGCGATTTAATTTCATGTTACAGTTTCTATTTCATTTCTCAAATTTCAAAGAAAACATTCTTTATTCCTTTCTTTTCTGTTCTTTCCCTTTCACACTAAATATATAAAATTCTCTTTAGATATCATTCTTCGCTTGCTCGTGGAAAATACGATATGAATAGACTAATTATCTCTCGCGCATTGTATGTGGGCTGTTCTGTGAGTAAAGGTGGAGATTTGCTTTTAACTATTTGGTATTCGTAAGATGCGAGGTAGGTTATATTATTGCCTTTAAACTTTATGTGAATTGTTTGTTATTCTGCAATGTGTATAATATGAAATGAAATTTTAATCTTGTCATGTTACATAAAATTAATGTTATAGTGACATAAATCATGCATCCGCGGGGAGGACGATCCTATATGAGGTCCACCTCGTCATGCACAGATATTAGTTGGCCAATGGCATGACAAGTTACATAGTTATATAATACAACTTACAAGTTACATGGTTATCAATTTAAAAGTTGTACTGCTTTGTGATTTCATATGATTTACATGATATTTAACTATGATAATATTTTACGTCATTGAGCGGTTGTAGTGCTCACCTCTTTCACATGATTACAGGTTGAATGGGGAGGAGTGGTGGTGTGGTTGAACTGTGATGATCTGTGAAGTGATACCAACGGTAACAAGCTGAAATTTTATTTTCAAAAATATTAACTTAAAAAGCGTAAAAACCAATAATTAACACTTTCTTAATTTAAATCATAAAATTCCATGTTTCAACATTTATATTCCTAACATGAATGACTTAATAAATTTTTGAGGAAAACACATCTAGTACTTATAACATAAGATTTCCTAATCTGATTACTTTTATGCATAGCACGACACAGATTATATAACCACAGAAGTTCAAGAAGTTCATGACACAAATTCTCAGTTCAAACACATAACTTAAATATCTTAAAATACGTAGACTTCCTAGATTAACAATAGAGCAGACGACGTTTCTGTAGACCTACCTAAAAATATCTTTTACTTGATACTTTGAAAAAAAATGACATTTTTGTAAAAAAAAAATATATAATTTGTTATTATAAAAATTGACAAATATATATATGAGTTGGAAAGTATGATACCCACCCACTAGCCACAGAACTCTAAGAAATATATAATTTATTTGTTATGACATTTATTATTATAATATGTACTCGTTATTGTATATGCTCCCCTGACATGATTGGAATGTTCAATGTTATGATATTATTTGATATGTTGATTATATTCGTACTTACATGACAAAAGAAAAGAATTTTTGTATTTGTTTCTTCCAAGAACTAGTATTTACCCGGCTGCGCATTGCGCGGACACATATATTTTTTAATATTTTTATATTTTAAACTTTTTTTATGAGTTTAATAATATTCCCTTGGAATTGAAGAGTAATTTAGTTTAATCTAAAATCACAATGATCTCATGCATGACTTGATTGTGATTCTTAAACCGATGTCATCTACAACTATGAGGACTGAAATGCTTTGTTTGGGAAGAAGCATGAAAAATGTGATAGTTTTACCTAGTGATGTTGATCAGATGGATGAGTACACATTTGTCGTTCTAGGTTGAATTTCCCAATTGATGGTATTAGCATGTAATAGAGCTTGAGCATGGAACTAAATATTTGGAAGAATATGCAAATTCATTGTCACATTAGATAGAACTTTTCATGAGGAAGATTATAGATTTGTAATGATGATAAAGGTTAGTGATATGTAAAATAATGTGAATATTGAATTACAACACTGCTAAGCATGTTAATAACTAATTATGTTTGAACTATAATCAATTATAACCATCATGTGTTTCTAATTCATTTAAGAATTTATTCGCTCAAATTAGTGCATATGGTTATTAGTTAAAGAAATCTGGTTATTTAAATAATCATGAATACTTAGAATTTATCAACAAAATATTTTTTTTGCAGCAGAAGGGATATCCAATTACTATAAACCAAGTAAAAATTGAATCTATACACATTATTGACTTACAATATTTTTTGCATGCCAAATGGTTTCATCAAGTTATATTCACTCTCCAATTGCATGATGTCTCTCATCGTCTTATCAAAAGTTTTGATGCACCACCTATTCACCATTGGTGCCTCATCCCAAATAATTAGCTTGCAGACCTTCAAGAGATTAGCTAGATCACTACTCTGTTTTATGTTAAACGAATATAAAACTTACCACAGTGAACTATAAAAGTATTTACTCGGCCTTGTTAAAAAAATTTTAAATTTAAACTTGGACCATGTTTGGTATGTGTAGGGATGACAACTGGTACGGTTACCACTTATTTTGAGGTAATTATACATGTAACCGATTAAAAAATAACTCGTACTCAGGTTGTGAGTTGCACGGATAGGGATATTTGTCAAGTAGGGATGTCAACGGGCCATATTTTGAGTGGATAGTTAATTACTCGGACCCGTTCCATTCTTAAAAGGCCAGTCCCAGACCTACCCCATTACCTGTACGGGTCCTATATTGCATACCTATGCCCAGACCCGTATTAATTTTGTATTATATAATATTAATTATTTTTTAAAATATGCATCTATTAATTTTTTATAGCTTATTATGAATAGAATGGCAATATGTAGGCACTCGCTTATTTTGGGATACATGTAGCTTTATTCATTTAATTATTAATTAAATGTATCCATCTTCGTCTCATTTAAAAATTTTATTATGATACTCGTACCCATCCCATATTTATTTATTAATATCCACGGGTTACCCGCACCCATTTATAATCACTTATTGTATCTATGTTTTAATTTCTTATTGTTTAAATTAATGTTTCAATAAAAATTATACAGTTATTAATTAAATATATAAAAGTTATTAAACAGATATCTAATTTATATATTGTACTTGTCCTAAATCCTTATTCAATCCTTTTAATCATTCTTACCCATCTCAAATCCGTTTAGAATTAGTATGTTCACTGCTCAAAAAGATTCTGAAGAGGAAGTACTTGGAAATTAATAATCATCCAAAGGGATTTAGTATAAATAAAACCACATTTTGCACATAGTATGAGGAGTATATAACGTCTATTTCGTATGATGATTAATACAATATAATACAAATTAGATAATAATTTAAACAAATAATTCAATGTCTGCTGTACAATAATTTAAATATAATAACTCCTTGATCAGCAATTTTAAATATTCAATCGAGGACTAAAACACGAAAATGTATGTGGAAATAATTATAGCTGCAAAACATTTAAGCTTAAGGTTAAACACATTTTTAATTTTTAAAATCATAGCATAATTTTTTAGTTTGTTTGATCCTAATAATGTAGGAAATGAAATCGAAGATCAACCGGTTCATGTTTCATATCATAATTAGAGTTTTAATAGCGTTTTCCATTGTATCAATGAGGAAATAAGAAAGCTCCGTCTAATAGTCTTTCTCTCGTACTTACTTAATAACAAAATGAGAAAACTATGTTAGTCAATTCAACAAAAACTAACATGCCTATAGGATATCAAGTAATCAATAGAGCTCCATAAAATTTGTAAGAAATCAAAAGAAAGTGCATGCCGACAAAAATCAATTAATCAATAGAAATCCAAGAAAATTTTAAGAAATCAAAAGGATAAATAGCCTATCAAGTTTTTTTTTCTTTCTCTACGAATCAATTAAGAATAATTTGTCCCTTAACCTAAAGATCAATATGTAGAACATGTATACCTCTACTGGGTTTGCCACAATTGAATAAAAAATCATCAAACTTACACGCTCATATATAATTATTAATAAGACAGACTTAACTATTCACGATTCTTCTGAAATTAATGATAGGATATTATATTGGATTCTAAACTGTAAGACAAAAAGATAAGTTAAAGTGATTGTAGAATATGAAGACTAACTAATTCAAAATTTTAAGGGATTCAAATAATTAACAATATCAACATTTGATCTCATAGTTTCTACTTCTAGGGACATTTCTTATCTTTTATCAATTGTGTGAGTCTCTAAATATTTTTAGACACCTCAACTTTGTGAGTACTTAAGGAAATTTGAAATGCAACTAAGGCATGTACAATAAACACATGAAATTAGATGACATATATCCATTTTAGTAAAAATGCATATTAGACAAAGTAATACTATGCAAATCATGAATAATATCCATCCTAATTTGTCCATGCACGCAAAACCCGCATAAAGATAGGAAATCACAAGATGACACTGGAAACATGGGAGAATCAAGATAATATTCTTGCATAGTTCGTGGATTGTTATTGCTGGCTGGACATATATATATATATATATATATATATATATATATATATATATATATATATATATATATATATATATATATATATATATATATATATATATATATATATATATATATATATATATATATATATATATTTGAAAAATGAAAACCCCCACTCATACATTTCTATAAATATCTCTAAAAACTACATTTCTACTCCAGACATAATTTGATTACACTTATTTCAATGAATTATAAGAGTGACTTCCAATTATTTCAATGAATTATAAGAGTGGCTCCCTAAAACCTTTTATATATATTTCTCATAAATTAGTTGTAATAGAACAAATGATTAATTTCTCATACAAAGTATTTCTAATACCAAGTAATAAAATTAAACATCAAGGAATGCACTATTTTAATTTATATTAGTTTGAGAAATATAATATTTTAATGTATAAAGGGTAGTTGTAAGGGATGATAGAGGGTAGGATACCACTATTATAGGGGTATCAGTACTCATATCCATTTAAATATTAAACTAATCATATTCATATCCGTCTCATTAAAAAATATTACGATATCCGTACCCATCCCAAACCCGTATAATTTTGAAATATATTTGAATTTTGATAGGCTTTATTGATCTTATGCACCTATAAACTATTATTAGTAGTCCCTTTTAAGCATGTTAAATAATTCACATAATCTCCCTGAAAATATCAAATCAAGCATTTAGACCTCAAATAGAACTTTAGTACTCAAAATGACTTTAATTCTTAATGAGATCATCATAACTTTATCACTATTATTTCGCAAACGACCAAACCAAAAGCTAACTATTTCATCCATCATCCTAAAGTTGTACATTCTAGTTATGTCAACAATAACACTGTACTATAAATCATGTATTAAAATTTTTTATAGAGTTACATATTAAAATTGAAGTAAATTAATTGAAACAAACCCTTGACAGCAAGAATTAAAAAACACGATTAATGACAAAAATTTCCCTTTCAACTTTGAACTTCACCACACTGTGCTGGCCTATCATTATCACTTAGTCATCCAAATTTTAACTTCACCACAATTGGGCTTCAGACTGTAAGATTTTGTAAATGTTGTATTGATAATGTAACTAAGTAAAGACATAGAAGATAACCATAAGTCATTGTAAATACTTTATAAGATTTTTGCGCTTCTTATTAAAATAAATTTTCATTCTAAGAACATAACTGCTCATAACAAAACCCAAGATTAGATATATGCTCGTAGGCCAATTAGAAACAATAACCATGTTTTCAAGAAAATAGACCAACAGGAAACAAAAAACTTTTATAATAAGCAAAATATGACAAAACGTTATTATTCCAAACATACACAGCAAAACCCTAGATAAAATGCACAATCCAAATGAAAATGAAAAATCTTTTTTGAGTGCATAGCCAAGTGTATACATGGTGTTACATCCCTTTACTTGTAGCCATTCATCAGTTGCTAAAATACACATATTAATCTGTAAACAAAACACTCCTAATCAGCTCAATGAAAATAGAATGACATATTATTTAGCAATAAAGTTGCAATTATATTATACAACATATGAAAAGTAAATGAACTGATTAGATACTTCCGACAATCATTTGCATGAAGTACTTCATAATTACATCAAGGTATGAATAATCTGGTGGTGAACCTAAAGGTCTTAAATATTGGTTATAACCTGAGAATCAAACGATTCATAACCATCCCACCAAAACTATTTAAAGGATTGGTTAAACCCAAGAATCAAACGATTCATAACCATCCCACCAGAACTTTTTAAAGAATTGATTAAAACTTGAGAATGAAATGATTCATAACCATCTCACCAAAACTCCTTAGAGGATGAGAATGAAAGAACACAGAGAAAACTAAAAATGAAAAGGATGACCAATTTCATATTCATAGAATAGTAAAATAGTCACTAAAATAGATTTATTGTAAATAGGAATTGCAATTCAAAGAAGCACTTTCATTATTTATTTCTTGTGAAACTTTTTTAAAGTAAATACCTAAAGGAGAAATTTAGAAATATGAAAGTAACAAATAGTAATAAAGTAATGTTTACACTGTACACCATCATCAGCAAGGCTTGACCACCTACTATTTGTATAAACAATTATTAGAACTTAAAAACAAGCTCAAAATGATTAACGCCTCATGTTCACTTTAGCGGTTGCTCACTTCATATTAAGTATCCAACACAAGCTTGTTAAGTTTGAAGACAATTGTAATATGATCCTGATATTACAATTCCCTTGCCTCATAGTGTGATCATTATCGTAATGGAGACATAAAAGCCCAGCAATGAAGCATATACAATAATTTTAAGTCCATCTATAAATAACTTTGAAAAACAACACATGAATTTTTCAACTAAAAGAGAAATGCCAATTGAAATTCTTGTTGATTCACTTTCCCCGGAACACTAAGAGAAATGGGCACGTTAATGAGATCTAAATCCCTTGAAAAACTTAAATTAAACCACATATGCATTAGTTGTGTTCACTATTAAAAAAAAGGACGAATTGGATAATGAAATCATAAAACAAAGTTTGATGCCAATTCCGATCCCAAGACCTCTCCATATCTATTTAAAAAAGAAGAAGAATAAGAACATCATTAGATGTGTCTTCTAATAATCATATGCTAATTCCCATCTCAAGACCTCTCAGTATCTATTTAAAAAAGAAGAATAAGGACATCATTAGATGTGTCTTCTTATAATCACATGCCAATTCCCATCTCAAGACCTTTCCGTATCTAATTAGAAAAGAAGAATGATAAGGACGTCATTAGATGTGTATTCTTATCATTTACATTGTCAATTTGCAGAAACTTAAAGAAATAAGTTGTGTAATTCAAATTTACCAAAAGTTGATAGAGCAAGAAGGAATAAGTTATTTTAGTCAAATATTTTCTTAATTTATAGATTAATTAGTCAAGAAGGAATTAATTAAATTAATTTAGATTAATTAGAGTCCTGTCATAATGGTAATTGGTAATTAGAATTAGGGTGGGATTGTGGCCTTGAGAGCCTCTTTATATACCGTATGTACTCTATGGTGGAAAGAACAAGAAGAAATATACTCCCTCCGTCCCGGGAAGTATTTCGCGTATTGGTGTGCGCGGAGTTTAAGAAAATTTTGTATTTTTATGTATAAAGTAAGAAAGAGAATATATATTTTAGTTGATTTAATGAAAAAGGTGTGTAAAGTTATTGAGAGATGTGAAAAAAGTGTGTAAAGTTTTTGGGAGATGTGAAAAAGTAAGTATTATATTGGGATATGTGTAAAAAGTGAGTATTAGTATAATGTATTTTTTACCAAATTTAGTAAAAGTAAAGTGTGAAATACTTTGAGGGACGGATGAAAAAGAAAAGTGTGAAATACTTTGGGGGACGGAGGGAGTATTTAAATTGCAACCTTAATTGGTTTGTGGGAGAGATTAACTCTATGGCCCTCTGTAAGGGATTACTTTTCATTCCGTTCTTAGTGTGTGTTCTTGTGTGTGTTCTATCAATTGGTCCAACCTGCCCTCTCTTTGCCTCCATGACGAACACCCGCTCCATGACAGAGAAAGAGAGACTCGAATTGATGGAGAAATTTCTAAGCGAGTTTCAGTCCGTCGTGACCGATCAGATTGCATCACAGCATTCATCCATCACCGAGTTGTCCAAACAACTCGCACAACTTGCAGCAGCATTGGTAGGCCATCAGGACACCAGAACGTCATCACACGTTCCTCCATCTAACACTGGGGTGACTGGATTGACACTTGACAGTGGCGCAGCACCAGGGCAATAACTTTCCCAAGGGTTTTTTTACAGTGAAGTGTCGGGAATTAACCATGTTCGATGGGTTTGATCCACTGGCCTGGCTAGCCCAGGCGAACAATAATTTTTAATGCAGAAGACGACAAAAAATGAGAGGGTACCCTTAGCCCTAATCGCAATGTCAGGCCGCGCTATATATTGGGCCCAATGGGCAATACGCCGTACACCAATGATCATGTGGGAGCAGTTTACTCGTGAGTTAATCGAATATTTTAGTGACTCATCCGCTATAAATGCGTATATGGCACGACAGACAAGCTCATTAGAAGACTATTTAGCTTTGTTTGAGGAGCGTGTGGCGCAACTTCCGAGTTTGCCATTCGATCAGTATCTTGGGATGTTTTTGGGGGGCCTCAAACCTGCGATTTGGGAATACATATCTGATACGAAATCCATTGATGTTCATTCTTCCATCGCGGCAGCTAGGTGCTTAAATCGGTCCTTAGAATCCTCGGCCTACTCCACCAAACCATCATTTCAGGCTGCTAACCACAACCGCGTCCTTCCTATTTTTCAACCTGATCAGCAGTTCATTCCTCAGCCAATTTCAGCCTCTCTACCTGCCCAACAATTAGACCCTCCAAACCACTCCGGGCCACTGCACCATGATAATACTCGTCACTTGACAGCGGTGGAGGCCCGCGACAACCGTGCCAAGAGAATATGTTATAGATGTGGCCAACCTTGGGGGCCACAACATAGGTGTGCTGCCAAACAATAGCACATCCTGCTTCTTCCCGAGACGGGGGGACTCAACGAGGAGGTCCAACCATTTCTATCGGACACCATTGAAAAGGAGGAATATGGTTGATCGTTGGGTCGTTTTTAAAATTGCAGCCTTGAGGTTAAGGTTGTTTGGAGACAGAGGCATTGATAGAGCAAGAAGGAATAAGTTATTTTAGTCAAATATTTCATTAATTTATAGATTAATTAGTCAAGAAGGAATTAATTAGATTAATTTAGATTAATTAGAGTCCTGTCATAATGGTAATTGGTAATTAGGGTGGGATTGTGGCCTTGAGAGCCTCTTTATATACCGTATGTGCTCTACGGTGGAAAGAACAAGAAGAAATATATTTAAATTTGGCCCTCTTTGAGGGATTACTTTTCATTATGTTCTTTATGTGTGTTCTTGTGTGTGTTCTATCAAAAGTAGAGAAAAATGATTCCCCTAAGTGTGTGAAAAAAATAAAAATTCAAGAAATATCCTTGCAATTCCAAGTAAGTAAACATGCAAGGAAAATATATGGATGAAGTTTCCAAAATTCAAGCTTTATACTTGATGCATAATTTGAGAGACAAACTTCAAGCCCAATATATGAGCTCATGCAGAAGCAAGAATAATATCTTCATAAAATAGTTACTTGATGGGAATGCACATAATAAGCTTAATGTTCAAATTTTTGCAGATATTAGTATAGATACAACTAAATTGCTTTATATGTATGTCAGAGATTATTGCTGGATAACATTTTAGATAGCTCTAAGTAAACAGAAAAGAATAAACATCAAAATTAATTTAATTCCAAATAAAAGTAAATAAAAATAAAATAGATAAATGACATTTGGGGATTTCATTTCATACCTAAAAGGCAGTTGTTAAGGATGAATACAATTTTCAGGATGAGGCTGCTCAAGTGTAGCAATCAGATATCTATCATCTCCCTCTCATGTAGCAATCAGGTATCAGCTCAGTTAAGTACAATTATATTTCCAAGAATTATTAACAATTTAACTATGTTAATAAATTTTAAACTAAATTCCACCCGCACATGAACAGTATACAACACCTTTTTGAAATTTAAAGACAAAAAAAAGAATAATAAAACAAAGTTAAACTTACAGAAAACTTGAGCAGAACATGCACTTCCATAATTTTGCTAATCTCCTTCTCAAATAAAAATGTCCAAATTTTGCTCGCTGATCTGTCTATCTCATGAATCAGATCGGTGGCCAGATGGAGGCAGAGCGTATAGAAAATAGTGCAAGAGTCTGACCTTTGATTTGATGAGAGGAAATTAGCAAATTCAATAATAAAAGACACCGGAAAAAAGAAATCCATACACATTAAGAGTCTTAAAATGTTCAAAAATGATCACAATATACCGAATACAGATCACAATATGTCTAAAATCCATATACCGGAAATAGTGGATGCATCTCGATGATCACAATACCTTACAACCACTTAAGTTCAATCGAATAAGCATAGCATTTTAATTCTTTTACATAACTTTAGATGATAAATATTGAAAGATACCTCTACTTTTATAGAAACGTCAAAACATGGTGATTAGTAGGATCTTTAAAATCTAGACACTTAACACTGAAACCTTTTTCTGCTTCTCCATCGAGATTCATAACCAAAATCAACCAACATCATACATTTGCTTGTGCCATCAAGAATTATAACCTAATAAAGCCACATTCGATAATGAATAATTAGAAAATAAAAATATCAAGTATCATGCATGAAGCCTAATTAACATCTTTCTGAAAATAAATTTTTAGATGGCACATGTCTTTTTTTTGTCACCACTAACCCATTAGTCCATTTTTGTAAGATTCTCATCGAACTCCCACTGGAAACACCACACTTTTCGAGTTCTTCTTCATTTTTATATTGATTGCGCCTTTCTATAATTTCTCAGAAAGAAACAATTGCAGGACGCATGAGAAGTATCCACATTTCACAAAATTCAATCATGTTCTAATGTCTAGACTATTATCAGCCAAAGATTAACAAAAAATAAATTAAGAAGAAGAGAGGTGAAACCCCAAATTTATACTAATAAAAATATACCACATAATCAACCAAATGTAGTTAAAAATTCAGAATTATATATGGTTCAAGATTAGGTGACCTTCCTGTGTTGAATAGGATGCAGGAACTAATAATGTAAACACTGGAAATAATTACCTTTAATAGGATGCAGGAACTAATAATGTAATTAGTTTTGGACTTATAAATGACATCAAATAAATCGGGGATCGAAGGATTTCAAGATATGGAAATTCTGTATTGAATCAACATTGAACGGTGACACAATCAAAGGCTATAAAAATAATAATAAGAAAAGGTTTAGCAAATCTCAATAGTTCAACAACAAAAGGCAGAAATAAATTTCTGTAACACCGGCAGGAGGATCATGATAACCGGTTAGAAGAGCAAAAAACATAATTATGACCATAATGGCGGGTCTGAGAGGATAACAACCAATTAAGGCACAACATAATTCAGAAGTCTATCTTTTCTCAAATAAAATTGCTCGGTGTACTACTACACTAATCAGTAAAACCTTTCTATAAAATCAAAACTACTAATATACTCATCGTCAAATGCAGTTTACTTAATTGTAAATAAATAAATTAATCGATGAACACTAGATTATGATTCTGAAATAAGTGAATGAGAACTCAAGACACGAAATATAATCATCATCACAGACACACACAAACTCATGCCAAGCTAACAGTGTCTTCACATTCACCACAACAAAATCAAGGCTCCAATTATTGCATTGAAATTGACAATCAAATAAATAATCTTACCCAAAAAGAACAATATAAGATAATACCTCACAAGCATACTCGATGATAACATTCTGAGGATATGACCAGAAGTTTTCCATCATGAGTGAAAGATGCAACATACTCCCCTCTCCTCGAGACTACCATCTTCTGCAAAGGCCAATTCTCCGGACCCAGGGGCCGCACTCAATCCTCTTCAACCAATAACACATAGTCCCCGACTCCTAGAAGCACCTCCACATTACTTGATTTCGTGTATTGCGGCTTGATCACCGTCATACAATGGGGAAGCTCCTCCATAAAAAATTGAAAAGGCCAATAAATTGAGACCCTACAACCATTGATTTCTGCAAAATTTTGAAATGCAGGGGATAAACTAAGAATAATTTTTATAGTAAATATTTCAGGAAGATGAAAAAAGTAAAAAAACTCATACAACCATGTTCATCGCGATTACCAGCTATGTGTCTGTAGGGCTCCTCGTCCCTGTCGTCATCTTCAACTCTAATTTCATTTGTAGAAAAACAATTGCCACAGAAAAATCAAAAATTAAGAACCCGAATAGGAAGGAGAAATCGAGAAGCTAATAAAAATCACAATTCAAATAGTTCACCTACTTGTGCCAGCAGGCTAAAATAATGTCTACAATATGAGGATTCAAAGCCTGTGGAATTTTGAGCATTTTTCCCTTGAAACCAAGTACTGCTACGACCTGCAAATTGTAAGTTATCTCACTCTAAACGGACTCAAACAAAATCAGACACAGTATGTTTATTGTGGCAATATATATATATATATATATATATATATATATAAGAAGTAATGCAAAAGTCCATGTATCAATTCACATGCAATTAACTCGAGAGCATTGTATTGGAAGAAATTATTTGTCTTGAATTAGGGAATACATAAAAGGATATGAAAGAGGCTCACATGAAGTGATTTCATATTTGTCGAGCATTGCATCATGAAAATAGGAAGTAGAAATTAATGGGAAGCACTATACAAATACAAATGTACATAGATGTAGAAAAACAAATGAAGTTTCCAAAATTATACGAACTGACATCTATATAACATCATATAAATATTTGCAGTTAATAGACAGAGGAGCTATTACAATAGGATCATAGACCTATTTAAAAACAACAAATAAATATCTCAACAACATCAATAGGGATCACTCAATGCTGGCTCACATGCCAATTCAGAAAAAAAAATATATGAAAATACTATCAATGATACAATAAATAATTGAAAAGGGGCTAAAAGAAGGAAAAATTCTCCAAAAATTAGAATAACTTGAGCTCTAATCACAACCAAACAGACAAAATAACCAAATAAAATCAAAGTTTAATTAATTTGCAAAAATAATATAAAAAAGTATTGAAGAGGGGTGAAAAGAAGGGATGTACCTGAGTTTCGACAGTTGAAGAAAAGAATTTGTGAGGCATGTGTTCCTATATAAGATATAAAATAGTCTGCAAGTACTAACCAAGAATGTTTGCAAGAAGTCAAATGGCTTCACATCTCATGCATTGACCGAGGCAAAGAAAATGTTTGATTCAACCTGAAAATCATGCATCTTCCTACTAGATGCCTCTACAAATTTAATTAATGGTTAAAATCAAATCCCTGAAAACATGACCAAGGAATTCATAACAATCAATTTGTATTCACTCGTATATATGCAAAAAATTCCATTTAGATAGATGCAATTCCTCAATAATTTAAACGCCAAATTAAAGAAATGAAAAAAGTAACATACTTATAAATAATTCATGTTTTGCAAAAGCCACATAACAAAAATCCAAAATCTCATCGCTTAAGAAGGTGCGCATGTAGGGTGTAGAGTAATATGCAAGATTTTTATTTCTCTAAAGTCAACACACTCTTTTCCAAACACCCATAACATAATTGGCAATATTTGTCCATTAATTGAAACACAAGAGGTTGAACAGATTAAACAAACTACGACATTATAAATTTCCATCAGACAACTTATAAATTTACATTAGATAAGAATTTTTTTGACATAATCGATATCCACCGTACATACCTCATACAGTCTATTTGCAATGTGCGACAATGGTTGACAAAGCCGAATGCAGCAGCGAAATCAAGAACTTGACAGCGATGGGAAATCGTGATAGCAGCGTGCAGAAGAAGATTGTCAAAATGTGATATTAGGAAGGGAAATCATGACATCAGGAAGAAGAGACTTATGAAGTAGATGGCCTTGGATGTGGATTCACGAAAATGAGAAAAGAGAGTGCAGAAATGAAGAGAAATTTAGGGTTTCAATCGAGTTTTGTTCGTTATATTTTCTTTATTCATAAAGAGGTCCAATTATTTTATTTAAATTACACAAAAACCACCAAAATTTAACACTAATATTATGAAAGAAAGATCAACGGTGTAGATGAAGCTATAAAAGATAGATGGTCAAGATCTAGCAACAAAAGTCAAAATTGGTCAAAATAAGTGGAAACATTTTGCTTTTATATTAGTATAGATAGATAGATAGATATAGATAGATAGATAGATGACAAACATATATGAAAGGATTAAATTTCTGGAGGATGTTGAAGAGGAGGAACTCAACGGATATATATATATTTATATTGACATTTAGTTTTGAATTTTAAACTATTTTCGTAGATTCACTAATATTTTGAATACAATATTATCTTCTATTATTAATTGAGAAATTATTCATTTTTATGTTTTTTTAAAAGATATATATATATATATATATTTAATTATATATATATTTATATATTTTATTTTAATTATTATTTTAATAGAAGACGGAAAGATGTGAAAATGCAAAACCAAGCACCCATAGATTTCGATGAGCGTATCTCACTAGCGGAATGGTGAACTTCTTCCATGCACAACAACTGGATCAACAAGTCCTCCCACCAAATTGCATCACTTAACATGCTCAAGTGGTAGAGCAATTTCACAAATACAGTCCTTTGGTGTTTAACGGTTGAGAGATGTTAGATTATATATTAAAAGTCTAGCTTTTGTCTGAATAATATTTTAACAATTCATTTGAAATGATAATAATTTGATCAAACGTTTTGCATATTATAATCTATTATATGTTATTGCAAAAGTCTACTTACATTATACTGTAGATAATATGGTGTGCTACGTCGCACGAAAGATCATATTGTCGGCTCCTTATAAAGTATAAACAGATACTCACAACCGAGATAGACGGGGACAATCTATTGGGATGGTTGTAGTGTGAATTGGTATTAGTTTGTCTTGACTATAATCACATTAGTGAACTTTGTGTGTATTGAGAAAGACCACTTGAGATCGTTCGACTTTTACTGACTATATAAGAGAACTTGATCTCAATAATTATGAATGTTCGTACTCTTAATCCCTATACAATAACCTCGACACAGAAGCCAGTATGTATCTCTTTGATTCATCAATGAGTGAGATTTAATTATTAAATCAACAAAGTGAGTTGGTAAATAGTGATATCTCGATGGTGTGCTGTTGATTGTAGAAGGAATCCGTATCCTATTAAATAGGCTGATGATGTCCTCTTGAGGAGCTCATAAGGATTATTTTGTAAACCCTGCAGGTGGATTTATTCTGGCATGATAACAAGGTTGAGTGGTACTACTCTCGGATGAGATATTAATTAATGGAGTTGTCAGTAACTTAATTAATTAATGAGCATTGTATACCTTAAACATGGGGAGACTAACGGGCTCTTAATAAGAAGGAGCTCATAACGTAATTTGGGATTAGAGCGGCAATGCAGTAACAATATTTTATTGGACTATATTATTATTATTGGACTTAAGTATAAGTTTTGGGCTAAACTTGGATACTTAATCCCAATGGAGGCTCGACTCTAATTTCTCCTTCTGGTCCTTATTGTAGCCCATATATAAGTTATTTTAACTTATCTGGAACCCTACTTCAATGCCTAAAACACGTGATATTAAGGGAGGAGAGCAAATTGAGAGTGTCTTGAAGATCATTGCCCACACGACGTCAAGACTGGACTTCGGAATACAGCAGAAGATCAAGAGGTTGTTTTTTGCAGCTGTTCTTCTTCAACATACCCTGATGAACGGTAATGTGAATCTATATTCTTGCTTCCGCTGATATAGAATTACATTGAACCCTAATGATTCACGTTAAGCATATGATCGAATGCCAACAATTGGTATCAGAGCTTCGGTTTCATGGTAAAGCATAAGACGTTAGGCTAAGGTTTATTTTCTAAATGTGTTTAGGGTTTATAATATTACGTGTTATACTTAGATACCCTATACATTTGTTGATCAATCACGGCCCCGACGAAATAAGGCGAGACGGTGGCACGATGAGCGCCGGCTGATGGCAAGGCATGGTGGACGGAAGGCCATTCGCACTCGAACATGGGTGGCGCGCAAGGAAAGCGCATAAGTGCTGGCTGCTCCGACGCAGCACGACCGGTGCGCGACTGCAGTGCAAGCGATCAGAACGGATGCAGGCACAGTACATCACTGGCGCGGTGATGGCTAGAACGTGACGACATCATTGCTCCCGCTCGGTGGATCGATGGCAACCAGTGCTGGTGGAGACTCACGGTGCTGATGGCCGGTGTCTTGGCGAGCAAGGCAAGAAGCTGCAGTCGGCTTGGCGGTGCTGGGAGGCGACACGAGTCCTGCCACCAAAAGCTTGACGTGGGTGGTGGTGCGCCCAGGCGACACGGATTATGCAGATAGGGTGTGGTGGTAATGGTGGCTCAGTGACATGAGTCATGCCTGATAATGGCATGAGTCATGCTGGACAATGGCTCGAGTCGTGCGTGATAATGGCACGACTGGCGGAGGATTCCAGCCCGACAGGTTGGTAAGCACGATCGGCAACCAACCTGTCGAGCACCGACAGCACGATTGGCAAAGGCGTGGCAGATGCGTATCGTGCTGTGGTTGCATGGAAGTAGGACAACCCATGTTGGTGCTCGACACGAGTCGTGCTGACGTGTAGCACAACCAGGCGAGTTTTTCGTTCGACGTGTAATTTTTCTGCATTTTTCATCGTGATATGTAATTTCCATAATTGATTTAATTATCTAATTGTTGTTATATATCTATGCATGTTCTAAGTGATTTACTATTTTGAATTTCTAAAATAGAAGCATGCTAGGTTGATATTTTATTATTGAATATTATATGCATGCAAAAATCCTCGGTATTAAATAACTAAGTGGGAGAGGGGATTGGTTAATAATTCATGTGGCCTCCACTATTGGTTTGCAAGTGATGTGAATAAACTTGCACGTTGTCTATAGTGTCTTTCTCCCATCGGATGAGTTTATTCACGGATTGCTGGTACAAAACTCTTTGTGATGATTGTAGAAAGTTATATGAGCGCGTGCGATCTTCTCTATCTGAAGGGACATAAGCTTAGGCAATTGACTTGGAATCAAATAATGGTGAACACTTAGGTGCAAAGAATAAGTATCCTCCCCATCGGAGTCACTTCTTTTATATTGTTTTGAGGGAATCGATATAAATTGATAAATTCGAAGTGTTTGACCTGTTTATTTATTTATGATTCTCAGGATTTTCAAATGGCACTCAACTCACTTTCTTTTGTACTTAAAGAACACAAACTTACTGGCAAAAATTATGTTGACTGGAAACGAAACATGGATATTGTTTTAATTGTTGAAGATCATATTTTTGTACTCACTGAGGAATGTCCTGTGGAACCTACTGATGACTCTATGGAAGAGAAAACAGATTCTTATAATAGGTGGGTCAAAGCTGATAGGATGACTAAATGCTATGTTTTTGCTTCTATGTCAAACATGCTTCAGCATCAGCATCAAGCTATGAACTCAGCCTATGATATGATGCAGAATCTTAGAGAACTCTTCGGACACAAGTTTAATCCTACTAGGTCGGAGGGCATGGATGTGCTGATGAACAACAAAATGGCTGAGGGCACTTTCATAAGGGAATATGTCCTTAGAATGATAGGCCAACTCAATGAGTTGGAGGTCCTTGGAGTTGAAATCGATGGGGAAACCCAAGTCGATATCATACTCCAAAGCTTGTCTAGGAGTTTTTAGCAGTTTTGACTGAACTATGGTATGAACAAACATTTGTACATGTTGGCGGAACTTCTGACAGAACTTGTGGCGGCAGGACTCTTTTGTTGAGCTCCTCAGGTTCACGTTGCTGAAAATACTACTTATCGCAAGCCGAGAGGTGGACGGAATAAGAGAAAGTAAGGAAATTCAGCACGGGTGAACCAAGTGAAGGCAAAGGGTGGTGTGGTCAAGAAGCCTAAAGGCAAGTGCTTCAAATGCAAGCATCTAGGACACTACAAGGCAGACTGCCATCTTTTGAAGGGGAACAAGAATGGTAAGTCTTGTTTAGTAGTTGTTGAATCGTGTTTAGTAGATGTATCTGCTGACAATTGGTGTGTAGATACGGGAGTCACTGACCATGTTTGCAACTCTTTGCAGGGGTTCCACCAAACCCGACAGCTTAGTAATGGAGAGATTTCCATACACATGGGTAATGCTAAAAGAGTAGCGGCTGTTGTAATGGGAGACGTTTATTATTTCTTTTAATAAGAATAAAACTCTTGTTTTGAGGAATTGTCTTTATGTACCTCATTTTAGAAAGAATTTAATTTCGGTTTCTAAATTGTTTATGGATGGATATTATGTTTCTTTTATTGACAAGATTGTTTTAAGGAAAAATAGAATTATTATCTATGATGGTGCATTGATATATAATTTGTATACTCTTAATCCAATTTCTCCCACAGTGCAACAAATTGAATTTAATGATACATCTACTAATAAAAGAAAAGAACCTTCGAAAATGAATCAAACATATCTTTGGCATCTAAGATTAGGTCATATTAACTTGAGTAGGATTCAAAGGTTGATAACTGATGGGCATTTGAATTCATTAGTAGTGGAAAATTATCCAACTTGCGAATCTTGCTTGGAAGGAAAAATGACCAAAAGGCCTTTTAAGGCAAAGGCCGGTATAGAGCTAAGGATCTGTTAGAATTGGTTCATTCTAATTTATGTGGTCCTATGTCTTTCCAAGCAAGAGGTGGTTATGAATATTTTGTCACTTTCATTGACGATTATTCTAGATATGGATACACTTATTTGATGCGCCACATGTCTGAGTGCTTTGATAAATTCAAAGAGTGCAAGGCTGATGTGGAGAAGCAACTTGAAAAATGTATCAAGACACTACGACCTGATCATGGTGGCGAATACCTCATGGGAGAGTTTAGAAATTATTTATCAGAGGCAGGGATTGAATCCTAATTTTTTGCACCGGGCACATCCCAGCAGAATGGTGTAGCGGAAAGAATGAATTGGACTCTTATGAAAATGGTAAGATCAATGATGAGTTATTCGGAATTATCAAATTCATTTTGGGGATATGCCTTAGAAACAACGGCTTACATTATAAATTTAGTACCTTCTAAATTGGCAGCCTCCATACCCACTGAACTGTGGATCGGGTGCAAGCCTAGTCTAAAACACATTCGCATTTGTGGTGCTCCTGCACGTGTGTTAAAGGCGGATGCTGATAAGTTAGAATCGCGTATTGAGGAATGTCTGTTTATAGGATATCCTAGAGGAACGAAAGGTAGTTTATTTATAGTACAAAAGACCAAAAGGTGATCGTTAGCATGAACACCAGATTTTTGATAGATGATTATATAATGGACCACAAACCCATTAGTAAAAATGTTCTAGAGGAAGTAAGAGGGGAAATACCAAATATAATACCAACTGTACAAGAGGATATACCACAAGACACTGCACCGCGTGTCACACCTGATATATAATTGCCTGTGGTGACTCGTCGTAGTGGGAGATTGATTCATAGAATTGGAAGAGTTGTCGGACTTGGTCCCATGGAATTACGACGAAGCATTGCATGATAAAAATGCTAAATCATGGCAAAAAGCAATGAAATTTGAGATAGAATTCATGTATTCTAATCAAGTTTGGGAGCTTGTAAAATCACCCAATGGTGTAAAAGCCATTGGAAGCAAGTGGGTCTATAAAAGAAAAAGAGGATCTGACGGTAAAGTGAAAACCTTTAAGACAAGGCTTGTAGCGAAAGGGTATACTTAGAAAGAAGGAATTGATTATGAGAAAACCTTTTCACCCGTGGCCATGCATAAGTCGATCCGGATTCTTTTATCTATTGCCACTCATATGGTTTATGAGGTATGGCAAATGGATATCAAGAAAACATTCCTGAATGGAAGTCTTGAGGAAAACATCTATACGAAGCAATCAAAGGGATTCATTGCAAAAGGCAAAGAGCATCTTATGTGTAAGTGATGAGAGTGAAAATAAGCGTGTTTTAGTGTCCAATTTAACACCTTTTTGATTGATATTCTTGTCATATATTAGCACAATGGTCTTATATTCATTATATGTGAGAAAAAGGTACACTTGAGGTATTTTGTTGTGTTTTAGGTGGAAAAAGGATGAAAAGAGCCAAGTTTGAGAAAAGGTGCAATTTGTGCAAGAATGCTGATAAACGCACATCGAACTTGTGTAATTATTCTGTATTGATGTGGAGCTCTGAACGGGAAGTGTGATACATGGTTGGAAAGCCACTGAAGAGAGGGTCGTTTTGGGTAAAGAACACCATTATCGGAGTCCGAACGAGAAAGTTATGAGCAAAGTGGTGACGCCGCGCGAGCTGTGCCGAACAGAATTACAGTGCTACTTTCCATGGCTTGTTACATATTCAATTCTTAGATTTTTTGTGATTTCTTTATATGGATAGAAAGCCAAGGAAGAGAGGATCGCGTGAGCATAAAAATCACTCAATTCGGAGGTCGGATGTGAAAGTTATACGCGAAACGGAGAAACTGCGCAAATCCAGTAGCAGGGTTCGACCTGTGGTTCGACCTGTGGCAAGTGGTTCGACCTGTTTGACGAGGTCGAACCTACGTGCGGGAACTTACGTATTTTCGAGGTCAAAACGTGTGGGATCACTTGAAAAGCCCATTCCAAGCCCTAGAGACGTGATTACAAGTATAAAAGGAGGCTCATGCAGTCAAGAAAAACGTCACCAATCACCGAGGAGAGGCCACAACCATACAACACCCCACAAGGGGGGATCACCCCCCATCCATCATCCACTTCCTTTCCTCCATCCATTCATCACTTTGAAGATTCGTTTGTGGAATCAAGAGGAGAACCAAGAGGAGGATTCAAGATGGAGAAGGGCATGAAGACGCCATATCAAGGGTTTATTCGTTTCCTAATTTATCTTGTATTTTCCGGACATCCGGGTAAGATCTATCCAACACCCATGATTGTTCTTCAAAACATCATGGGCTAGAGCCTTTTTGGTAGATCTAGGAGTTTTGATGGTTTTATGAATTAATTGAACTTCCATGTATACACTCCGTACAATACTACTTGTGGATTTATTTTATATATGATTGTGCTTTCTTAATCCATATTCACGGTCGTTTTGTGCATCTTCAATTGGTATATAGAGTCTGAATATATATCTTGGTTGTAGATTGAGTGCGTTCACCGCTGAACAGGATTCCATGTTATAATTCTAAGTGAAGGGATTCCGAAGTCTTATTAGAACTATCTTATATGAATACTTGTTAATTGAATTGAATTCGGGTTAATAAGTAGGATAAAGAGGATAATTTTATAGTCCCTATAAAGGGAGATCATATCGGGTTAGAGTACCAATCCTAGGGGGAAATAATTGATACTGATAGTACCTAGAAAGGGGGGTGAAATTATATCTCTTGCTCCGAGGTTACTCACACGTGTTACACGCATGTTTACTTGTGTCTATAGAGTATATATGCATGGATTAGTGATGCGTCCATATTCCACAAGGCACAGTCGGACATCGACACATGGAAGGGAAGTTAATGAGTAAAACTGGATTATCCTAGAGCTACCTATTCTCCTACTTGATCCACTTTCGTATTCTTCAAGTGATACTTTATTTTATTTGTTATTTAATTTCTAGCATATTAGTTGTTAGATAACCATTCAAACGTAATTGCCTTGTCTTAATTAATTTAGATAATAATTAAATTGATAATACGCCGTCCCTTGGGTTCGATAATCACTTGGTCACCTTTCGAAACTACAATTGATATCCTTCATACTTGGGGATTAATTGTGTGTTGAAAAAATGCTCATCAAGTTCTTGGCGCCGTTGCCGGGGACGGCTGTTATTATTGATTTTATTATTTCTAATTTGATTAAGATATTTTTTTTTCTTTTATTTGTGATTATTTATTTTCTATCTAACCTTGAATTTTTCTGAGGTACTTGTGCACTAGGAAAAGGAGGGGAAGGAAAGGAACGAATAACACATTGATCTAAACATGGCCGGAGCAAGGCAGAATCCGGATAATGTTGCCATACGTGAAATTTTCACGAACTATGGAATTGGTAACATGGGGTTGATAGGAGCAAGGGGGGAAGATGATGATTTTGAGATACATCCCGCTCTTATTAACATGGTAGAGAAGAATCCCTTTTCTGGAGGTTGTTTTGAAGATCCATATTAGCATCTCCGAAAATTTCTTGTTTATGCAAACACTCAGAAGGGAGCTGGAGCTAATGATAATGCTAGGCGGATCGCCTTATTCAAGTTCTCTTTGATTGATAAGGCGGAAGCTTGGTATGAGACTCTTGATGCCACAGATTGCACTACATGGGACCAACTGCAGCAGAAGTTCTTGAAAAGATACATGCCACCCTCAAGGATCTTAAGAATGAAGCAAGAGATCACCCGATTTGTTATGAATCGGGGTGAGAAATTTTATGAGGCTTGGGACAGATTTAAAGACATGTTCAGGAGGTGTCCACATCATGGAATGTCTAAGGCTGAATACATAAGCATCTTCTACTATGGATTGGATTGTGAGTTGCGTATTTTTATTGATGCATCATCAGGAGGAGCGTTGTTATCTAAGACAACACTTGAAGTGGAAAAGTTGTTTGAAGACATCTCTATGAATACACGTGACTGGCCTGTAGTGAGAGATAGAGGATCATATGTACTTGGCGAGGTAGCGCAGGTTGAACATCAAGTGGTGAAGTCGAATAGGGATGATGAGATCGTCTCTAGTCTAGCTAACATCAACAAGCTACTAGAGTCCCAGCAAAGGCAACTCACAGAGTTGACACAAAGGGGGCCTAGTATGAAGCAGCAAGAAGTGAAGAGTGTTGAAGATACCTTCCATCGATACAGGGCTGAGAATGATGCAAGGATTGATCATCTTGAGGATACCATGAATGTTGATCGTACAGATTTTTCTAAGCAGTTGAAGGAGCTTACCTTGATGATGGGGCAGATGACCACGAACGTGAATCAATTGGCACAAAAATTGAAAGATAAAGCCATCACGTTAAGGTCTGGAACGCAGTACGAGGGAACGATGAGGCCGAGATCAAATTTGGTCATAGCTAATCCTCGGTTCGACCAACATCCAGAAGGTTCGACCTGGCATTCAGGTCGAACCATGGTCGAACCTCACCATGCGGAGCACTCTATTTTTCCAGAACACCAGTTTGACCAAAACCCAGAGGGTTCGACCTGTTCTGCAGGTCGAACCATGGTCGAACCTCTTCATCCGGAGTGCTCTATTTTGTCGCAGCAACGGTTCGACCACGACCGTAATGGTTCGACCAACCCAGCTGTTGGATTGTATACTAAAAGTCTAGCTTTAGTATGGACAATGTTATAACAATATTTGAAATGAGAATCATTGATCAAATGATTGCATCTTATAATTTATTTTATATGCATGATGCAATAGTCCATTTACTTTATACTGTAGATAATATGTTGTGCGACAACACGCGGAAGATCATATTATCGGTTTCCTTATAAAGCATAAACAGATGCTCACAACTGAGATAGACGGGGACTCTCTATCGGTATGGTTGTAGTGTGGTTTGGTATTAGCTTGTCTTGGCTATAGAATCACATTAGTGCACTTGTGTGTATTGAGTAGGACCGCTTGAGATCGTTCGTCTTATACTGACTATATAGTAGAACTTGATCTCTGTTATTATGGAAGTTCGTGCTCTTAATCCCTATACAATAACCTCGACACGTAGGACAGTATGTATTTCTTTGATTCATCAATGGGTGAGATTTATAAGTATTAAATCAACAAACTCGGTGAGTTGGGAAGTAGTGCTGTATCTATGGTGTGCTGTTGATTGTAGAAGGAATCCATGTCCGTCATAGGTTGATGATGTCCCCTTGAGGAGCTCATAAGGTTTATCATGTAAATCTTGCAAGTGGATTAATTTCCGGCATGATAAAAAGGTTGAGTGGTACTACTCTTGGATGAGATATTAATTAATTTGAGTTGTCAGTAACTTAATTAATTAATGGACATTGTATATCTTAAACATGGGGAGACTATCGGGCTTATAATAAGAAGGAGCCCAGAACATAATTTTGGGATTGGACGGGTAGTGCAATAATAATATTTTAGTGGACTATATTATTATTATTGGATTTAATTAAAAGCTTTGGGCTAAGCTTGGTTAATTAAGTTCAATTGAGGCCCAGCCCAATTTCTCCTCCTGGTCCCTGCAGTAGCCCTTATAAATAAGTTATCTCAGTTCCTGTTAACCCTAAGTCAGTGCCTCATTTGACAGTTAGAAAGAACATGAGCAGATTGAGAGAATCCTGCGGATTGTTGCCCACACAACAGCAGGATTCAACTTGGGACATACTGCAGAAGATTGAGAGGTGGTTCTATGCAACGGATCAACCTCTACATCAACCCAGAAGTACGGTAAACAATTTTATTGCTTCCGCTGTTACTGTTTACCTGCAATCCTAAACGTATCACGTTGAACCACACGATCCAATTGCCAACAATTGGTATTAGAGCGTTGGTTTCGTGGTGAGACGTGACATGTTGGTTAGGGTATTTGTGATTATATGATTATTTTTGAAATGATCTGGATATAATCACTTGTTTTTGTGTGTTCTCGTGTTTCTATTATCATCGGAAAAAAAAAAAAGGGGCTTGAGATTAGGGATTATATTTGTGTGAATTTCCTATGTGCTGGTCGATGGTTTTTGTTGTATATTGAGAACGCCTTTACATCACACACACAACCCACGACTGTATGATGTTGGTGGCTGCCGGAACAAGTACGAAAAAGTCAGCAGTCAGGAATAACGGCCGGTGAAAAAGGGGGGTGAACAAATCGAATCCTAGGCAGATGGGTGTCACGGCTGACATGTGAAAGCGGTGAAACTCGGTGAAAGCCCTCATGGCTGTCGGCCTAACCAGGATTGGTCGGCGGGACTCGATTGGCGGCGTGGCTGATGGACGACTGATGATCCTTGAGAATCGCTGTCGGCGAGACGGCGATGGGACTGGAGGCATGGTGTCGTGGACTGATCGCAGCAGACTGGAGATTCCGGGCGAACCTCCTGGTAATTCCGAGCAAGCCTCTTGGCGATTCCGGGTGGGTCCTTGGCGATTTAGATCGGGTCGGAGAGGACGTCTGCTGGTAAGCGGATTCCAGGCGTATCAGAGGCCATTCTGGTCGGAATCAATGGCGGCGGGCACGTTGTAGCAGCGGCGGCCGGAGAGGATGGAAGCCGGCATAACTTCCCTGGTGATTCCTGGAGAGCAGCCGGCGCTGTCGTGGCTGGTAGGCGCTGCTGGAACGTCTGGAGTGCCGGCGACGGACGGCAGAAGGTAGCGGCCCTCGGTGGTGATCGACAGCGAGAGATCACACGTTGTTGTCACTACAGACTGTACCTTCCAGGCGTGTCCATGGCGGACCGGTCATGGTGTAAGCGCGGCGGGGCAGTCGGGGCTTGATAGTGCCGGAGAACTCCGGCCACCGAAAGGCAGTAGCTTTTTCGTTGTCGGCTGGGAGTATCATGAAGCCACGGCGGCTGATCGATTAGGGCAGGATTTGTGATGGGCTGTTGGGCCTGTCCCCATTTTTTAATTAAAATGGAAATGGGCTGCATGGGCCTGATTTATTGAGGTTGGGCTTCGATAATGGGCAGCATGTTTAGGCTGATTTTAATTTATTGGAAATGGGCTGTTGGGCCCAAATAAATTATAGGATTAGTCTTGGGCTCAATTTCAGATTTTAGTTAAAGGCTGCTCAATTTTAATTTGGTTTGGGCTGTTGGCCCAAATTTAATTAAAATGCTTATGAGCTGCTGGGCCTTAATAGCTGTATTTAATTAATTGTGGGATAAATGTTGGGCCTGATTTTAAATATTAGGCTAGACCTTAATGAAGAAATTGGCAGGATAAATGGGCTTAATTATTTTAATAATGGGCTGCTCATTTTATGCTAATAAAGTTTGGGTCAGCTGGGCCTATTTTATTGATCCAACATTTTATACAATTAATTAATGATATATAACTGATTTAATTGTTTTAACTTGACAATTAATTATTATATATGAAAGACATGTTCTATGTGATTTATTTATTTAAATTGCTGTTAATAGAAGCATGTCTAAGTTGTATATTTTATTTCTGAATATTATATGCATGTTAAAAACCCTCGGTAATTAAATAACTAAGTGGGAGAGGGGATTGGTAATAAATTCCCGCGGCCTCCATTATTGGTTTGTAAGTGATGTGAGTAAACTTGCGTGTTGGCATAGGCCTTCCTCCCTAACGGATGAGTTTATTCACAGATCACTGGTACAGACTTCATAAATAATTATTGTTTGTAATGTGGCACATAAACTTGCGTGTTGGCATAGGCCTTCCTCCCTAACGGATGAGTTTGTGTATGGTACACTGGTACAAACTTATAATTGATGATTGTAGGAAGCTACCCGAGCGCGTGTGTACTTCTCCAACTGTAAGGCACATAAGCTCGCGCAGTGGACTTGGGATCAAATAATGGTGTACACTTAGGTGTAAATAATTAGTATCCTCCCCAACGGAGTCACTGCTATTATTTGCATGGCTAAAGAGTAACCGACTATTAATTATTTTGTCATAAAGTTAGGTTGACAAATGAAATTAATGGGTAAAACCTTCTCTTGTAAATGTTCGGGTTTGTAAACGTCCACACTAACGTGGCTTGCAGACTCACGGTGCTTGAGATGTCGGTGAATTTTATTTTATATTGTTTTGAGGGAAACAATATAAAAGGATAAAATTCGAAGTTTTGATCAGTAAATTTAATCGTGATTCTCTGTATTTCGAATAGTTTTAGTCTCACTAATTGTTAACTAAAAGAAATTATATTTACTTGTCCAAATTAACTGATTAGAAAAGAATCTTAATTTTGAAATTTACTGCTTAAGAAAATACATGTGTTCTCTCAAAGGACGGCTCATGATGCCTATTAAAGTCTTTAGTGAAGAGATGAGAGGATCATAGAAATATGATGAACTCATGTAACTCTTCAGATACTTGAGTAATTTAAAAGGCGCAAGATCATGATAGAATTTGATGAATGAATTGGAAATATATATGGAATAGAAGTTGAAAGGGAAACCTAAGTCAATTTTATTTTCCATAATTGCCTAGATGTTTTGAGAAAGTTCCACCTCAATTACAAGAGGATGTAAATGGTGGGAAACTTCTAACAAAACATGTGGCAAAGGAAAACCATTTTCATCATAAAGTGAACAAGTTTAATATCTTATTTACTAATGGCTTAAACATGATTAGTGATGGCATCTACTGACACGAAGTGTGTAGATACTGGAATCACTAAATGTTTATTACTAAGTGAGGATAAGATAGTTATGACATGGGTAAAACTACGAAGGTAGTGACTATTGCAGTGGGAGTTATTTATCTATCTTATGATAGGAATAAATGATTGATTATGAGAAATTATCTTTACGTACGTTTTCATGGAAAGAATTTAATTTCGGTTTCTATGCATTAACGGATGGATACTTCATTTCATTTATATGACATGGTCATAATGATGAGGAATGGGGGTATAATCCGTTATAGTACGTTGGTGGATAATAATTATACTCTTGAATCATGTTCATCCCACAGATGCAAGAAATAGTAATTAATAATGCATCTTCTAATATTAGTAAGAGAAAGGAACCTTCGGAGATGAACTAAACATACATTTGGCGTCTATGACTAATTCATTTTACTTAAGTGGGATTCAAAAGTTGATAGCCGATAGACCGTAAGGTTTATCTGAAGTGGAAACTATCGGACTTGCGAGTCTTGCTTGGAAGTAAAAATGATTAACTGCCTTTTCAAGGCTGTGGGGTGTAGAGCCAAAGATATATATGTTGGAATTAGTTCATTCTGATTCAAGCGAACCTAACAATATCCAGGCGAGAGGTGGTTATGAATATTCAACGATTATTCTGGGAACCGATATATTTATTTGATGCACTGCATGTCTAAGTTCTTGGATTAATTCAAGAATTGTAAGGCTGGTACAGTGAGCGTCATGGAAAATATATCACATCATTATGATTCAATCGTGATGATGAAGACCTCTTAGGATAGTTAGGAACTAATAATCAGAAGTTGAGATTAAATCTCAAGTTCACTACACCGGGCATGCTCCAGCTGAATGGTGTGGTGAGTAGAGGGGATAAGGCTCTTATGGTTATGATTAGATAGATGATGAATTATTTGGAATAATTAAATTCATTTTATGGATATACCCTAGATACAGTAATTCGTGAAACATTTGTCTGTATATGGGATATCCTAGAAAAATGAAGAGTGATTTATTTAGTCCAAAAGATCGAAGGGTGATTGTCAACACAAACACTAGATTTTTTGGAAAAGGACTATGTAATAAATCACAAGCCCATGTATAAGTTGTTCTAAAGGAAGTGAGAGGAAAACACTAAGTATAAGTACCAAGTGTACAAGAGGATATACCACAAGGTAAACTGCAACGCGTGTCACGTCTGATACACAATTACATGTAGTGCCTTGTCGTAGTGGGAGGGTTGTGTGACAACTCATAAATATATGTTTGGGAGAGTCGTGAGACTTGATCCCTAGTGAACATGGTATTATCCCACGGATACGACATAGCACTACAAGATTAAAATGCGGAATCTTAGTAAGTTGCAATGTACGTTGAAATAGAATCTACGGATTCTATATTAAGTCTGGGAACTTGTATGACCACTAAATGGTGTAAAAACCATTGCAAGTGATCATAGGAAATAAAAGAGGATCATACGGAAAGGTTAAAATCTTGGAAGCAAAGCTTGTTGCGAAAAGATGTACCAGAAAGAAATGGTTCGATTATGAGGGAACATATTTGCTAGTAGCTATGCTTAAATTGATCCGGATTTTTTTATTTATTGCTGCTCATATTAAATTATGAGGGACAGCAAATAGATGTCAAGACAGCTTTCCTGATTGGAAGTCTTGAGGAAAACATCTATGTGAAGCAACCAGAGTAATTCATTGCAAAGTACTAATATCATTTTGATAGTAAGCTTAAAACTGTCCAGCGATGGACTAAAGCAAGTTTTGAGATCGTGAAGCATCTGTTTTGATTAGGTAATCCAGTGGCATGGATTTAAATCAATGAGCGGATGAGTCTTGTGTGTTGTAAAGAGTGACGGAAACGTGGTGGTGTTTCTTGTACTATACGTAGATAGTATCTTGCTCATTGGAAACAATGAAAGAGTATTATCGGGCGTATGGGTACGGTTAATAAAGCGGTAGTGATGAAGGACTTAAGAAAGGCAAAATACATCATTTTGATCACGGTAATACGGATCACAAGAAAGGATGTTATGCTTATCTCAAGTTTCATAAAATGATACAGTCCATACTCGTTTAGCATGTAAATTTATCTAAGTGAATGTGTCTTTGAGACACAAGAAGAAGATATAGTAGATGAAAGCGGTTCCTTATGCTTCGGCGAATAAGGAAGCTTAATCTAAAGAATGCTATGAACGAAGTTGGATATCTGTGTTGCTGAACGCATGAACAGTGGGTATCAACGTAACCCGGAACAAGAATGATGAACTGTGGTAAGATATATATGAAGTGCCTGAGAAGGACTGGTTATCATATATACACTTACTGGACAGATTCACTGCTTCTTGTGGATTACGTAGATTCGAATTTTTTTAGTCAGATTGGACGGTAGTAAATTCTCCTCAAAGGTTATGTGTTTAACTTTAGGAAGTAGAGTCATAATGTGGAGGAGTGTTATATAGAAATATATTTCAGACTCCGGACTCCATCATGGTAAGATGATAAATTGGAGCCTATGAGGCAACCAAAGTATCTATATGACTCTAGAAACTTCAAGATGGACTTCGAAGTGTTTCTAAGTTTGCCCAAGGATATCACAATTTATATTGATGATATTGGTGCAGTTGCAAACTTGAAGGAATCACGAGTCCATAAGGCAATTAAACACATGGAGCGTGAGTACCACCTGCTACGAGAAATCGTATGATGAGGCGAAGGTTGTTGTCGCCTAGATTGCATCGGATGATGACCTAGTAAACCATTTACAAGGACCTTAACGCGAGAGCTTTTAATGGTCGTGTAGTGGGAGTAGGAATCAGATGTATGGCAGAAGACATGACAGCATAGTCTTTTAGTATAAGTGGGAGATTGTTGGATTGTATACTAAAAGTCTAGCTTTAGTATGGACAATGTTATAACAATATTTGAAATGAGAATCATTGATCAAATGATTGCATCTTATAATTTATTTTATATGCATGATGCAATAGTCCATTTACTTTATACTGTAGATAATATGTTGTGCGACAACACGCGGAAGATCATATTATCGGTTTCCTTATAAAGCATAAACAGATGCTCACAACTGAGATAGACGGGGACTCTCTATCGGTATGGTTGTAGTGTGGTTTGGTATTAGCTTGTCTTGGCTATAGAATCACATTAGTGCACTTGTGTGTATTGAGTAGGACCGCTTGAGATCGTTCGTCTTATACTGACTATATAGTAGAACTTGATCTCTGTTATTATGGAAGTTCGTGCTCTTAATCCCTATACAATAACCTCGACACGTAGGACAGTATGTATTTCTTTGATTCATCAATGGGTGAGATTTATAAGTATTAAATCAACAAACTCGGTGAGTTGGGAAGTAGTGCTGTATCTATGGTGTGCTGTTGATTGTAGAAGGAATCCATGTCCGTCATAGGTTGATGATGTCCCCTTGAGGAGCTCATAAGGTTTATCATGTAAATCTTGCAAGTGGATTAATTTCCGGCATGATAAAAAGGTTGAGTGGTACTACTCTTGGATGAGATATTAATTAATTTGAGTTGTCAGTAACTTAATTAATTAATGGACATTGTATATCTTAAACATGGGGAGACTATCGGGCTTATAATAAGAAGGAGCCCAGAACATAATTTTGGGATTGGACGGGTAGTGCAATAATAATATTTTAGTGGACTATATTATTATTATTGGATTTAATTAAAAGCTTTGGGCTAAGCTTGGTTAATTAAGTTCAATTGAGGCCCAGCCCAATTTCTCCTCCTGGTCCCTGCAGTAGCCCTTATAAATAAGTTATCTCAGTTCCTGTTAACCCTAAGTCAGTGCCTCATTTGACAGTTAGAAAGAACATGAGCAGATTGAGAGAATCCTGCGGATTGTTGCCCACACAACAGCAGGATTCAACTTGGGACATACTGCAGAAGATTGAGAGGTGGTTCTATGCAACGGATCAACCTCTACATCAACCCAGAAGTACGGTAAACAATTTTATTGCTTCCGCTGTTACTGTTTACCTGCAATCCTAAACGTATCACGTTGAACCACACGATCCAATTGCCAACACCAGCAGGTCGAACCCAGGTCGAACCGGAGGATATAAACTATACAGTGAGGCAGTTCGACCTAGGGGGCAGTGGTTCGACCTCTAACACTGGTCGAACACTAGTCAAACCTCAAGAGCAGAAAGAGAGCAGTCTTCCAGGAGATAGGTTCGACCATTACATACCTGGTTCGACCTCTTAAACAGGTCGAACCCAGGTCGAACCTCAAATTCAAAAAAAGAGCCGTTGTCTAGAAGGTAGGTTCGACCAGTACGTGCTTGGTTCAACCTGTTCCACAGGTCGAACCCTGGTCGAACCCATCCAGAAGTTGCCCATTTCTGCGCCAAATGTTCCGCATGATGTTGATGCTACTCCAGTACCATTACATGAGCAGAATACTGAGCTTACAATGGAGAAGAAGTGGGAAGAAGCAAAGAGATTGAGAGCCAAGAAGGATAAAGTGAAGGAGGTTGAACGTGATGAATGGGGAAGACCAAAGACCAAGATACCTCCTCCGTTTCCTTCGAGATTGGCCTAGAAGGGATTGGAAGAAAAGTTCAAGAGATTTCACGATGTCATGAGCAAAGTAAGCTTGGACATTCCTTTCTCTGAAGCAATTATGGAGATGCCATATTATGCCCGATTCCTCAAGAATATTATATCAAAGAAGAGAAGCTTGAACGGAGTGGAGACGGTGAACCTATCAGAGAATTGCAGCTCGATCCTTCAAAGGAAGCTGCTTGCAAAGTTAAAGGATCCGGGAAGCTTCACCATTCTTTGTGACATTGGAAAATGGTCGGCACATAAAGCCTTGTATGATTTGGGGGCAAGCGTTAATTTGATGCCTTTGTCCATATTTAAAAGGCTTGGTTTGGGGGAGTTAACTCCCACGAATATTGCTCTTCAATTGGCGGATAGATCCATGACTTGTCCGAAGGGTTTAATTGAAGATGTTTTAGTGAGAGTGGATAAGTTAGTTTTTCCCGTGGATTTTCTTGTACTTGAGATGGAAGATGATAAGAGTGACATTCCCCTTATTTTGGGACGACCGTTCCTTGCCACAGCTGGAGCTATGATAGATGTTAAGGAAGGAAAGCTTAGACTGCGAATGGATAATGAAGATGTGGTTTTCTCTCTTGATCGTGCAATGAAGATGCCCATGGAGACTCAATCGTGCAAGAGCATTGATATGGTTTCTAACTTGTTTAATCTTGATTTTTCTAAGATAGGTGATTCTGAATTTAAGTGGAAGATTGACAAGGAGGTGTCTAGACAGCCATGGGAGGAAGAAAATTCTGAAGATCATATTTTTGTGACCAAGAAAGGTGAGGTGTTGAGTGTAGACAAGAAGAGGGAAAGAAAATACTTGAAGGTGAGGATGCGACAAGACCGTCATGTGATCCAGTAGTTCAAAGTGGTAATCCGTCGTGACTCTTCGACGTTAAACATGAGCGCTTGTTGAGAGCTTACTCTTCCGTTTTATTGCTTTATTTCTTTTGTGTGAGTAAGAAATTTTTATATTTAAGGTGCTTACAAATCGGCAATTACATCTCTTTTCAAACTTAGTTTCAACTTACATTTTTACTAAGTTTGGGGGGTGTGATGTTCTTACCTCATTAAAGCACCAAGAATATAATCTTTTCTTCGTAATGTTTGTTAGGGGAGTTGATTTTTTGCGGTATATTGAAACTTTAATCGGTTTTGATATGTCGATTTTTTGCAATTTGCCTAGTGTTCAGTGGTGTTTTTAGTGTGTGTGGAGTCGTTTAGATAGTCAATTAATTTTTTCTTATAGTTCTCCTATTTTATTATTGATGAATCCTGTGATGATGAGTTTGTTTGAGCTTTGATGATAGAAAAAGGGTAACTAGGTGGCAAGACGAGTTCTACACTATGGCTTTAACTCGAGGAGCTCGTGCGTTTTGAAGGAGAAATCAGGTGCCCTCGTTTCCTTTTTCTAATTTTTATACGTGCTTTTAATTCATAGGAGTGGAAGGATTGTGTTTATGGTGGTGATCCATGTGAGCTTATATTGTTAAAATTGTCTTTGAAATTTATATGCCTTTGAAATTGATGAAGGAAGTGTACTTGAGTTATATTGTGATATGAAGTTCTATGTGTACTTGTGGGATATTACTTACCATGAAAGGTGCTCTGTCACTTGTTAAATACCCATGTGAGATTTTGAGCCTCGTTGATCAGATACATAATCACATGATATTTCTTTTCTGGTGAGTATCGTTCTTGTGTGTGTATTCTAGAACTTGCCACTTGTCTTACTTGAGACTACATGTGTGTTAGATGATGGGAGATGATTTTAGGCCATCTTTGAATTTATAAGTCACTTAGCCAAATAATTCCCTATACCATATGATTGTTTATCCGTAGTTAGCCCCGTTGAGCCTAAAAACCTCGTTCTTTGGCAGCCTACGTGAAATAACCACTTTGAGCATCTTAATTTTTTGAGCCTTGATTGTCTTATTAGTGGAGAATTAATGGCTTTTCAAAATGTGTTGATAGAGCTTTATAACGAACAGCTTGGGAAGGAATGAAATTGGTATTGAATTAGTGATGGATTTTGATAATGTATTTAAGGAGAAGCATGGAGTAGTGCTTAAATCTAGTACTCCATTGAATCAAATACCCTAGGGTAGTGCTTAAATCTAGTACCCTATGAAGGATGCGTGAGGTAGTGCCCGAAACTGGTACCTCAAGAGAAAAAGCAGAAAAAGAGAGGAAAAAACGGATGAGCTTGAGAAAAGAAAAATAATTGTGCTTGAAGGTGAAGAAGGAATGAAAATCGTCTGCATTGAAAAGGAAGAGAGGATGAAAGTTGAAGTGATCAATCAGCTTTAGTTCTCCACTATTTGAGTCACATTGTCCATATATTTCCTACCTTAACCAAAGAGCCAACATTACATCCAAAAGAAAAGTCCTTTTTGATCCCATTGTCGAATCATACTTTTAGTGGTGGAGAGTTTGAGACTTTTGGCAAGCTTATGGTTACGCATACACTTGAATTGAATCTGAGCGTAAACACCTTAGCCCATAAGTGTACATCTTTTACACTTGAGTGCGAGTGATATATACTTCCCGTGAGAACATGTCAATGGAGCATTTGAATTGGTGGTGATTGTCTTAACTTGTATGCTTTGAATTGATTATTACATGTAATAAGAGTTGCATGACCTAAGTTGATGACGATTGTATTTTGAATGGGGTATTGATCATAGTCCTTGTTTCCCCGCTAATTTTCTTACTCTCTCTTTTTATTTTTATTTTGTTGCCTCGGGACGAGCAACGGGTAAGTTTGGGGGATTGATGAGAGTAAAAATAAGCGTGTTTTAGTGTCCAATTTAACACCTTTTTGATTGATATTCTTGTCATATATTAGCACAATGGTCTTATATTCATTATATGTGAGAAAAAGGTGCACTTGAGGTATTTTGTTGTATTTTAGGTGGAAAAAGGATGAAAAGAGCCAAGTTTGAGAAAAGGTGCAATTTGTGCAAGAATGCTGATAAACGTACGTCGAACTTGTGATCGGAGTCCGAACGAGAAAGTTATGAGCAAAGTGGTGACGCCGCGCGAGCTGTGCCGAATAGAATTACAGTGCTACTTTCCATGGCTTGTTACATATTCAATTCTTAGTTTTTTGTGATTTCTTTATATGGATAGAAAGCTAAGGAAGAGAGGATCGCGTGAGCATAAAAATCACTCAATTCAGATGTCGGATGTGAAAGTTATACGCGAAACGGAGAAACTGCGCAAATCCAGTAGCAGGGTTCGACCTGTGGTTCGACCTGTGGCAAGTGGTTCGACCTGTTTGACGAGGTCGAACCTACGTGCGGGAACTTACGTATTTTTGAGGTCAAAACGCATGGGATCACTTGAAAAGCCCATTCCAAGCCCTAGAGACGTGATTACAAGTATAAAAGGAGGCCCATGCAGTCAATAAAAACGTCACCAATCACCGAGGAGAGGCCACAACCATACAACACCCCACAAGGGGGGATCACCCCCCATCCATCATCCACTTCCTTTCCTCCATCCATCCATCACTTTGAAGATTCGTTTGTGGAATCAAGAGGAGAACCAAGAGGAGGATTCAAGATGGAGAAGGGCATGAAGACGCCATATCAAGGGTTTATTCGTTTCCTAATTTATCTTGTATTTTCCGGACATCCGGGTAAGATCTATCCAACACCCATGATTGTTCTTCAAAACATCATGGGCTAGAGCCTTTTTGGTAGATCTAGGAGTTTTGATGGTTTTATGAATTAATTGAACTTCCATGTATACACTCCGTACAACACTACTTGTGGATTTATTTTATATATGATTGTGCTTTCTTAATCCATATTCACGGTCGTTTTGTGCATCTTCAATTGGTATATAGAGTCTGAATATATATCTTGGTTGTAGATTGAGTGCGTTCACCGCTGAACAGGATTCCATGTTATAGTTCTAAGTGAAGGGATTCCGAAGTCTTATTAGAACTATCTTATATGAATACTTGTTAATTGAATTGAATTCGGGTTAATAAGTAGGATAAAGAGGATAATTTTATAGTACCTATAAAGGGAGATCATATCGGGTTAGAGTACCAATCCTAGGGGGAAATAATTGATACTGATAGTACCTAGAAAGGGGGGTGAAATTATATCTCTTGCTCCGAGGTTACTCACACGTGTTACACGCATGTTTACTTGTGTCTATAGAGTAGATATGCATGGCTTAGTGATGCGTCCATATTCCACAAGGCAGAGTCGGACATCGACACATGGAAGGGAAGTTAATGAGTAAAACTGGATTATCCTAGAGCTACATATTCTCCTACTTGATCCACTTTCGTATTCTTCAAGTGATACTTTATTTTATTTGTTATTTAATTTCTAGCATATTAGTTGTTAGATAACCATTCAAACGTAATTGCCTTGTCTTAATTAATTTAGATAATAATTAAATTGAT